>JBAJFG010000562.1:2400000-3077500 GCA_037903475.1 Ancylostoma caninum
AGCAAACTGCTTCTGACGATTGGATATCATGGACATTAGAAATCCGGAAAGCACGAAGAACCTAAACGCAACGGGATTACGAAAGATCTCAGCCGAGATACTGGCTAGTTATTAGGAAAATTTTTGTCGTCCCAAAAAAAAGTGAATTCTGATGACTGTCAAGGAATCGGAATAATGTGAACTATTGAGGGTGCGACTTACTAACGTTGTGGTTGCGCCTCTAGCAAAACCTGAGGTCACGCGGCCAAATTTCCGTTAGTGCAGCAATTAAAATTTTATTATGCTTGTTTCATTTGTTAGATAAGGTAATGTATGCCCCAAAATATAAGTTAATGCAGTACCATTGCACTGAAACCTGCGACATAGGCACCTTTCACTCGTACAATCTGAATTTCTGGGAGAATCTCTTTCAGAACATGAATTGAACTCCCGAGACATATTCATGTTCTGTAATTTTGGTTTAGAAATCACGGCTTCGTAACTGATTTCAAAAATTTAGCAAAACAATCTAGTGAGATGTAGATCATCATGTAGTAGTACTTGTGTTGATAATTCTGTTGGGTTATTGATCTTTTGCCATGTCCAATCTATGTTGTATTCAAACGTCTTGCCGCGTGCTCACAACATCTGAGGACCGTCACTTTTGGCCCCGCCTCCTCCCCCTACTATATAAGGGGCGCCGATGGCGCTCGTGAGTTCAATTCGGTCGAGTTGAACTGTAGTTCAGTTGAGGTGATAGTTCAGTCGAATTCACTTTCGAAGACGAGAGGACGAGAGGGCAGTAGCAAGCCGCGTATTTGAGAGGACCAATAAAGGGAAGAAGAAGAAGATCAATACACCCCTGGACTGTCCGAGAGCCCCTAAATATCTGACAGTAGCAATTCAGTGTAATTTAGCTCTTGAGCCAAAGAACGGGCAATTCTCAGAGAAAACGATAATTGCAATGAGAAAATTCATCGGAAGGGAGCCATTCATTCGATCAAGAAAAGGGAAGGAAAGTGGGTAACTACAGAGGAACGCCATTGGGGATATAAGTGCCGCGTTGACCGGTGATCCGGGAAAATCCTTTGGGAATGGATGCATACGTCTGACCCGCGACTGACACACGTAGCCACTTGAAATTGCCCTATAAGCTGAGAAAACTCACTGGTCAACCCCTATATGTCCATTAGGGAATGTCTGTGGGAAGAAGTGAAATAATAAAACAGCAACGATAGCCATTCCACGGATACCTTGTAGATCATTCCGTCGTGAAGCGGTCCTGAAAAATAGAATACAGATACCATAGAATTCGGTCGATACAGTTTACGGCAACCGTGACTAAGATCCGGTTTTTTCACTGGCAGCAGCATCAAACCACTTAGCAGCACACCCATGAGGCGGTATCGTTATTGCGGCAGGATGCCCCTGGAGCTCCGGAACCTTGTGAACATCTAGGTAGCTGGAGAATACCTGTTAGCCTTTTTGGAATTTCCGTGAATGTGCCACTACTGAGCGTACGAACCCCAGTCACGGCGGTACGAGTCCACAGATGGGAGTCTGCCCCAGTGAAAGAACCAAAACTATAATAAATCGGGAATGGCTTCGACAGGTCAGAGCTGTTATTGTCGTAGTACTAACGTTAACCTTTCCGATTGGTCGGAAGCGTCTGCATGATCACGCAATATCTCCACTTTGAAATCGGGCTCACATTGAGTTTGCGACATATAGCTGTAGTTCAGGTCTGGAACACAAAAAAAAAGAAGTATTAAGGGCTTACACTGTTCTTAGTCGCCAGCGTCGAAGCATTCATGGGAACAGCGGGAGAATAAGACAAGATCAGTGCTTGTAGGTTTAATGGTTTCGTCATGGTAATGGATGCGGAACGCTCAGCATAGATTTCCGAAATGATAAGCCTTTTTGAACGTCCACACCAAGCTCCTCTTCTCCTTTTTGTTCACATTTTGAACATTTTATCTGTACAATGTATATATGAGTGTGAATCATCAGGGCAGCGGCTGGCTAACATCCGACAATTTGCTCCTTGCCTACCAAATTTCAAGCATGCGAGTAGCGGCACTCCCCACTGTCAATCAGCTATTGCAAACAGGTGCACTAACACTATCATGTGTGTGGAGATCTGTAAAGTTCCATAAGTAACTTATCAGTGCTAGCATTTCCTGTGCGCTTGTGCTCGCTTGATGTCATTTGCTTCTCATCTTTGTCATCTTCACTCCTCTCCTGTTTGTGTTATCCGCGAATTGATCCATTGAAGGCAGGTGGGCTGTGCATGGCGGTGACATCTGTTATCTGTTTTATTTGGCAATATTTCTTTTTTCCTGGTGCACCAGCGAATGTATGGAATAAATATACAAGTATGCAAGTAAATAAATAAATAAATAAATAAATGAATAAGTAAATAAATAAAATCTACGTGTGAGTACCAAATAGTTTGTGATGATGGGTATTTTCAACCAGGTTTCTATCTGTTCTCAATCACTTTCTCCTTTTTCCCAGCTCTATCTTCGCTGGTTATCATAAGCAATCTGTTTTTGATCGTTGCCAGTAGACAGATTTCTAATCACCGAAGCACATTGAATTTTACTTCTTCTAGACAATTTGGATATTTCAACAGAAAGACAGAGACTTCTAAACAATCCTGACTTTATTGTTAGCTAATGAGTTAATCCATGGAAAAGATTTGGGCTGAGAATGAATCCGCTCAGGTCCCCCAACGCGCTGAACGCGAATGTGGCAAGTATTTTCCATGAAATTATCTTCCAAATGAATTTACTGGCTTTTTTGTTTAAGTACTTGGTGAAAAAGTCACTCAGGTGCATCGAAACATGTCGAACACCGATGCGATGGGCATTTCGGATGGCGATATCGGTATTGGCAATTCTTCCAGCCAGTGTTATATAGCCAGTGTTATATGGGAGTAGTAGAACGATTGAGTGAAGCTTCGCACTGCTCGGCACTTTTCTCTTGGCGGAATGAGCATTTGCTGGGATCGTTTTATCGGCAGAAGGTCCATTTATTTTTTGGCAAAGGAAATTAGGAGGAACATGGATCATTCTGAGTGCAGTCGTTGGTTTCCGCAGCCTCAAGAAACACGCCGCGTGACCGCTCCGCTCATGCCGGAGATGGATATCATCTGCCGCCGTAATTCGATTTTAAACGTTTTTCGTCCGAATTGATGATTTTTGACAGCTTTTTCCTGCGTTGTCATATCTTTCGTTCTTCTTTCGTGTTTCCCGTGTGTACCTGTTAAACTGATCTTCCTTTGGATGTTGTTGTCCCTTTCTTTGAAAACTCCATGCTCGAGTACAATGCGCTGGCACTAACAGCTAAAAGGAAGAGAAGGACGGGAGGACACACATGAAAGGTATGGCGAGGGCAACACATGGAAACACCAAGAGAGTGTTATATGATTATTATATATGTTATTATGATTATTTTATATTATTTATATGCAGGACTCGGTAGCACAGCGTGCTTCTCGAAAGACGTTCTCCAATGGATTTATGTGCTTTTCCGAAACTCATTTCAGGGCATGAGTTCTTGCAAAAAAATGGTGCTTACATTGTGGGAGTATAGCTCCACTGCAATAGCCACACAATGGCTAAAATTTGGTGAGGAAATATTCTACCACATCATCCAATTATTCAGAGAATATGAGTTAGTCGGAAATTCATCTTGATATGTTCAGAACGCCGTACATTCCTCTCCGCAACGAAGGCTATGTAACTATCAGCCGTTGTACTAAAGGGTGGCTCCGTCAATTTAACCTCGTCAGTACAATAGCGAGCGTAACAAAGACCCCTCGTTCTACAATGTCTCTCCCTCAACTATCCACACTAGCTCAAAGGCAGACAATAGCTCAGAATACGTCAATACCCAATACATATCTTTGATGTTTGGCTCGATACTATGGAATCGTAAATTACAGCCAGTTACATGTTGAAACTATTATTGAAGTTGTTGAGGATCTGTCCTCCGCGTGAACGCTTTATTTACGCCTCCTCAAATAAATAAAACATCGCAGGAGGAGAAAAGACGTATTCATTGGTGAGATTGATTTCATTCTCGAAGATATTTTCCTAAAAATGTTTAATACGCCGCAAGAGTTAACCTGGTAGATTTTTTCTGGCGAACGGAAGAAGAATGGAAGGGAAGAGAAAGCGGATGAACCAGAAAAGGAGAAATTCATATAAGCATGGGTGCTTTTAGTTATGTTTCAAAATATAACTGTGAGAAAGTGTGAAAGTCCCCTCCCAAATTCAATGGGTAAGCTCCAGTACAACAGTCAAAACACCACCTCAAAAGATGAGGAGGAATGAAAGAGCAAGCCAAAAGGATCATAGAGCAGCCATTGTCATAGCGGGATCTATAGAGGAGAAGAGCTACGTGAAATTATCTTGAAAGCAAATGACTGTAGATGTCCAGCTATAAAAAAGAAGCGCGAAAGGTTGTGCATGAAGAGATTTAGTGCTTAGATTAAGGAGAATCCAAGCAAAAACATGTTAGTAATTAGAGCAAGATCGTGACCATACAAACGGCTTAACATCCTGTTAGTTCACACATTTCCAGGAAGGTGTGGAAAATTCCTTCAGAAAGAGTAAAATAGTTGTCGCGTAGAAAGAAATTCCGGAAGAGATGATGACTTCGTACAGTGCGGACAAAGTTGTGCAAGGGAGCTATGGTCTGTCTCCAAAAATTGTGAGTTCATTCATTCAGATTCAGTACAAAAGAAAACCAGTACAGCCACAATTTTATTTTCGTGCAGAAGAAATAGCTGGAAAGTTTTCGTTGCTGTTAACTCTATCAAAAATACAACGAAACATGCTGTTGACCTGATTCTTGTTGAAATGAGCACTTATAAATGACGTATTTCTGGAAAACAAATGCAATACTTTGTTTTAGGCCTTTAACACTTGGTTCTAGATTGCAATAACTGCTCACCTCATGCTTCAATGGCTGTATCGTACTCGCTCGACTCAAGGTGTTGATCTAAAATGTTTCGAAAATGTGACACTGTGGTAAACTGGGTCATCTAGAGAACTGGCACATTATGTACGGGTCAGGTGTTTGAGAAAGCGGTGTTGTTACTGTGTATTACGTGTTCCAGGTCTTCTCATCTGTATATATAAAAGTGAAAGTTTGTGTGTTTTGTGCATGTTCCTCATAGAAATCGCGGAGAATGAACCGTATTTGGTATCCGGACCAAATTTTGCATACAGGCCCAACGGGAGCCGGCGGAGGTTATAGGCTACTTTGCACCTGGGATTATCGATTGGTTTATCGATAATATCGATTTTTAACTATTTTTGTCGATTTATTGATTTGATCGATTTTCACAACTTTCGCTCGGAGATCGGTGAAGGGTTTTCGAATCTGATGAACACAATTATAACAACCGACGATATCGATTTACTGATTGTATCGATTTTTCACAGCTTCTACTCAAGGATCAGTGAGGACATGTCTACTGGAATTATGCGCTGATCACAAATATGACAACCACTACGCATGGAACATCGAATTATTGGTTTTATCGGACCTTTAATCAAGTTTTTGACGTTTTCCGCTACTTCTCAGAGACGAGTAAGAGCGCATTTACTGAGGTTCTCAGAGAGAGAGTGTGTATCATCGTGAGGGAAAACGGGGCGTGGTACAGTTCTGCGATTGGTTCGTTCAAAACCTCCTCCCACCCCAAACGCTTGGTTCGTTCTCTCCGCGCGCGATCCCACTATAGATGACCATGCAAAATTTGAATGCGACAGAGGATGAGTTGATCGTGGAGGGCGGGAAGGCTCCGCTTCGTTTTCCTTCACGATGATACACACCCTCTCAAAGATGCTGATTGCAAGTATGGTGTGCTTTTTCCATAAAGTTATTATCCAAATAACTTCATTATTTCATTTTTCGCCAACGTATCGGTTAAATAAGGGTTATTCAGGTCCGTCAGCATGGTGATCACTAAAATGATGAACATTTCAATGGATTCACCGGTAGTAGCAGATTTCCTCATCAGTGTGAAATAGCCGGGGTAGTAGAACACCCGAGCGAAGCCAGGCATACCGTCTAGTATTACAATACAAGTGAACAAGTGAAGAAACCTCCCTTAATAACCGAATAATTCAACTGCATTTTTCAGCAAAACTACTAATTCTGATTATGCTCAGAGCCCACAGAAGTTTCTAACAAGCCTTCGTCAGATCTTGTCGAGTCGACAACTTGTTGCCACTATTTCTTATTGGGAAAAGAAAAATGAAGTGATTTTTCGGTTCTCTCAGCATAAGATGGGTACTGAATACGGTCTTTTCACTCGGTGTACTGTCGCGCATCGCTATTTGCTTGTATATGCTCGTAGGAATTTGCCTGCTCCGAGCATCAGAACCAGCGGGCGGAGCTTGCAGTCGTCCGTCAGAGCAGTCGAATTCCGCCTAGTGGGCCACACCTTCCAGTCACCTTCCTGTCGGTTCCAAAGCTTGTCGACAACTTGTGTTCACCTTTTCTTGTTGACAACTCGCCAGCTGTGCAAAAATTTCGGCAGTTTGTTTTCACCCTCAATTGTCACTAAGATGATAGCACATTTTTTTGCACAGTGCCCCAGTGTCCTCAGTGGCTTAAAAGTTTGCTTACAACCTATTTCAGATGGCGTGATGACATCAAAGTTCTCTATAATGATTTGATAAAAAATAGGTTGTCCGCAAGATATCTTGGGGCAAATGTGGGGTGACAACTTGTTCTAGGGATTCTCAGTGATAAGGAAACTAATAGGAGCTCTGCTAATATATTACTGCTAGTTCTACGATAGCAGTTTTGCAACTAATTTACCTTCGGGGACTTGGGCAGTATCGTTGAGCGAGAGATCTTCCAGAAACTCTGAAAATACAAAAGTTAGCTCGGGTTCGTAGATGGCTGATTTTCTCGTTAGTGAAAATACTCGGTGGTACAGTGGCTAGCTAACAAATCATCATCTATGCTTGCATGTAACGAAGATGTGTCGTTACCTTTATAACGCGAATGACTAGCACAATTAGGATTGACTTACGGCAACAATGGAGTGAAGGTTTCTCTATCTTCTTTGAAGCGGATATCTCCACGCGGTAGCGCAATAACTCAATCACCTCTTTGATCGGTTCTATCTCTAAATCGATGGTGCGTAAAATTATTGTGTGGAAAATTAAGAGAATAGCAATAATATAGCTGAGATCCTTCCAAAGTCAGCGTCAAAAAACCCTTTTTGAACCCCTTATTTGTTCGAAAGTTAGAAGTGTCCACGCTGCAGCAGCTATGACGAATTGCGGGGTGCAACAGTCATCATGAGTTGGCCACCACGGTGGTGCCGATCTTTGTCGTCTCATGCGCTGCTGCTACGGCATACTGCAATTCGTGCCACGCACCTTGTGCGCGGGTCCCTCCGCGCTACATTGACGCGCGGTAGGTCCCACGCCTTTGTCGCATGCGGACGGCGCAGCGTTACGTTGGTGCCAATACATTTTTGCTGTACCTTGTTGTTACCTTGTCGTATATTGATGTGTATGATGTGTTTCAGTGTGCCATAGATGCCATCGATCTCGTACGCCACTATGTGTTCAGAGCTTCCGTTCTGGGAATATCCCAATATGGGGTCATCATTGTGGTTCCAGAGAAATGGCCTAACTCTTTTTCGACTACGGCCGACTTTATTCCGTTTCCGTTCTTCAAGAAAATTATTCCTTTTATAGGGTTTCCCTTAGAGTATATCTTTAATTTGGGTTATATGAGAGGAGAAGTACCAAATCGTGGCTGGCGCTGTAATAGTAGATGTGAGCTACTTCAATATTTAGGGAATTAAAGACTTTCGAAGTATAGTATCTCCAAATTGTGCTTAACTTGTCTAGTGTTGGTGATGGCGCACATGCATCTATATGATGAACAATATGCCTAGTAACAGCCTTTACGCATCTCAAATGCACGCGTTTGAGGCTGCGCGTTCTTCTCTTAAAAGATGTACATGCCGTGTCGATCGCTCTTTCAGGAAAATCCCCCGGGAATGGATGCGTGCGGCTGACGCTCGCGTGCACAGCTAGTGTGAATCGCCCTTATTCAGCTTCATTTTTGATGTGTATTGAATATTTGCGGTCCGATATCCGCGACTAACCATCGTGTTTGCAACCGATCCAACTCATTAACTTAAAACTTAGAACTTATCAAAAACCAAGTGGCCGCAACTACGGCGATGCTACATGCTAAACTCTTCGAGGGGTATACCTGCGGCTTTACCTACTGAGCCAGCGTGGCACTACCATCGCCGAAGTACACTTCGCAACACTTACCCTGACATCCATGCCTGGGTTTCTGTACTCCTACGGAGTTGGCGATTTCCGTATGGTAGCGTAACAGTTCGATAGCTTCTGTTACCGGTTCGTTTCCAATCTTGGTTGGAACTGCAATTGCTGACGCATTGACAACACTTCTGCATGGAAGATTGAACTTTTAACAGAATTACATATGTCTATCAAGTATTGAACAAAGAGTCGTCAGACCCACACCCTGTACAACATTTCTGCAATCTCTTGAGAGGGAAAAATTATTTCGGCATGTGACGAAAGTTAAATTAGGGCTAATAGGCATATGCGAGCAAATGATGCAGTACGATTGAAAAACACACTATGACATTCGAATTTAGATTTATGCACCTTTATTGAATTGGCAGTTTCCGTACGATAGCGAGTGTTGATTTTTTTGAATGGAAAAAGAACAGAATATTTATACATAGATGATTTCAGGACTGTTGAAATGTTATTAATTTCGTCTTGGTCCAGATATCCGGTAGCTTAATTTTCAAGGCGTGAGTTCGTAGCTTTTAGTGCCACCTTCCGCTTAGTGAGTACAGAGCGCTTGGAATAATAGGAGAGAGGAAAACGTTGATAGATTGGTGGTAGTGGCATGCTGTTTGAGGCGATGGTCGTCTCTGGGAGGAAAAAGATAGTTGTTCCGGAATGTTGGCCCAAATCGTGTCATCATGGTATGGCTAACGTAAATTAGATGATTGTGCGCTTGTAGAAATTAGGATGTTGTAAAGTCATGCACCTAAAATGTTGTAGGACTCTTGCGGATGATTATCACAAAGAGCAGTCCACGTGACTCAGCGTTCGTCTTCCGCCAGAACCCCACGTCCAAAATCAAAAAAGGTAAGTGCATATGTCCGTTTCTCATTTGTTTCATGATACTCACTCTGACATTCAAACTTGGGTCTTTGGACCTCTACTGAGTTGGCAGTTTCCGTGAGGCATCGTAACGTTTCGATAACCTCTGTCGCTGGTTCGTTTTCAATCTTGGTCGGCACTGTAAATGTGAATCGTTGGTTATCTTTGATAAAAAAAAACTTTTAAGCTGGGAAGGGTGAAATTTGCCTTCCACAAGCCTGCCACCACGACAGTTTTTCCCGGCACCGTACGAAGGCACACACCCTAGATTCCATCCAAAAATTCGAAGTCGTTTTGTTACACAGTCATCTCGAGAACCTCCATCATAGGAAGGTCATGGAGGCTCGGGAAATCAAACAGCACCAGCCGGAGATTAACAGTGTGGAAGAGCTTGTTGAGGAGTTAGATTTAGTTGCCTGACGATGATCGCTTGAACATCTTCCGCGGTTTATATTGTACTAGTAATAGTAACTCCGATCTGATTGAAAGCGAAAGAAGCGTGTCGATTCTCGGAATCCGATGCGTCGAAGTCCGACGTCGATGCCTATCTGTTCGGAACGATCAGCGCGCTAATTTTCATCGTATTCCGACGAATCAAATATCTAATTAGAAGATAAAAAATAAATATGTATATTACATGAATAAAATAAAGTAAAATATATAAATATGTATAATAAAAAATGTCTAATTAGACAATAAAAAAGTAATGCTGATTAATCAAGTCTTGAAGTGGCTAAGATTAGTTGGGACTGATTGAATCACACTTTCAAACATGAAATGAATGCCCATAAACGTTATAAAGAAGGCAGAACTGGTTAGGTCGAAGTTGCTATGAAAGATTTGAAAGATCTATAGTGGGTGTTAACTATCAGCTAAGATTGCTGAGAATCAGTTCGACATTCACTGATCTACAATCTCGACAAAGTTGCAGGCATTTTTACTGCTCCGACGACTCACTCATCTAGAACCCTAGATAAAACCTACGTTATCTTTCTGTACCGCGAAGAATAGACCTATTCGTATACTACGTTAAAGCTGAAACGAAACTCGTTCCTAAACAAGAGAGACAACAACACTACCTTCAACCGTGGTTTCTGAAGGTGGCATGCTGTACCATGAGATGCTTCCAGTGACAGCGGTGCTCATCATAGAATCATCCAATTTTACATTTCCTGAAGGAGTTTCAGATGTCGTTTATTCAAAATACGTTTCTTTTCTCAGGAATCATGATTTGGAAGGACAAAAAAATTACCTTCTCTTTCTCTCGCAGAAACACTGGCATGAGATGAACATGAAGAAAAAAGGGTGGATGGCGCCGTCACGAGATATTCTTCCTCAACTTAATTAGGGAAATCAGAAATGACTCAGACGCTTGGGGTGTTCTTTCCCTTCACATATGCGTTTCGAGCCAAGACGGGTGAAATAGACTGGTCCCTCCCCTTCCCGCGTACTCATTAATGGGGAAAATGTGGACGAACACCAGCATTAGGGAATAGGGGCATGTGTAAAGCGAACCTAGCACGCCGGCTGGTTAAGAGTGGTGGGGAGGAGGGGACAGAATCTGTGTAAGTCGCGATGTACTCATTTGAGAGAGAGCGAGTAAACGCTTTTGGCCACTTTTTCATCACAATCACTGTCGATTGATATATTTCCAGATTTTTCCACTTTACATAAACAGGTGATGGGATCCAATGAGGAACCGCGAGAAAAATGCATGCCGACACCGTTTAACAACGTTCCTCATTGTGATTTATACTTCTTGTAAGCATCGCCGCCATCATCGACAGTTGCAGCGAGTACTAACTGGGATAGGATGGATAGAAGGGTATAGGAAAATCTATTGAATCCGGTCAGAGCATAAATTTTGGAACACACATAGTGGAACTTTCCTACAGAGTCCCCCTAAACTTAGACTGCTGCGGGCCGGTGCTTGACCTGTATCTTCATGATGTCATTTTTTATATCTTTTTTCTTTCTATCTTTCATGTCTTTTTTCTTACTCAAGCATTCCCCATGCAACAGCAAGGAATCGTTACCATGGTATTCCCTCTCTTGAATCTAGACGAAAACTCTTTGATGTATGCATGGTCTATAAAATACTACATGCATGGAACTTTGAAAAAGCTAAAATATTCTTTTCTTTAGTGACATCCATAACCAGGGGTAGCGAATTTAAAATCTTTTATAGACGACCGCGAAGCTCTATAAGGGCCAAGAGTTTCACAGTCCGAGCGAGAACGGCATATGTCTCTTTGAGCAAAAAGGCACCTACCATGAATTCTCTTGCTGCTTTCAAAAGATTTGCCATCCCTAAGATAACTACCTTCTAACAGAGTAATGGTGCAGTTTCAGTTTTAACTTGCTATGATTGCACTGATAGGAATGTTAACACTGATTTTTACTCATGTAATGATAACCATTTTTTAACGTCTGTCTTAAACAGCGTAATAAATGTATGTATGTATGTACAGTGGACGGCAGTGGCGTTGGCCCATCTGCGGCCTCGAGAAGGACGTCGCGCAACCGCGCCGCGCGTGCCGTAACTGATGTTTTCTGCTGCTGTTATGCTATTTCTAGCAGCTTTTCCACCCAATTTCAAGGATTTTTGACCAAATCGGTAAGAAAAAAGCTTAGGAATAGCATTCCGGTGGCAGACGACACCGATCCCAGCGCGCGCGGTGCGGTTGCGCGGCGTCCTTCTCGAGGCCGCAGATGGGCCACCACCATTGCCGTCCACTGTATGTCGAGGTCTTACCTTACCACATCATGATACGCCGTTTAATGCCATAACAATATGAGGACTCCTCACCTAATGGGCTTCCTCCCATGGTATGCCACTGGGAAACTATGCTGTCGTGACAATAAGAAGACCTACGGCTAGTTGGAGCAATCTCAGACATCGTCGCCTGTCGCAGTGATCACCATGACCGCCGTCATCTAGTTAGATTATCTTACTTCTTCTTAATTGGTAGTTCATCTGTGTGTGCACGAGAACCAGCCACCAAAAACGAAAAATACCTACACAATTGTGTTCAGTGCGTTGAATTATGTATGAAAATGTGGTAAATTTTGATTTTTACCTTGAATTAGAGTTGTTTCGTGCCGTTTCAGTCATGTTCAGACACGTTGATGGCCGACAGTTGTTTTCACCACATTTGGATTGAATGAGATAGGCCTTTGATTACAGAACCGTATAAAAGGAAAGAGACGGATAGGGTGCCTTTATAACGAAGAGCAGGAACCAGAAAGACGAGGGATGACACGGATGAGGGTTCCGCCTTAGTGTAGTGTTAGAGGTGGGCTGGTGGTAAGGATGCTCCGGCGTCCATAAGTGAGGAGACGTCTGAAGTTGGGTCTAACGGCGTGATAAGGGTGCGCTGGCGTCCAAAAGCGGGAAACGCCTGGTACGATAGCTCTAGCACCATCGTCGGTGGCTGCTCATTCCATCCGCTATGGCTATCACAACCGATCTAAGGAGAACTCATATGTGCCGTATTGGGGAAAGCGCGGAACCTACGTAGGGAACCCGATACTGCACCCGATACTGCCATAGCGGCACATGCGACAACACCTTTTACTGCAGGGCGCGGCAGTGCAGTGCTACCGACTACTGCAGATTCGAGGAGTGGAGTCTTGCGCCCTCAACACAGTTGTTGTATGGCTGCAATTGTCAAAAAGGTAACAGAATGGCTCCAAGTACAGAAGATGAGAAGCAATGCAGCTATCGGCAAGCATAGTTTACATAATTGCTACTTGTGCTGCTGCCTGTTCACTTCGATTCCTGAAGTCTGTCCTGTGTGCTAATCAGCGCATCCCTTCCTCATCATTCTTCCGTGTGCTGGTAAGCAAAGCCATAGTTGTAATTGATCACTTACAAGCCGTATTCAACTCTGTTTCCGACGAATCGCCACTAACTGCGGTACTCAGGCTATTATCGTGATAGTCGCCTTAACAAGTAACATTGGAAAATGAAATTGCACATAAAAGCGCAGAGTCATTCAGGTACTGCGTGCATCTAAATGATCCGAGTGCTCGTTACTCAATGAAAACTACGAGTAGGAGAGGTTGGTGAAGGAATTTAACGTAAATAATCAAAAGTAATGAAGGCATGACACCAATACAACCCACGAAGCTCATCGGCATTTCCAACCGTAATGCATTCTTCAGCTTCTGACGAGGAATAAACAGAAGCTACTGATGCCACCGACATCTCGTCACTGACTGAAAATGACTCCCTCCTCTTGGACCTTGTTACGACCACTTGATTGGTAACCGCAACAAACAATGGTTGTCTTCCAAACAGAACTCCATCCGAAGGGTGAAGTGCCTCAAATAAAGCCAATACACCGGTCGAAGTTCCTTTTATATCCCCTACCATACTTTGATAAAAATAGATACTTTCGTAGTTGGTAACAATGAAGAGTCGAAGATCAACAATGAACTGTAAACAACTTTCTTCCTGGATGCGATAACATGAGGTTTAGCCCGTCGACTTCCTCCCGCTTGCTTTTGAATGGTTTCCATCGCATGAAATGTGTGCATATGTATAGTGAGTGAGTCATGTGTTTTTCGCCTTCACTGGTAGCACGCGGCGCGGCCGCCACGTTCCCGGGGTCACCGCCGTGGTGGCGATTGAAGGGTTTCTTGGAAGTCTTCTGACATACTTGGTGTTAACTATCGAGGAAACTAACTAATCATAAAAAAATCCAATAGTTTGCTGTTGCGGCAAGGATTCCAGCAAGGGAGGCATCATCGCGCTGCGTGCTTTCCTAGTCCGCGAAAAATGCACCGCCACCGATGCTTACTCTGATCTTGTGAGAAATTTACTCTCTTAAGCAGAAGCGTTGTAAATGATTCAGCAATTACAGCTCCAACAAACCGAATCCGAAACGAACAGAGAATTCGTTTATGAAAACCACTCGGATTTGCTTTTCACTGATAGGAAGAGTAGAGGCAACAGTCATGGGAAAAAACCTCAGTTTTCTCAGCTAAAACAGCAGCTATGGATCTGCATGAGATGATGCCGTTGAGAAATTAAGGACTATCGGTGCAATGTATTTTTAGTATTTTCTTTTTAATATTTTGTTTTTAATTTATTTACACGAGATAAATTCGAAAGTTCTCCTTGTTCAAGCGTTGGGTACGTATAAGACTGTTGGGCTACTAATGAAATGAGAAGATCGCTTGTCATTATTGGTATAATTATGTCTAGAATGCACGCATGTATTTTGTTCTTGATGAGACCATTGTTTTTTTTTCACGTCTGTTTTAAGTTGCATAATAAATTATTATTAATAATAATTATTATTGGTAAACGTTTTGTATTTTTCAGTACTCAAAGAGCTGCTTCTACTGTTACTCTAAGGCGTTGGCCCGTTGGTCCCACTACTCTGTTCGACACCGATGGCGGGTATTTGCAATATTTATTGCGGCAACTGTGGAATCGTGCAGAGGCTTGGATTGAGCCTGAGGCTGCTGGCATTGGAAGCTGGTGGGCGATGCCTAGAACGACGCCGAGTAGTCCGAGAACCTAAATGTTGATAAGTCATCAGTGTTACTCAAATGATTAGATAAGTATTTTACAGTGATCTACCGTGCCCAAGAGCTGCTGTACGAGAGGCCCAGCTATCGGAATTTCTCCAGCAATACCACCAGCAGCACCAGCCAAATTGTTCACAGCTCCACTAGCCGTATTAGCCACGTTCCCGACAGTTCCCATTACCTGAATATTAGTTTAGGATAGTCATGAATTATGGAATATGGTCACATAATAGGGCTCACTTCAGGAAGAGCTGCAGCGGCGTTGCTCGCAATGTCTGCCACTCCTGGAATCACTGCAGATGCGTCTGCATTGGCAGACGGAGCAGCGTAGCATGTGTACAGAGCGACGAAGGCAGCGAGCAGAAACGCGGAACGGAACATTCTGGAAGGTGGCAGTTTAGTTAATTATGTGATGTGAACATCACATTTTTGAAATTGAAAGAACTGCTGAAGCTATGATTTACTGGCCTGCACCGAGTCATCAGGCTTTTATACACATGTGTTGAATAACCCGTTTTTCAAAAACATCCAGGCGACTCATCTCTGGTGGCCAAGTGTTTGTTGCATGACCGTATCAGCAGTCTGGCTTTCAACAATAGCTTTGAGATTTCGGATGTCTGTTCACATATGTACAAACAAGTCTAGGCTGTACCAACTTTTTAGTGATTTATGAGCGACGACCATTGGAAATGTGAAGCAAAGGCCTGGAGAAGGCGAAGAAGCTAAGATGTCTTCGTTACTTGAGAATAATGATTCTTAGTTCTCATTTTTACAGATAGTTGCTCCACCAATTCCTTAGATTTAACCGCACCAGCTAGGTGGAAGTCAAAGGTGCTTACGAAGCGGCTTTGTTTGGAATGGTTTCTCCCAATAAGTAAAAGTAGTCTCTGTAAACTGCGCTTAGAGTAGTCATGCTACGAAGCACCAGTTGACACCCACGCAAAACTGGTTGTCACGTACATGGGTGCCCGTTCCTGCAAATTTACCTCGAAGTCTATGAATTAGTTGCTCATAGAAAGACAAATAGACCTTCCATGACCCAATGAACGGTTTTCTAAAGAGAGTAAGTAGGAGTGTCGTTGTACTCTATTTCATAGGGAGTTCGCGATCTCAAGCACCTATACGTATCACTAGGTTTGCAGTTATCTTTTTTGAAACGTTGTGGCATGCAGTTTCGGATAAACTCTGTACCTGCTAGTCTAGACTTGTTTATTATGGATTGGATGTCCAAAATTCCAACACAATTGTCGTCCCAGGTACTGTTGACATCATGAGGCTTTTTAGAACATGAGCGCAATTGTAAAACCGGCGCAAATACAAGTATTTTTGAAGGTTTTGATGTTTGACCAGTAGCTTCTTTCTGGAATCTATGAGATTATTCGTATAAAAGAACGATTAGATGAGCATCAGGCAAGTCACAGATGTACGATCTCTTTCATATACAGTATCACCCCCATAAGATGTTTCATTTATGAGTCTTCTGACAATATCATTGCAGAATGTTCCGCTCAGCAGTTTTCCTTTCTCTTCTCTTTGTCCTGAAGGCACACTACGCTGCAGCAGCAGCTAACGCCTCCGCAGATGCTTCGGCCGCTATACCTGGAATAGGAAATATTGCAGCCAACCTTGACGGAGCTGTTGGAGCTCTTCCAGACGTGGGTTGTTCTACCCTCCAGGATTATCTGAGCGACTATGTGCTGTGTTTAGATCGAGGGAACCGTCGCCAATCTGACTGATGTCGTAAAGGGGGCTTCCGCAAATATCGCAAAAGGAATACCGATAGCCGGCCCTGTTCTTCAACAGATTTTGGGCACGGTAAGCAATCTTTGGTTTCATTGTCACATTAGACACCCATTAGTGCACAACAAGTCGATTTTAAGGTGTTTGGACTCTTCGGTGCAGTTCTCGGCCTCGCTCATCAACTTCCACTACCAGCTGCAAATGCTTCCATCCAGGCATCTACATAAGCAGACGAATGTGACAATAAATTTTGCAATCATGACATGTTGTTCTCATCGTGACATGACTAGTTACCTATGTTTTGAGGAAAGCAACCATTGTACCCCCGAACAGAGTTGGTTAATACATATTTTTTTCGAGCCATGGTTTCTAAATTCATGTCATATTCTAAAGCACGCCCGGACTTAGGAGGATGAGACGCCAATGTACGCCTCTTCATCCTTTTTCTTATTCCTCATCGTTCGTCCCGATTTATGGCAGGGCTAACTCTGCTGATCCCTCGACACCATTTTGGCTGGGTACGGATCCTCAGAAATAATTGAAATCCGTATAAATTGTTCCATATCCATTGCGAAGTAGTTCTACCGCTGTCATTTATCTTTCGTGGAGCAGTCCTTTACGGCGGAGTTACTCTTTCCCGGTTTCCCTCAACTTTGAAAAAGTGGTTTTTCACCATTACTTACACTTACACTTATCGTAGTTCATCTTCGAAATTTATGCAAAATGTTGCCGGATGCCTTCCTGGACTACCCGAAGGAGATCACGGGGGACGTTCCAAGCAGTGAACCTCAAACACTGCGATACTTAACTCTGGATCTCCAACGGAGTGGAACCAGCGATAGGGACAGATTGCAATCTGCCTCTGAAACCACTGAGCCATCCGGGCTACTTTTTATGTTAGAGTTTGTTAGATAACTGCAGCAGCATTAGGCAGCATAATATATGTATTTGCAAAACGGGGGCACAGGGCAGGACTCGATCCCCTTACCACCACAACGTCGATCATTCGCTCAACCCACTGAGCTATGCGCGCACGCAATGCAACTTACAAGTGGTGTCCACTATTACTTACACTTACACTTATCGTAGTTTATCTTCGAAATTTATGCAAAACGTTGCCGGATGCCTTCCTGGACTACCCGAAGGGGATCACGGGGGACGTTCCAAGCAGTGAACCCCAAACACTGCGATACTTAACTCTGGATCTCCAACGGAGTGGAACCAGCGATAGGGACAGATTGCAATCTGCCACTCAAACCACTGAGCCATCCGGGCTACTTTTTATATTGGTGTTTGTTAGATAACTGCACCAGCCGTGGGAAGCATACTATATGTATTTGCAAAACGAGGGCACAGGGCAGGATTCGATCCCCTGACCACCACAACGTCAATCATTCGCTCAACCCACTGAGCTACGCGCGCACGCGATGCAGCAAACAAATAGTGCCCACTATTACTTACACTTACACTTATCGTAGTTTATCGTAGAAATTTAGGTGAAAGGGGAGTTGGGTGGGACCACTCCTGTGAAGCCTAAGCCTAAGCCTTAAACCTATTCTTAAGCATAGGGTTACGCTTATCTACCCTATCTACTATGTATGGACTAAAATTGTATTTTTCTTCGCTTTCTCTCGAGCTCGAGTGATTTATAGCTCATTAATACCGGGGCGCCGGAGGGTGGCGGCGGCCGGCGCCCTTTTGCAGTGGCTGCCGGACCGGACTGTACCTAAAATATTGTGAAGCATGTAATTAAGCTCCAAAGGGTTAATAGGTAACCATTCATTGAATGAGCGACTACGCGAGATTTCCTTCAAAAGCAGTTTTGCACCCCACCTCGCTTTGCATTTGGAGACATTGAGAGAACAGAACCCACAAAACCGCCGAATACCTGGTTTTTGAAAAGGGAAAACTGCCTGTTCCGAGAAGCCGGCAGTCGGATCGCTACTAGCTGTGCTAGCTGTCCACCACAGCTGCAGCTTCGATACTAACATCTCTCATTCTTTTTTTTAACGTATAGTAGCAACGGTGGTAAACGGCTTGTCGAGTAGTGTCGGTCGTACTCCGCGAACTGGTACACAAACCGTCACGGTTGTTAGAATAGTAGAGCACTTCCATGTGTTCCCCATTAAGACATGAAGCAACCGAACACACGAATTTATCAACTCCTGCGAGCTCCTAGAGAACTGCGGCACACAGTAATCCGCTGACAGCATGAGCGCTGTACTGAACACGTCGCAAAACGTCGTGCTCTATCCAGCATTTTACGCGTAGAGGTGCTAATATAACCTCTCAAAGAGGGGTAGGGTTGAATTTGCATAAATGCTCTGCTGAGTGTTGCTGGATGGAAGACATGAGATCATTGCGAACGTCTATGAACGGTAGCTGCGAATCTAGGCCGACATACGAGGTAGGAGACGATAAAGCGAGAAGGTTAGCCTCATCCAGTGGCGGAATTCGTCAACTCATCACCCCGGATTTATTTTTCGGGAACTTCACCCTCATCCAGAATGGCAGAGTTTTTAAACGAAATGTGATCCTCCTTACAAGCTTTAGAATTAACATTATTGGCTGAGTATTTATTACTGAGGTGAAAGGTCTGAAACGTGTAACCGGGTAGTGCACAGGTAATGAACGTTGGAGCCTCTTGTATAGTTCTGAAGAAGACCGTTCTCGTTATAATATTAACCCACAATGGACATTTCTACCTTAACAAACTGCTGTGGCAATAAGAAAATTCTATGAATTTTACGAATTTTTTTGCATCTCTCTAAGTGAGTATAGTACGATACCATATCTACTTGCAGAATGAATCTAAAGAAATTACTGCTGATGTTACCATTTCAATCGAACAAAAAATTCTAGACAAACGTTTGTTTGCGCAAAATTTATTTTGTTGTGTTGTCTGCTCAAATGGCAGCTTGCACAGATGCGGAACCTGCTGGTTGTGGCAGTTGGTGAGCGATTCCAAGGACGGCACCAAGGAGTCCCAGTACCTGAAGCAGACTAGTTACTAGTGTCCTATGTGCTGATGGATCTGAAGAATTTTCCGGAAAGAATTACCGTGCCCAGAAGTTGCTGAAGAAGCGGTCCGGCAATCGGTAGTCCTCCAGCAATGTTGCCAGCAGCTCCAGCCACGTTGTTAACAGCTCCACTGGCAGTGTTAACCGCACCACCGACAGTTCCCATCACCTAAACATCGGAACATGGTGGCTGGAAGCGCGTCGAAGGCAAGGTTACCCACATCTGGAAGACCTCCAATAGCTCCTGCGATGTTGCCTGCCGCGTTTCCTATTCCAGGAATAGCGGCCGATCCTTGTGCAGAGGCATCAGCTGCTGCTGCAGCATAGTGGGTCTTCAGAACGAAGAGGAAAGAAAGGAGAACTGCCGAGCGGAACATGGTGTGAAGCTGCGCCACCTTGGTTGTCCCGGCCTCATCTGATCCTTCTTTTATATGCATGTTTTCGTTGATCTCTGTGTAGATCCACTGTCCAAAACACCAAAAACTAGAAAAACATCGGTATTGAAATTCTTGCATTTTAGCAGAGCTTCTAAACGTTTGAAGAGCAGGACGATATTAACAGTCTGCGTGGCAACAATTGTGCTGCGATTTTGAGGCCCAGTCGATGCCAAACAAGTCTAGACTGGAAGAGTATGGCTGTGGCAGAGGCGATGGGAGCATGTGTTTTGGTAGCAGGTAGATGAAAGCCTTATAGATAAGCAAGAACTCTCATTTTTCAGCTAAACCTACTGGAACACCAAAAGTCACAGAGAAAAGAACCGGAGAGCTTCCGAAATGAATTGTGCTACTTAAATCCTATTCTCAGCAGCACTTTGACGAATTTGAACATGGAAATATCTGAACCCATCATTTTGCTGATGATCCTAGTTTTCAACAAAGTAGTTAAAAAGTGGTCTCGACCAGACTTATTTGTGCGAGAGCAGACATCCAAAATCTCATTGCCATTGTTGCAACACAGACTGTTGATGCTGCGACGCAACAAAACTCTGTCCATGAATGGTATGTTCGGCAGCATGTTTTTGAAAAAGCGTCATCCAACCGATGCCTATAAAAAGATGGACTCAGCACAGAACACCAGCTCGTCACTCTAACGGTTGCTTCAAAAATTCGTGTGGCACTCATTCAATACAATCGATCTGAAAAATTCCAGAATGTTCCGTTCAGCCATCCTCCTCGCTCTCTTCGTTGCTCTGAACACATGCTACGCTGCTCCATCTGCCAATGCAGGCGCATCGGCAGCGATTCCAGGAGTGGCAGAAATAACCGACAACCTGGGCGCGGCCCTTCCAGATGTGAGACATGTTCTTTAACCATGTTTCATTTGTTCACACATTACTACTCTAATGCTACTTTTTAGGCAATGGGAACAGTCAATAACGTGATTGATAGCGCCAGCAATACAGTCGGTGGCGTGGTTAATACTGCCAGTGGAGTTGTTAACAACGTGGCTGGTACTGCTGGTAACATTGCTGGGGGACTACCGATCGCCGGACCGCTTCTTCAACAACTTCTGGGCACGGTAATTTTTTGCGGCAAACTCTTCAGATCTGTCACCATATCTGATAACAATGACAAGTGAACTTTTAGGTACTGGGACTCCTTGGTGCCGTCCTTGGAATCGCTCACCAACTGCCACAACCAGCAGGATCGTCATCTGTACAAGCTGCCATTTGAGCAGACAATTTCCAAAATAAATTTTGCGCAAACAAACACCAGTCCTGAACTTTCTGTTCGATTGAAATTGTGACATCCGCAGTGATTTGTTCAGTTCAGCAGGTGGATATTGCACTATACTCTGCGGTCCGAAAGGGGCTCGAGCATTTTTTACCTATGCACTAAACACTGAAACGTTTCAGTCTTGTTAAGGAAATGATCATCGTGGTAACGTTAGGTCCCTATAGGTACTTCCACAAAACAACCTGGCAAGAGGGACATTATATGAATTCTGCTAGTGCCGAGGTTCAAAGAAGAATGAAGGAAGGGGAAGCTGGTACAGAACTCTTCGTTCTATTGTCCGGCATAGCGAGATGATCCAACATTTTTTCCTGAACAAAAAAAAAACAAAACAAAAGAAATAATAAAACTGAGATGTCACCGATCTTGGTCAATTATGATGCTCTGCTCAAGTTGAAGGAATCATGAATGAGACACATTACAGTTTTTCAATAACTTGTGACAGCAGTATTGGTGACAATTGGTGGTCCAGAAAATAATGGAGCGTTTTATATGCTCTTCCGCTTTGCAACTTTCTAACTCAGTAAGAAATAGTTAGCCTATAACGCAATCACATTAAGCACCATTGATCTTTATCCATCTCCACGATACCTCATAGATTGTTCTCTTCAAAATTCCTCGGATAGAGTCTTCCACCAGAGATCTACGACGCTCCGATTCCTGAGGCTGTTCTCTCGCACCCCATATTTGAGAAAACTACGTAAGAAAAGGGGAAAGGAGAGAAGGAGTGCAAGTTGGACGGTGGGTGGACATCACTGTCTAATGGAGCTAGCAAGGGACAAAACTGCATGGATCCGCTCATTTACCTGTGTAAAATAAGTGAACTTCTCCGGGAAGATTGTCACCTACCCGCCCTTTTAAAACGGATGAGTCTCCTAGGCGAAAACGAATATATCTCTAGTCATGATAGATAATGCAACTGCCTGTAAGAAGTATTACATATTGCATGAAAGCTCATTCACTCCGGATGGGGAGAGGGGGGGGGAGGAAGCTCTCGAGAAATAAATCCAGGCTGATGAGTTGACGAATCCCGGCAGTGGAGGAGGCTGACCCTCTCGCTTTACCGTTTTCTGCCTCAAATGACTGCGAAAATGTGAAGCCACCGCCCGTAGATGCTGAGGATCTAAGCGAAATCAACCGTACGCCTCTCTTTGGAAGATTATAATCAGCGAAAAACGGGTGATGAACCACGATTTTGTGGCGGTAGCTCAGGCCAGTACAGCGCTTATGTTTCAGAGACATACAGTGCTCTGGTGTCCTGTAGGTGCTGGCAGTAGATGATAGATCCGTGTGGTAGCTTCTCTATTCTTTCAGATATAACAGCAAAGGCACGCACGGGCCTTCGCCAGGAAGCCTCTAGAATGTTCTATCGTATTTCCGTATCGGAGGGGTTACTTACATGCACGCCAGTTCTCTTGTGCAAGTGCTCACTATCACTATTCTTGGAATAGCCTTACACATGCTTCAATGTAGTCCTGTGTGAATATTATTTACAAGCAGGACAACATCTCTTTCGTGTTTTTGACATTAGCAGGTTCTGGTACATGAAGTGCTTCAAAAACCTTTTCTCGTGACGGGTTTTGTACCAGTTAGCGGGGCAGGGCCGATGTGACAAGCCGTTTATCCTTGATGCTGTTATATGTAGGTAACACAGGACAAGAGATGTTAGTCGAAGCTGCAGCTGTAGTGCACAGCTCGCACAGCTAATCGGCTCTTAGGAGCAGGCAATTTAACCTTCTTGAAATCGGATATTCGGCTCTTTATTAGGTTCTGTTTTATGACCTCTCGATGTCTCCAACACGCAAAATAAGGTAGGGTGGGACACTGCTTTTAGAGGAAACCTCACGATAACCAGTGGGTGCCCACTAGTCCTTCAAAGCTCAATTTTATACTTCATAATATTTTAGGCTTCGGTTCTCAGATATGTGATGAAAAGGCAACAGATGTAATCATTTCAATCGAATTAGAATTTTGCAAGATTTATTTCAAAAATTTTCTGCTCATGTGGAAGCTTGCAGAGAAGCGGAAGCAGCTGGTTGTGGCAGCTGATGAGCAATTCCAAGAACTGCACCTAGAAGTCCGAGCACCTGAACATTAACATTTAAGTACCTCCATTTGTGACGGCGGATCTAAAGTGTTATGTCACGAAGAATTACCGTGCCCAGAAGTTGCTGAAGAAGGGCAATCGGTAGTCCTCCAGCAATGTTACCAGCAGCACCGGCCACATTGTTGATAGCTCCACTGGCAGTATTAACCGCACCATCGACAGTTCCCATCACCTAAACATCAGAACATGGTGGCTGAAAGAGCGTCGAAGGCAAGGTGACCCACATCTGGAAGACCTCCAATGGCTCCAGCAATGTTGCCTGCCGCATTTCCTATTCCAGGAATAGCGGCCGATCCTTGTGCAGAGGCATCAGCTGCTGCTTCAGCGTAGTGGGTCTTCAGAACGAAGAGGAAAGAAAGGAGAACTGCCGAGCGGAACATTGTGTGAAACTGCGTCACTTTGGTTGTCCTGGCCTCATCTGACCCTTCTTTATATGCACGTTTTCGCTGATCTCTGTGCAGATCCACTGTCCAAAACATCAAAAACTATAAAAACACCGGTATTGAAACTGTGGTATTTTAGCAGAGTTTCCATGCATTTGAAGAGCAGCACGATATCAACAGTCTGCAGGGCAACCATTGTGCTGCGATTTTGAAGTCCAGTCGGTGCCAAACAAGTCTAGACTGGAAGAGGATGGCTATGTCAGAGGCGACGGGAGCATATGCTTTGGTAGCAGGTCAATGAAAGTTGTATAGATGTGCAAGAGCTTCTTCGCTTTCCAGAAAAATCTATTTGAACGGCAAAAGTCACAGAGAAAAAGAAACGGTGAGCTGGCGAAATGATTTGCCCTACTTAAAATCCTATTCTTGGCATCATTTTTGGAGTGTTAGGTAGCCGTCAAGAAGAGGTTAAGCGTGGAAATATCTGAACCCATTATTTTGGTGATGATCCTGGTTTTCAACAGAGTAGTTAAGAAGTGGGCCCAATCAGACTTATTTATGCGAGATCAGACATCCAAAATCTCATTGCCATTGTTGCAGCACATACTGTTCTTGCTTAATTGCATAACAACTCGTGAAGGGCTTCAAATTAGTGATGCGTATTGTATAGAAGGCAAATCCGTGGATATTCTCGAGAACGAAGCCACTCGTTCCAGCAGAATGCTTTCTTCCTTTTATTTACTAGGTTGAGCAACTTAATTACTTCGATACTTTGATAGTCCTTTTCAGCTGGCGATCTTCCCAGTGGGACCGCACTTTTTCACATCGTACGATTTCTGGCGAACTGCATCCAATGTGTTACGCTAGATACAAGGAACACTGGAGCATTTGAGGGGAATACCTGAATCCCATTTCCCGCATCAGACGAACACACGATTTGAAGGAATTGAGGCCGGCTAGCTTTGGGTTGCATATTCATTTCCTCCAAGCTATTTTTGTCAGTTTGCTGTCACTAGTATATTACATTCGGCTGCAATATGCTGAGGCTAATAGCTGCAATATGTATTGTCTGCAAAATAACGGAGATCTGAAAAGAGACTACGTGCCCAAACCTCTTTGCGTTTGTTATCAAAAACAAGCCACAGCTAGCACCCGCATTCACTATTCACTGCTGTCTAGCTTCAATTTCACTAGTGTATAGTCTTATTAACTCTAATAACAATACCCTGCGTGATATTGGTTATTATGCACCGTTGTGGAAGGCATTGACCATTTATGAAAATGGTGCAGCGCACGCAACTAAAATACAGTGCGTCCCTTAATTATAGGATACCCCTCCCCCAACTTTCCCAGCCCCGGCTTTTACTTGAACCGTGGAGTTTTTCGCCCAATGCCACTATGATCAGCACCTAAAATACATTGGTAGCCTACAGTCCGGTCCGGCAGCCACTGCAAATGGGCTCCGGACGCCGGCCGCCGCCACCCTCCGGCGCCCCGGTATTAATGAGCTATAAATCACTCGAGCTCGAGAGAAAGCGGAGCAAAATACAATTTTAGTCCATAGTAGATAGGGTAGATAAGCCTAACCCTATGCTTAAGAATGGGTTTAAGGCTTAGGCTTAGGCTTCACAGGAGTGGCCCCACCCAACTATCTTTTCACCTAAATTTTTAAGATAAACTACGATAAGTGTAAGTGTAAGTAAGATTGGACACTATTTGTATGTCGCATGGCGTGCGCGCATAGCTCAGTGGGTTGAGCGGATGATCGACGTTGTGGTGGTCAGGGGATCGAATCCTGCCCTGTGCAACCGTTTTGCAAATACACGTAGTATGCTGCCTACGGCTGCTGCAGTTATCTTACAAACACCAACATAAAAAGTAGCCCGGATGGCTCAGTGGTTTGAGCGGCAGATTGCAATCTGTCCCTGTCGCTGGTTCCACTCCGTTGGAGATCCAGAGTTAAGTATCGCAGTGTTTGGGGTTCACTGCTTGGAACGTCCCCCGTGATCTCCTTCGGGTAGTCCAGGGAGGCATCCGGCAACGTTTTGCATAAATTTCGAAGATAAACTACGATAATTGCAAGTGTAAGTAATAGTAATAGTGTAAGTAATAGTGAAAAACCACTTTTTCAAAGTTGAGGAAAACCGGGAGAGAGTAACTCCGCCGTAAAGGACTGCTCCACGAAAGATAAATGACAGCGGTAGAACCACTTCGCAATGGATATGGAACAATTTATACGGATTTCAATTATTTCTGAGGATCCCGAATTGGATGAGCTTTATTGAGTATTTGAATGTAATTGCAGCCATGCCGTGGTATCGGCCGGCTGAGTCGTAATTGCAGACAAGGTTGCAGACGCACTCCGTTAAGGCTGTGCATCTCGGATGCCACGTTATAAATGGAGTAGACTGAGGTAGCGTCGGATTCTATCGACGTCGGAGCGTCGATAGAACAGAGAAACAGTTCAAAACAATTGTTGGCAGATATTTAAGAGAACACTCCAGGGTTTCCTAAATCAAGTTTTTTTTCTAGGAATCGTTCGTGTTCATTTTCCATCAGCCTTCGGTTATACCTAGCCTTTTTTATAATTCTGGTTACTGTTTGGCTTGTTTTTTTGGTATCCGAGATTTCGTGGATGTTTTATGCGTTCTGCTTGTCTGTTTGATGATTCGCATGGTATATCCATGTAATAAATTGAATTGAATTGAAAGTTTAGCAGGTAGTTAGGTTGGGACCACTTCAGGCTACGACAGCAGTACGGCCTACTTTTTTCGGGACTCTGATTTTTCTCCCCCCCCCCATAACAAAAGTAGGGCTTGTGATGGGGGTTCAACCTATGGACATGATTATTTGTTTCCTATGTTGCTTACACTGTGTGTAGATTATATTTACTGTACGACTAGATCACTCAGCACTACCTTGAAGCCTAATGGACAAGGCTATTCCTTATAATACACATGTGCGAAGAGCCCGTTGTTAAAGACCATCACATGATCTCTCCTCGTTTTGCACGTTTAGCACGTTTAGCACACCTAGTTTCCACGAAGTATCACCTTATTTTTGAAATTTGTTATAAGAAGCAGAAGCCCCCAAGTAAGAAAATACTTCAGGACATCTACCATAACAACACATTACCTATATTTTCATACCGTATCACAACAATAAGTGCACTCTCTTGTTTTCGCTCACGCCTACGTTTAGCGCTAAAGAAAAATTCTTATCATTTGTCGGTCAATTCAGATATAATCGTTTATTTTAATCATAATGAGCAGCAGCAGCAAATTTTGATTGTAATATACATTTCTGCATAGTTCATAGTGCAAATATTTTATATACTCGCGATCAATTTTGATAGAGTAATCTATTTAAAATGTTAGAAACCTCTGTACGAAAGGCCATGTTGCGAAGTGCGGCTTTGTGTCCGCATTGCGATTGATTATACTGTGCGCACGCACACTAATCACACTGAGTCCAATATGACTAGTATACAATTTTTTGGTTGATTACTGGTAACACGAACGAGAACCTATTCACAATTTTCTCTAATTCAAAAGATGGAAAGGAAACTAAACAATTTAGTGAATCCCATTCAGCTGTACACGTTTTTGTAGCCATGTATGATCGCCCACAGCATTAAAGGTCCAAAGGAGCAGATGCTTCTTGAAAATATCACGCAGTACCACCTGCGCACGTTTGTCGCGCGTCACACGCACGCGTTCATTTGCAAAGAATTCTTATGCAGGATTTTCCTGGAACACCGGTGAATGCGCGTAGTGTATTCTGAATGAAAAGAACGTGCGTCCGCGGTGAGGCCGTAAACGCGTGCAGTTGAGCTGCGTCAGCGATTGGCGCCATCCTTCACCATATAGACTCGCACGCGTCAAACGCACGCATCTAGTATAGATTGGCCCCTTATTGGCTGTACCTACTCCTGTAACCACCGTGTATTTCATCCACAGTGAGCCATTGGTTTTTCTGATTCCTGCTGCTTCTTCGTCATCAGTTTTTCATGCCTGTATGCTAAATTTTCACAAAAAAAAGCACTCAACCAGAACTCATCCCTTTTTCCCTGAGCATCGCTAAAATATGTACTAATGTCACTGATTTCACCTACTGCTAAGTACAATAGGTGTTAGCGCATGAGTTGGCATTAAGTCCCTAATCTCAGACGCTGTTTTTTCGCGTCGGTTGCCTCATTGAAAGGTAGACGCCTTTTTAATGATTTTTTTTCGGAAAGTTGTCTGAATGTGAGCCTCATTTTCCGCTTGACGTTTGCGTATCACATTTCTCCCACGCATTCCAACTGTTCTCATGAAAATTAACATCACATTACAATGACAAAAAACTGTGAAAGACTGAGAATAGTTAATATCTCGTCTTCCTTCTGAAAGTTTGGAATCACGATGGTGACGAGTGACAAATTTCAGTTCGTTTCGTTGCCGTTGCCATAGAAAAGATGCATCTTCGATTCTCCTTACGTTTTTCTTTTGAAAAAAAAAACAGTACGATATAGATTCAATGTGGTCATTTCTCGGTGTTAGTATTCGATGCGTGAGAACGCCTCATTTAGCCTGCTATACAATGGTACAAATGGAGTATAAACTTCCTAAACACTCCTTAACATACATCAATTTCTTTGTTATTTTCATTCTGCGGTGTAGCGTTGGGCCCTTAGCACAGTGTAATGAAAACAAATTAACAAACGAATTATTCAAATACAGTGGAAACCACATATTTAGCACGCTGTCAGTTTCTGGTGGTCAACTGATGAAGGTGCACAATCCGTATCTCAGGCCTTCAATAAGCTGCCAATATAGTATTTGAGGATATGATAGAAATTTATTCATCTATTTATTTTCTTATTTATTTATAAGTACACTCACGGCGTTCCCTTATTCAAGAAGAGGAATAATTCCGAAGATGGTGTGCTTCTCCTTTTCTTGACTTTGCTCCTCTGAAAAAAAAAGCCATGAAGGGAAATTCCTGCAATCAGACCCGAAAATGCAGTACTAGTGAAAATATTATAGTTTCTTCCTTCAAACCCGTTGGCGTATGGCCAGAGCCAACGTACTAAAAATAGCAAAAAAAAAGGATTGGCGGTGATTGCAAATGTAACAGATACTTGCAGGGAAATTTCGAGGCTTTCAACAGTTCCCAGTTTCTATAATATCGGTTTTTTGTACAAATTTGACAATTTGACTGTGCCCTCGGCTCTAGCCGGTCCTGAGGGTACAGTCAGAAGACAATATTTCATAGGAATTTCTCTGACCTTTGTCTGTTCTAAATCGTCACCTCTTCCTCGTACATAGGTGAATACAAAAATTTTATGCAAACCTCGGGAAAACAGGCGAAATTGAAGTTCCAATTTCCAATCCCCTTTCAACCGACCTTGTACCCGCGGTTAGTAATAGAGAAGCCACTCCCCTATAGAGCTTCTACACATACTCCAACCTGGTTCCGATTACTCACTCACTCTAGGGCTGCGATATGTGAAAAATTGTGTGATCCAAAATCGTGGATGTGCTATATACAGTGAATACATAAGTAAAATATGTTTGTGGCCGTTCCCGTACGTTCACACGACCTATGAAAAACAATAGCTCCGATTTGTGGAAGTCAATTTGTGGAGTTTACACTTAACGTACGATCACCTTTAGTGAGAGGACTTGATCATAGTTCCTCCGAACGTTGCGAACTTTTCCACGAACTTGTGGTAAAATTGAGTCTGACACTAGTGCCATAACAATTGACCACCTAATGATGACAACAGCGTCACTGGTTGTACGTCAAGATACATTTGTGGTTTAGTAGGCAATACCTATCAAGCACAACAAATTGTGTCTCGTCAATGGTGGAGGCTTCTTAGAGGGCACTCCTTTCTCCTCATCTTTACTTTTTATCTTTTATTCAACCTCTATATCGCAACAGTGCGATAGATGTTACACTATATTTACGTATAATTCGGAAGATTTCTTAGCGTCATCATTAGTAAGTGCTTTACAGTTTGATATACCATCTTTAACTCTTCCCTTCTGAACTTGGCTATGTCCTCAATCCGACTTGGCTCTGCCCTGGCTTCTTCTCCTCTGAGGAGTCCATTTGGTAGCCATCTGAGCCCACGTTTGCGTTCCTGTAGCGATTTTCTTTGCATAAATCCATTTTTCCTATTTGCCGAAAAATTCAATCTTTGAGGTGTGTTCTGCGCCTAATTACCATTGCTCTGATATTCTTGGACAGTTGAATATAAAAAATTTATTTACTTATTTATTTATTATACATCGTGGAGAGTCACAATGCTACCCTTCACAAAGAAGGTTTATAAAGAGTGACCACATAAGGATTATCGGAGGATTGAAAGAGTAATGAAATCATAGATTAAAATTGCGGTGTGCGTGAGGCTACTAACCGTATCGAGCCACTGCTGCTCCCACTAACAGAGCGGGTTACACTATGCCTGGAGGTCTCTTAAACCTGACCACCTCAAGGATGATGGGTTCAAGTGAGACGATATCGTAGGCTTCGCATCTGTAGTGTTCTCGCAGCCCATCTGATCAGAACACTTTCAAACAGAACATCAGAATGATTCACTGTAGTCGTCTTTGACCTGAATGAGGGGCTTTCACTCTCTCCTCATCACGAAAGATGGATGTATTTCTCCTCGTATGTTGCTCCTAGGTTCCCAGCTTCCTCGCTCACTGCTGTAAAAGTCTACGCTAGTTCAGAGATTGAAGTAAATCTTCACATTTGAGAACTCCAAGATATCCCAGAAAATAATTACGATTTGTAGCAACGTGGACTTGCTTCTGTGAGCGCTTTAGAAGTGTTCCGTGGATTCATTACCCTCGTGCCAGAGTCTCACGCTGAATTTAGTAAAATAAGTTCAACCAATGCTGCTTGTGCTGCTTCGAAAACTGTGACAAGGCTCGTAAAACCATTGAGGCTGTTATTCAGACACCGAAAGGTTGTAAATAGAAATCTTCACCATAGAAATTCTTGTGGCCCTTGCCTGCGAACCTTTTTGGCAACGTCTGCGTAGTGTACCTAACATTACCCTCCTCCAGTGAACAAGTTCACTTATCCTCGTAGCATTTTCAACGGTCGAGTGCGAAAAAGGGACAGGATGTCACGTGCTCCTCAATACACGATAACCATTTCCGCTTACATACAGACTATATTGTAGCACTGAAGTCAATTATTTTTAATGAGGTGGTCTAGGAATTATTAAGCGATCTACAAAGAGAAGTTGTGGAAAAATTGATGTTACTTACTTTTTGTTTCTTTGTTTATTGCCCACTGCACATCCTTTTCACCTGGAAATGTTTGAGTACAGCGCCAAAACATTTTCATGTGAAAAAGGAAAAGAGGTGCTAGGAGGTGCGCACTCCTTCTGGCCATGTCTTAGGGAATTTGAAAGCCTGGGTATCGTCTCTCGAAAGCTGACCATTATTCGGTTCCGCGGTGTAAGCAAGAATTGGGACTTTGAACGCCTGAGCATCTCTGTCTTGAACCTAGACATTTTTTCGCTTTCTGCTATCTATCCATCCAGGCGTGAGAAGGGCATTTTTCCTCATTCCAACGCCTAGGAACTTGGTGTATAAACAAGTGCAGTGACTACAGAACTCAAATGAATACCTAGAACTTCCCCTTCAAAGCATGGGTGTCCCGCAGCTAGGGTTTCAACTTGATGGATTATTCAGTATGCGCCTGTTAGATAGTAGAGGCTGGGCCATCTCTCAAGAAATAGCAAACTACTAAAGACGGATCGGCTCAAGATCTTTAACAAATTTAGCCTGAATTACTTGCGGCACGCTCTCCCTTGGTGTCTTGTTGACTGTTTCCGAAAGAATAGCGCCCGGTTCGAGTAAGACTGCATTTCTTTTACCAGCTGAGACATGAACCTTATTTTGTATACGAATATGCAGAATATTGTATTTTTGCGTCTTGCTTTTTCTACAGACTAATTCCAGGTGCGTGAATACTTTTTCACCTGCAACTATAAAAACTATTATACCTCATTGGAATGTGGTAATTGTTGATGCAAATGCTATATCTCACTGCTATGCAGTAATTGTTATGCGAATGTTAGCAGATGTGCATTCTGGTAGTTATCAACATTCGGAGCGTTTGAGGCGCGCATTTGACCGCTGGTGTTCTTGTGGTAATATTATATAATTTCAGTTTGCTTGGAGGCTTGTGTAGCGTTTACAGGTCGTTTTGCGCTATTTTTCAAAATCACATTTCGCAAAAAGTTGATGAGATGTCATCCTTACGATGGTTTATTTATTTTATTGAATACAGTTTTATTGAACGTATTTTCGAGGAAGAATCACTTTCTATTATTGTCTTAATGGTTAGAAAGAGAACACAGTTTTATAACTATTTGCTATTTTTTTTAAACTGAACTTAGTTTTTAGCCTAAGCAATATGGATAAAATTCGAGTTTTGTTACGGCCCTTCTTACTGTGGCAATGAGATAAATTGAAGCGGAGGATCAAATTAAAGTTTTGATTCCATCGATTTCGCCGAACCTGCCATCACACTTTTATACCTGCCTATTCGAAGAAGAAGTGATGGTTGAATTTGTAAATATTTGAAAGAAAAACGTAAGAAGTTACTGACTTGTAATAAAGCAGTGAATAGCGATCATGAGAGAAATCACCAGAGAAACAATGAAGTTCCCACTATCGACCTCAACTCATAGATCTTCCACGAGAGAAAGTTTTGCGCGAAAATTTAATTTTCAATTTTAGTTTCTTTTCCTATGGCTTAGGAATACCATATACATCCAAGAACATTAAGTGTAACAACTATTTTGAAAAAGAAAACACATTCCCACTCAATATTTTTCACGGCTTTGCTCAGCTGCTGTTGCATCGAATTTCTATTACACGCTACTGTAGATATAGATAAACTTAACAAGCTGGTGTAGCATTCCCAGACAAACTTTCGGTACTTCCGCGGAGGTTGAATCCCACCAAAGTTCGTTCCACTACGTAGCACTAGTTACACCAAAAGCGTCCTCGTTTTCTGAGAATGAGCCTCAAGCACGTTAGCCCTCTGAGTGTGCTTCGTATCTGCATCAGGTTCAACTTCAATGATGACATGGAAGAATTCTCCTTTGGTAAAAATCTGTCAAATTTTGTATTTATGGGAACAATCCCAAAGGTACATTTATCTCACACGAGCATTACCCGAAATTCGACATTCAGATTTTACTATTGGGATATTCCGAACTAAGTTTCAAAGAAAAAATAGCGGAAAATTTTAGTATTCTATCATGGCTTCTTATGTGGCTAGCTGAAGTCAAGCAAGAACGTACCACTATAAAAATTGGGCGAAAACATGCCATTTGATATGTTAGTTTCTTGGATCGCTTTAGTAGCTGTCTCAAAGCTCCGGGGAAGTTCCGAAGCTGCTTTTTTCTCTGCCTCTCCATTCTGAATCTCCCGCGAAACTTGCGCGGAGCTGCCGAAAAAATCGACGAGTGACGTCATATTTCCGAGGAAGTGCCGAAAATCGGGCTCCAATAGAAAACCAGGCTCCGCGGAAGTTCCGAAAATCGGCAAGCTCCGCGGAAGTTCCGAAACTTGGTCTGGGATAGTAGCGTCGTGCCTCGTCTATAGCCCCTTCTATTTTGAATCGAATTAAAGGCAGAAGAGAGTGCTAAATTTGCTGTCCTTTCGGTCTTCTCAGTATATTATCGCATTCCCATTTGATATTTTTAGAATATAGTGTGATGTTTTCGAGTCTTCAAACGAAATCCAACCATTGAACCATTGTTAGCTGACAACGAGTTATTGTTACGCTCATTAAGTTTTCACACATGGAACAGCAATAAACTGTCGGCGGTTTCAGAGATCGCATGATTCTTTGCCTTGCTATGTATCTGCATTTCTGATCTCGTATCCAATATACCTTATCCAATCGGATAAACGCGCTCTAGCGGATATGTTGGTGTGTTTTGGTGAATCTGCTATGCACTAAAAAGATATCCACGGATATGAAAATCCATTCGCCTCACTACAGAACATCTTTTTCCGGTTGATTTCCACTTGATAAAGACCCATGATCCACTCTATCTTCGTTTCGTGTCCTGTCACCGAGACACCGCAGTCGGGCCTACAAATGGATCCGTGAACGGATGAGTTATAATGGATAGCATAAAAACCAGTGGGAACGGGTATATGCCCGCTGTGTTTTCCCTCCCACGCCCAAATATATTGGATGCAACCCCTGGTGTTTTCCTTTGTAACACAGGATCGATGGAGTCTTGCGAAATATTTGAGGACACTATCCTTCATTGTGCTAGTGAGATTGCTGGCCCTAGTGCTCGCGGAAGGAGCCCACAACACCTCTTCTAGCAGTTTAGGGCGATGATCAAATAATTTCTACCCTGTCCTATTTTCATCGATTATTCGAATGAAAGGTATTTTTGGAAAATTTTGGGCGTTACTTTCTTGCTAACTAATATCATGACTAAAGTATGATAGAAATTACAATACAATATATAATACTTATTATTATTAATTATCTAATCTACTCATGCAGCAGTAGTCGTGCTCTGCTTGCGCTTTGAGTCAAGCCAGAGCATGAGAAAAAATTTGAAGAAAATCATATTCTGTCCATTGCACGCATAGTACGCTATGGTACTTGTTGACACCTTATTATTAAAAAGTTACCTGACTATGAACTTTTCTCAAAAGCACCACTAGGGCGATCGTCTATAACTGGTACCGCATCCACAGCTGGCTTTGTATCTTATTATATATGGATTAAAACACTGGACAGTTAGGTTAGGTACTCGCCTGTTCCATGACTAAAGTAAAGCAGCTGAGATTACTCTCGTCTGACTGATTTTGCTACATTCTATACATATGATTAATATAATGTTTTTACAATAATCTCGTTTCCGACCAAATGAGAGCATTCAAGGAAAACAGGCGCTTTTCTCACACACTAACGGTTATTTTGTGAGAACACCTTCGACAATTATGCTTTTCCATTCCTATAATTGCTGCAGGAAACTGCCGCTCTCATTGCCATGTGATATCCATCAGCATTCAGCGAAATAACCTGGGGAGAATTGTACGAACTCTGCTAATCGTCTATCAGAGAGTAATTTCCCGTTGTCCTCCCACGAGTTCAACACAATTCAGCTTTCATTCACAATTTCGTAGACTGTGTCGATGTTTTATCAGAATCATCCAATTCTTCGGAAATCGCAGAAGGCATTCAGAAGAAAGCCAATACCGACACTATCTTAATCTGTTGTCATGCTTGTTTTTTATGTTTGCATGATGTTAGCTTGTATTGGTTGCTCGCCATTTTCAGCCGGGTTCCTTGGCAAGGGTATGAAATGGTCACCTTATCCTGGAGCTGAAAGCTCCTGTAATAATGTGTTGTATGGCCAGGTGTGCAAAATTAAGCTCTCATGACTAATACGGATCGCACACGACGGGAAAGGCTTGTCTAATGAAAGATCAACTTTGGTAGATGTCAGTAGAACAAATCTTCCCTTCATACTAATATTGGAAGAGATAATGGTCAAATTCAATGTTCTCTTCCGATATCCTATGTACAGTGCGTTTCATAATCTTAAGATCCCGCCCCAAATCATGAGCTTTTCGGAGAAACAGCAATCACTGGAATTTTCTACTGTATTGGCAGTTTCTGCACATTGAAAACCATTCAGCAAAATTTTTTTCCGCTACCTCATATCCTGTGGTTTCTATGGATATTTTTTCTACTTTTCATACCGTTTCATAGTCACTGTATAAGACCAGTTCTCGGAATCCAACGATTTTTCGACGAAAATTGAAACACATGAAAATGTGGTAATCCACACTCCCTCCACGTTTGTTAGCGGTTTCGAAATGTCATATGGGCATGATGAAAATGAAATTTCGTATTTTTATGGAGCCAAAATCGTCCTAAGCTTTCAGGATTGTTTGTTTCAAAAAAAAAAAAAACACGGGTTGTTTGCATAAGTCCACCTGGAAACAATGCTTCGGAGGTCCTACATTGGGTTTACACCAGAAAGCATGCTGTACAAGACAGGCTGAGATCTCGCCGGGGTTACCAAAAAACTAGTGAAACCACCCAAATTGAGTTGGTTTTCATCAGAATTGATAATATGATATGTGATATGATAACAGAAATAATATGATGAGCTGCTTTTGTCAGCGGGACCATGCCCTAAAAGCTTAATTTTTTTAAAGGCTGACTCAGAGGCTTTAAAGCTACCTTACAGATCTCGAGACGATGATTCTAAACATGTACATGTTTCGTTGTTTATTTATTTGTACTTGACTATACCACGCTACTTTATAGATACAATCTTAAAAATACAAGTGCAATGCATAAAAAACATCGAAGTGATGAGAATCAGTAACTACCTGAAAGTCAGGGGTGAATCAGCTAACAGTAAGCTAGTACAATACACACATAGTGGATCCATGAATAGAATTGCTCAGACATAGAATTGCTCTGCCTGTCTCTTATACTGTCTTGGTGATCATGGCAGGATGGATTAGTACCTTGATAGTCTGAAGTCTTTTGGTATCCACAAACCATGCATCGAAATGACACACTGTCTTTGAGTATTACATGAGCCATGCAAAATTGCAGACGTGTTGTTAATGCGGCGGAGGCTATATATGGTCTGACCATAAATCTTTTCAATTTTCACATAGCATAGCATACAGATAATGAACGCATGTCCCAACCTAAGAAGGGGAAAAGTTCAAAAATTAGGAACCTGTCTCTGCGGTTAAAAACGGAGGGACTTATTAATATGTATGTACGTATGGCCAGGCATCGAAAAAAAAAACATCAAACATCCTACAGTAACCACATCACCACTTATATAGACGCAGTCATGTGCAGTTGTGATCTATACGCATGCTGAGGTTTTGTTACTTTATTTCCCAACAAGGTGTAAAGGTTATTATAAGGACGATTTGTGTGTTTTTTCCTTGTGTTCGACGTTCATATGATGAAGGAGAGACCCTGTCGCAGCTCGAACGCGGGGAGACACACGCGCTTGCGGTCTTTTGGCTTTTCGGGCGGTCTGCGGTATTTTCATTCACGAAATGCAGGCTGTGTTGTGCGTCCTCGTGGAAAAACCTGCACGAATAGGTGTTCGTCCCCTGATGCGCCACTGACGCACGCATTCTGTGCAACATGCTCTGTACTCGTAGCTATCCTACTCATTCGTTATCGATTGGTTAGCACCAAGTGATAATCACGATTCAGAATCACCACGACAAGATTATGCAATGGTGGTTTCCTGAAGTATCATGTAGGTTTCATGGATGACGTGAGAACCCACGATACCACGCATTGCACCACCTTTGAATGAGCATGACCACTACTAAATATATGAGTTGTGACGGTTCAAGTCACATGTCCAATAGAAGATGCGTGCAAATAAAATCTAGTTTGAGTTACTGACTTTGTAATGATGTTATTATTTATCAGTTGTGAAAGAGTTCTGGACAAATTTGGTCATCGAAATATAACAGATTATGTTGTCAGGTTGCATTTTGCTCAGTTTATTTCTGTCCCTAAATCCCTTTACCTGAATCATTGTCTATTTATATGAAGGATTAATTCTTTATTGAACCTGACAATGAGCCAGCCATTAGGTTGACAGAAAAGAAATGGCGTCATTTTCTTTGAAACATGCAATTTTGTTGGGACAAAGTGTGAACTCTTTCAAAGCTAAGAAAGGTCCTCTATGCTGCAGGTACATCTATTTTTATACTTATTTATATTCCGAGCACCTTCTTTTTCATTTTTTCGAGGTATTGTGACATGTGTATTCACTGAACATATTCTCGTTAAAAATCCATTCGTGTTCTTCATGCCAGGCTTCTATTTTGCTCACCTCCTCGTCGCGTCACGAGAATCCCATGATATTCTTCTTAATTCCTAATTTTGGGCGTTTGTTCAGATTTCTATTCTCTATATCTTTTCAGTTTTTCCGTCATTGCAACCAGAACTCTTAGTAACGAACGTGTTTTCTAACGGATGAACTGCTCGGAAGAACGGGAGCTCATTACAAGTCTTGCTTTCTTGCTTGTGTTGAGTTCGCAGGCTTTAGCAGGTTTCATATCCGCCGTCCTTTCTGTTATAGTTATAAGAAAATGTCGATGTTTGTATTTCCACATCAACTGTAGGGTGAGTCAATTTAATTTCTGATTATCGAAATCTCGAAGATCTTCTTGGACAAGCTTCAACTTTCCTTCCGTGGAACTCTTTTATTGATCCATAATTGTTCAGATTATAATGAGTTCATTGCTCTTATTCTACATTGCACATTCTTTTTTCATAGGTGCTCTGCAGGTGGGTAACTTTTCAACTTTTTTCAGAAAAAAATTCAGATCAGGCATTCAAGAGAAACTATTCTCACTGCTCTGAACTTACAGGTGCTAGTGTTGGATGAAGTACCCCTCTATCTAAGAACTAAAGAACAAAAAGTAGCTCAAAGACAGGGTGTCACCTCGTTTTTTGGAGTTTGGACATCAGCAGGCTCTAGACCTCCTCGTCACGGTGATTCCAATGATGTACGTCAACACGAAAAAAAGGCAAAAACCACGTTTCTTGTAGAAAGGTGCGGTTCATAGACCAGTTCAGCGGAGCGGTCTACGTGAGTGCTGGCTGTCCAGCACGGCTGCAACGTTGGCCAACACGTCTTGGCGTGTCCGATCAATAACTCCTTCACGCGCCCACTTGGCTCAACAATCTGTTCCAAATCAGGTCCCGGAAAAAAATTTGAGAAACAGGTTCAAAGACCGTTATTAACATTTAATGTATAGCGCTCGGCTCAGCGCATCGAGGAGATTCAGAATTCCTCGATGCGCTGAACCCAGCGGTATACATCTAAAACGTCAAGAACCTCAAAAACAAAAACAAAGTGGTAGACCGCCTTTGAATAAACGAGGGAGTAAAGCCAGGCATACTGTGGATTCATGGAACTCTAATTTGCTTGTCATAAGTCTTTACAAATTCACTTTTCCACGGGTGAAAGACTTGGTTCAATATGAGCACTTTTCCACGTTCTTTCCACATTCACATGAGCTACCAAATTACAAGCACCAATGTTTTGCAGCTCATTCGATCAAAAACGTAGTGTGAGAAAGAAAGGGACGTTAAAATGTGGGTTCTTTGCCGACCCAGACATGACTGACTATAGAATCCAGTAAAAGTGGCTTTTCCAGTGCGATTCTTCAAACATCATCTTGAAACATCCGGTTTATTACAGTTTCAAATACTGGATTGTTCTATAATGTCCGCCGTTTTCCCTTCTTGTATCATCAACGTAGCGAAGGACATACCAGTTCTGGTTTAGAAGGAAGTATGATGTGAATAATACACACCACCTTAACACACTCGCTACAACGCAGATTTTTCGCTCAGGGCTACTTTGGAACAGAAGGAGTTGCCGCTTGTTTCTCTCCAGAGTTGTGGCAATTAGGGCATATTTGTGATGCCGATCGCAAATATGCCATCAATTTTACTTGGTGGAACACTGATGTGCTACTGTATGTATACTGTAAAAACTACCTACTAAAGACCTTTTTCTCCTAGACTTCAGCCAAAATTGGTAAAAGGTTTTGTATCAGAGGTTACCGAAACTGTATTATTTCACGGTCCGATCTCAAATTTGGCATCCGCTTAGTACAGAGAAGTCTTTCTGTAGATCAACTGTATGCATGTAGTAATAATCAGATTGTTGGACGCTACTACTTCAATCACATCAGAGATTTTCATGTGTTTTGCATAACATCGCATAGTACTAGTGGAGGTGTACATATTTGATGGCAGAGACAAAAAGCTGTTTTGGATATTGGTATTCGGTGTTTTCGGTATGGTTTTCGGTGTTTTCGGTATAAACTGCATCTACAATACGCCTACCAGCAACCGTAGCAACCAGTAACGCTACAGTAGCCTTACAGTACCAAGATAGATGCAATACAGATAGTGTATCATTTAGATGGTGTATCATTGTTCAGGGGTGCGTGTGGAGCAGTGGTAAGAGGCTCGCTGCGCACGCACACGATCGATGGTTCGATCCCGCCCGAGGCCAACCAAGCCTTCCATCCCTCCGGGGTCGGTAAATTGGTACCAGAGGAGTCTGGGAGGATGAAGCACTGACTTGGTGCATCGGGTGCCCCCCGCAAGTCATTGTACAGGGCACATACGCATTCAACGCCTCTACGATGTTCAGATGAAGTCGAATGCGTGGCGCATCCCTCGTGACGGGATTGATTAACGCCGACCACTTTATCCTTTATCCTTTATCATTGTTCAGCACGTCAAGTAATCCCAAAGTGGAAATTTGCAATAGATGCTGTGAGAAAATACATCAACAGTATCTACAGTATGCCTACAGTAACCCCCACAGTGTCGCAGTTGCGGTACAAAATGTATACTATTTTCGTGTTCAGCGGGTAGAACAACCCCTAGGGGCAGAATTTGAGGAAGTTTCACCTAACAAAAGGGCTTGAACGGATTTGACCCACCGGTGGGTCGTATTGTCCTCTATTATTGTACGTTATTTGTTAATTCATGAGTCAAACAAATTCTAGGCAATTCAAGTCTTTCGATACCTCGTATACCCTTACGCATGCGATGTGGGAATCACCCCTAGCCTGTGCTTTTGGCTTCGATTTCCGGCCACAGTTTGTATGGTATGCTGCGCAGCTCTTCAGGTACAATTGCTTCTTTTACCAACTCCTTCGTGTTCCAATTATCCATGGTCACTTATTTCGCAAAGAAAAACATTTTTCAGTTCTCCATGGTTGTGGAGCGAGCAATAGCGTTGTGGAAACGCGAAAACTATGAAAATTTTAGTTCAAAACTAGGATATACTTCGGCAGCAGTATCGGTGAGTTTGCGCTTGCATGTTGAGCACTGATAGAACCAGTACAAGGTGCGGCATAAATATTGTGCTGAAAATTCTAGGCAAATACCTATTCGGTGTGGCGAGGCTTTCTAGCTCAGACATTATTATTATTATCGACCCTTCTTCTTTATGATCGCTTGTTTTCCATAGAACGCAAGAACACTGCCCATTTTGCACCATGATTTACTGCGTCTAAAGATTGTCCCCACCTTGATGCCGCGCAGATGTCACAGCTCTACAATTCGAGAAATTCACCCGAAACACATAAACTGAGAAGTTGCGAGGGAGTGGGCGATAAACCAGCTCTGGTTTTGCAGAGAGCGATGAATAAATTGCTTATGAAGAAGGTCCTCGTGGAAAGCTACATGCAACAGGAGAAGCAGCTTTTCAGCGAAAAGATTAAGCAAGATAGGACGCCACATCTGGTAAAGCAACCTGGGAGAAAGCAGAACGCGCCTTTTCACTATACTGTAGATGCTCTGATGTTAATCGTGGTGCCGAGCTTCATCAATGTCATAGTGCAGTTCTCAGTTAGCGCAGTTTTCCAAGAACTTCAAAGTAGTAGGAAGGATCTCACATGCTGATCCCATATGACCTTTGTCATGATAAAGGCTGGTGTTTCTCACAGTAACCACGTACTGTGGTTAACATTGAAGAACAGGTAGGGAAATGCCCTATTTCTGAAAGGAAAACCCTTAAAGAATAGCCCCAGTGATATGGCAGTCTGAGAGGGCGAGGCGCAGATCCAGAGGTGATTGCAATTGCTCCAACTTCACGAGTCCATCCCTGCCAAAGAATGGCCCGAAAACTTTATTGACATCTATGTGATGAATACGTCGACGGGTAATCACGAAGGTCTGAATATGCGCTAAGTAACATACTGGCACATAAATCTAGGATTGTTTCTCAGAATGATAAGGATAAAAGGATAAAGTGTTCGGCGTTGACCAATCCCATCACGTCGGATGCGAGACGCATTGGACTTCATCTGAGCATCGTAGGGACGTTGATTGCATATGTACCCTATGCAGCGACTTGCGTGAACACCCGATGTACCAAATCAGTGCTTCATTCTCCCAGACACCTCTCGTACCAATTCACCGATGGGATGGATGGCTTTGTTGGCCAGAGGCATCGACCATGAGCGTGCCCAGCGAGCCTCTCACCACTGCGCCACACGCGCCTTTCAGAATGAGAGGCAAGAAGAAATTCGCAGAAACCGTCTGAGCAGTGTGAAGGTCGTGTATTCTGTCAGCTCAACCTCACTCACGGAGGTGGAAAAAGGCTCTATCAGATATTTCCATTCTACTGCGATTGATAAGTGTCTGAGAGCATAACTGCATGTCATTTCTAGCAAAACTTTGAGCGATTCATTTTGACACGGTATTGATGCCCCCCGTGTACAACGCACGATCCTCTTCTGCTTGACAAATTATCGCATGCGATATTTCCTTTCAGTTCATTGCATCAGTCGCTTTCACCAGTTGGGCCCTAAGAAGCGATGATTTTACCCAACGTACAGCGTACTGCTCAGCAGCTACTGCCACATCCGCTGGTCGCGTTACGGTGTTGGTATTTAGCCTATGTGGTGTCGATGTATTGACTCTAATTGGAATCCTTGTCCTATTTATTCTTAATGGCATAGCCCTGAAACGGTAATAATAGCAAACCTGCTGCACAAATGTGCATGCAACAGAATGTTTATTATTTCAGGAAGATTTTCAACCTTCATTCATCATATCAGCTACGTGAAAACATCGTAGTTATCCGTTTCATCTTGCCGCTGACACTTTTTCAGACAGTGTTTTATTTCTTATTTTCCGCGTCGACAGGGATTATATCGCTTTTTCAGCGCTACGTTTCGCTGATAACTTACAGAACCTTGTTTGCGGCTTTTTATGTAAGTCATACACGTAAAACAGTATAAAAAATGATAGATAGGAAACGAGAAAGTATACTCTGGTTCCGCTGCATTCTACCTACATATAAAGGAAAACAAACAATGAAATAATCCACTCCTTCCGCAAATTTGTCGTAAAGAATTGGAAGCCTGATGAGAAATGTAAAAATGAATTCGCAACAAAAATTCATTTTATACTTTCCTTTTGTCCAGATTCTTTGTGTAACGCAAAATCCAAACCAAAACCAGATCAGAAAGGGAAAAAATCATCAATCAAGAAAACTTCTTCATGAGAATACCAGTGGTTAATAGTCAAGCAGAGCAACTCTGAAAGATGATACATAGTTAGCGTGATGAGGAATGACGTGTTCAAGAATAAAAAACATGAAGGCTAAGTTTTGAAGCAGTTATGAGATGTTGAAGTTTTAAATTTTTTATCAGGGTGTACAATTATAAATGCGCGCAGCCTCATTCATCTCGATCAAAATGGTATTTAAGGTAGATGCTGAACTTTCTATATATTAGTTGAAGAGCAATATTTTTTTATTTATTCACATGCGACTCGATTGGCAAGACGCAATTTTTGATCTTTCAAAAAATTTGAAAGGCTGCCAATTGGAATCTCGAGATTGTGGTGGAAGCCCTCATTAAACAAATTCTTCTATGTATTAAATTGAATAACGCGTTTCTTGAATCAAGTTCATCACCAGTTAGAAGAGAGGCATTCTGCGGAAGCATTTGCAAAAAATCGCTGCCGTAAAGCAAAAGAGAGCAACGCCACTCGGCTCCAAACGTGGTTGCCCATATACTGAAGAAGACGTTGTCATCATGATAAAGTATGAGAGGACTGGTCTGATGCGAGGAGTCGAATTACTTAAATACGAATACCAGATCAGATCTCTGTCCACAACATTTGGGAAGCGTAGGGCCGGTCCATTCATTATCACCTTGTCAATACAACGACTTCTAGAAATTTCGCACGACTAGACCCATCCGAAGACGAGCAAAAATACCCAATAAAAACTGGAAGAAATAGGTTGGAAATTCTTGTCCCAGCCACTGCGTAGCCGCGACCCGCCACTGTCAGATCACCACTTAGTTCTGGCTAGGAAGCTTACCTCGCAAAAAAAAAGAATGCAAAAGCCGCGAAACATGTGGGGGTTCAGGAAAGTTCGACTGTTTCGACTCATAGCGCAGCTAATTCTCTAAGATGAAAACTCATTTCCTTCACGAAGGATGAGGAAGGGCAGTTGAGAGTAACTGTACGCACAAGTTCGATTGGTACGTTCTGCTGTAGTTTTTAAAAATAAATTTTGTTCTGCGCGAAAACACCCATCCATAGTTTTACCATATTTAAAACACGAGAACGGAAATTTCAAAATCTTGACCGGTAGCTCAACCGCAGCCCATTTCTTCAAATTTGGAATTTGGGCGATATTTAATAGTTCATATATCATAAATGTCTCTTGTCGAGAGAATACTTCACCAACACTTCTATTAAGTTGTGAAAGTCAGCGCGCGTTCCCCCAGCTTCGCCCAATGTAAGTGGCAGATTCTATGCTCGAAGAAGCCTACAAAGAATATTGCACACTCAAAACCACGAAAGCTTCTGTTTCAATTTTCAAAAGGAGTTCACAAGTGTTTCGGTAGGTGAGTAAGTTTGTAAGAGCCATCTTTGTCAAATTGCCACTTTTCCAAGAGAGTACAATAATAAACTGCCTCTTGTTCGAAATTTCTATGACTGTTTAATTTTTGGGGTTGTTCCAGTTGTAGATAATGGCGCTGGAAGGAGAAAATGAACATAGGAGCCTGAAATTCTTTAATATCACATATTTGCTACGGATGTTGATCCAATCCATCCGTGGTATTATAGGGCATTCGTAAAGGAGTAAACATCTGCAATTATGGACTAGAGGCTCGTGCGAGCGGCTGAAAACCGCTCGCAAGATAGCTGCGAAAGCCAGTGCTGAGCGTATTTCGACATTTTGCCAATTTTGAACAGATGGCGGCGCAGCACAAAAGACTGTGGCGAAAATTTAAAAACAAAGAGGTTTTTTATACGCAATTATTGACCCAGATTCCTCCAGCACCGACGATGGGGCTACGTCTCACACCGACGTATCCACAAGCACCAACCGAAAAAAAAATGGTGGGAAACACATTAAAAAATGAAAAAGGATAGTATTCAGCAATGGTGGGAAATTATATTCATCTAGAGAAAGTATCCTACCAGGTGAGTGGATACAGTTGGAGAAATATGCAAAAGTCAGCTAGGAATGGCAGAAATTTTCGAATAGTAGCTGCTGCAGACGAAATATTGCATCACATAACGGCCATCGAATGATGGCAAATCGATCGCAGCTACCTGGTTTCACAACGCATGCGCGCATACAGTGGATCCCTTGATCTACTAAGATGCCTGAACAACGGCCTGGTGCTCGCACGCTGAGCTGCAACGCGATGTTTACTCCGAAGTGAATGCCCTGTATCGATCTGATTCTGTCGCAATGTGAACTTGTTAAAAGCTATTAACGCACTATTCTTTTAGGTTATTCCATACTACACTGCGGTAGCTCCTATACTGATATGGTTTATTATCAAGTGGTCACAACAGTTGAGGCAAAGTAAGCTGAGAAGGCTCAAGATGCGCAACACTGACGAAAAAGAGACGTATTTTCGTACATATGCCCACATGTGGAACAGTGGACATTCAAATAAATATTGATGCTTTTTCTATCGATTGTCATACAATCTTTGATTATAAGCTGCATTCTCGAGTGGAACAAACAATGGCAGAAATAGAAATTCGCATCACTGATGTTTCCTCGGAAATCTCTGCCTGCACAAGCTCGAAGTAAGTATTAGGTCGTCATGTATGAAATGGCGAATTTTATAAGAGGTCACTTTGACAGTTCTATCTTTGCAGCTTTGCTAGCCCAGTTCCCATTTTTATTTTCACTATGAAAGTACATCCTACATCTTTCAAAATCACCTCTTTGCTTTTCGATCGGCTCTCAAATTTTCGTTCCAGAGCATTTTTTGTGGAACTACTCAAAGACCAAAAATCGTGTCAATTTGGAACATGGGTTTCATTTCCAACCCATTAGAGCAGAGAAAGTGTAAACAGTGGTGAAGATTTAGAAGAAATTCGGCTAGTAGGACTGGAAGCCGTAGCAGAAGCGGATAGGAGTGAAATAGACTTGCGTAAGCAGCAAGCGTGACCTTTACAGCCAAATAATATTTAGGTATTCAAACCCATATGACAGTTAAAAGTGTTTAGATAAACGAATCTTTCCCGGTTTGACTCTCGAAATTGTGCCACTTTGGACCATTTTTCACAAATCCACTCTGCTTAAGCCAGAGGAGCAGGGCTGGGAGCCCACCTGCCACTTATAGTACTGGGTAGATCTTGCTCTACCCGAGCACAACCCCCTTCAGATATCAGGCCATTTCTTGCTGGAAAAAATGTTCAATTTTAAACCTGATGTTGAAAACACCCTTCGCCACTTTATCGTCACTTGCTTTCCACAGTTCGAACCTGTTGGCGCTACCAAGCTACCTTTAAGATAGCGAGGCAGTGCCGATAGCATAGGAGGGGGGGGGGGACACATGGATTGTCTGGACCGATCTCCTTTGAGAAACAATGCTCAAAATTTCGTCATTAAAAATCAGACATTTCATACTACTTCACAACTTAATATGATACGGTCCTGTGGAACCAGAAACGTTTACTACTAGGTGCCTGGATGTAAACAAATATATGTAAACTAACCTCTGTATGATGTAAAAGATCGGAAATCTGCAGTCGCGCGGTGTAGGGAGTGCGTCCGTGAATCAGGCAACAAGATCTACAGAAAGCAGGTGAGTAGTAGTTCAAGTAATTCAACTTTTCTTTCCTTGAATAACAAATGAATATGTTATTTAAGCTCATAGCTCCCTCATTTCTGGGAAAGAGGTCCACCTGCTCACTTACTCGATGTATTAAATTAATTACCAAACCAAATTAGCTACCAAGTCCACTCATTTATTACTTATCGCTATTATTAGTTATTACATTTATTACCGGGCAAGATCTTATTATCTGACCTTACGATATAAAACTACTCCCACCTCTCTGAAGTACTTTTCTTTCAAACGATTGGTCTCCAAAAAGCTTTTGTGTCACTAGTGCAATGAATTTATTTCTGTCTGCTTTACTCGATGTTACTTGATTAGGTCATGTCGTGTCATTGTCTTTTCACGTCTACCTTAAGTGGCGTAATAAATTATAATAAATAATAATAATAATAATAATCGCCTGTAACAATCGCTGCTACTTATTTGTTAGTAACATGATCAGACAACAAGATTTACAGATAGCAGGTCTGTCCCTCGAAAATTGTGATAAATTCACCCTTCTATAGTGGCGGCATATCATTTCTGCACCACATAAAACTACCCGTCTGGTCAGGCACACCGCACCATCCACGCAGCGCGGTAGACCAGATGGGGGATTTGGTCGGCAGTTGCCATGCGCTGTTCCTACTTTGCTTACGTTTCACCTGTTTTTCTTTGTGTCCTTGTTTTCATCTCGAAAATCATGGAAAGCTCGCTTGATGTGCCGCTCCGCGTAGATGCCGTGGCGCGGCAGACTAGATCAGCGACTTCCTGTGGTGCAACAGTCAATGACCAGCACTATACTTAGTTTCTGAAAATCCTTAAATACTCTCAGTTTCTCTGAAGAGGAGCTGTTATGAGTTAAAGAGAATAGCTCTGCATGCTAATTTTACTAATAGATGGAATTAGTCCTTTTGCAGTCGACAGTTTTATGTTCTTACCACTTTTGAACCTCATTGTTTGTGGGTGGCATCGCACATCTCGTATTTCGTATAGTCTGCAGATATAAAAGCCGTAGAACAATATTATATATTGTCTAGAACTTTCCATAAAAGGTGACAATACTACCCCCCCCCCCTCATTCATTCCCCGGGGACGTTATTTCCTCCACGAAATTGTTCTTGCACTCTTCAATAATTTTATTTCCTCAAGTATTCCATCGGTGATTGAATGTGGGTGTGGCTCACACGCTTCTAACTTGCTGTGAAGTGAACTCATAAGAGGCAAAACCCGTTCACATTTCTAGCACGTCGCCCAGAATCCTACACGTGATTTGTTTAAATTTCCCAATTCAAATCTATCTGCTGTTTTGTCCCGTAAACAAACAACTTCTTTCCCACACTTTTGAATCCCGCTTATTCAGTTTCCAACATATTATCGTTTTCCAGTTTTGAGCTTCACTTGTAATGAGACTACATTTTCGAAGGTTAACTAAAACTGAGGTGAAGTAGAACTTGTTAGACTTTGTTCGATTAGATACAAACCAACTTGCTACAATTTGATTGATGAAAGAAAATGACGTAGGCGCTATCGATGTGAACTGACTGCAGCGGAGGCTGAGTAGGATTCTTCAAATTATTTAGTGTCATTTTACGAAACTTTTGAAAATTCCACTTTGGCTTGGAAAATGTGGGTTGTATCACGACTCTTCGCGAACGGTTAAAATGTGTCTTCATGCGATTTCGGAGGACGGGTGGGAACTGTGGTTTCTCCTCATTCTCAATCTTTTTTGTTCTCCTTTGCAAACCTCCATTGCGACCTATTCTCAAATTTTGTATTCGATCTATTCTTGAATGTTGTATTATGAATTATTAAATATTGATTGACCTACAACGGTTTGATGTGAATAATACATGGTCAACTGTCTGTGTAAAATCTGTGTGAAATGCAATGGCAAATTCCCACTCAGCTCAAATCATCTGAGCTCAGAGCTTTGCTGAAAATCTGAGACTTTAACTGAATGATCTCTCAGTCCCCTAATGAAGAGTGGGATCTTTGCTGGCAGATAGACCTTATCTGACAACTAATCTCGTGGGAAGTTGCGTTATCCCTACCGCCATTTACTTCCCCACACGGAAAGTCTGTACATAAGGATAGATCGTTTATTTTTTTAATATTCTACATACGTCAGCGCGGACGTCAGGAAGTCAGAGGGAGATGAGAACACATTCAACGCCCTCTCGCATATTGAGAAGATTCGCTCATTCTATGTTTATCGAAAAGCTCTTTATCAAATGCACAATTTTCTGATATCAGGATACTATGTCTACTTCAACAAAACAAATGTTCTTTTTGGAACCTTTACCGTTTTCGTCCCTTTTCAGTAGAGAAGACAAAATCCTCCCACGAAGAAAGACCGCCGGAAGCTGATTAAAATGTAAGCTTTTCGCACGTGTTCTGCACTACGCGTCGAGGTATATTATTATTGAAGAATATTTCACTTTTTCAGCTGCATCCTAATTAAGATTCAAGTGCTTGTTTTAAATTTGTTTGCTATTTCGACGTCGTGGAACTTTTACATTTTACCACCTGGTCTGCCATCGCGGTTACTTTCAGGGCATTTGTTCGCTCCATATGGCGTCAGCGGCTTACACCACAAAGCTGTAGTCCGACTCGCGAATAAACCCATCACGGCATGTCGAGAATGTCCCGTCACAACGCGTGTACTTCGCCTTGGTAGTGTGTGGTGCCACGCAACTAAGTTTAAGAAACATTGATTTCTTCTATATTGGGAAGTACCAGCCTAGTCGTCCGGCTAACGCCGAACTCTCAGGCTCTTTTTAGGCTAGCTTCGCTTGCCACGTGTTCGAGAAATACGTTCTCCACTACTGGACGCCTGCACACCACTCTCGCATCCGTCGATCCGACCAGTGATATCTTACCCACAATGGACGCGCCGCACTACTCTCGCAGCTATGCACTCGTACAGTACATCTTCCTCACTACTGGACGCCAGCGCATCTCTTCTATGGCAGTAGCCTGTCTCCCATGATTTCCCCACCGTCCTTACCGTTTCGCGTCTATCTGACTCGTCCCCTTCTATCTAAACCATACTCATCCGCATGCTCTCCTTCATGGCGTGATGAATGCAGACAAGTAAACACCAAGATTCATTCATTTTTGCTCTGATGTAAACAACTGTGGGTTTTCCAAGCGATGAAGAGTGGACCGAAACACATGTCAGTTGAGATAAAAATAAAAATTTGCACACTTTTCATGAATAACGTGACACCTGAACATCATGATGCAATCAGATTTTTCTGGTGGGGGCTGGCTCTCTTTCACACACACGCACATAAAATACCAATTAATATTAACTATGATTTGCTCGCATGCGAAGGAAACGGAGCTTCATCTCAACCTGTTGTGTGCAAGCACGCACACAGTCATAAATTTTCTGAGTTATGTGTATGGTATGGTGCTAGTAGTGTGTTCTTTGCTTCCGATGAAAAAATCTTAATCACTGAGGCAGTATTACTGTATCAAAACTGGATTGATCTCCAGTTTGTGTGGTTTACCTGTATCCATCGCACAATTACGCGTAGCTAATGTTTTTGAACCTTTTTGACTTCCTTACAAAAGATAACAGAAGTAAACCACTGAAATGCAAAATTTAGATCGCCTGCTGGATTCAAACCTCATCATTCTCTGCACAGCAGCTGATTCAGTTACCCAATCCGGCATATCGCATTTGATGGCTCCATGTGTGAGAAGCCCTCATAGCCGTGTAGTAGAATAGTCTACTGGACAAAAGCTGGTTTCTGTACATTCACACCGTAGAACCTTGCTGCAGTATTTGAAACTATATTGGCTTCATTTCAACATGCACCGTGTACCTCCTTCAATTTATCATAAAATGTGATCAGATGTGTTAACAGAGCTGATTCATTGTTTTTGACATGAAAGGAACCATACGAGTATTAAAACGTCAAAAAAAACCAGTCGTTCACCTCCTTGCTCCTTCGAAATGTCAGATTCTCAGTTATAATGTTGGATGAGCGTAGTCTTCGGCGTAGAATCATATGACAACCTTAATTACATGCCTATTCAATCAGGAACTCTAGAGTTTTCCTAAAAAGTTTTGTTAACAAGGATGTGCATTTTCCTGTGGCTGTGATATGTGCGCCCTCTCTGCGCCTACTCTCTCACTGCAAGTGGGACAGGTATGACAGTGCCTATGCAATCTGCTAAACCGATGGTGAAATATTCTCACGTTACAGTAATTATTGGAACCAAGTCTAAATTACAATTTTTCAGAGCACTTCAAGCTCATAACGGTACCTGGTTATAACTGGCAGTGGTAGTTACAGTCGTCCTGCTTCTAGACTTTTGCTATCGGGAGTTGTTGCCTCAGTATGACCTAAGAAAGCGAAGTTATGCTTTGTTTAGCACTTGTTCTTCTTTCGACTTACTGTGTTAGGCCTTGGGCATACTACACAGCGACGCTGTCGCTGCGACCGTTCACCACCACAAGTTTACTCACAGTGGCTCCTATACCAGCACGGTATTCCATGCAAACTGTGTGATAAGATATGAGAACTCGTAACATTTTGTTCTCATCATTTCCATTCATTTTCTTCATCGCGACGGTGTCGCTGTGAAGTATGCCATGGGCCTTATGCAAAGCGATATTAAACGATTTATTGATTACCTAGAGAGAATTGGAAAACAAACTATCAAAGCTAATATCTCCTATGCCATGAGAAAGAGCCCAGAGCGGCCGTCGATTACTGACATCCGTTGAGCAGTGCTTCACATGCACACATTGAAAAAGATCCTTTTTTCTCATGTCCTCGTTATCACTGCCTGGCAAACATTCGTCATGTGGTGGTCTAGAAGGGTTGTGAAGTTTAGGTTATCGGGTCGGAAAACTAGGGCCATTTGGTACGCATGGAAAGGCACACTATTGCTAGAGGTATCTACTGAGCAGCAGCCGAAGCTTACTACAAATAGCACTTCCGTAGGATCCAACTCCCTGAGGCAGCACGCAAAATGCAGAGAGAAAGAAATACACCAAAACAGTCTATTGTGGTGATTTTGGCCGATGGCCGACACTTTCTGCATGAGGTTCCCCATTTTCTCTCCTGCTCCAGTGAGAACTGTAGTGGTTGAACTTCCACATTCTTTGACGTCAGCCGCTAATTCACTTACATCTGACAATATTAGAGAAACGTCGGCACAATAAAGATTTCTTTATATTGAGTGGGATCAAGCTTCAATTACTTCAATTATTACCTCATTTGTGCACATTAATCGTTATTTCTTCGAACATCTGAGCGTTTTACTTCTGCTGCACTGATACTTTGAAATACTGCACTAATTCACTCACAATAGAGAACATTAGAAAAATGCTTGCTAGTTAAGATTTTCTATTCAGCTTCTGCTGCAATAATATTCCAAATTACTGCATCGTCGCTTTCGTCACAGAAAAAAGACTTTTCTTCCATCTTCTGTTGCAATACAATTCCAAATTACTTGTCGTCACAGAAAATCTCTCAATTTTCTTGCATTTAATTCGTAGTAAAAACACCTCTCTACCTCTCTTCTAACCATATCAGTCATTCTCATTCTAGACGGTGGCAGCAGCAAATAATAAACTACGTGCTGGTTGTGAAGTCTTATACAAACTATGAACTGTGTTGAAATACGAGCACTCATTTCAAGCCCTGGTTTCCTCGCGGTCTTAGGTTCGCAAGCTTCAGCGGGTTTCATTTCCGCTATTGAATCTGTAATAGTGACACGAAGATGTGGATCCCTGTATTTCCACATCAATTGTAAGGTGAGTATGAAAATGATAGACATCTTTTCCATTCTTGGTTCTTCAATAGAAAAAGATTAGAAATATTGGAGTTTTGAGAAATATACGAAAGGACTTTGAATATGCACTTTGACTTCATTTATAATTTTTCAGATTTTGCTTACCTCGCTACTTTTATTCTACATAGCACATTCATTTTTTATTAGTATTCTACAAGTAAGTGTCTGTAATATTATATTGTAGAGACAGTTACACTCTACCTACTAAAATCACCATCAGAAGATATCACGCGAAGCATATAACAAATTTTCCTGAAGAAGGAAAATTTGTTATATGCTTCGCGTGATATCTTCTGATGGTGATTGTGGTATGGGATCTCTCATAACAATTTCACGTTCATATAAATATTTCAATGAGAGAAACTGATTATATGGAGTAATTGATTAAACATGTGATTTCTCTGCAAACTTTCCGTCTGGTTCCGGTTCACTGTTGCCGTCCTAACAGAATCGTGATCCAACCGACTGTACGGTCAACTTTGCAACATAAACATATGTGGAAACTTCTTCTATCACGAGTAATAATAGGCTTTGCTGGGACGAACGGGCGGGATCACTAGGCAGTAATTTTTACGAGTTTTCATGCTAGCACTGCAAATGTTCTGTATTTAGTTTCTATCACTTCACTTAAGGTTTTTCCTGCTTCATGTCTTTATGATGAACATCCTATTTTCTCTTCTCTTCCCCTTTTCTCTGTTTCTTGGAAGCTACCCTACTCGTCACATCTTAAATTGCTTCTAGGAAGCAGGTGATAATGGCAGCCTTATCGACTTTTTTGTTCCACCCCCATTCATGTAATTCATCTTTATCCATGATGTTCACAGTCAAAATTCGGTCACCCTGCTCTAACTTAAGCAAGGAAGCATCCGAAATCGTTCAGTCACGTGTTTTAACAAAATCGAACACTTTATCCATGAAGTTCATAGTCAAAAATCTAAATTTACGTTAGAATCTCGGTAACGGAATCCTTCGTGGCTGAATACAACAGTGGAATTAGCTATGAAACTAATGAAGATAGAATTCAAAAGCTGCGACAATTTCAGACCATACAGCTTGTTCAATACCTCGGATATCCAGATTCTTGCGATGTTGGAATTGCTCCAAGTCTATGTTTTTGGCTACGATTCCCTGCCACAGTTTGTATGGTGTCCTGCGCTGCTCTTCAGGTAGGAATTTAGTCAGGAGTTCATTCAACTATTCTGTTACTATTCAAAAGTGTAAAGGTTGCAAAATACTCTGGCATCAGAGAGCATTCTCCTATCGCTTTACACACGCATTCAGTAATTTGTTCATTTGTAGGCGTAATATGTAGTGTAATTTTGTTTCTAATTGTAGGCGTAATATGTAGTGTAATTTTGTTTCTAATTGTGTTGCCTACGAGAAATGGCCGTGGATTTCAGTGACGTCGTTGCTTCAGACTTGCAGTTCTTCGATCTGAATATTAGGGCCTATTTCAAATGTTTTCCATTCATCCAGAAAAATGCTCTCCTAGCAAATTCACAAAAAGAACATTGATTCATCGTAGATTGTTAGCCATTCAAATTTGCTCTCAGATAGTCGTGCAAAAACCTCACATGTTCTGGAAACCCCTCTAGATTCTTCAGATTTTACTGTCGTTATCTGTCAGCATGTTGTTCCATACCAGCTATGTTCTGCGGACATGTGATAGTATTCCTTTTTTAGTTTGTCATGGTCATAGAGCGCGCTGTAGCACTCTATAATCGAGAACACTACGAGAAATCAGGAGCAACACTAGGACTAACATTTGCAGCGGGATCAGTGAGTTTTCCGCCAGCTCAGTATTATATACACTCAATAGATTTCGTTTATCCTCTTGCAAAAAGGCCTTTACGGACAACAACGCAAAAGTATTGAATTACAACTTATAAAAACCCATCTATTTCAATTTTCTAAGAATCTAAAACTCTTTTGTTTGATCTTATTGTTAGTTAATATTAGTGCATAGATGTATAGGCGGTTCTGATTTCCTTTCTTATAAGGGAAGGATATCAGATGTCTGCGGCATTTCAGAATGAGATATGCCCCCTGTATGAATGCTGATCTCGAATATGTTTTCTACTACTGCTCAGTGCCACTGCGAAAAAAGTTATAACTTTGTCTGTGCAGTACATTCGAACGTACATAACTTTGTCTGTGCAGTACATTCGAACGTACAGTTTTTGCATCCACTTCCCGTAACCCCAAAAAATAGGCGTTATTGTGCAAAATGGATGAAGAATTTGTGATCAGAAGTTCAAATAAATTCGTGTACAAGATTCGGTATGAAAAGGCGAAAATTACAGCTAGATAATTGCACCTTGATCATTTACTAGTAATTCCACTTACGAGGAGACGACCATTGGGTACGGGATAGTTTACCCCTCTCGCAGAATCCATCCAAATTTTGCAGAGAGGGGTAATTTCAGGCACTGATCACGATTACTAGCATTATTTAGCATGCCACTACCATTTCAATGTTGAAATTCAACAGTTTCATTCGGTTTCCCACAGTAATTGGTATTAATTCTACCGCAAACCTATAAAATAGAGAACTGTCGCAAAACGAATACAATATTCGTGTTCAGCACTTCAAATAACCCTATTATGGAAAATTTTAGCGAAAAGGAATCCCCTTGAAAATTTGGGCTCACCTGAGTCCATCAGCAGTTCCACTGTTAACAAATTCGGTGTATTGAAGATCATTCAAAAGGCTTCCAAGCTTTCAGATTATCTAATTATGAGTAGAAACTCTTATAAAACTGCATAGGATAGATATTTAGAGGAGAGCAGCAAATGGGAGAAAGATGCAAAAGTTCGAACTCCGAGGGGAATTGAACCTGGGAGGGTATCTATTACAATCAAGACACCACTGCACCACACCTTACATTTATCTAGGAGAGGTACCCTATTCTATGAGTATCCCCTTATCAAGTGCGATTGGAAAAACAGGCATAACTCCTTATGGAGACAAGAGTAGATCAAGATCGAAATAGTTTTGAAATTAGTGCTTCGAGGTGCTCAAAACAGTGTACACTCCGTTACGGCAGGCCTTCAATGAGGTATCGTTCCCTGGTAAATAGTAGTAGTAATAAATGATCAAGGCTCAACTCTGTACCCGTAGTGATGCATTTTTTTGCTGAGATTTTGCATACAGAGTTATATGGACTGCTGATCACGATTTCTGCACCTATTTTTCACGGCACTGCCTCCTACATCGATTTATGATAGATTAGTGCAGCAACTGCCCTTATATACTGCACAGATAAGGTCATAACTTCTTCCGCAATGGCACTGAGCGCGACGCAAAAACATATTCAGAATCAGCATGGTCAACTCCGGATGAGACATATCTCATTGTGAACTGCCACAGACATCTGGTATCCTTCCCTCGTGAGTTCGGTCGTTTGTCATTGACATGCCTATCGGAAGCAAGCTGAATGAACCAGGGTTTCTTCAGATTATTGCATCAGTGATCCTCTCTAGCTGGGCGCTGAGACCTAGTGACTATACCGAAAAAGCAACGTACTGTTCGGCGGGCACACCAACTTCTGCTAGTCGTATTGCAGCGTTGAGTTTTATTCTATGTGGAGTGGATGTGGTTACTTTGATTGGAATTCTTTTCTTATTCATGTTCAATAATATTGCCTTGAGACGGTAATACTAACAATTTCCACTAAGAATGGCCATCAGCAAGATGCCTCCCATTGCAGGAAGATTTTCAGTCTTCGATCGTCATATCAGCTCCGTGAAAACATCAGTGTTATTCGTTTCATTCTACCACTAACAATTTTCCAAACGATCTGTTACCTAGTTTTTACTGCTTCTAGTGGAGTGTTATCTCTTCTTCGCGACAGCTTTTCCTTGATCACTTATAGGACTCTGTTTGCAGCTATTTATGTGAGTCACATATTCACAAAAAAGATACGGAATGTTCAATATCCAACTAGGCCAGCAACCAAATTAGTATCAGCTAGAAGATGACTGCAACAACATTCTTCCAGATTATTCCATTTTACACCATGATAGCTCCGATTCTTATGTTGTTCATCATGAGATGGTCGCGGCAGTTGAAAGAAAGCAAGCTGAAAATGTTCTGGGAACGAAACTGTGACGAGAAGGAAGTGTATTTTCGAACTTATGCTGGTATGTGGAACGGTTCACGTGTGGGTAAACGCTGATATTGCTGATTTGTGAAAGTTGTTATATTGTTAGATCTTACAAATGATAAACGTTTTCTGAGATCTTGAAAGAGTTCTCATGCTCGGACACTCCTAGGCATTAATTTATTTGTTTTGGAACTCTCTTGCAGCTTTTCAAGTAAACACGACAAAGACTCAATGGTTATGGATCAGACTAGTGTCACATAAAACACTCTGCTGATGGCTTTCTACGCCCAAGGAAAAATACTCACAAAAATCAGTTTAAACTGATTCTTGGGTAGCCACTCGAACACTCCTTTGAATTTAAAATCAAAAACAGCAGAACAAAAACCGATGTCCTAATTGCTATATCCATTTTCCCCACTACAAATTCAGAAAAACTTCTAAAGAGGACTGTTCCATCTACGATACAATAAAAAGGCACTATAACAAACTTATTATATTACGTGGGAATATGCACATGGGGAAAAACACTACGGATAATTCCCAAACTTGATCAATTGTGCCGCACTGAATTCAGTTGCTTTGCTAAAGAAATCTACTGAAAAGGGAATTTTGCAGCATAGAGGTGTCTACGGTTTACATACATATTTGGGTATTCTATTACATTCGATGACCAATTATTGCCATGCCACGTTTAGCACGACACTTGTAAGTTCGACCCAAAATCTCGAGGAGAATTTGCCATTAGCTTAAGCTTAGTCGACAATTTCCGAGATTCATCTCATTTCTGTCCATACTCTGTCCTTGACAACTTTTTCCAAAAATCCACTGTTAGTTGCCAACGGTGTGCACGGCTTTGGTAGGGTGTTTTATTTCCCCCGCCATTTAAAGCTGATGATATCTATTGTTGAACGTGATAAATCCTTTCAAAATCATAGTTAATATTAATTGGCATTTTATGTCAGTGGATTGCATCATGAAGTTCAGCGTGTCAAGTTATGCAGGAAAATTGTGCAAATTTTCATTTTTGCCTTAATTGACAGGTGTTTTGGTCCACTTTTCGTCGGTTGGAAGCCCCAAAGTTGTTTACATCACAGTGAAAATGAATGAACCTCGGCATCTACTTGTCTAATAGACCTCGGCATTTACTTGTCTGTGTTTATCATGTCATGTAGAGGATAACATGCGGATGAGTATGGTTTAGGGAGAAGGGGTCGAGATAGACGTGAAACAGCAAGGACGGTGTGGAAATTAGGGGAAACGGGCTAATGCTATGGAAGAGCTGGGCCGGCTTCCTGTAGTGGAAAAGATGCCACTGTACGAGTCCACGGATGCGAGTCTGATGTACCGGGGTCCAGCAGTGGGTAAGATGCCACTGGATGGTTCCACAGCTACGAGAGTGGTACGCCGGCCAGTAGTGGAGGACGTATCACTCGAAAGCGTGGCGAGCGAAGCGAGCCTAAAAGAACGCTGAGAGTCCGGCGTTGGCCGGACGATCAGGCTGGTGTTCATTATTTGGTTATCAGGCTACTGACCTTTGATCACGCACCCTTTCCAAGAAGTAGGAAAAGCCTTTCGGTTGAAAATTCTACTAAAATGCTACTCACATTCGTGTTCAGCGTATTGAGGAATTCCAGTAGACATGCCTGCACTCACTCGTGGGCGGAAATAGCGAAAAATCAATAAAATCGATGTACTCGATATTCCGTTCAAAACGATTGACATATTCGTGTTCAAAGCATTGGGATATCCCAGTGGACATGTCCTCACCCACTCGTGGGCGAAAATAGCGAAAAATCAATAGAATCGATATAATCGATAGAACAATCGATAAGATCAGGTCAAAAGTAGCCTGTAACCTTCACTGGTCCTTCATGGACCTGCATGCACAATTTGGCTCGGATCGATTTATTCTCCGTAATTTCTATTTGGAACATACACACATACAAACACACACACAAACAAACTTTCACTTTTATATATACAAATAGTAGATTCTTTTTAACAGTGACCGTCGGCAAAACATTTGATCCACGACCGTCCCGGTCTTATTGACGAGTTTCGTCTGTTTCCTTTTTCAATTCTTCCAACAACTGAGAAAGAACGATGTAGGACGAAACATCAAGTTAGGGTTGATGAGGTGTTTGAGAGGGTAGATTTCGAATGTCTCGACTTTCCAGGCTCTGACGAAGGCGAGAACGTTAGCCGTAAAAAGAAACGTTAGCCGTAACAAAGATCGATAGCAGTCTTGGCCTACAGCTGAACGTAGTGAACTCCAAACAACTTACATCTTACCGCAAAACAGAAATTTCGGACAAAATGCTGCTAACCTTGGTGAGGGTGTGAAAATTGCACGGCTTGCACGAGGGGCTCGAATTTGCTGGAGGGGGGGGGGGGCGAAAAAGAAAAATTAAAAGGCGAAAAAAAAAGGATCTATGATGGATTGATATGGCAAGACACTAATGTGGCAAACTTAAGTATATTGTGATTTAGAACAGAGGATGATTACGAGTGCGGGCACATTCCCTAACGTCGTCAAAGAGTTTCGATGAACTCAGAGATGGTCATGTTTGATTTGGATTCTCTCACTGTGTTTTAGGATTCGCAGGTTTTCAATGGATGCCATGATCAATCCTTGGGAGAATAGTTCATTCACAACATTTCTGCCAGAACATTGTCATACAAAACACAGAAGAATTACAGTTTCAGAAGCCAGTGCATAGTAAACTCTCTATCACAAAATCCCGCCCAGGTTACAGGAATCACAGTGAATACTCAAGGAGGACACCTAGCATCTAAACGCTGTTTTACTAGATTTTGCTCTAACTTAAGGAATGCTTTGAGAAAGCCCAGGTCACAGCAGTCACGTGGATACATAAAACACTTGTATGTAGAAGGCAAAAAACGCTTAAAGTCAATTGCAAAGAACTTGATCCGTGCACGTAAATCCCGAAGGGCAAGCACTGCACGGTGTACCAGGTTGATAGATGTTCTGGTTAAAGGTGCCCATCCTGAAATTGAATATAAATTATGAATATGGCGCCGTCCTGAAAATGAATGTAAGGTATGGATATAAAGTCCAGTTTTCTCTTATGTTCGGTATTTGTCGTGTTTCTTTTTTGTCGTTTCCTTGAGATCCTGTTTTCACTTCTCCATGGGTGCGTCTGTGGTCTACATATCTTTTTCTTTTTATTTCCTTAATTTTTGCTTGAGAAGAATGCTTACAGGCAACCTCACTTCGACCATTTGGATGTCTTTTCGATTGGTCATGAAAATCTCACAAACTCCTAGATTGGTGCAAAAATAATGCGCGTTTTCCTTGCATCGTTTTCGATGCGAAAGAAAATTTCAGTCCTCCCCCCCTCTCTCCCGCCCCCCTCCCCCCTCCACTCGTATGAGACGCACCAAATAGGGTGCATTAAATGAAGGCCACGCTGCAAGAATCTTTCAGCATAGCTCATTGAACATCTATCGTTTAAGAAGTACTTTCAGGATGCAAATGAAACAATTTGGAAACATCACTATGTGAGCCCAGCAGCATTGCTCAGCAATATGGATCCAGTCCTTCCCCACAGTACAGTGCAGGCACAGGCCGCACACCATGCACTCACTCTACAGGCCGAAACAAATCGGTTAGGAAGCTCTGCCTCGCACATCATAAGACACAGCAAGAGGCCTGTTCTCGTAGACAGAGCAGCAGAGCTCAAAAGCTCAAACTCACGCTGGGAAGTATTGGCAAACGATATTGTAGAAGCCACTACATCCGGCTATTCCACAGCCAAGTTGATGTGTGCTCGACCAGGCCATCTGAAACTTTTATAGACGTCCTCAAATCGGCAGTGCTGAAAGTAATACAGGTCTCACCTGCACGAATTGTGCGAGAGGCGTGTGATGCGCTCTGTAGAACACCCTCTGACCAATATTGACGTTTCCTCTACTTTGTTTCCACCAGCGTGAAACAGCCTATGAAGCAGAGCGTTAGCAGTAGAAGTATGGCAGCAACGAAACTGACAGTATCACTTACTTTCTCAATTGCCTGTAACTTATTCCTGGCTACGCTTCTGCTTATCTGAGCGATGTTCTCTCCAATGTTAGATCTTCCGCTCGATTGGGTGTTTGTGCAAAGACGGGCGTGGGTGAGGGCGAGTGATTCCAATGTACAGTTGTATCTCTGTTTAAAAATGAGTGCGATGAGATGTCGAATTTCCAACGCGGGGTTAAACGAAGTTACCATACCATCTTCAACATATTCGCTGCACTTGGAAGTCTGTTTCCATTTCGCTTCACTAGCAAACCCCTAGCCAAATGCTGGCTAAAAAAATTGAGATTAGGTTCAAAAAGTGGAGAAAAGGCAATGATGTCATAAAGTTTGCTCATTTGGATGGGAATCACCATGAGATATGGCGGCTGGTGCACAGATTATGCGCATCGTGTCCCGGATCAACCGCCTTGCTTATCCAGGGCTGGGAATCATAAACGCATAACCAAATGAGGCAGGGCTAGCAACCCAACTCTTGCCTCCTATATCCTCCAACATTAATTGGTCTACAGGATCCTCCATATACAGGGTGACAACAAAGTCTTTGGCCAAGGACTTTGTAGCAATTATTCGTTGCGCTTTGCCGGAAAACCCATGACTTTGTATTTGCTTTGACTACCCAAATGTCTCGAGCACATTTGTAAAACTCCATAGTCCATAGGTTTAATTGAGTCTTGTATGATCTACGAACATAAAACGAGGTAGAGATGGAAATGGCCGCGAGTAGGGTCCCCGCAACATCTTCTCCAAGAACTTCTTTCATTTGTTTATTCAAGCACCAGTATTCTGTCCAGTACTCGAGAGGGGAGAAGCTTTCTATCCTAGGGAGATCCGTGACTGAACCAGTTTTCTTGACCGGAAAAGGTCAACAAGTTGCAATCATAATTTTTTGTCAATAAAATTCACAAAGCAAAGGGCAAAAGTGGGCAGTGCGAAATCCTGAGAACTATGTTGTTTCTTAGGCTTGAGCACATCTGATAAAGGTAAGATAGAAATCTGACAAAAGTTCTCCTCCATGTTTTGAAATAAAAAGCAGCAAAATGTTGATTCAGACCCCCCCCCCAGTTTCTGTTTTCATCAAACTCGCCATATTTGCTCAAAAATTAGCATGCTCCCTGAAACGGAGACATCTGGGTCTCTGAGGGGCAGTTCTGAGAACGGAGGATTAGTGCTAACTTTTATTGATATACCAGCCCCCTTTGTATAGACCTAAGGAAGAAGCACGACCATAAAAGCTCGACCAAGTTGCGGCCCTTTGAGTTGCAGTCGCCGACGGTTTTGTCGACTCTACGAAGAAGCCAAGAGAGATATTTAAATCCAAGAGTGGATTCTTAAAGCGCATGAATTCTACATGGCCCAAATAAATTTCCAGATTGCTACCCCATCTAATCCCACTTTTACAATTTGTTCTGTTCGGCGAAAGACTTTGTTGTCACCCTGTAACAATCCGCTAGCGCCTCGCCGTACTGTGAGCGTGTCAATTCATAAACGGGCTGCCATTGGCTACTGCTCGCTTTTGTTTACGCCTACTCCAATGGCAAGTTGTAGTTAGTTGCTCGAGATTTATTAACCTTTTGTATTCGTTTTGCCTAAGACTAACGTGGCACAAGGAGTCTGAGAGGAAGCGCCGCGCGTTGGTGCTTTTGCTCGGGATTTATCAATTTTCTGTGTTCGTTTGTTCTTAAAGTAAAGTAACAAACGGATCCGGAACAAATCGACGGAAGCGACGTTTTGGCTAGGAATTTATTGATCTCTTTGAGACCGTTCGGTCCAAAAGTAACGTAGCACACGGTTCCGTGAGAAAGCGCCGCGAAGGGGCCCTTCTGCTCGGTAACCCACTAATGATGCTGGCCATAGCTGGTTTACGTGGTTACCATTTTATGAATGTCTGCGCAGATCGCACTAAAAACTATCCATCACAACGTTTTAGGAGAGGCGACCCTCATCTAAAATGTTGTGGTGATTGCGCTATAATTTTCAAAAGATCGGTCGCAGCAAACCGAGCGTCTTCCCATGAAATACAAAATGACAGCATTGATACATTCTTTGAATGTATCTGTCCACTTCACTGCTTATATCGTTACTGATGTGAATTCTTATAAACCGCTTTTTTTCTGCTCTACAACTAACAGTAAGATATGATTCTAATTCTTATTGACGTTCACCTCCATTCAATTAAATTCATGTGCTAAGTTTCGTTTTTAATGGTACTTCTAGTTTTTTTAGCTGTGTCTGCGAACCGATGCGTGTTACTGATGACGTTGTAGCGGTTCGTTCATTATGCGTAACTTGAATGCAGGTAAATACAGTGGACAGCAATGGCGGTGGCCCTCGGAACGAAGGACGCAGCGCGACCGCGCCGCGCGTGCCGAGATCGGTGTCGTCTGCCGCCGGAATGATACTTCTAGAATCTTTTCTTCCCAATCGGGTCGAAAGTGCTTAAAATCGGGTAGAGAAGCCGCTAGAAATAGTATGGCAGCAGCAGAAAACTCGGTTTTACCTACTGGGCGCGCGGCGCAGTTGCACGACCTGTTCCTCGAGGCCGCGGATGGGCCAACGCCATTGACGTCCACTGTAAGTGAAGTGAATGAACTCACCGTCGCAAGTTGTGTGCATTCAAAAATCTAGTAATTTGGTGGTCCTGCATATTCGGGTTATTTGGGCAGATTGTACTTGCAGCAATTATTGAAGGGAGTAACTGAAACAAAATTACCAACAAAGGTTCACTCTTGTGCTGAGAAGAAGGGAATGCGGTAAAACAGGGATTTGATGCAGCGGGCAAGCATCTTGGTTTGATAGGTCATCAAAGGGCTTTCCTTTCGGCATACAGTCCTTGGCGAAAAGGTAGGATTGCGCGTGCGATTTCATAGCATTGCAGCCGCAGAATCGTAGCGGGTCTTACGAGACCTTCCTACCTAGAACGTGCTCTCTCAGCACCCATCGTTCAGATGCGACGGCGTTATTGGAGTCACGGAATCCGTCTACCTATTCGACAAGGACTGCACATAAAACTCATAGTTCGCATCCCGTGTAATGTACATACGTCTTAACCACTTTGAGAAGCTCATCACAGTCTCAAAAAGTTTTGAGATTTGGGATCGGAAACGGATGGAAACATGAGGAAACTGTCCCTGTGGAAACAAAAGAGTTTGATCATTGAAACGAATAGTCGAGGAAGGTTAGTGAAGCTAACAACGAGAAGACGAGCAGAAAGGATGCTGTCATTCCGAATACGTTGCATGAAGAAAGACTCGGCTGATCATTGATTTTGGTCAATAATTATTTTGAGGATCTGGGGTAAAGTTCAGGTACTTAATATTTGAGGCCAATTCAAAGACTTGTACAACATCCACTTTGCATAGTGATTTTGATTTCAAATAGAAACATTCTAAAGTCACATCCAGTGCTGAAAATAACGTTCTTCGTGGAGAACGTTTCGACAAACCATCCTGTATACGATCATAGTTTGTCAATCTTTTATGCTCCGCATTGATGAGTAATTTCTGTGGGCGCTTGGGCTAAGGTGTTCAGCAGCGCCAACGAAAGCCAGGTGCATCACGGCACTAGGATTAGATTTGTCTAGAGTCACTTTTGGTGAGATCAAATAAAATCGCCTAAATAAACTTACCAGAGAGAGCGTCAATGAAGTTGTCAATGACATTGCTGACACTATTGTGTGAATCTGTTCTGTAGCCGCCTCTTTTAAATGATCAATCAACGAGAACAAAAAACCGTGTAACATTGGATATTCAGCTGGACTACGGCTTATGATTGCGGCAATAGCGAGAGATATCCGTTGCCAAATTGCTAAATCATTGTACAACACTGACATTTCGACCTTTTTACACCAGTAGTTTTTCGTAGATAACAGCGAGAACAGTTGTACTATCTAGTACAAGGGGATTTTCTTTCTGCAATCATCCTGCATTTGCGTGGTTTTTATTGCAGGGCAACAGTGAGTTCGATGCCACTAGTGACATGTGAATGCAGATTACCCGTAGTTTTATGACTGCAGCGTTTTGGAGACTTATAGCTGAAAAACTATGTAGCCCTTGGTACCGTTCTTTGCCCACTAATTCACACGTTTATTAATGGCATAGAATTAACCAACATACACGAAAGTTTTAGAAATTTCGAAGTTCTTGGCCGTTAAGATGGAATACCTTTCTGAAGTGCATTTTTGTAGGACCTACAGATTGTCATGTCCTATAAGGAAACATGTCCGATAATCTACAAATGTTGCAAGGAGTAAGCCTCTTTCCAAGCTGACTCTCTCTGAAATTGACCGTTTGTTCGCTGTTAACGATGGAGATCTTCCCATTAATTGAGCCATGTCCATTGATATTTTAAGCTGCGTCCCATGCGTTTTTGGGTGACTTTCATGATTTCCTCAAACGCTGCACCCTCTCAAATCTTCGTGTTTGAGATATCACTGAATTTTTGGGTTTCCACATCCAGTGGTGGAAGAGCTTGAGATACAGAAATTCATGAAGTCGGGATGTTGCTTCTAGCGAGTAAGCGCGCTCCTCTTGGCCCTGTGGGTCCCGCCACGCGGAAGTCACACACGCTTGTACCAAGCGACCGAGCCAACGTGCGCTGGAGCATGCAAGATGGTTGTGTTCACGCAAGGCAAGTGTGTTCCCGACTTCGATTTGGTTTTTTTTTTCGCAGAAAAGTCATGATTTTTTCTTTTCACTCAGCTTTTTGATGGGCTTACAATGTGTTTCATTCCTAGAGGTTTTACTCGGACTTCACCAGCAATCAACCGCCTATCTCTTTTTAATCTTTGCGCTTGCTCTCTTACTGGCACTCTTTTACAAGCGTGTCTGTGTGTTTTACATGCGCTGTCCAAAAATCAGTAGCATCACTTTCGAATCATTAGTTAATAAGAGAGATGTGGTATCCCGTGCGACAAAGGATGCTCAAACGTACTTGAGGGGAAAGGTTATCGCATAGTAGTAAGACCAGCTCTCATGTATAGAAGTGAGTAGTAATTGAAGATCTGGAAAGAAAGTTGAACGTGACATAATTGCGCATGCTCACATGGTGTAGTGGGGTGATTCGTTTGATAACGTACCAAACGAGGAGGTGCAAAGGAGAATGCACTAGCCCAATTCAAGGAAAGATAAGTTGACATTGCTCTAGATGATATGGGCATCTGCTGAGGATAAACGAGCCACATCCTGCCCGTCATGCTTTGACCTACGGATCGTCGGCAAACAATAAAAAGGAGGCCCGAAAAATTGATGCAAACACATAATTGAGATAAGATAGATTTAGAAAGACTCCTCTCCTTTCACGGGGAAGACGCCAAAGATTGCGCTTTTTGACGCAGTAGAACAAAACACAACAGATCCTGCGACAGAGCAAGACAGATGCTAGGGAGAAGAAAACGAAGTTAACAAGGAAGATGTTGAATGTAACCAAATGGACAGGCCCTCCCAGAAACCCATATAATGCTCCACGTTTTGAGAGTGAGACATCGGAATCAGCTGTTCTCAGCAGATCCCAAAGCCTCCACTGATTTGTTAAGCTAAGACGTCACTTGAAGAAAGAGAACAAAGGCTTGGTGTGGACTAGACGTTGTTGTTCGCTGTAAAGGAAACAATTAGCCATGAGAAACATTCTGAATGTGAAAAACTCAAACAATTGAGGAGAAGTATGCGAAAGCTGCAGTATGGAGGGCTCAAATCACCGTCAAAGAAGGAGATAATTGGGAATGCTTTCCAGGCCAGGCTAGTAATGCTAATGGATTCACTGCTCGCCACGACACCCCAGAGCAGCCTGAAGAGGGGAAAATAGCAAAAAAAAATGTTCCTACAGCTTCAGGCATGGTTGAAAAATAACGCTTTGTATGGCCTTGTGCACCTCTTGAGCAGAAGATTGGCAAATACACTACGATATCCTCGCAGTACTCCTGCCTGCATCAATTTTCTGAATAAAAAGCATTTTTGATAATTTTGGTAGACTTTGGTGCCTACCTAATACATAGCCAATTCTCTATGTCCAATTTGTACAATTGATTTGAGCAAACATGCTTTTGATCCGTCTAATCACTATAACGCTATCGAAGCAATCACTACACTATTTCGACACAATCCCCCATTCATGAAGTGCACTAGACCTTCAAACTAATTAAACCCAAGCATAGAGGAACAAAAGGAAACGGCAAATATTAACTGGACAAATGAGATGGCTTTATATGACGCTCTGCGTTGATGGCAGTCAGTTCTCATTGGAATTTCTGCTTCTAAGTTGAAGATTTTGCACCATAAGCAACGTCAGCGTAATAAAACAGCGGAACGAATGCGAGAAATAATTACTTAACCTTGTGTAGTATCTATTACAGCTGTTTTTGGCCAAGATTGTTAATGATTTCATGCCTCCAAATGGCCTACGTTTCGGCGATCTCGCCTTCCTCAGAGCCTAAAGTGGTCTACAGCACAATTGGCCTATCTTCCCAACTTCACAAACAAAATTGCATAACCGTGCAGACATACAAATAAATAGATAATGGACAATAATATTTAAGTAACCGACAATACAAATACATGTATACACTTATCCAAAAAATATCTAGCACCGTTCACCACTGATATGTGTTCTGAAAACCGAGCAGCAGCTAGGCAGCTTGAGCACGTTTCTCCATTGGTACCACCAGTAGGTCAAAGCCTATTTCGGGCAAGGTCCTCCCCTTCGTCACTGCCCTGTGCACGTTTAACCTCCTCTACGGAGATTAGGTAACGGTTTGAAGCAAATGGTGATTGTGGGGGGGGGGGGGGTAGTGTGGGTGGTGGGTGGGGGGGGGGCTACTATACCATCACAAAATAGGCATCCATCTCCAGATCTACTTGTAAAAGGTGTTCAACCCTCGCTGCTGCTTAGTTTCTGAGGTACATAAACTGGTAATTAGATCATTTCAGAAGCAAAAAGCAACTGAGGAACATAGTCCGAGGAATCGGTAAAAAATGAAAAGGAAGTATAGGTTTCATGTTCTCCTGTCGTGGGAGAACATGAAACTATTCATGTTGTTGAACTTATTCCTCCAATTGCTAGGCTATGCAGGTTGTTATAGAATTCTTTTCATTGGGCAACAAGATGTGTCATGACTGCGAAGTATGAAGAATGCAGAAAAATAAAGTTTCAAAAATGCTTCCGTGAACCCGAAAGTAGAGCACCAAGATTATTTTTGATGTTGCCGACAATGATAGTAAGCAGGAAAATTTGGGGGGAGGTGGGGTGGGATGTTCTATAATTATGAAACGCGCTGTACATAACTAAGAGATGAGACAGAAATTACTTGTCACAAAGTGATGTGTATGTCTGTACTATTAGGAATCACACGTCACACTTTCTCAACTGAATTTCTTTCTTTTAACGAAACATTACCAAACAGACACTGCAATTGATTTTGTTCATGTCTCCCACTGCATCTACTGCTCTTCAACTGTTAATTTCTTTATGATATCTGCCTACGCTCTAACTTATCCGTAGTACCATAGTCACCCCATTCCTAAAGCTCGTGTTACCCTTCAAGTAGTTGGGGAGAAATACCACACTGGAAATTCTTAGCGCGGCAGCTCGTTTTCCAATGTCTGCGTGTTGGCGCTATGTTGGATCTATGGCGTACGGTGTTTAACTAGGCGCATTTTGGAAAATTGATGTGACTGTTTGCCTTTTTTTGGAACTGTAGTATGGATGGGATATTAGTCGTTTCCCAAAGTCCATATTTAGTGCAGTGTTGGATCTGTGGCGTAAAGTGTGTGACGAATGTGGAAAAACTGATGCAATTGTTCGCCTTTTTTTGGAAAAGCAATGTGGATTGAACATTAATAATGTTACTTTTTTTTGGAAAAGCAATGTGGATTGAACATTAATAATGTTAATTTAATTTGAGCCTTGCTTGTGAAAGTTGGGATTTGTATGGAACACCAATGAGGATTAATATTGCATATACCGATACAGTTATTATGAGGGCACGGCTATGAAAAGTGGCATGGGCTGCCGTGGACAAAATTCAAGAGATTACGAAGAAGATCGAAGACACGAATCAACGTATTGATTCGATGGTACTCCCGGCTCTGTGCTACGATACTGAAACATGGACTGATAACAAAAGCATCTCCACTGCTATGAGAGCGACACGCGGGGCATTGGAAAGATGTCTCCTAGGAACCAATTGATGGAAGCAATGGAGCCAAGGGCCCGTAAGAAAGTGTCATGGCGGTGAGTTGATCTCCAAAACTCACCGTCACACTTCGAGCGATGATTGCATGCCAGCTCACATACATGGAGAATAGGACTCCCAACAAGGCGACGATCTCCCCTGCTGCCATATGCGTGCTCTAGCAGTGACGTGGGTGGCAATGATCTGCTATCCTATACTTTGTGGATGTGAGCTGGCATGTATTCATCGCTTAAAGCGTGACGGTGAGTTTTGGAATTCACCTCACCGTCATGACACTTTACTACGGGCCAAGGTCTCAGTAGTAACGATTTGAGGAAAGAGTCAAAGACAGCTGCAGCGTAGGCCAATAAGTCTTAGCGGGTTCAATCACCTTCTGTGCCCATCTATGCTCGCCTCATCTTACAACGTGACCAGCTTTTCCTTTCCTTCGCAACATTGTAGGCATCCTTAGATCAGGGGCTTCTCTTGAGTCATCGTTTGTGATTCTGTCATGCAATCAGATCTGAAGTATCATCCACTCCACTGCCATTTGCGTAGACAGTAGTTTCATCTTATCTGATTCCCGCACCGTCCACGTTTCGCAGCCATAAAGTAACAGTGGAAGAACGTTGGTGCTGAACAGATGTCCTTAAGTTCCGAGGACTTTCGTCTTCCTGAGGACTTTCCCATATTTCAAAACGTTGACCACGTTTCATCATGATCTAAAGGTCATCTAGTGAGATAAAGTCATTAATAACTATTGAACTGAGGCGAAGTCGCTCTGTGACAACGCATGGCTCCAACAGCCGAACTTTCCTCGTTTTAAAACTATGTAGTGTGTTTGTCAGTAGAAGAAGTCATTTCAACCGAATTATAGCACTCATTGTCAAAAATTTCCACTAATATGTGAGTGAGCGAATGACGCTACGCATTAGTGCCGCATAAATCAGTGCACATTACATTCCCGCCATTCTCTGTCTCAGTTTACGTTGCAAGAACGGGTTAGAATGGTTTTGTTTGTGATGTGATGATTTCCGCCCACGTCCGCTCATCGAGCGTATTGGACGATGACCTTGATTTCATTCAAAACGCTTTGTTTTTGGCAAAAACTGGCCACCCGCACTTACTTCGAGACTTGTGGTTTTTGTTCCAGCTGAACCTGTTTTGTGGGGTCTCATTAGCTTAAATCGGTTATCCTCGTGTATCTTTACATCCTTTGTTCTCGAAAAGGATGCAAAGGCGTGTCGCTTGTGCTTACTTTTCTGCTATAATGCGATTTTACATTTTTGAAATCAGTGTCTCAAGATCTGTAAGATGGTGTTGCAGTACATTCTAGATGCTGCTTATGCCCTTGGGGTATTAGTGTCATTACTACTTATCGTTACTTAACGTTACTTAAAATGAAAAGCGACATTGGAAAACAGCTTTTGACGTGGTTATCTATAAAATATGCACAGTGAAATCTTACAAATTTTGGTCCAAATTCGATGATGCTTGGAATTGTCATGGAATATTTGTCTTTTTCTCTAAAGATACCGGCGCTGTTGTACGAAACCAACTTTTCACATTTGTTTATTTGTTGATTTGCTTATTCCTGAAACTGAACTGAAACTCAATAACATAAATATTATATGTAGATATGGACCTTTATAGTCAGTTTATAATACTTGCATACCATTGCATACTGGCGCTCGAATTAGTGTTGGTTGTTTTTTTTTTCATCACAACACGGTTCAAATCGAAAAAAAAAACATCACAATATAGTTCAAAGCTGACTTCCTGCCCGAAGCACGGATTACATTGCGACATGTGTGTTCTCTTAGATATACTCTCTTCACCGGTCCTGATTTCTTTTGTTGTTCACGTTTTCAAGGATTTTACAAATTTGGAAGGCTTATGCGATTTAGAATGTAGCTTTTGTTCTCTCTTGTTTTTTAATGGAGCACCCATGAGTGCATGAATAAGTAAATAAATGAATATGAATAAGTGGTGCGAAGAAACTGGTTTGGGAATGTTTCATGAGAGTAATCTCCATCGGGCAGTCCCTGATCTCTGAAAGTTGGAGAGAAGTGGTTTAAAGATCTCTGTCACAACAATGAAAACAAACTGCGTATAAAACGGCCGCATACACTGCTACGCGGCAATTTTCGGTTTTTTCTCACAGATAGCGATCTAGTTCTGTGTTGGTAAGTCGCCATCAAGTGCAGCAAATTCTTGGAAATACTGAGAAAAGCAGCCTAATTTTCTCAAGTATTTGCGCTCATCATGGAGGGTGCTTACTTACGCTAGTACTAACTATACTTAGGATCTAATAATGCATCAGATATTTTTGAATCCAAAGATTTGATCTCAAATAGCTTGAAATTTTGGATTTCTGAGAAGATGGGAAAACTAAAACTCTTGCGGAATGATAATGGAGGTTTTAGAGCTTTCCATTTTCCAAAATTCAATTTTTTGGATCTGGTTCTGAATTTGTGATTAAATTAACTAAGTTATTTGATCTCTATTCGGTCCTGGTATTCGATCTTTATTCGATCCTAAGTATACATAAGTACATATACATTAAGTAATAACTACCAAGAAGCTCTCATCCATCTATGTGCTCCCATAGTGTTCTTTTTTTGTCGCTATGAAACAAGCCAGGTACTCTCACCAACTTGTAGAGAGACCACGCCCCATTTGCCTTGCTACGACTCCCCATTCCTCATTGTTTGCCAGGGTTCTAATCCTGGCATCTTTCTCCCAACAGGTTTGGTATATTCCATTATGTACTTCAGAAAAGGAAGCAAACAAATGCAACAACAAGAACCAGTACTCGAGCTCCGGTTGCTAAATGAGTTTTTCTGCCTTTTTTCCGCCCGTCTGGTGAAATTTTCTCTCCCAAAGCCGCTAATGAGGACAAATCCATGATAGTGAAAATATCCTCTGACTCCGAACCTTACATGTACATAGTACGCATGGCGGACGCAATGGGGGGAGCCCGCTTTTTTGAAATTTCTTTGCAGTACAAATGAAAATCTCGAATTATTTTAATTTTGATTCTTTATCCTTTCCTTACTATTATCTTTAAGATGGTTTTTATAAATTATTCAGTATCATATCCAACATTTCTTTCGGTTTTACCTTCCATCTGGGTCGTCAAAGTGGCGGAGACCTCACTCTTTCCCCACGCTCCCCTCCATTGCCTCCCACCCGCCCACTTTTTGGTCTGGCACCCGTGGTTCGTATCAATTATGGTGTTAAAAACGCAAGAGTGCAGGACGCACTTCACGTCGCGCTGTTAGCGGATTACTATTCCATAATTCTCTCGCTCTTCAACCGTCGTTGAGTTGAGAAGGGACGGAGAGAGCCAAACTTCCCTCAGTCCCTCTTTTCCTGCCCTGAATCTTTTCAGCGGATCATTAGATCGCGATTTCGCTACCCAGAGTCCTATTCTTGGTCAGTATCTCACTTCCCACCTCGAATTTTCAGCTCAGATCAATTTTGGTAACAAAACAAGCTAGGGTTATCCATTGTGAAACTTGTGAGTCATTATTGAAGCGCGACACGAACAAAAATCATCGAAAAAGCAGCTTGCAACTCAAATCTGTTCATAGTGATCCCATGCAGCGAACACGTGAGCATTCCCTAATTGGCTAAAGGTTTCAACCAATCGGAGGTGGATATCTCTTACTGGCTCACCCGCTTCTCTCATCTCTGGTGCGTTATTCACAGTTTCGCTAAAAAAATTTGAGAAACTCTAACAAATAAACAAGTAAAGGAACCAAAAATCTGTTATTGGAGCCGGTTTGTCCTTGGTCGTACTGAGAGTTTCGTTATAAGTAATTCCCTTAGTGATAGAATGGGAATTTTTATTTTCCGGCACTTCTCTCGGAGTCGTCTCGAGACCGCCTTGCTGCCAGTTGAAACCCCGTACTAGTAATCGCTCAAATATCCCAGTGTGACGCTCTTTTCTTCATCATTCCTTTATTTTATAGTGGTGTTCCATTCTTTCATGGCTACTATTCACGTAAATTTCTCTGCAAAACCAACAAATTTACGCAATTACGCGCAGAACTAGAACATTTACCGTTTTTGCAGGCGAGAATCATTTTGTCCTGGACGACCTTTTGTTGGGTGTGCTGGCTGGCAGAATGGGTTTCCTGAGCGAAAAACCGGATTACACAAAGGTTGCCCTTCCTGGAAAAGTGGTTCTAGGGTGGAGGAGCAGACTGGACGAGCACTTTACATTCCTAGTCGTCTCCTTCCTTGTGGTTGTACACAAATTCGTCACACAGGAGAAATTTCATGGGTTCTCACCAGATCACCACAAATGGCACATACATAGATGCATATTTGCTTGATTTATTAATCATTTCTTATTAGAAATGGTTCCATTCAGAGTTTTCCACCAAGCAGAATCTGATTTTCTGGACAAAGTCAGCGAAAATTTTTGGAGAGACGTGGTCAGCGCTGTACTCTCCGCCTTTTTGTTAGATTTTTTCTCATAGTTTCACAAGAAGAAGGATATTTTTTTAAGTTCAAACAACACAAATCAAGAGCACTGCCCTATTGTTCAGTTGTAAATCGTAAAATTTTCGCGTAATTTTCCGCTGAATTTTATATAAACGATAAGCCACGCCCACTTGGGGTTCCATCTCTCAATCCTCTAAAATCTCCTCTTAAAATCACTTGTCATGTACATAATTGTTCATCAGAAAAGTGTACAAGATTTTCAAGCTTTCCTTCCTTTCCTATTCGTGGCCCTGAAGGCGGCTGCGAGCATGTTGTGGGCGGAGCTTGTCGCAGCTGGGAGCGCGATTTTTGCGTGGTGGCCTAATTTTTGAAATACGCTCTTCATTGCTGATATGGGATTATCTGTTCTGTTATTTTATGGTGGAAAAATGCGGAAGGGCTTGTTTCTAGTATATACTAGTAAATTACATAGGTAAATGAGTGTTTCCAGAAATTTCTACTGTGGATTTTCTAACTCCCGTCTATGATTGCGTGAATTGAAGAAATCGCTGGAAGTTTCAATGCAATTTTGTATCACATTGGTCACCCAAAATACCTATGTGTCACTCCTTACGAGGCTCTGGATCTATCCAGAATTGCCTAATGACACCATGCTCCCTAAAAATTATGAAAAATCGAATTTTATCATTTTTTCGCCAAATTTGTTTCCTCTCCCAGAAAAACCAGATCCTACGTCAGCGCCTTCGGCCGCTAATATCAGCAACCATAGCTCAAGGCCGGCACAATGTACAGCAAAACTACGATTCGTAAACAATGACGACGTTACGCAAAACGCTGCGTCAAGGACTAATAGTGTTTCCGTAACTATACCCAGGCGATGCGTCAGACCGTGTCGGTGTCTTCGTTCCGCCGTGTTTACCTACAAAACAGGCTACAAACGCCCGTGCCTCGTTCGAATTCGCCCAAAACGCGGCTGTTTATCCGCGGATTTGTATGGAATACGCGCTCGACACAATGGTTTATTTATACTTCATGCATGGATTGGTCAGCTTTGCCTGAAATCTGGTTCTTGTGGTCTTCACGGATTTTGTGGTGTGCTTTTAAACTGCGGTTGGACTGGCATAGCCTGTCTACATTGGTATTTGAAGTCTTTCTCTCGAATATTCGAATAATAGAATTTTGCGAGTTTTGAAGCATTCAAATAGTGAGATAACGAAAATTTCGAATTATTTGTATATTCGTTCAGAGAACAATGCAAAAAATTTGTATTTTTTGTCTGTGCAATGGTGCCGCCACTTCATTTACTTCTATTTGTCCTTTAGCTTTCGTCATAGCCTACATTGAACGGTTACCTTTTTTGGCTAAGGTCATTAAGGTAACTTTTTGTAATTTTTCTCCTCATTTGCGTAAAAAGAACATCCGTCAGGGACTGGCGTTTTCGGGCTTACGTCCCATTTCTTGCCTTTTTCTCACTAGCTCTCAAAAGCCCAATTTAAGACTGTCTGTTATGGTACAAAACGCCTTTTCTTCCATTATGTCCAATATTCGAAATGGGCGGGGCCAGGCTGGGTGCACACCTTCCGAGGCTGTCATATAGACCTTGTTCGTTACTAGTGCAACTCTTACTCTGAGCATACTACTCCTCTTGAACTTCCTGTGTTTAGCGACTTATGTACCCCTGATTCAAGGTTACAGTTAGCAGCTGGTATTATTCAGAGCCGATGTAAGCACGAATTTTCCAAAGCAAGGTGGAATTTTTTCCAGGAAGTCTTCCAGTAACCAACGTTCGAATTCCAGAAACCACCAAAAAACGGGGGTGAACTGGAAATTTAGAAAACCGCGAAGGCTAAGGACTTAAAGCAAATTTCTTACAATTTTCCACTATTGACAACAAAGATGTGAAAGATTCTTGCTCACACTTTGGGAACCCCACCAGCCTCAAGCGACATTGTTTCCATGGTTTCCTTCGGTTTCATTCGATTATTTCCACAGAATTGCTACCTTTTTAGCTTCAGAGAATAGTTTTTAGGTCACATCGATGCTTTTTTTTTTCCATGGAAATCTCGCAATTTACCAATTATATGCGCCTGCATTTGACGGGACCTCACTGGAAAGTCTTATTGTTGCAGCAATAGCCGAACAAGAAACGGTTCTGGAAATGTGTTTCTTGGAATCAACACTTCCAGTTATTTCCCAACATTCTAGGCAACCAATAAAAAAATCCAATTTAAGCGCTGAGACCACAGCCCTGGCGCCCTCAATCGTTGCATCATGTATTATTATATTATGCGCGGTGGAGAAAACTAAATTGCTATTTGCTTTGACTCTCCCTTGCCAACCAATTGTTCGCAAGAAAGGTTGTCGACAACTTGCCGACAACCTTGTTACCAAAAAACTTGATGATAACTTGTTCTTGTGAGAAAGAAGTCAACAACTTGTTCCGGCTCTTCCTTGTTGACATGGTGTTGAGGGAAAAATCGCTTAGACTTGTTTTGACGTGTGATGCCGTCAAACTTGTCGACAACGATTTGCTTGTTAAAAGGTAGTCTGCAAGTTGTCTTGAGGCTAAGGTGTACTGACAACTTGTTCTACTGGTACTGGACAGAGTGTACAAGTTGTTAGCTTTTCGTGACTGGGGAACAAACTCCTCACCCATGCCCTCTATTCAAACCGTACCACTCAAACACCGCTGCAGGTTCTGTCAGTATGCAGGCGCAATTGTCCAGCCTACGAGTTGTACCTAGAGCCAATGCTCATCTGGGTCTTATTTACCAGTTAAAATGCAGGAACCGGCTCTGCCACCATTATAGGAACTTAAATCATTGGTTAAGTGCCGTTTAAGTGTTAGTGCATAGCGGTGAATTGTAGACAGTCCATTCCATTCTTTGGACTAATTTAACGGCTCATTGAGCGTTTCCTGGGCAACCCTTCCGCGTGTTCAACATTTTTTGCGTCAAAATTGGTGAAATAGGATGAGAAGAAGGACAATCCAGAAAGAAAAATGGCAGAAACGAAAAGAACACGTACTGTTTAACGCATCTACCATATAGAAAAGAAATGTGCGCCGAATCTTCCTGCTTCTGCCGTTGAAAGTTTCTATTGTCCCATAAAAAATCCAGGTTTCAATCCCAGCCGATCCTCACTCCATATTTTCCTGGCATTTGCTCTTCAGATGTTCTCTGAGCCCGTATCAACCCTTGCTACCCGAGGCAGTACTAACCATTTTATAGTGGGGTATCCCATTTTGCCTGAGGGCTCTCTCACGGCTCTGAGGCACGGCAGTGAGGTAAATACCGCCTCGTAGTAAAGGTCAAGATGTGGGCTCATACCTTTGGTCTCTCAATAGAAGGTTGGGCCAGCACGGGCCACTATGCGCTGGAAATATTTATTTATTTATTTATTTATTTATTCATCATTGCATAGAAAAGGGTTATGGGTCATATATCCAAGGGTTTCATATCGGGCCTGGATACATCATTGAGATTTCCTCGTGATCATTGTCTCTCTTTCATGTCGGTTGATAATAAATCAGTGGTCTAAAGCTGGATGAGGATGCAGTGTTCCTAATTATTTTGCTTCTACCTTGTCTTTTTTACTTCATAATTTTTCGGATATTGACTGTTAATTATTTTAAATTATAACCCATTTTGTCCCAATTTTTCTCCAGCTTGAAACGCTTTTTCTGGACCAATGCTTTCGGGTGGAAGGATAAGTACCAACAAGACCCTACATATATTAGATATTAATTAATTAATTGATCGAATATACAATATTTGGGTTTGCTCTGAGCACTACTACATATGGATTCGTAGATTAGATACGGGAAACTTCTCCTCCCCCTCTCCTCACTGCCTTCTCTCCAATGACGTGCATTCAGAGCTCTACATACTGTTAATTTTTCTTGAATTCATTTTTGATCAGTGGTACTCCCCCCCCCCCTACTCCTTTTTCTCCCCCTCTTCCTCGTGTCCTCCCATACCCTCAGCAGCTCACTTTCCCATGTTTCTTTGAATTTGAAGATCTCATTTGTGTTCCCATATCATCCTTAACTTTTCTGTATTTGCCTACATTCTTTTCTCTTTTGCTTTCTCTTTAGTAATACTTTTTTACAGATTTATTCCATCATTGCGTTCAGAAATGAGTTTACCTGATGAAGACAAGGCTAACCAAGGTGAGTTTTCTCTAACGAGTTTTGAAAATCTTGCATTTTTAGTCCTTTGGAATTCTCATGTGATTATTTTTTTCTTCCTTTGTTTATCGAACATGTTTTCGTTAGAAAAGTTCTGCGAGACCAGCCTACTTCTTTTCAACTCTATGCTCCTCCTCGTCGAAACCAGAATTTCCTTCCCTTATGATTCCAGAATTTTTGTGAAAATGGTTTGGAAAGGTTCTCCCTGCCCTTTCATTTCTGATCTTTTTCCGAATCTCAGCTATCACACTTATTTTTCTTCCGAAGAGAGGAGTTCTACGTGAAATGGTTCCACCCAACTCCTAGAAGACATTTTGGGTGGGATTCCAGTTTCGAGAGTGCAAGTTCTTCTTCGCTACCCAATCCTAGGATTCACCAAGAATCAAGCAAGACCAGAATAGCTTAATAACTTTGACATCCCGCGTCTTCTAACATCGCACAGTCTATGGTATAACCTAGCCTTGAGGTTTTACTCTTTAAGAAAAATTCCGAGGATTTTTTTTCTCCAGAAAACTCCAAAACTCAAAAATGTTTTCTACACTCCGAAGCGTTTATTTATAGAAGGTACACAATTTTTGCTACCGTATTCTTCCAAAAATGTTTTGAAGCTCTTCTTCTGAAATCTTCTTAAATTCCTTCACCCGACCCAACCGCCGTGGCGCCACTGTATTCTGTTAGGATAAAATGAATAAAGGAATTTTAGAAGATATTTAAAGAAGAATTTCGAAAAAAAAACTGGGAAGTGTGTGGAAAAACCCTAGCATTCAAAAGCCTCAGCATTTTTTGGGATAGATCGACTCACATTCAAAATTAGCATGAATTTTTAGCCGTCGAAAATTACGACAATGTCTGCAATTGCAGACATTTAATGGCGTAGGGATGATAGTGAAGACACACAAAGTCATAGATAATTTGCCTGGTATCGACATGCGATATTTTGTGCATAATCTGGAACCAGCCTTGCTGGTCCGTAACTGCGGACCACCTCAAAAAATCGGTAGAGATGCCTAGTCATATTTGGCCTAGCAGTTTACATACCCAAGTATTGCCTTAAAACCTTTGCACACCTCAGTTGCAAGTTCTCAGGTTCAAATGGTGTAGACGACTTGAATTTTGGCCTCAAATTACTAACAATCATTGCTACAAGCGAATATGCTACTAGTTTATGCCCTACCCAAAATCCGCCCTCCTCTACGTCTCTAACGATTTTTTATGTCTCTGCACAACATATGTTACTGATTGTCGTCGGGAGCTACTCAGTTTTGTTATCATCTTTCCCATAAGACATAATTCTTCCCGCCCTGTAATTGGTCAATCACAGCAGAGTAGATCGCTCTGAAAGGCCACGCCCTCATTCCACTCCGCGTCTCTCACCTCTCCTCTTTGCTGCTCCACTACGAAACGAATGTCATGTACATATTGCAATTACACGCGATCGTTAAATTTCACTATTCAGCGGAGACATTTACGTTCTGGGATAAACATTTTGTGAAAGTAGTTTTGTTTTTTTTCCTTTGAAAATCATTTTTAAACCAGAATTTTTGACCTTTCGTTTTTTTTCTCGAAATTTCTGTTGAGAACCTTCATTCGTTTCAGTGGTGCTCGTCACTGGAGCATCAGGCTATGTGGGCCTACACTGCGTACAACAACTACTGGCAGCTGGCTATAAAGTACGCGGAACGGTTAGGAACAAGAATAATCCGCGGAAGGTTAGATTGCTTTCATTTTTCCATTTTCTGGAAGAAAATTTCCCGAAATTTCCTATCTCTCGGGTTTAGTCTTGCGCTCTTTTAGGAATATTTTAGGTATCTCCTCTGTTAAATCTACCTCATGCAAATGAACAACTCGAGCTCATCGAGGCTGATCTACTGAATGAGGAGGATTGGCCTAGGTGAGTTTCGCCCTATTGAAAACTTTTATTATGGAGCGTAGATCAAAAACGAGAACTGGTCCCTGCTGATGATTTCATATGTCTAGGTCCTGAAAACACGTGAAGGATACAAAGTATTAGATAGTAATACTCAGGAAAGTTTGCCAGTTTAGGAAATCTTCAGGAGATACTAGTGGAAAAAAATCCTGGAAGAGACTTAGGGACCAGTTCTCGCTGCCAGAATAAGAAACAGTGAGACATGCCTGCCAGATTTTCCTTAGTTTAAATAAGAACTGTGGACAAATTGCATGAATCACGTGACGAACCATCCTTCAGAGCCATCGCCGGGTGCACGTTTATACTCCATGTCGCCTCGCCGTGGCCGATCGTCGCCGATGAGTCCACCATCAAAACAGCTGTCGATGGTACTCTTCACGTGTTGCGAGCAGCGTCAATGGAGCCATCCGTGAAGAAAGTTGTCCTGACAAGTAGCTGCTCAGCAATTAATGGTGAGCATATAGGCGTGGCCTCGGCCCCGCCCGCAAGGACTTTTGCTGAAAAGTCAAAAAAAAATATGACAACAATGGAGTTTCTGTGGAAAAAACTACTCATTGGGTTCAGTTTTTCAGATGGGCACCCCAACGACTCAAGGGTGTTCGACGAGACTTGTTGGACTGACCTGGACAGTCCTAATGTTGACAACTACGCGAAGAGCAAAACTTTGGCCGAAAAGGCGGCATGGGACTTCTGGAGCACTTTGGACCGTGAGTCTTTATAGAGTAAAAATGAAAATGGAAGCAAAAAAAAAACAAAAAGAAATGAAAATTAGGGCTTCAGATAGCAATCGCTTCGCCCTAACCGTCCTCAATCCAACCTTCATAATTGGCCCAGTGCTGTCAGACTGTGAAAACGGCAGTGCCACGGTGGGTCTCATTACTTGGGCAGGGGAAAGGAAAAAAATTCTGGAAAAAGGATAGTTTTCCATGGTTTTTCCAGATTATCGGCCGAATGATGGATTTCCGTACCTACCTCGCCTCTCCGAAAATTAGCCTTGGAGTAGTAGACGTCCGTGATGTTGCCAGAGCTCATGTGGGTGAGTGCCGATCTCTGACGCGGGACAAATCGACTATAAACCGCCCTAGCGATTTCAGAAGCACTGACACGACCAGAAACAGATGGGGAACGAATTTTGATCTCAGCACGATCAATATGGTTCAAGGATATGATGAATTGGTTGCGGAAGGAATTCAGGAAGATGGGTGAGGCTCATTTTCGCAGCTTGTAATGTACAGTAGAGATCAAATATGGGGCTGGAGCACGTGAGGACCAGTTCTCGCTTTCCCAGTGGTCTTGCAATATACCCACTTTTGTTCGATTTTGGAGGAATGATTTAGCATTTAATTGCCTCTTTGTTTTTCTGGAAATGAACCTAAAAATGCTGACCAAATTCTTGATAAGCCCTTATTTTAGGATACCTCATATCCAGGATAGAGGCGAGCACTTGGCTCCTCAAGTTCTACGCCTCACTAAAAATAGATCCGCACATAGCCGCTGTTATGCACAGAATTGGGCCAGAGCTGCGATTTGACAACACTAAGGTATGTTAGCACCGACAAATCCCTGGGTCACTTAAAAAGTGACCAGTTAAGTACTTCTAGTCTCGCCAGCTCCTCGGGATGACGTACACGGATCTGCGCACATCTCTAATTGAGATGATGCACAGTATGATCCAGCATGGTATGGTCAGAAAAACGGCTGGATACGAGAAGTGGATGGCCAAGCAGCAGAAGAAAGTCGCGCTGGCTGCCTCTAAGCAATCTCAGTGATCTTTGATCTTGTGAATTATGACTCATATTATCTATTGACTGTGGTATTATATGGATTCGTTATGATTGATGTACATTTATTCCATTATTTTATGGTTGTTTCATTATCGTTGAAAATTGGTCTATTATATGGCTATTGTATAATTGTTAAAACCTGACGTTTGTAAATAAAATCTGCACAGTAAAAATATCTTGTAACACCACAGTACTACTTTAGTATGAATCAGCTCTTTCTATTACTTTTGCTTCTGCTCCACGGATATGAGGGCTAGGGAGGTTATGGGAGCGATATCTTGGATTCCCTCCCCCCCCCAAAAAAAAAAACTCGCATCCTGTCCGCAGTGGGACTGATGGACTTTCCTGGGAATGTAATAAGCTTCCCGCCTGTCTTCAATGGGACGAGTTTCTCAAGCAAAATGTGGCATATATTGTCATGCATACAATAGGTATCATCAATTATCGAGCCGAATTGCTTAAATAAAAAAATTCATTTTCAGTAACTCATTCAAAAGCAGCACCCATGCAAATACATATAGTATACTGCCTACGGATGCTGCAGTTATCTAAGAAACACCTGAATAAGAAGTAGACCGGATAGCTCAGTGGGTTGAGCGAATGATCGACGTTGTGGCGGTCAGGGGATCAAATCCTGCCCTGTACCCATGTTTTGCAAATACATATAGTATGCTGCCTACGGCTGCTGCAGTTATATAAGAAACACCTGTATAAAAAGTAGCCCGGATGGCTCAGTGGTTTGAGCGGCAGATTGCAATCTGTCCCTGTCGCTGGTTCCACTCCGTTGGAGATCCAGAGTTAAGTATCGCAGTGTTTGGGGTTCACTGCTTGGAACGTCCCCCGTGATCTCCTTCGGGTAGTCCAGGAAGGCATTCGGCAACGTTTTGCATAAATTTCTAAGATAAATTAGGGTAAGAGTGGACACACATTTGTATGTTGCGTCGCGTGCGCTGAAAAATTGGCCGCCAAGATTCAACTGTAATCTTAGGATTCCTTCAGTGATGAACACGGATACATTGATAAGTTTTGTCCAATGTTCGGGGTGCAACACGCATTGCAGATTTTGAATTTTCGGCTTGATGAATCAAACGTTCTGAATTATGAAGGAAGCTGATAAATATGAATTTCTGGAAAACATCGTAGCTTCATAGTATACGTTAACTGTTGATCGACTTTTTTTTTCGCTTCATCAGAAATTCCATTCAAAATTAGTTGTAGCTAATGAAAAACAATATCAACTGGCGTGAATATGCTACAAGTAAAAGAGCACGTGCTTTGCTTAGACACACAGCAACATCCTTGTGAGTTTCTTTGCTGGCTCATATTAGGTTGTCGTGAACGTGCCCCGCCACTATTGTGTATTGCCAAATTTTCCGGAGTTGTTTCGTAGGCTCCTATTCAAAACGTATATGAGGGTTAAAGGCAGCACCCATGGAAATTTTCGCTTCTTAGATCTTAATCCATTCGTGAACCAATCGATTGTGGGACCAGTTTTTCAATAAGAGTACCAGTCAGAACTTCTTCCATCACGAGTAATAACAGGTGATACTTGGATCAGCTGGATCACTAGGCAGTAAGTTGTACGAGTCCTCATGCTACCGCCGAGCTCGAATTTCTTCCTTGGAGTGCGAAGCAGCTGTCGGCTGATTGGGCAATGACTGTGCTTGGCAGCCCTTCATACTAGCGTTTTCATTACTCATTTCGATCGAAATTACATTTTTACCCTCATCTTTCTTCTATTTACATTCTTTTCACTTATCACTTATCTCTATAATCCCTCATTCTCAGTCAGAACATCCAATTTTTTGAATAATTAGTGTATCTAAATTATTTAGTTTTCAAAATTACCATATGGTTTTGTTCTTTCCCCCAGTTATGTCTTTATAACGAACATCCCATTTTCTTTCTCTTAGTGCTCTCTCTGTTTCATGAAAACTGATTTACTAGCCAAATATCCGATGGAGCAAAGAAAATAAGTGGCAATGATGACAGCGTTATCGACTTTTTTATTCGATCCCGTACGTGTAACTCGACCACCCTGCTTTAACCTACGAAGACAGAAGCATCCGAAAACTGTTTTTGCAGGAGTTTCGGAGGGATTGAACACTTTACCCATACTCCTCATAGTCAAAAATCTAATATTTCTCTACAATCTCGGAGAAGAAATTTTTCCGCGGTTGCTGCCTTTAAATATTCTACCTATACCCAATTTTTTCTACCATTCCTTTGCGGTTGTGATCGTTGCTGACTACAAGTATTTTAGGGTGCCCCTGGTTCGAAAAGTGAGGGAACACAGCTACGCAAGAGATCCCATGCCACAGAAAAATTTCATAAGCCTTTCCTCTGTCTCCTACTACACAGTGAGGGCCTGATTTAGCAAGCTTGAAGACGGCGGTTTTGGCTTAAAATAAGCTAGAATCTCATTCATCAGTTGAAATGGATGACGAGCGCCTCCTAGTGCCGACTGAATGGAAACCGCGTCGAGTCATTACGACATAGTTGTTGTTTATCTTCATCTTCTCGGAGAGTCAAGGAAATACGACGTATGGATATCCCATGATCGAGTGGTCGCTAGCTTCAGGTGTGTAGGGCGTGCGCTAAAATTTTTTCCAACGGATATTCACTCGGCTCGCCATCTTGGTTACCAGCGATGGGAAGTAGGCCCTTTGTGTAAATCACATAAGGAAATGCGAATGGCTTCGACACCGATAACTATGGATTCCACCTCCGAAATGAGAAGTACCTCCTCATAAGGCAATGCTCAGTATTCGATGGATTTGCAAAGCAACCGTTCGTTGAACGCTGCTGCAAACAAATCCTACAGTTACTTAGGAGTTCTTGTCAATTATGGTTTCATTTATATTGCGTGAATATTTGTTGCATCAAAACAAATGAATTGCAAAGATGTCCATAAATGCGGACTTAGTACGATGTAACAAAAATGACTACTTTTAAGCATATTTATATGTCGTTTTTTTGTTTATGCTCGATATAGAAACATATTGTAAATACAGATACAATATATATACTTCAAATATGAGGACCATTACCAACACAGAAATATTGAGCACGATGAACGAAAGCACGAAGATCGCTCAAGAGTGACAAGATCGACTGCGTCAAAGCATCGAGAGACAACAATATCATGAGGAAAGAAGAATGGTACTTTTTCAGCTAGACAAACCAGAACTTAGCAGACGAGTGAGATGTGAGTTAGATGCATCAACTACCAAGAAATTAACATTGCTAGAGTTCCCTCTTTTGAAACGAAAGAGAAGGACGGAAATGAGCAAGTTTACGAGGAGGAGTGTTATACCTACATAGAATTATAGTATTTACATGAGCCTACTCTGAACCTTCCGCACGCGGTGGACCCGCGGTACGAGGTCGATCCGCGGTGGATCCGCGGTTGCCCGCGATAAATCCGCACATGCCCGCGGTGGGCAACCGGGAGTGACGTCATCCCCGCGGCATGCGCACACATGCCGCACGGTGGACCCGCACATGCCCGCGGTGGACCCGCAGTAGAGCTGATTGCGTCATCAAAGCCAACAAGCCTCCCCGCACGATGCACGCATGGCCGAGTGAATAAGAGAGCGGACTTGGAAACATGAGTTCGAAAAAGTACGTGGGTTCGAATCCAGTGGTGTAAAAACGCTTTCAGGATGAAATATCAGTGCCATCGTGGATTTGCCTCCTCCTCCTCACGACAGGGTCTTCGATACAGGACCATTTTTAGAAGAAAATAACCACTCCCTTGAAAATGCATGTTCCCGCGATGGGTCCGCACATGCCCGCGGTGGAACCGCGGATCCACCATGGGCAGAAAGTTCAGAGTAAAGTACGAAAAATGTGCTCGTCACCGTTATTTACCCGCTCTTCGATCACAATGGATAATGCTTCCAGAATTTTACATCCTAGAGGCCAGTTCATGCTGCACCTGCACCCGTCCTGCAGTGTACCTGAATCTTGGAATTTCGCGCGAAGTGAACCAGATCGCATGTGTCGAAAATTGGGTTGTAAAAGCAAAACTCTGCGGGTCCTTCCACGTCCTAATGATATCACTATTCTCATCATCGAATGACCCTCCAGTTTTTGTAAGACTCTTAAAAATAGACGGTGCAGCAGGTGCGAGCGGGCGCTTCTAATGAAGTCTCCTATATTTGGCCTCAGATAAAAGCAAATGGTTGGCACAAACTGGCTTATAGGATCATAATTGAAAGTTGGATAGCGTAAGATTATTTTATGAGGAGAAATATATGGAGTTGAGGATGGTCATAGCACTTTCATCATCATAGTCTGCGGCGAGGGCGCTAACCGGGCTGTGTCTTCGGTCTCGCTTTCATCTGGCAGCACAATGTGGTTCACACGACAATCAATGAACTGCAGCAAAGGGACGACATCCACCTGAATGATTTTCGCTGATTGTGAGCAAAGAAGAAGATTGATTCATTTTGAGAGAGCTTGTTAATACCTACCAGACCAATGTACAAAGTGTCCACGGTGCTTCGTCGAAGGATGTTTCGGAAGTATATCGTCATCAGCTGATATGGCGTCACTTTCCTTATTCTTCCATTATGGCAGCACCCAAATGGATTTGAGCTGGAAGAGAAGACTTACAGGCGAGGTGAATCACTTTTTCGTTGCTCATTCTGATTTTCCTTCTGTTCTTCTTTACCTTGTTATTTATTTCAATATTTTGCAGGTAACTTGATTTTGGTCTTTTAAACTGCGCTCATTCAGTCAAATACTTTTTTCCAGTACATCTTCCCTATAAATTGATGCATAAATAAGTAATGATGAATAATAAATATACATGTACGTAGACTGCACGTCAATGGCGGTGGCCCATCCGCGGCCTCGAGGAGGACACTGCGCAACTGCGCCGCGCGCACCGAAATTGGTGTCGTCTGCCGCCGGAAAGCTATCCCTAGGCGCTTTTCTCCCCGATTCGGTCGGAAATCCTTAGAACGAGTAGAAAAAGTGCTTTGAATAGCATAACAGCAGCAGAAGACATCGATTATGGCGCGGTTGCGCGGCGTCATTCTCGAGGCCGTGGATGGGCCACCGCTATTGACGTGCACTGTAAATCGATAAACATCCAGAGATGCATCCCACACGCATAAGTTGTATTGTATTGTATTGTACGATAACTACAGCGAGACAAGAAACGACCATGTAGCCGGATACCCATACGATGATGCGATTCTTTAGTACTAAGAAACAAAAGCTACGTCCCCAACTTTGCTGAGGTAACCACCCTGGTCAATCAAGGCTCGTTACAGAACAACCTAAAGAAGAAGTTGAACCCACGCAAGGCCAGTCGCGTGCTGAGAAAGGGGTCGGTTTCCTAAGTGTCCGAAGTAAATACTCAAACAATTACACATCGATGTCACTTTTCTCTAATGATTCTCATATGGACATTTTGCTGGATATAATTACTAGCAAGTGCACTCACTAGTCTGTCAGAACAGTCTTTACATCGGTCGTACCGCAGTATGATGTGCTGAACTCCTTCCGTAACCGTGACCCGTCATCGAATGCAATATCAATAAAATAGTACTGAAAAGTACGAATAAGGAATTGGTCAACAACTGAGGCAAATTTCAGTTGTCATACATTTATAGAAGGCATCCCTCGGACAATGACACCTGCGAATTTCTCACGTCGAGCACTGAGAATCTGTCGACATCGACGATTAACCATGGATAATGTTCGTCGTTCGAAAAAACTGAGATGATCGCTAACGATACTAATGATCTCGTTAGGTAATTCTGTCCATTTGATCATCTGAAAGGAAACATATAATTCGAATTCATGCAAAATAAATTCAGTAGCTATTCGAAGGTTGACCAATCAATAAACAATAGAGTACTAAAGAGCAGAGAGTAGAAAAAATGAGCAGCGATTGTTTAGATAGTTATTTATACCGGTAGATGCAAGAGTAACATTATAGTGGACGCACGCAACCAGATGCGAAAATTCGTACAATGCCGGTAGCAGGAAAACAAAAACCAGCTTAAAGGCAGAGGGCCACCTCGTTCTGCCTGTTGGATTTACCAACATATCCTAGACCTTCTCATCATGTTGATCCCTGGGATGTACATCAACAGGCACAGAAGCGACGAAATCCCCATTTTTGAAAGGCTCGAACTGGATAAAAATTTGGAGCCCGGAGGCGGATCGCTCCAAGCAGTGCTGGCTGCCTGCCACGGCTGCCGCGTCGGTCAACGAGTCTTGGCGTGTCCAATCGATAAGATCAACGGCTTCACATGTCAACTCGGGTTGGCAAACTGTTACAGACCCCGTCCTGGAAGACGGGTTTATAGACCATTCTGAGACAATTTATGTATACCGTTGGAACCATCGCGCCGAGTAGATGCATAATCTGCTGTCAGCTGAACTACGAAAATGAGGTGGACCCCTGCCTTTAAAAAGGCTAGTAATGCATTGAGTTGTTCGATAATTAACGCAGTTTTTTCATATTTTTTGAACAAGCTTATTTATATTAACAATATACATTAATTCATGATATATTGGCCATTTTGTTGGAGAACTTTCGCTATCTTTCGGTGAGTCAAAAAATTCCGCGTTCGAAAAAGGTTTTCAGAAGCGAAAAACTGTTCCAACTCATTTTTATCAGCCTGATCGGAATCGATCGGGTTTTGTTAAACAAATGGTAATCTGATGGTGCTGACTATAGAGTGGATGTGGCATCAGTTCCAAGCTCTCTTAATTTTTGAAATCCCATCGCAGGGAAAGCATAGTCTTCTTTTGGTGAATATTGGCCTTAGATGTCGATTGTGGGGGCTCATTTCATTTGGCCCATGACCGTTTTCGGACTACGTTATCGTAGGCAATCCGTTTTTCATCACCCATTATGATTATTTTTAGAGATGGGTCGTTTTAGTTGCGATTCAGCAAAGAGTCGCATATGTTGATGCTTTCGCTGAGGTGGATTTCCTTTAATTCGTGAGAAACCCAAACATTCAGTTTGTTTACGCAACCAAGCTGTTGTAAGTGCAAGTAAACGGCTAAATTTGATATGTGGAGCTTCTTTGCTGTCTCGTCGTCATACGCCGATTAGTTTCGATTAAGGCCTTTATTTTGTCGTCATCATTAGTGGCTGGACGACCAGTATGTGGTGCATCCTGCCCAAGATTCCCAGAACGAAAGCGAGCATTCTGTCATTTGGGAAGTAAAACAATAAAATATTCCGATAATGCTCTCTTTGATTGTCCATTTTAAACTTAATTTTCAACCACCTTGTTTTTCACTGATGACGCTCAGTTTTTGAACGAAGATTGTCTAAAGTCAACCTTTAAAACACTGCATAATAATGTAAGCCATGCAATCATTACTGCATGAAATATGCAGTTCACTTCACATAAACCAAAAAAAAACGACATTAATTATCGGACAACCCAATATAGCACGTCAGATATGTCGGTAGCAGTAAAAAATGTATTTATATTTGAAGGCAACATGATTTTGACGAAACAGAAGAGTCCTGTTATTCAAATTGCAATTTGAACTTTGAGGAATGGTCTAGAATTACAAGAAGAACTTGGACTTGTCGCTTAAACTGCATAGAAACTTCAACACTGCAAAGGATCACTCATATCTAAATTACTGCGGATGTTTCCTGTTCCGGCGCTGTGGGGGGGGGGACCTGCAGAGAAACAAGGGCAGAAAGAAAAGAATAAAAGCACACTCATGAGGAAATAAAGCAGTGAAGTGGCACGACTCGGCGCTGACGAGAAAATTCGATCCATTCGAAGAATAGTGCACGTAATTTTCTTTACTTTCACAAAAAGTGCTGCGCAGAACGGAATGCCTGCTGGTGAGCGTTCTCTGCTCCCTAGGGTACCTGGTCTCGAAATAGCTAATCTATTTCCAAGTCCACATTTTGGAAACCACATTTTTTTCGGCGGAACTCACTCTTATCCAAGAATTTTTCCGATTGTTTTACTGAGAAAGCTTTATTTCACAACAGTTTCAATTAGTAGGACGAATAGCAAATCCAGAAGCAATTGAGAGCGAATCTATAGCAGATGAATTTAACGACGAGTGACGGCTGTAGAGCGCTTTCACTGACCAAACAGCACAAAATTATGTCATTCATTGGTGATAAAATGAATCATATTCGTTTGAGTCATACTTTATTCATAGTCTGTTGCGTGTTTTCCGTTTTTCTTTTAATCCTCTCCAGTTTATAAGCACTTTCCCCCGTCCTTTTCCCCTCCAACTATCTTCTCCACGAAACATATTATACTTTATTTTAACGTAAACTCAAGCTGAGGCATGTAATTGTGCTTAAAGTAGAACAACCGAACCAAAGCGAATGTAAAAAAGAGGTGCAAGATCTAATTAGGGCTCTATAACGCCCTCGTCAGACCTTAGCATTCATAATGCTCGCAAAGTTATCAGATACAAACGATCTAATTAGCAATAATACCGTGAGGCAAGACGTTGATGTTGACTCCAGCTACCAACACAGTACTGTAGACCTGTACAAGAAGATTCACTAAGAGCAGGAGGGGAGAGCGTGGGACAGAAAACAACTTCACCCCTTTCTTTGTCGCTGCAATAGAGTGAGAGGTACAGAATGAGAGCGCCTCAAAAGGGAAAGGGGATCTAATTATGCGATCTTATTCCCTTCAACTAATTCCTGTTATTTACCTCTGGCTCGTGCCTTCTGATTTCTCTAGCTTCCATTATTTTTCTCTGCAAAGTTCTAGTTAGATGACGATGCAATACCTGGATCGCGGACATTGGTGGCTGGTGAGTGCCTTAGGGCCCGGTGTCGTGAGAAACTTTCCTTTGGGTAGGAAGCCAGTTGTGAAAGCGCTCTTCTGAGCTCGTCCAAGCTCCTGCGTAGTGGTCTCATTGTCTCACCAACATATTTTTCGCCACATCCACCGTATACGCATATAATCATGTATACGGTACCTCACAGCTCGCATATTTTCTCCGTAGAGCAATATCGGCAATTGCTTTCGTGACATCTGTTTTCGTAGATGCCAGCAGAGGGAAGCAAGCCTTTCAAGATCGGGAATCTGACGAATACGTTATAGATGCAGAAAGCTAGTAGGAATGAAGACTTCAGAAAAGAGTTTCATTAACCTTGGAAAAGTGGACATCGAATGAGGCTCAGAGACAGAAGCATGACGGTGATGTCCTAGTGACGCTCTTGGCGTTACATGGATAAACTTGCAGGAGTCTTGAGCTTGAGATATTTCACTGTATAGTCACGTCTATCGAGGACAGCCTTAACTGATACTATTTTCTCATAAAGCAGGAAAAAACAAATACTGAAAATATAGGGTATCCAAGATAAAGGAAAGAAAAGCAAAAACCCTATATACTTCTTGTACCAAAAGCTCAGGAAATAAAATGCTGTAGAACTGGAAGCGTCTAATTGGAGCCATGCCATACCCAGTTATAACATGGATTTCCCTATACGAGAACGTCTGTCATTCTTACAATATACATGGGATCTTGGCAGATATCACAATAATCGTGAAGTTATGGAGGCTGTCAGAGAGAGGAGTTACTGCTCAACTATGTAGACTACATGAGAGCGCGATACGACTACAGAATGTGATGTGTGTAGCTGGAGGTGTACATGTGATGCTAATGAGAGTCCGTGATTGCAGAATATAATCGCTTGTTTTTCAATGATGGCGCAGCTATGTAACACGAACTAATCAGCGCTACGAACACACCACTCGGGCTCACGTGCCGACAACCGCGGCTGCTTACGTGCAGCCGTCTGTTAGCAAACAGCTCCCCCCGGTAGAAAGAGATAAACATCGACAGCATCCAGACAATACTAATAATGAATGTGGCTGTCTAACACAGCACTAGTCACTAGTCAGTCAACAACGAGAGTTGCAGGACAGTGGAGGTGTAGTAATGTTTGAGAACGCGCCATGGCAGTGATAACTAGTATAAACTACTAGTAACAAACATCAATGACACGGTCAGATAGTCGAGAAACAAGTTTCACCTATCGATCAATGGGTTTGTTTCACCTCGGAACCGCTTTTTACCGATGGCGACTTCGCTTTCTATAGAAAAACATTGCCGCAGACGGGCGGCAGAAAAACATCCGCGCATGGGGCGTGGCCTATTAAAGCGATTATTTTAATTAATTTTCATCAACAATCTCATCAAGAGCGTGAATATAATGTCACAATATTAGCTACAGGAGCTGGACCAAGAATGGAATTAGCATAGGACAACAGCAGACATGGATTGCCATTGATTCGAATGAAGATATCGGTGGAGAAGAGGATGGGGCTCAAATTGTTCTAGACTTTAAGACTCAAGATTCAAACTTAAACATTCAAAAAATGGACACTATAGTGGAGCGCAGGGGGCGTGGCCTATTGAAGTAATCCTCTTATATAAATCATGGTAGTGCAACAAAATTTTCCAAAGCGCAGGCGGTGGGAAACCAGCATGTGACCCCTCGTCATGAGGCTCGATTATATCTTTTTCACAGATAATTCCATCGAGGTGAAAGTTTTCGACTCTTGGAGCAGTGGTAGGCATTTAAACCTGAAGCCTCAAAGGTTGAGTCGCTCCAAACGCTGACCCTAATGTTGCTGTATTAGGACTCCATGCAGGTGAATAACTGCCCAATACATTGCCAACTGTGTAAATAACGTCACCATTAAAGATTGCGATAAGACGTGAGAGCGCTCTTATCAACGCGGAAAAAATGTGCAGAGAAGAAAAAACGTCATTTCATCATTTAACGGTCGAATGTTTAAATATTGTCAAATTCTTCATGGGAACGATCAGTTCATCTTCTATTACCTTTTTCGAGTACGGGTAGTGAAAGTATAGAGTAGTTCATAACAGATTCACGAAAACTATAGTGGTAATTATGAATAAACATGAAAATCTATTGCGGGAGTCCCTGCTGCCCGCATACTGCTCCTGCTCTGCTCAAAGTCATCGTTCGGTAGTAGGGCTCGTATGTAATCGATAATTGATCGATGCCCTAACCAATTGCACATGGCGGCGTCTCGGGTCTTGAGACATATTAGGAGCTCTACAAAAAGAATGGGGAGCAATATTTGTGAATTCAAGTGCAAAAATCAATACAAAGGACAAAAAAAACAAAGAAATAAAAGATGAACAATTATTTTAATTTTATCAATAATTATTCGTGGTTTCCTAAGACTAAATGACTTCCCCGGATGATCGAAGAGAAAAACATGGAGCAAAACGACAAAAAAAAAGAATAACTGAGAGGAGAGGGGGGAAATGTAACAAATGGGAACTGGTCGATTGAGCCTCGGTTTATTAGGCGAACAAATCCAGTGTTGTATCCTGTTTTATCCTCAGCTTAGTCTTACAATCTGGAGGATCAGCTGATCTCTGGATTTGACATAAAAGGAGATAAGCCCATTTTAGCCTGGGACCTAGAACGTGGAAGATTGTGGGACAACGACCAGGAGCATGGGTCAGGAGTTCGGCCAATTTTAATAGAATAGCTTCATAATTCTGCTATTTTTAAGCACGAAGGGTTGCGAAAAAATACGAAATTATGGAAATGGAGGGATGAAATCGCATCATCGGAGTTTGGGAAATCCTAGCAAGAGCAGCTTGCCTGAATGTTTAAAAAATAAGCCAAAATTGTGAATCATTTTCAGGAAATACGGAATTCCAAGAGAATTTCAGGCCACCGGCTAGTACGACGTAATTGTGTTTGTGTAGAAATGGGTCATCACGCTCGGCATGTGTCCTACTAGTGCATACTACCCATGTGGAGCGTAAACTGCACGTGCCACGCCCACTTGAGTGAATGGACGGCTGCACTTTTCGGCAGAAAACAGATTGTGCGCTGAGATTGATCAAAATATTATGCTACTAGCCAATCCACTTGCGCACTTCCATAAAAGGAAAGCTTTTCTGCTTCTGGATAAGGAACAGCCAGAGTGAGAAGGCACTAGACAGTCATGGGAAATGAGGAATCCGGAAAACTGCCATTTTTTCCAGGATCCTTAGCAATTAGGCTCCGTTTCAGGCTGAAAGGCAAATATTCGGTCGCATAGCCGACGACGCTACTTGATTGCTGGCAAGCATTGACGGACGAGGCACCCGGATGTGATTGCACTTTTGCAGCTGACATTCGACTCGCACAGCCACTCCCATCAATAAGGTTAGCATGTCTGCATGACGAACATATAACAATGTGCTTGCTGTTCGGGATTTTTCCGGCTGCTTAAGGATCAGCTGAATGACAGAGCGGATGGCGTAATCTCGTGCAGTTGCCTTATCTACCTGGGAAATTTTCTAGAACAATGGTGTTTCAGCAGTTTTTTTTTGCATCCGAGAGGCTTGAATTGCAGAGAGCGGAAGCACTCAGAATTCCTAAGACAACTTGCTGACAAGTATATGGCTAGCAAGTTTCTGATCACATTTGAACCCTGCTCTCATACAAGCTTGTTGACAACCTGTTTTCGCCTTGCCTAGCTGACTAGTTGTCAACCATGCAAACTTGTCGACAACTTGCTGTCACCCTTCCTTGATTGCAAGTTCTCGGCTTGAAAGCTTAACGGCAACTTGTCCCCAATTTTTCCTTGTGATATTTGGCTTGTCTGCTGCACAAAACGCCGACAATTTGGTCTACGAATTGTTGGGAGAAAATTGCTGGCCAGTTGCTCTTCCGAGAAAACAGTCGACAACTTGCTTCGGCTCTTCGTTACCGACAAGTCGTTGGGAGAAAAGGTTGCTGACCATATATTTTGGAATAGTATGATGACGTCAACCTTGTCGACAAAGATTTGCTAGTTGACAGGTTAGGTTATCGGCAGGTTGTCTTGAGGCAAAAGCTGGGTGACCATTTGTTTTGAGGCTTCTGAGCATGTCTCTCCACATAGAGCAAGAAGAGCGATTTCTGACATCTGCGACGTGAGCTGCGCCAATTGTGGTGTTTTCTTGGGCTCAACTGCTGCTGGTAAGTATGTAGTTCTTGAACTAATCCTCCATGAATAAGTATGAAGTTGTGGAAGCTCAAATTGGAAGGTTGAAGTCTATGGTAAAATGAGAAACTATGATGTATGAGTGAACAAAGACGGGGAGGCAGCTCGAAAAAAGTCCATAAAAGCCGTTACGTCACATAGTCACATATCACTTGCTTGAGCAGAGATGGTAGCCGCCAAAAACATGTATTCCAACTGAATGTTCTACGAATTTTTTTCATACCCGCCAAAAATTGCAGCCCTGTTAAAAATAGATTGGATGTCCTTGTGAAGAAAAATTGCCGAGAACGAAAGGATGAGGTACAGTCCGGTCCGGCAGCCACTGCAAATGGGCGCCGGCGGGCGCCGGCCGCCGCCACCCTCCGGCGCCCCGGTATTAATGAGCTATAAATCACTCGAGCATGGGAGAAAGCGAAGAAAAATACAATTTTAATCCATAGTAGACAGGGTAGATAAGCCTAACCCTATGCTTAAGAATGGGTTCAAGGCCTAGGCTTAGGCTTCACAGGAGTGGCCCCACCCAACTCCCTTTTCACCTGAATTTCTAAGATAAACTACGATAAGTGTAAGTATAAGTAATAGTGGACACCATTTGTAGGTTGCATCGCGTGCGCGCATAGCTCAGTGGGTTGGGCGAATGATCGACGTTGTGGTGGTCAGGGGATCGAATCCTGCCCTGTGCCACCGTTTTGCAAATACATATAGTATGCTGCCTACGACTTGCAGTTATCTAACAAACTCCAACATAAAAAGTAGCCCGGATGGCTCAGTGGTTTGAGTGGCAGATTGCAATCTGTCCCTATCGCTGGTTCCACTCCGTTGGAGATCCAGAGTTAAGTATCGCAGTGTTTGGGGTTCACTGCTTGAAACGTCCCCCGTGATCTCCTCCGGGTAGTCCAGGAAGGCATCCGGCAATGTTTTGCATGAATTTCGAGGATAAACTACGATAAGTGTAAGTGTAAGTAATAGTAATAGTGTAAGTAATAGTGAAAAAGCACTTTTTCAAAGTTGAGGGAAACCGGGAGAGAGTAACTCCGCCGTAAAGGACTGCTCCACGAAGGATAAATGACAGCGGTAGAACTACTGAAGTACTGTGTCCATCTATAGAAGAATAACGGCCATTTTTGTATTCGCGAAGCAGTGTACTATAGCAGAAAATGGAAGAGTTGGCTTCGATTATTGTGTATTCAGAAATCTTTCCCCATGAAAATCACAAAAATGAAAAAACGTGAAAGTTGTGAAAATGGTCCCCTGCTTTATAGCCTTAACATATCCACTGCACTCTGTCTACTATGGACTAAAATTGTATTTTTTCCGCTTTCTCCCAAGCTCGAGTGATTTATAGCTCATTAATACCGGGGCGCCGGAGGGTGGCGGCGGCCGGCGCCAGCCGGCGCCCATTTGCAGTGGCTGCCGGACCCGACTGTAGTTAGGCACGACTTTCTTAAGATTTTAGGAACTAATTTCGAAAATGTTCACGAGCTGCCTTTATGGGGGGGGGGAGGAAGGAGAGAGGGATGCACTCCCTTCCGTCCGCGTACAACTAGAAAATCAATCCACCATAACTTTAATTTTTCAGCACGCCTCGGAAAGTGATATAGTGGGTGCGGCTAGCCACGCAGTGGGCGCGGCTTAGCTCTCACTGGTGCAACGAAGTGCCCAAATAGCCTAGTTCTTTGTTTAGGTTGTAAATGACCAGGAAGATGAAGTTCTCTTCAAAAAGACGACATAACCAACACTACCCTTTTCAGAATTGTAACACCATAACAAGTCCTTATTGGAGCCTGTGAGAGGTTAACAAAACTAAATTGCTTCTGTAAGAAAAAAGTTTACAGAAGCATTCCATGGATTTGTTGTTTTTCTCGTTCAGCGATTACGTAAACAATGTCAAAGTAATCCGCAGCGATTAGAACAAGGAAGTAATTAGCTGTATTTCCAGGAAGAACGTTTTTTAAGAGTCAGCGATTAGAAGACTGCACAAGTTGTTTGGTCAAGAGGTGTTATTCGTTTAACATCATTTCAATAATCTTACGGTCAAATTAGTCAGCCGTGGGACGATCGAGAGTTCACCATGCGCTAATTGGCGGAGAAAAGAATAGTTCCACTGAATTTTCCAAGTTTTCCAAAAGGTAGTTCTTTTTTTGAAGAAAACTATGAAAATCACGGGAGTGAGGGAAACTAGTGCAAACAGCATCAGCGGGGTGAGAATGAATGATGGAGGAGGAGGCAAAGCGTGAGAAGAAAATCGACGTCTCAGCTTCTTGGGAGCTGGACGTTACATCTAAAATAATCAAAAAAAATAGAAAAATAAAAAAAGAGCCATTTGGAGAGTCTTACTGCGAACAACCAACACAGGTTCATGTAAATCTGTATATATAAAAGTGAAAGTTTGTTTCTATGTGTGTTTGCGTGTTTGTGTTTGTTTGTGTCAGCCAAGAATATCGATTGGCTTATCGATTATATCGATTTTATTGATTTTTCACTATTTTTGTTCAGGGGGTCGCGCCTTCATGTCTGCTTGGATCCTCTAACATGCTGAACACGAATATGACAAACATTTTGCACCAAGTTATTGATTTATCGATTTCATTGCTTTTTTCATCATGTTTGTCCGGAGGTCACTGAGGAGATGTCTGCTAGGGTTCTGCGATACTCTGAACACGAATACGACGACCATTTTCAACGACAGTATCGATTTATTGATTTTTCCCATTTTCGCTTGGGGACAGGCAAGGACATGCATACTGTGGTTTCCCAGTACGCCGAAAACGAATATAACGACCGTACGGAATATCGATTCATCGATTTTATTGATTTTTCGCTTTTCTAGCTCATGGGGCTGTGAGGACACGCCTACTGGTGTCCTCAATATGCTGAGTATGAATATGACAATTGTTTGGCACGAGTACATCAATTCAGTCTCAGAGTGTCAGTATTATGAGCGTTTTTAATAAATTTATCGGCAACAGCGATTGTTCTCAGCAATTGTGAGGTATCAGGGGTAGTAAAACACTCGTGCGAAGCCGGGTATGCCGTCTTGTAAGACATCATCAATGCTTTCCACCTACACGTCAAGTTAGCCGCTGTAAAATTCTATACAGCATTTGAGGTTTCTTTTCTTTATTCTTTGTAGTTCCGTAATTACGTACTACGTCACAGCGTTTGATGTGACCGACCTTTTGTCGGACATGTGAACGTGTGCGAATGTATAAATCATTGAGGTATGTAGGCGGAACTCGTGCCCAACAATGATTACATTAATGCATTAGGTCTAACTCCTAAGGGCAACCAGGGGAGTGCCGCACTTTTGCGCCACGTGGCCGCCTAGCATAAATGAGCCAGCGCAAATAGGAGACAGTGCGCGGAAACCAGTCGCTAGCCATGACGTGAGCCATGACACATCAACATGCAGGTCAGCAGTACGGGAATAAGGTATTCGTAGGTAATGATGTGGTAAAGCATCACTAGTGTGGTCTTAGGGTCTTTCAGGCATTATAATCTTGCTAGGGTCAGTCCTGAGAAAAAATCAAGACCTCTAACAAACGAGCAGCAGCTCAACAGCATTTTTTTTCGAGTATTTTAATAACATTTTTTTATTTCACAGGCTCCGGTTTGGGCACATTGTTGAAAGAAACACCTTAACCTGAAGAAACATGCATCGATCATGCCTAGCAGCTGCACGGTATGGAATGCGATCCTTATACAACAAAAATATGAATATTCTGTTGAGTTGCAGCGACGCAGCAGAGCAGTTTCCTCGAGAAAAGTTCGGAAAATAAAGCTTCACCAAGCATTTCCATTCTCTTTTACCCCACCACTTTTTTTTTTTGAAATCCTTTTTCCAAGTACCTGTACAAAATAATTATTGTAACGTGGACCAAGTGAATCTGCAACGAAAGAATTCATCAGGATACTGGTGCAAGTGGATCGGTAGTGATCTCTCATGCGGACGTACATATGTACTACTCAAAACCCCTAGAACAACTTGCTGACAAGCGTTCGGTGTGCAAGTTTCTAGTCGTATCTAAAAATTGCTCGCCCCAAGTATTGAGACTTGTTTACAACTTGTTTTCGCCCTATCTTGCTGGCAAGTTGCCGGTTCGAAAGCCTGTCGACTAATTGTTTTGACCTTTTCTTGTCGACAAGCTGCCTGCCGGGGGGCTTGATGTCATCCTTTCTTGCTGGCAAATTGCCGGTTCCGAGGCTTGTTGACAACTTGTTTTCGCCTTTCTTTGCTGGAAACTTGTCATTCGTGCAAAATTGCTAACAACGTGCTCTCGCCCTTTCACGTCGGCAAGTTGTCAGCCATTAAGCTTTGTCGGTAACTTGCATTCGCCTTTGTTATTGAGTATAATATGTAGATGGCAGACATTTTCTAGGAATTGTGTCGCACAGTATATCACACGGGTGAGCAGACTAGCTTGCAACTTGCTTTGACTCTTCCTTGTCCACAGATTATTCAGGTGAAAGATTGTTGACCATCGCCAAAGACCTTTTTGACCAAAAAACTTGCTGGCAAATTTCTCTTTCAAAAAAGTAGTCAACAGCTTGCATTGGCTCTTCCTTGTCGACAACTCGTTTGGCTGAAAAGTTACTGACGACCTGCTTTCGGATGCTGACGTCAAAGTCGTCGACAACGATTTGCAAGTTAAAAGGTTGTCCGCAAGTTGTCCTGGGGTAAGTGTGGGCTGACAACTTGTTCTTGGGATTCTGAGTCCTTTCGATGCTCTTTCTGAAGCAACGGGACCGGGAATTTCAGGATGGACAGCACCACATTGCATAGCAATGGTGCGAAACATTTATTTCGACTTTTCTTGAAGGAGCGATCTGTGCACACCTCACCAAAAAACGCATTGAACCTTAAAATTAGTTCCGAAGACCAGTTCCACGACTCATGCTGTTGTTCGGCGGCGAAACCCGCCATGATCAGATAACCTATGCGATCCCGGGTAGGCATCCGATATTCACGCCGCCGACACTTGTTCGTTCGCAGACCATGCAGCGCTTATTTGGTGTGCAGCCGCCTCCTCAACCATTTTTTTATATTTATATCTTCAGTCTCCCTTACATTCCATTCAGAAATTATTTTACATTTTTCTCAGAATCACTATGCGAGTGAACTCGTCCGCACTCACTCGGCAAATTCTCCTCGGCTGCCTATACACCAGTATATTTTTCTTTGCCTTGACAATGTACTTGAGGGCCAGCTCGGTAAGTGGCTTCACATCCCAGGCAAAAGCTGCTGAGTGGGCGTGGCTATTTTTAGGACCGCTCGGATTTCTTCAAGACATCTCGAGAATGCATTTTAGGCTACATAGACGGCAAATCCGACCTTGAGAAGGTACGCTTACAATTACTTTGATATTTAGGTCAGAGACGCAGAGTGGAACGACACTCTGTCCGTCTAAATCTCACGATTTTTCAGCAATGGAGCAATTTCCCGTACTACGTGAACAAGTGCTCACCACAGAATCGTCTACCTGTACAGGGTTTCTCGAACACGGACGAGGAGAAGTATCATGTGATGCCGAGACCAAATGTAATTTTAAATAGTTTGTACATAGGTTGGTCCCGACACGAACTAATAACCTGTAGGCTATTTTTAGGTTGCAAATTCACGTGAATGTACGGTTATTTCACTGGGAATCGGTAAGGACGTGGAGGCGGAGAAGTCAATGCAGGCGGCGTTGCCGAATTGTCAATTCTGGGGAGCTGATCCTGTAAATGACACCAATGCTGACATATTTCCAGAGGTAAATTTAGGCATCACACCTTAGGACCATGTTTAATAACTAATGATGTCATGTGGAGAAAATAATATGCGAGTTGTACCAATTCCAGTAAAAAATCCTCGAGCGAGCCGCTCGCGTGCGTGTCGCGGCGCATGTGCGTGCGTCTGCGCCGCGGCTGTAGATAGCTAGCGAAATTAGCTTTCAGATATAGTTTCCGAAGATTCTACATGGGTTAGTAAGTAAACTGATTTTATGTGGAAAGCAAGTGCCCCCCCCCCCTCTCTCCGAGAATGAGTTGCCAATTTTTGAAATTATTTTACAAAACGAATAAAAGTCTCGTATTACTTTATTTTCATTTGTTTATCCTTATTATTATTTTTTTTCAATAATTTTTCTTAATTATTTATTATTATAATCAATATTTTTGTTATTTTATTTTTCCATCGAGATCACCAAAGAGGTGGAGATCCCACTTTTTCCCACGCCCCCGCTCCTCCCTTCTCACCGACTTTCGGCGTCCGCGACTGGTGACTACATATAGATCGATGAGTATCTTTTGTGTTGTGGGCTGTCCGCTGACCTTGGGTGTGGGTCCTGAGACGGATGCACGTATGCAATGTGACGAAGCCGTAAGGGCCAATGAATATGTGAAAAATCATTAAAAAGTGTGCTCATGAAGAAAAGATTATGTGTAGCATTCGTCTTACCGTAGCATGTATCTAGGCGTGAACTAAAATGTGATTCGTGCAAATACACTAGTACGCAGGGCTACGATGCCATCAGGTTAGTAATGAAGATGATGACTCAAAATCTTCTGGAAAAGACATTTTCCCTCTTTTACCGTCAGGTTATGTATATTCAGTGGGAATACACTCAAAACACCATATCACACGTCTAGATGTTACTGTAGGAGAGCCTTTTAACTAACTGAAATTTATCATCTTGAAAAAATGCTTCCTGAGAAATAAAGATGCATGAAGCACCATTATTCAGGTGGGAAAATTCTACAACATAGCCGTCGGAGCGGAAAATGGCACTTTCCGGTCGTACATCCTGGAAGGTATGTTCGAACCAGAAAACTCGTCCACTTATCCGAGCGAGATCCCCGACATTCGCTAAAATTCCAGATATTTACCGTTACCAGGAGGTGAAGTACATCGACATTGCGACGTTTTTGCGAAACTACGTGGGAAGAACGGTTATCGATCAGATAATGATCGATATCGAGCATGCTGAGTATCCGATGCTGCCGTTTTTACTCCAGACAGGACAACTAGCACGTGACGGTGTTGTGATTTGTCAGGTGGGCAGTCTACCTCGAAAAACTCGTCCAGAAACACCTGATCCTGAAATATTGCTGACTGTTCCAGATGAATATCGAGGTACATCGGCCGAATACAGAACAACTGCAACAGTTTTTCACCTTCTACAATCAGCTGATGCAAGAACAGCAATGGACTCTTATGAGCGCGTCTTCCATAATTGGGCATTTGAGGTAATTCTTGGGGAATCCTGCTATTTTGGACCTAAGGGGTAAATTTTCAGGTTATTCATGATCAACCATGGTAGCCAAGAGTGCCACGATCGATACATTGGCGACCTCTATGACAAAGAGACGGTTGCGACTGAACTGACTGAGGACTCATAGAAAATATATTTATTGATTAGCATAAAAATTACTATAGTCAAATTGGTGCAGTTATTGGGTATGCTTAATTGTGACCTTTTTTTTGGGGGGTGGGGCGTTATGCGGGGAGATAAGGCGGACTCACATGCCTACGATTGGTTATCGCCTTTTCTGGCGCCGCCCACTGCTCCGCCTTTCTCTGCGAGCTTACGATTAGCTTCCTAATGGTGTGAAACACACTGCAGGGACAGGTTGTATCACAGCGAGAGTTGCTCCCTTTTTTGTTGTGTGAGTGGTGCATGTGCGAGATAATTGAGAATGTGAGCAAGGTTTTAGGACAACCTATACTAGCCACGTGCGTCAGTCGCGCGTCAGACGCACGCATCCATTTCTGAGGTGTTTCCCATGAAGGCCGGTCAACGCGCTATTTAGATCCGCAATACATCAGCGATGCGACTGGCCTATACGCAACCATGTAGACAGACGCTGCCGCGTGTCAAACGCACGCATCTATAATACTATAAATTGCCCTTTTCAAAGCAAAAGTCAAAGCTGTGACGCGTGTAACGCAAATCGGTGCTCTGCCTATGATAGCTGCTTTACTCGACCCTAGCCTTCCTAAATGGGGTCGTCTGTTCTTACTGCTGACAAGATGCGTGCGTCAGTCGTGCGCCAGACGCGCGTATATATTTGCGGAGAATTCTGCATGAGCATCTGTCAATGCGAGTCGCAAACGCTTGCGTCTAATCTGCGTCAGGGCTACGACTGAGCCCATCCTTCGTCGTATAGACGCATGCTTGTCAAACGCACGCATCTAGCACGAGCTCCTCTTATCCTTCTTCTCTTCTAGTTGACATAGGAGCAGTTCATACGAGATGCGTGCGTTCGACGCGCGTGCGTTCACTTGATAAGGGATGGCCTCAGTCGCAGCCCTGACGCACCTCAAAAGGAAGTGAGACGCACGCTTTCGCTGCCTCACGGCATACTGCATTTTCGTTCAGGCTATGCATGCTGCGTTGGCCAGTACTCGTCGAAAATCCTTCGCGAATGGGTGCGCGCGTATGACGCGCGACTGACGCTCACATTTAGTATAAATTGCACAAGGGTTGATAAGGAATTATCCCTCATCGTGGCAGACAAGCGTTGTTCATTTAATTTCTCAGAATGTCTGCTACGGAGGTAATCGCCGATTGCATAATGTAAGCCAGCTGACTGAGCAGGATTGCCATGAGATCGATGGTTATCGATTGGTGATCACATGATGTCGCTTTCAGTGACAACAAGTACGATCCGCGAATACTTGGATTCGGCTGTGTGTTTTTCACCTCACTCTGTGTCATCATTGGAAACATGTTCTATATCGTAAATCTGCTTAGAAGTAGGAAACAGAATCAGAAACCAAAAGAAGGTAGGATTCCCGGCGCTGGCATTTGCACAGTACGCTGCCGCGGCGCGGTTGCGCGGCGTCGCTCGAGAAGCACGCCGCGTAACCGCGCCGCGCGTGATGGAAGTCAATATCTACAGCTGTTGTGCTAATTCTAGACGTTTTTCGTCCCAATTTGAAAGATTTTGACTGCTTCCGCTTTTCTGTGCGTCCGTCGAGCTTCCATCATACATTTCTTCCGTGCTTGTTCTTCCTCTCTTCTCATTGCCAGCTGTTGCCGTCAGCGTTTTGCACGTTGCAATTATCAGTTTACGGGTACAGTAACATCTAAAGGAGGACACCTAGAACTATTGCATCCGGAAAGCTCAAAATAGGAAGAAGGAAAGGGGGGAACACGAAAAATCGGTCAAAAATCATCAAATCAGAAGAAAAACGCCCAGAACTTGCACTACGGCGCCAGACGGTATCGACTACCAGCAATCGCAGTGCGGTCGCGCGGCGTACTTCTGGAGGCTGCGAAAAACGCAGCCTCATTGATGCTTACTGTATGTGACACAAAATTTAACCGAAAATACGTTATCTACGAGATGCGAAAATTGTTCCCCTTTGCTATTTTCCCACTGTGAGTGTCATCCCATGTATAAAAGTGCTAAACGCTTCATACCATAGTAAGGAGTGGTGCAGTTCCAAGTGTTGTTAAGGGGGCGTATCTTGCACATGCTCACCCAAAAACAGTAATGCTGTTCATACTAGATGATTGGGCACGTCACGCGTGCGACTATGCGACTGATATAGATCTAGACGCACCCCTGACGCGGCGCGGACGCATATCAGACGCACGCATTTTTGACGCCGCGGTTATTTGCTGCGGTCGCGCCGTGTCGTCTTTCTTGTAGCGTTGAACGGTCTCCGTTGGAAATTCTCCGCAAACGTGTGCGTACGTCTGACGCGCGACTAACGCACGCATCCACTATGGATAGTCCAAATGTGTGTTACGTCTCTGCTCTAACAAGACAGAAATGTGCTCTCTAAGTGATTTTTTGCCCTGCTGGCGTCTTCCCTCTCTCTCTATGGGACACCTCATACTGGATGCGTGCGTTCGACGTGAGCGCGTTCATGTGATGAAGGATAAGCCCAGTCGCATCTCTGACGCAAGTCAGACGCACGCATTTACGGCCACGTGATGGTCACGCAGTATACTCATTCAAGGTTTGCAGGCCGCTATGATCGGTCTTCATAGAGGATCCTTTGCAGATCGATGCGTACGTCTGACATGCGACTGACGCACGCATGTGATATAAATCGTCCCTAGCTGTACTCTTTCCAAGGTTCGCCTGTTTTCTCTTCTGTTCTCTGTACTCTCCTTCTCTATCTCGGTTTCTCCGTTCCACCTGGATTTTAATGCAGTCTTGCCGCTTCTATGGCAAGAATACTTATTGGGGACCAGTTCTCGCAGTGAAATAACACCTTTTCAAAGAAGATATTAACAAGCGTTATTTTGTCCTTGCCCGTGTCCCCTTATGTCGCACTAATAGTAGCTGCTAATTGTTGATTTCTCACATGAAAATACAAGGGACCAGTTCTCGTTGAATTCATGCTGAAATCAGCTTCGTACCGTACCGACAAGCTGTCATGATTATTTCTTTAAATAAATGAAGTTCCAGCGAAAGGAATCTAATAGCTGCTTGGTTGTCGGACATCTCTCACTTTTTCCAGTGGTACAATCAAAAGGAATGGATTCAAAGGAGAGAATGGATTCAAAAGAGTAGCGAATAATCAGACTTTGTGCACTTCTTGCTGAATGTCGATCCTATTTCGTTCAAACTTGTATAAATATTTTCTTTTTGAATTTTTTTCTGGATTTTTTTTTGTAAAATGAAGAACTAGCAAGAAGCGAATGCTAATGCTGAATTTTCCTCATCATTGGTGAGGAAAAATGATGGATTATCAAAAATCTACCTTTATTTGAGCAGTTATCGGGGAGTCTCTCAGGTTTTGATCATGTCAATACATTTTGATAATGATTTTTTTTCGAAAAATCAGGGTTGAATTTTGTTCAAAGTGAAGGATCTTGCAGCGAAAGTCATATTCTAGAAGATCAAACGATGCGATGAGGTCGCATGATGTTCCTAGTAAGATGTGATGAAGCGGACTGTATGGGCTGAGTGACTGAATGGGCGGAGCTTGCTCCTGTTGTGATTGGCTGGTGCTACTCGTAAAGGTTACAGGCGACTGTATCCACAGGCACTCCCCTTAAGTTGTATGGGGGAACATTATTTTTGTGCTGAAAAGTGATCAGGGTAATTTAGATGTGTGCGTGAGGATTTGGTGCGTGCGTTTGACGCGCGTGCGTCTGTTTGGTAAACCAGTCACATAGCTGCCAGTCAGGACCAGTCACATAGCTGCCGCAGCTCCGTCTGTGCGTTCTTTTCATTGAGGTTGTACAAGCCGCGTTCACAGGGCTTCATGGAAAATCTATTGCAAACGTGTGCGTGCGTCTGACGTGCGACTGACGCACGCACCTAGGATAAATTGCCTTATGCCCATAGTGCACACCTGTCTTGTCGTGAAATTTGAATGATAAGAAGTCATCCCGCTGTGATGTGATAAGCGAAGGTGTTCTAAGCTCATTTTGTGAGCATGATTGTCTGGAATGATGTGAACCAGGAGAACCTGACTTTCTCTGCTGCGAACTCGGAGAACCTGATATTCTCTGCATGCTTGATGTACGTTGTCTTATTTACATTGTCACGACAAAATGACGTCATTACGCTTGTGTCGCTAGAGACCGGGAGCTGGCAAAAATGGATGTAAAATTAGTGACCTGGGGCATTTTTGACTTTAGAAGTTCAGAAAGGTCATTGGCAAAATCAATGTCACCTGAGGTTTCTGAATTCCACACATAGTCCGATATGGCTTTGAGTTACCATGCAAATGATAGCTATCGATCGACGATCAGTGAAAGAAAAGGATTTGTACTCGTTTTCAGTGACCAAGGAAATGACTCACGATTGTATGGCTTTGCATACGTGTTCTTCGTCTCACTAGCCGTCAGTCTAGGGAACATAATGTACATAGTGAATTATATCATGGGCAAAGAGAAAATCCAGAAGACCATCAAATCTAGTGAGTTCTCCTGGAAAACTCATCTATTCCCTTGCGATCGCATGGCATTGTTTAAAATTTCGTCCAGAAAGCACCAGGTGCGAGAACTGTTCCCCGTTCGTTGCCTCCCCTCTTTATATGTATAGGATAAATTTTGTACAACTCCGCGGAGCGTCTTACCGTAGTTAGGGCGTGAAATGAAATGCAGGTTTTTGTGTAATTGTTACATTAGGGCTTGTGCCGAAGCGAAAATACTTATGGATTTGTTTTTGATCGTTCCACAATTCATGGATTTGTTTCTGATCGTCTCACAATTTAGTCACGTGTCTCTTTAACTTGCAAAAACTGGCCAAAACCACACCTAAGAGGATCCTTGCGTCGATTCAGACACTCTGGTGCAATTGCAACCCACCTTGCGTTTTACTTCACGCCTTGATTACGGTAAGACGGTCCGCGGAGTTGAACAAAAATCAACTTGTCCTTTTTGTCGGCTTACCTCTACGCTCTACGTATGTGTTGCGGGCATGCAGTTGTTCTATGATCACTTCTCTCTCTCTCTCTCTCTCTCTCTCTCGCCTCTTCTACTCTTCTTCTGTCTGCACTCTCCTCAGAATAAACCATTTTACTTGTCCCATTGAGTATTTCCCAACTTCTGCGTTCTTTTACTCTCTGCTCAGCTACTCTGCTCGTCTGCACTCTGACCGGTTGAGCGAGGCAGAGCTTTTCTAGGGACCAGTTCTCGTGCTTTACATCCTTTTCTTAGCGAAAACATAATCAATCATTTCCCTGGAGCATCAGGAACCCTCGGGGACCAGTTCTATCATGCTGGAAATAGTGTTTGAATTCGGGTTTCTTCTAACCAACGAGCTGATATACTAGATAATAAATAAATGTGCAAATATATAGATAAATTAAAAGTTCACAAAAATTTTCTCAACTCGTTAGCGAAAGGTTAACCTTTACATCTATGGTTTCAGCACCACAAGCAGAAGGTGTGAAGGAATCGAGAAAAGAAAAGTGAGAAATTTCATGCAGTCATTCTTGAATATACAATTGTTGAGTATCTATCCTATTCCGTTGTTATTCAAATAGATCTTTCCCAGAATTTTCGAAGATTTTTCCTACAAAGTAGCGAAAAATACTACCTATTCTTGAGATTTCCTACTTCTTATCCAGGAATTTCACTTTCTATGATGTCACACAAATCCTCAAGAAACTGTGACCAAAAAGGCTGATAGATGAAAAGCGGTACAGTGAAACTGACAAAACTACAGGAGTTGATAGTGGATTTACTATGTAGGTCCGTGAAAAGTCGTCCACGTAGGTGTGATCGCGCTTCAAACCTACGTGTCTAGTATAAACAGTGCTAGATTTCAAAAAAAAAATTGATGAAAACTCGTCCACGTAGGTACAATCGCACTTCAAATTTAAGCGTCTAGTATAAACCTAATTTTCGAAAAAAAAAGGCGGGACATAAATGTTATCACCGTATAATAATGTACAGAAATAAAAGCACTGTTTATAAAATCAATTAAAAAGACGTTCTTATTCATGCTGAGGTTGTGGTGCTGTCCAGAAATCGATAATGTAGGGTGTTGTTGAATAAAATGAATCAATAACTGTTGAATCGATAACATAAGTCATCTCACCATTACTTCGGCAGAATTAATCGATATCTCCATGCTATACTGTTTTCCAGGAAGAAGACATTCAAAGGCTATCATCGGCTGAGCAGACATGCGGGGGCGGGGCATTCAGTTGCATGGGCGGAGCTTCCAGTCCACAACTCTTTGAACTCGAATCTGCTACCGCTTGTAGCTATCAAGTGCTGTGTTGCTGCCCCTAAGGGATGATTTAGGTGGCTCTTATCATTCTATCCATTTATTGCGACGGAATCAATCGATATTTCCATGCCCTACAGTTCATCCAGGAAGAAAAATATCTAAAGGATATGACAAATTTAGTAAATGTGGGCGGAGCTTCCAGTTTGCAGCTGTTTGCCTAGAGATCTGCTTCCTCTGCATTTTATCCAGAACATTTTAACGTCTGTTGAGTTCCACAGTTCGGCTTCAGCACTTGTTAAACGAGGAGTTTGTATAAAACTCGTCCAACTCTCTCAAAACGTTCTCCAGTTTCTTACCGGACATCCATCACAAATGTCACAATACTCATTGACATTATTTATTCTTGTCAAAATAAAATGAGTATCATTGGGCACCGAACATCACACATAAGGAAAGTTTTCAGTTCCACATTCAAAATTTCACTCTTAAATGTTTAAAGGATTTTCCGTGTCAATTGACATACTGTAGAAAGGTATACTGTAGTTACAAATGGCTTACGGGAAACAAAATTCCTCCTTTAAACCCGGCAGTGTGCTGAAATATACGAAAAAATGCGCTTTACAGACAAACAAACATACACAAATATAGCTATAGTTGAGGAACAACTTAGACACGACAGCTGCTGCGTAGATCAAATGAGCAGATTTTTTACCGGGAACGAAAGCCGTTGAGCACACACGCATACACACATACACACACAGACGCAACCCCAATCTGCTCTGCGGACATCTGTCCAAACCCCGCCCCTCGAGGCTGAGTGGTCCTAGTGGGGGCGGGGCGACGACACGCCCACTTAGAGAAGAAGGCTAGTTGTGTTGCGGGGGTAGATTTAATAGATCAATTCTTCTCTCGTCTGTGTCTCCTGCTTTCGATTCGGGTCGAGGAATGGGAGATCCTTCGGGTCCTGCGGCGATGGCGGTTGACCGTTACGTGGAATCAGTGTGGCACGAGGTACTGTAAAAAAAATAATTACAAAAATGTTACAAAAATACAATACATCCAAAGCCATGAGAAATAAGTTGAGATACGGATGCTCATATTCTACCCAAAGGGGCGTGTCATTTTTGTCACAGCCAATTATGGCCGAGCACCGGTAATGTCCAGATGATGATGGAAACTAGAAGGTAAACTGGCTCCTGATAGTTTACCAGTGTTATTAGGACGACATTCTACATGCCTGTCTGTCTGTTTGTTTGAGTCTGTTTGTCTTTCTGTTTGTTTGTCTATCTGTCAGTCCGACTGTCCTGTTTGTTTGTCTGTCCGTTTGTCTGTCTATCTGTCTGTATGTCTTTCTGTCTGCCTATCTGTCTGTGTGTGTCTGTCTGTCTGGCTGGCTGTATGTCTACTCGTCTGTCTGTCTGTGTGTCTGCCCGTGTCTGTCTGTTTGTCTGTTTCTCTGTCTGTCTGTCTGTCTGCCTGCCTGCTTGTTGTCTGTCTGTCCGTCTGTCTTTCTGCTCGTCTGTCTGTATGTCTGCCTCTGCCTGTCTGCCTGGCTGTCTGTCTGTCTTGTCTGTCTGTCTGTCTGTCTGTCTGTCCGCGTCTATCTGTCTATCTATCTATTCGTCCATCTGTCTGTCTATCTGCCTGTCCGTGTCTATCTGTCCATCCGTCTATGTCTCTTCCATTTGCACCAAGAATTATTGCGCCAGACAATAGGATTGGTCCAAGCAATGCTAAAAATTCCACGAGAACGTCAGTATCAATTTATGGGCGTGGCACTTGCTCAGCTACCAATCGTGGTTTCACACGCAGGTCTAAAACACTATACTCGCTGCCATGAATTTAACCTCACCTTTCTCTCCCCCTTTTCTACGTCGAAGGGATTAATGTCAATATTAGTTCGATTGAGGTGCATAATTTTAAAAAAATTGCTTAGGAAATAAGGATGGCTTGAGCGGGTGTGTCTTTTGCGCGCCAGCCAATCACAGCTGCATATCTGCAAGTATTTCACTGGCTTCTGTGAAATTTCTAGAGTTGGGAGGCCTCTACACACTGGGTGGTCATATACAGTCGGGTCCTGCAGCCACTGCAAATGGGCGCCGGCGGGCGCCGGCCGCCGCCACCCTCCGGCGCCCCGGTATTAATGAGCTATAAATCACTCGAGCTTGGGAGAAAGCGAATAAAAATACGATTTTAGTCCATAGTAGACAGAGTGCAGTGGATATGTTAAGGCTGTAAAGCAGGGGACCATTTTCACAACTTTCACTTTTTTTCATTTTTGTGATTTTCGTGGGGAAAGATTTCTGAATACACAATAAGCGAAGCCAACTCTTCCATTTTTTGCTATAGTACACTGCTTCGCGAATACAAAAATGGCCGTTATTCTTCTATAGATGGACACAGTACTTCAGTTATCCCATCTGAAAAATAAAGCTCATCCAATTCGGGATCCTCAGAAATAATTGAAATCCGTATAAATTGTTCCATATCCATTGCGAAGTAGTTCTACCGCAGTCATTTCGTTGAGCAGTCCTTTACGGCGGAGTTACTCTCTCCCGGTTTCCATCAACTTTGAAAAAGTGGTTCTTCACTATTACTTACACTATTACTATTACCTACACTTACACTTATCGTAGTTTATCTTCGAAAGAGTTCTCCACTATTACTTACACTTACACTTATCGTAGTTTATCTTCAAAATTTATGCAAAACGTTGCCGGATGCCTTCCTGGACTACCCGAAGGAGATCACGGGGGACGTTCCAAGCAGTGAACCCCAAACACTGCGATACTTAACTCTGGATCTCCAACGGAGTGGAACCAGCGATAGGGACAGATTGCAATCTGCCACTCAAACCACTGAGCCATCCGGGCTACTTTTTATGTTGGAGTTTGTTAGATAACTGCAGCAGTCGTAGGCAGCATACTATATGTATTAGGGTGGTCAGAAAGTCTTGAGCCGATTTTTTTGAAAGTTCCAGAACTTTTGATTATTGATCGGTACCCATGACCTACCATGTGGTAGTCGTAGACCAAACTCGGGGCTTCTCCATAGTAGGCATATATAGCCAGATTGGCTTTCCTAACTTCAATTACGACGTCAATTCCAAAAGAGGTCCTCCTACCCAAGATCAGTTTTTCCTTCGTTGACCACACCGAAAGGAGTTTTTGGAATAACTAATTACTGAAGATGAGAGTTGTGTCCTCTACGATTCTAACATACATCTTGCCATGTGGCTCCGTCGAGCAGAAGATCCACCAAATCGCACCCCCACCCAAACAAGTGTTTCCTTTGCTACGCTACCTCTGGAATTCGCCAGGAGTGTCGTATTATAAGCTGCTCCCGCAAACATACAAGGTCATCAGTAACACATACGCCAATCAGTTCCGGAAAGTCGCGGATGCTGTTCCTGAAAAACGGCCAAGACGAGTTTTTTGTACACCTACGCCATGGTGACGCTAGGCCCCATTTTGCTTAAGGGACCCCTGAAAAATAGGAGGAGCTGGGTTGGGACACGCTTCCCCACTTATCGTATTCTCCTGACGTTGCCACTTCTGACTGGCACTTATTTCATTCCCTCGAGGCATTCCTGGCTAAGAAAAAATTCACCAAAGTTGACCATGTTGAAACGGAGGTCGGCGATTTCTTTGGCTCCCAGTCTTCCCATTCCTGGGAAAAGGGGACCGCTGACCTGTCCATTAGATGGGACACAGCATTGACTAACTGTGGCTATTATATTGTTGAGCAAATTCCACTGTGGGCTGAGTAATAAAATAAAGCGCAAAAAAAGTCCAAAACGGCTCGAGACTTTCTGACCACCCTAATATTTGCAAAAGGGGGACACACGGCAGGATTCGATCCCCTGGCCACCACAACGTCGCTCATCCGCTCAACCCACTGAGCTATGCGCGCACGCGATGCAACATACAAATGGTGTCCACCATTACTTATACTTATCGTAGTTTATCTTCGAAATTCATGCAAAACGTTGCCGGATGCCTTCCTGGACTACCCGAAGGAGATCACGGGGGACGTTCCAAGCAGTGAACCCCAAACACTGCGATACTTAACTCTGGATCTCCAACGGAGTGGAACCAGCGATAGGGACAGATTGCAATCTGCCGCTCAAACCACTGAGCCATCCGGGCTACTTTTTATATAGGTGTTTCTTATATAACTGCAGCAGCCGTAGGCAGCATACTATATGTATTTGCAAAACATGGGTACAGGGCAGGATTTGATCCCCTGACCGCCACAACGTCGATCATTCGCTCAACCCACTGAGCTATGCGCGCACGCGATGCAACATACAAATAGTGTCCAATCTTACTTACACCTACTCCTGCCCCTACAGCCACTCCTGTGAAGCCTAAGCCTAAGCCTTAAACCCATTCTTAAGCATACGGTTAGGAAGGCATCCGGCAACGTTTTGCATAAATTCCGAAGATAAACTACGATAAGTGTAAATGTAAGTAATAGTAATAGTGTAAGTAATAGTGAAAAACCACTTTTTCAAAGTTGGGGAAACCGGGATAGAGTAACTCCGCCGTAAAGCACTGCTCCACGAAAGATAAATGACAGCGGTAGAAGTAGTTCGCAATGGATATGGAACAATTTATACGGATTTCAATTATTTCTGAGGATCCCGAATTGGATGAGCTTTATTATTCAGATGGGATAACTGGAGTACTGTGTCTAGCTGCTCCACGTACTGCTTTTTTGCAGAGAGAAAAAAAACTACTTACTTGTTCCATAGAGTTCCGTGGGTGGCAGCATCATTGGTGGCGTTAGCTGTGGAGGCGCGTATACGCCACCGGGAGCAGAATACTCAGATCCAGGGCCACGTCGTAGGGAGCCGGGCTCACTGCGCGCCTAACACGAGGTTGCATGACATTACACAACCAAAAAATGTAACAGAAGTGCTTACATGTGGCTTCTTCATCGTTGGTGTCTCGTGGTTCACCGCATGCCTGAATGTGGATGTTGGTGTCACAGGGACGCTTGCACCCGGTGGTGGAGGATATGGTAGTGGACTGCCGGAATACGGGGTCGAATAGATCTGATCGGGCATTAGTGGACGCCTGAAATGGTTGGCCCTTGAAATTGGGAAATTCGAGAAGCTAGGTAAGGTAAGAACTTACCCAGGCGGTGTAACAACATACAACGGTTCGACTGTCTTATACGATGGAAGCGTGTTCACGTGATAGACATCCTTGTTGCGTTTAGCACAACAACAACAGAATCTCGCGAGGAACATCGACAGTAGCACACCGGTGATGCATAGCACGATCAGTATAGCGACGATGAGGCCGATGATTGGCTGAAATATACGGTATTAATGACGGTTGCGGTGGATTCAGTAAAATTTCAGTGAGTCCCATTTTGGCTATGGAGCGCGATATCCACAGCCCAAGGCAGCATTTTAGTGTTTTCTCACGTTTAAGGCATCGTTCCACCGCGTCGTACCGAAAATTATAATTGGAGCAGGTCTTAGCAATAGAGCGCGGGAAGCCCTGTTCTTAAGTATTTTCCAAGGTATCACAGGGATTGTATTTATTGCATGCATTCTTTGTGTCGCACTTTTCAATAGCATAATTTTGGGACTATATGATGGCATGAAGAAATTTCCTTTTCATCCCCGATTTCGCACATTATTTTCAGCTTCATGACCTACTCGCTGCAGGAGCAGCGCACTTACAATACGAGAACTACGTCCACAAACGTGAGCAGGTCTGATTGAAATCCTGCTGCTTCTTGCTCACAAATGTCTAGTTTTGACTTCACAATAGCTGGGGTTAGCAAGTGTTATGCGGGGAATACAGGCGGTCTCCACACTCCACCCCCTGTCTGTTGCTTTTTTGGCTCCGCCCAATTGAACCCATTAGGCCCAATTTATGGAACACTTCCCGGTCCAACAAAATAAATTTTAAAAAATGCAATAAAGTAGTGTACACAAACGCGCGTGCAGTGTGCACGCATATGCACACATCATGCACGCATGATTTACGCATCATGAAAGATATATGCACCATGCACATTATTCATCTCATCGCTTGCATAAACCGCTCACCAAATATATACATGTACCACCTTTACGCAACGCACACACCTGCACCGTGCATACATCATGTTCAGAAAATCGCATCATACACTCATCATGCACGCATAATGCATGCAGACATGATTTACGCCCGATGCGAGATGTATGCACCACTATGCACCATGCACATTATCCATCTCACTATATGCATATACCGTTCATCGAATATGCACATATACCAAGATTATAGAATGCAAGTACCTGCACCGTAAATATATGAATCATGTTCTGAAAATTGTATCATAAATGCACCACGGGTGCACAATCCACGCATGCATGATGCCCGCATGATGCACACGTCATGCATTCTTACGCATATTGTGAATCACATCCATGTAACAGACTCAATCCATAAATGCAAGCACATTAAACGTTACATACGCTGCACCATGCATGCATCATACGCAACATAAATGCATCAGGCACGCACATATACGAGCCATTCATGCAAACAGATTAGTAAACATGCATCAAACACGCATCAAGGGTGCATAACATGTACATGCATGTATGTATGCACGTACATGTCTGTACACGTACCAAACGCACCATACACGTCTATACATGTACCAAACAGGTTCATACATGTACAGTGCGTCCATCAAACATGGAACATACGCTGTGGATGCATAACTCTTTCCCCTCCATACGTGCATCGTTCATTGATAGAAAGAACGCCATGCCTATGACCTGTAGTCTTCAGATATTCAATTTAGCACCATCATCTCAACACAACGTCAAATGTCCCGTATCTAATGTCATTCAAATTTAAATACACCCCCTTCCACCGGTGACGAACGTCGTCTAATTTGCATTTTCGCTTAACCTTGCGGTCATTGCACGGTCATAAATTAGGAGCATCGGCATTTGTGTAGCAGCCGCTTGACATGCGACAAGGTCGACGGCCCGTCAGGCTTAGCTGATCGCATCTTACCGACGGATCGCACCACAGCAGCGTAAAAAGCCGCGAACACGCTGCTGGATCGCTGTCAGATGCGATCCCGCAGTGACAGCCGGGTGTTGTGACTCAGCCGGATGAGCTATTACTTTTTGATGAGATCTTTTATGGGCAGGACCGCTCAGGGATGCCCTTTTTGGCTTTTTTTTTTCTAAAAAACTGTATTTTTTCGTTGTAAATACCTTAATATAGGGATTTTATTAATACGACATCTAAAAGATCAATGGACGAGTTTTCGTGCAACAATGTTGGATAGGCTATGACTAATAGGAGGGGAGGGGAGGGGAGGGGAGGGGAGGGGAGGGGGAGGGGGTGGAGGGTCACACCTTAGGGTGACGAGAATTCGTACATGAGCTCCTTATGTGCTCCCACATTTACTGAGATTTATGATAAACTAACTGTAGAAGACAGTGGTTGAGTGAGATGAAATAGTGTGGAGTGCGGTATACATAGGAGGCGGAGCGCCCGAGCTGTGATTGGTCGATTCACCCAGCTGGCCAATAGCTGAGCTTGACTGTGCCGCCCATTCCAGACACAAGGCTTCGCACCCCAATAAACCCCATTAAAACATTATGCATCTGAAAGGAAGCAGTTTTTTTTGTACGGTACTCAACATCAGACATAAGGCATCGGACGAGTTTTCATGCTACAACATCTAGTAGTATACATATTAATATAGATGAGGTTTTTCAGGACCTCTTAGCTATTACTACGCAACAAGAGCGAGCGAAACTCGTCCAGTAGTTAATTATATGTCTTCTGAATTTTCTCGGCTTAGTTTTTCCGTTTGGGAAAATACGCCCCGCCCACACGGTCACCTCACAAATCGGGGTGTCTAGCTTGCAAAGGGGCGTGGTTTATTGAAAATCCGCTCTATATTAGCAAATAGATCTCCGTGGAACAAAAATCTCCAATATTCATGGGGATCGTGGCGAAGTGAGATGACATATGGGCGTGGCAGCACCCAAAGGGGCGTGGTTGACCAAAGAGTGGCACATAATGTTGAGTATGATGTCGAACTAGTGAATTTGATGTGCAAAAAGTAGACGTGAGGGATTGAAAATGAAGCAATGACTGATAAGGTGGTGAAGAGAGTGGGGGGGGGGGTGCCATAAAGGAAGGGAATTAAATAAGAGGAATAAAAAAATTCCCATCCTCTGCCTTAATTATTTCCTGAATTAAAGGAGCACAACCCTTTGACTGTTATTCGCGTTCAGTGCGAAAGACATTACTCAAAGATCGCTGAGATTATATCTCACCCTTTTCCCTCCTCCCCCCCTCGCCTCCTCCCGCCGCCCCCTAGGAGAATAATGAGGTACCGTCTTAGAGAAGAAGACAAGAATGGATGTACTTTCAATGGCCTTCTGACACTATGACACATAACTCAGCGTTATAGAGTGAACTAGGCAAAAAATATTTCTGGCTTGTAGCTTAGTCACGCCCATAGGGGAGCAAAAACCAAAACGAAGAAAAATTCAATTCTAGCATGTTAACGCTGTAGGTAACAGGGCAGGTAGATCACTAACGCGCTCCAGTCAATTTCTGGTTTTGAAATGCGCGCCTTTTTCTCACCATGCCTCGCGCTTTGATAAGAAACATCGAATTTTCCTATTTTGGCCTATTTTAGAGCTTTTACATTACTTTTCTACGCTTACTCGACTGAATTTCTACTGCTGATTATTCCTGGACAGCAGGACGACACATATGGAATGCATTTTCATCCCAAGTGCATGTTCAGGTCAGGTTTTGGATTTTTTTCGCTAATTTTGTCCAAATATTTCCGTAAAGTTGCAAATCAGCTGAGTTTGATTCCGAGTAGGTCGTTCTTCAATTAAAATGACAATTACTGTGCTTGTTTTGACCTATCCGAGCGTTACTTTCCATAAAGACGTAATTTTTCTCCGTTAGATCGTAGCTGCGGACTTGTATACCCAGGCATCACTAATCAGACTAATAACCCGTGAAAATACTAATTATGGAGGGAAAAATCCTCGAAAATCTGCTCAAATTCTAACCAGCCACGATTCCGCCCTTTGGACAGGGTTAGACACGACATCCTTGTAGTTGCTCAGCAAAAATTGCAATGCCAGAGTGTTGTCGGCATCGGAGCCGTGTCCCTGAATTGATGATAAGTCGTTAATCGTTAAAACAAGTCTCGGCGACTACTTTTTCCTACTACAAGTAGCTTTTTATAAGTTTTGACGTTTACAGAAAAAAAGTCTGCAAATGCAGACGTTACAACGTACCTTAGCGGCGAGCTCATGTAGTTTTTCCATATCCTCGTCGGTCAGCAGCACGAACGAGTCGCCGCCGCGGAATGTAGCTAACTGAAATTAGCTGCGATTAGTAAAAACGCTTGAAAATTTCAAATATTCACTTTGCAGCTTCAGAACGATCACATCTCGTGCGGGGACCAGTTCTCGTTCTAGCGCTGTTTTTGATTTTTTGAGAATTAATGCTGTCCAAAAACCATAAGATAGAAAAAATTCCATATAGGTGTATAGTACCTCAGACGAAAATGTACAGAAATTTTGCAGAAAGAAAAAGAAAAAAATCATAAACGCCCCCTAATAATGCTGTCATGTCCAAAACCTGCTCCACTGCCAGAATCTTGGCCGGCGGCCAAACTGCGCACCACGACAACGAGTTGCAGAAATGCGCTTTACCGTTATATCACGGTTGCACATCAAAACTGGTATAGACCGTAATAATTGTGTAATTGCGGACTAATCACTTTTCCAACACTCGATTATGTGCCGGGCAATTGCTGAGAACTGGTCCCCATATTTTTTTGTACACACTGGAATGTAATTATAGTTGTTGTTCGGGAGTAAATGTAACTGTGGGCGATAGTTGAGTTGTCGGTACATAGGGTGAAGGTCTCTAGAGTTCGTTGCCATTAGAGGTAAAGTGGGGACTAGTTCTCGCATGATTGTCAAGCGCATAGAGGAGCTCTCCAGAGAAAGAGGGAGTTCGAATGGGAATGCAATCCAAAGGGCGGAAATCAGGGAATGCAAGAAATTCGTTTGAATGAGGATAGTTTTAAAGGCAAGAGCAGAAAGAAAAAAAGGAGAAAGAAAGAGAAAGAAAGAGGGAAGGGAAACAGTGTTGAGGTTGGAATGTAGTTTGGATTGACAGTCTGACGTTTGAAGCTTTGCTGGGGAATAGAGACATCTATGACAATAGAAGGAGCAAGTACAAGGAAGCCCAATGTCATTTAGTCGAATTGGAGGAAGAAAAAGAAATGAGTGATCTTTTTTGAATTATTTGCCTTTGCTGGTGTCTCTACTTGCATGATGGTATCCTCTCTCAAATGATGACTGCATCACACTCCACTTTCCTGATCCATTTTAAAGTCTTACAAACTGCATTTTTCACATATTTTTTGTAAGTGCCCATCAATGTACTCGACGCAGAATCCGGAGCTTTCTCTTAGTCAGTAATTTTAGACAACAGAGCGAGAACTGATCTGCAGAAGTAGTATAAGAGATGAAAGCAGTGCGTTGCCATTTTGATACCGATCTCATTTTTTACTCTTACTTTTGTGCACGTTTAGGCTTTGATATAATTTGCGGTCGTCATGTTTTTTTTCAAGACCTTAACAATGAAATTTTAAATTTTATCGCTAAGATTTCTGTAAAAATAGAAAAAGTTCTCGTATTACTACAGTATTTTCAGAACTATAAAGTTTTTCATTTCATTACGCATGTTCAGATCCGTTTCGTGCATTATCCTTATACGGATACTAAACATTGGAATAAGCCTTTTCTGCACTCAGCAGTAAATAACGGCTACTGAGGCTGCAGCCAGAGTATGCCGTTTTAAAGCTTCCCGCTTAGCTGGTCGAGATGTCAAATGAATAGCTCGAAAGAATGCTGGCTCAATGAAAAATTCGGCATTATAAGTTGTGGCAATTATTCAACAAAAAACGACAAAAAGTGCGCCGGGAGAACTGGTCCTATATTCTTTTTATTTAATACAATTCTTTTGGTGCGCTTAAGTTTTGCTTTACTTGCATGGATCTGTAATGGTTAATCTTGGCTATATTTGGGTTTAAATTTTTTCGATTAGCCTTTTAGCCTTAGCCTTTTATAGGATCTCACAATCACCACCAATCACCATCACTGACCAATCACAGTGCGTGTGCACACGCACTCACAGAGTCAAATAATGTCTGTAATATACATAGAGTGTGATAATAATGACAACGCAAACGGTTTTCGCAGACCAGCTAAAATTCCCCGCCAGAACTGGTCCCCAAAGCGCCCATTCAATTCCTTCATTGCGCTGCGCGTTCGCTCGTTGTACAGACTCATAATTTTTGTCGCTGAGGGAATTTGGGTACAGATTTCTGCTCAGGGTTTTGTTAATATAGCAACGCAATTAGTACGATGCGCGAGAACTGGTCCCCAAAGAGCTTATGCAATCCCATCGCTGTGCTGCACTTTTGCTCCTTGCATTGATCAATAAAATTCACCCTAATTCTGCGATTACTGCAACTGTATTTACAGGAAATGCAGTATTTAACCATTTAAAAAAGTTGAGATATTGAGAGCAACAAAATTCAAGCTAACAAGACACCAGAGGGGAAAAATTACGGCGGGTTGACAGTAGTGATAGCTGAAGAAAAGCGCTTGATGGACGGAACGACGACCAGAAAAACGCGGAACAGGTTTTTCCTACGAGTAAAAAGACGCCTGACATTGAATTCCTCGCAGTGATGAGAGATTCTCAGCCATAAATTCATCAAACATCACTACACTTTACAACCAAAAAAGTTTTATTCTTGAGCTGGCGAACCACCACCATGGAAAGCATAGTTATTGATTGTCTGGCTAATTGTGGTGACATGACTGGCTTTGTTTACTGATGCTGAAAATTTCCACGCCGGCGATAAATAGCAGAATAGCACTGCATGTGACAGAGAGGAACCGGTTCCGTTGATAGGCGATGAATCTGTGAGAAAGTCAGTCCACGGTGGTGATAGGTAGAAATGTGGAACTAATTTGCAACTCGCGTAAAGCGTGACAAAGTACGCAATTGCACCACGAACAACAACTATTGATTTGAGCACTCTAGAGGTCAATTTTTGCGCTGAGTCGTGGTAAAAATTGCTTTAGAGCTGGTAACCAGTGTCAACTTGTGGATGTTGGGTCAAATTTCAGCATTGGAGCGCGTTTTTACCCATGCTATGGTCCGGCTAAAATTGGAGTAAAGTAAAAAATGTCTGGATAAAAATGTAAATTGCATGAGAAAAGACCAGTTTTTAGCATTTATAAAATCTGCTTTTCTCAATAGACTTTTCTTTTTACTTCCCGACGAAAAACTAGCGCAGCTGCAGGCTAGCGAGAACTGGTCCCCACTTACTACAGCGACACCACTAAAACTGTTTCGGTAGCCGTATTATAGTTTTTCAGGGATAGAACGCATACTAACACTGTACAGACTCATATTTTTGCAATACATTACCACCCAATGTGTACTGAAGGAAAAAGGCTTAACTAGAAGTCACGGGGACCAGTTCTCGCACCGCATCTACTAACTCTGCTCAGGAAATGTGTAAAAATTGACTCCAACTGCACCTAATTCCTACATATGAGCCGTTTCATCTTGTCGACCGGGTGAAATAGTCGGAAAATATGAAATTGGATACCAGAAAAGTGATAGATTGCTGTAATGGAGAGTGCACATTTTGCGGAGAGAGCAGACAGTCATAGAAAATGATGTTTCAAGTTCCGACTAGGCTTTACAAAGAATAGTGAGTTATATTATAGCTACTGTGATATTATACAGTTCTTGTTGTGGTATGAATAGTCGTTTTTGAATATGGAACGAAAAATGTTTTGTGCACGGAGAGGCCAGAGAAGCAGAGAAGCCGTAGAAGTAGGTACACCTTACATGAAGGGAGTGCAGAATCCGATGGTATCAGTATGTATCTTCACCACTTTTTTATTGATCACTAGAAGGATCAGTACCATACGGTCAGTTATACGGGACTATATTCATTTCACGTACTAAATATTGCACATGCGAGAACTGATCCCCACGGCTAATTCTTCTCGATATTATAGCTTAGTTGTCCATGTCAGGACCTAAAAGTGTGCCGTTCATGTAGAGTAGAGAAATATTGTGATATGGTAGCTCAGAATAGTGTAATTATTAGCTGGGGACCAGTTCTCGCTGCATCCTTGCTCAAAACGAACATAGCCGTAATTGCATAGTTTTGGAAGGATAAAATCATTGCTGCCATTTTAATGGAAACAACCTCGATTTTGTGGGACAATCCTGAAAGTGGAAGCGGTTTGCTGTGGAGAAATCAATATCAATCAATACATATGCAATACATGGGACGTTAAGACTTCAAACAGCAGTGCCGCATAAGAAGGCGCAAGCTGTTAAAATGACGGCGGCGCAGCCACAACCAAGTGTGGCTAGAAGTCGTGGAGTGCTTGGTGATAAGTGGCCAGCAAGGTGTGACCATTTTTTTACCGCCGAAATGACAGGATCACAACCGGATAGACCACTTGCCGAGTGACAATTGTGTAAACATTTGTCAAAGCAATCCAAATAGGGAATCAATCCAATTGAACAACAAAAACTTCTGATAGCATCTTTGGAGTAGAAGAAGAAAAACGACGCGTTGGAACTGTCCATCATTTAAACAGGTATTTGGCAAAAAGAAAAGACGGTTATAACCTGCTCACGAAATTGCACGCGGGAGCGAAGCCATGCAAAAACGCGCCGCGTTGTCTGACGCGTGGCGCGTCGCGTCGCGTGAACGGGCCAAATTTTTCATTGGATTTCCACTCGCTTTCGAGAGATACACGTTAGATATATACCCTAAATAGATGCACCGTCGAAATATAGATAACACTGGAAGGCCGTTAATACCACTGCGCATAGGCAGTGCGATGCGTCGCGTGCGTGGGTGATCAAAATTTTGAAATTGTGGTTTTGATGGTACTGAAATCGCTGAAAAGAGCTTGTAGAGGCGTTTTCGTAGTTTGCCACTCAAGAGTGTAGCCGCGTCGAGGTCTGCGCATATGGCTGGAGGGACGCGTTGCGTGCGCGTATCACCCGGTCCAAATTTTTGAAATGAGGTGTAGTCGGCATTGATACAGCACAAGCTTACAGAAGGTGATAGAGACTAAATTTCAGGAAAATATTCGATTTTGAGATTTTAGGACAGAAAAGGTGATATATCACGCTCCCCTTGGAATGTGTAGGTCCCGCCACGCGAAAGTCACGCATGTTCGTGAAAGTCCCAGTCAGCGTTACCTGGCGCGTCGTCACCACGCGAACACACATGCAAGGCAGTTTGCCATAGATAATACAGTAAAAAAACGATTGTTTTTCTGGCAGATTATGGAAATAAATCGCTTTTCAGTGCTTACATCGGAAATTCCGTCGGGAACATCCTCCCAAGGGTCATAGGAAAACCTCGATAATTCAAGAAAACAGGGGGAAAAGTCTCCGCAAAATGCTATCGTCGCACTTTAAACGTTCTTTTTTTACTCATTCTTGACCTCTACTAAGGACAACATGAGAATTTACGAGAATATTCTCGAAAACATAGAAAAACAAGCAGTACTACTGACATTGTGCTGACTTTCTCCCGTGGGGAACTCCGAAGACTTCAGGAAAAATCGCTGAAGTGAATGCTGAAACGAGTGAGGCAACAGCGAATAGCACGATTACGCATAACTGTTACATTTATTCGCAGCGTTCAGAGCCAGTTTGTCGAGTTTTTTCCACGTCGCGGTGACGGTTGAATTAGATAGATGCGTGGGATTCGTTTTTCTGTGCAGGACCCACCGAATAGCCTGTTATTCTGTCGTCGAGAAACCTGTCGTGTTAACTAGGAATTCGTACAGAGAACAATTAAATGTGTGGAGGAACCCAAAGAATCTTCCTGGAAAGAACGTTACTTCCCGGATCCAGAAGAATTGTCTGGATCTTGCAGTCAACTAACATTTTTCTGTATTTCCTCGGAGTTTGGCGTAGGAAAACTATGGAAGTTCTCGGGAATGTTCTGGAAACTTGAGTATGAAGCAGTTTTTCTTTTCGCTAGAGGACTTGAGGAAATTTGTATTTTGGAACTGAGGAATTTCTCAGAAATGCCTCAGAATCATGAAAGAATCCGCATGGGGAACTGTAGAACCTCCCAGGAACCCTTTTCATGGAATCCTAATTAGAAACTATGAAATTTTCCAGGAACGCTCCACGATTTCAAGATAAATCCTCATAGGGTGGATGTAGACATTTTTCTCAAATCCTAACAATATTCCTCATAGAAGAAGTATATGTTATTCTAAAAATCTTTCTCTAGGAATAGCAAGGAAGGTCGCCCATACGGAAACTGCGGAAATTTCCCGGAACGCTCTGGATTCCTAAGGAAGCGCTCATAGGAGAATTATGGGAATTTCCAACTTTTCAAGAAGTCTAGATTCTGGAACTGTGGAATTTTCCTGGAATCGTAGGGCAGAATTCTCGTGAGGAGACTATAAAATTCTCCAGGGTCTTGGCGAAATCCTGATAGGGTAACTGTGGAATTTATTGGAATTCAGGAGCCTTCTTTTACCCAAAAATCACTGAAGGCTCCTTTAAAATCTTCCCAAAAACAAGCAAAATCTATACGGAGAAATTCTGGAACTCCTTAGGAAGGTTCTGGAAGCTTAAGTTAAATCCTAAGAGGAAAAATCCGGAATCTCCCGGGAACAGTCTTGATTTCTAAGGAAAGCTTTAGTAAGAGACCCCTGGAGTTGCTCGCGACTGCTCCAGACACATAAAAAGCCTTCTCCACCTAAAAAATCAGAACCCCAGGGGAAAATTACTCAAATTTCAAGAGAATTCCTGGAAAAGTCCACAATCTTCGCATAAGGCCATAGATCCATACCATGAGGTTGACTTCTAGCCATGTTTTCTTTGCACAATAATTGCTAGAGCCTTATCGGGTACTCTTAGGAATAATTCCAATCCCCAAGAAGAAATCCCGGGTCTCAAGTTCTTAGACCGCCTCTGCCATTCCCCTGAACTCGGCTCCCATTTTCATTTCACCTGACCGGATTTGAATGACAAGGCCGGGAGCTGGCCTGGCCCAGCGGGTGGCCCGCCAGCCGAGCGCTGGTGCCATCCGCATCGGCATGGCCTTGTCAACACGGCCATATGTCACCAGCGTAGGTGAATTTACGTCTTCTAATTGCGAAAACTCTGATAGGGTCTGGGAACCCCGCGTGTGACGTTTGTACCTCTGAAGGACGTTCGTTCGTTTGAATTGTGACGCTGTTCGGGTGAACGTTAATGACATTGCCGTTTTACAGTAAATGAACTCTTCGAGTTGGGGGATATTAGCAGCAATACCAGTTGTACTTAGAATTCCAAGAACAAGTTGTTAGCCCAATTTTGTCCTACAACAACTTGCAGACAACATTTCAACTAGCAAGTCGTTGTCAACAAGTTTGACGTTATCATGCCACCCAAATACAGGTTATCAGCGAACTTCTCTCCCAACAACTTGTCGACAACGAAGAGCCAATACAAGTTGTCAGCTACTTTCTCACAAGAGCAACTTGCCAGCAAGATTTCAGTTTGCAGAGATTGCTAGCAAGTTGTCGACAAACTTTCTGTCGAATATGATGATGCCATAGCACAACGAGATTGCTCAGTTCACTCAATGCCTTACAGCACTATCAACTCATGGATAAGCTCCGCCCCTCTGACACAGGCGGAATAAGAAATGACTGCTCCTTCTGAGGTTGCCGAACCTGCAAAATTCACCGCCCCAAAAGCCTGGAATTAAATTTGATTCCGTGCAAAAAATGATGATCAGCTGATTATTTTGGTTATCTACAGAAACTTCCACGTATGTATGATCTTGAACAAATTACTAACTAATCGATCAATATTAACTGATCAATCAATATTTATGACCCCGGTGCAAATAGTCTGATCAAGCTGAAAATATCCTCTCAAGCTTGTTAATTTCATTGTTTATATTTATTTTTTACCTCAAGGAGATTACCGGAATAGAATAGATTTCCGGAGAAAACTGCAGAATCTTCAAAAAAAATCATTCGAAAATGCACCCAAAGCTGGAAATCCCGGAGTTACCAGGGATCCGTGCTAAGGAAATAACCACAGATCCATATTGGTCGAATTTTCACACGGTCCACAAACACTAACGTACTAATTCCAATGTGTAACGGCCACTTAACGATTAACGCAACGGATCAATGAAATAACGAATCTTGATATTTTCCAAGCATAGCTCTGATGAGTACAGTGCTGCAGTACACCGCTTCTGTACCTCAATAGGACACAATTTATACTACGTAGATACGTGAGTCAGCCGCGCGTCAAACGCACGCATTCATTCGCGCAGCATTTTACGTGTAATCCTGTCAATGCGACGTTTATACCATGAGGAATACCATACGGTGTGGCCGCCACGATTAGCCGTAAGTGCTTCTGTGCTGTGCTGTGTCTGGGCCTATATCTGGTCACAAAGTCGCACGCACAACGCACGCACGCATCTAGCACAAGTTGTGCTTTCTCCATTCTGTTGCACTGGGCGAAACTGTGCCTCGCGGTGTAACATTTTAAGTGACGACAATTCTGACGCGTTGCTATGCGCAGACATTTACACATATTTTATGATTAGGGTTTTTTGATATGATTTTTTTGACTGATAAAAAACTTAATATGTACTAGCAAAAAATAAAAATGAATAATTCAATTTGCTATAACATAACAGTAATATAATGATTTCCAGTAATTTAATGCATTTACAGACCCCGCAGATCATGGCGAGTATGAGGAGCGTCCGGAAACGATGCAAAGTTTCAATCAATACGCATCTTTTTCACTATCGTTAACTCTTCCATCGCCGATTCATTCGCGGTTCATTTTTCGAATTAGCGGACTATAGGCCTTGCAGTCATTCTAGCTCGATAATTACCTAGTTCACTTCATCGAGCAGTGATTTCTTTGACTACATGAAAACAATGCATATTGATTTTATCGAAAAGAAACTCGACGAATATTCTCTCAAATGCTAACAATCCATACCTTGTGTGTGTCCTTGAGGTAGACCAATAGCAAGCCGTGATCACAGCTGGCATTGCCCAACTTTGCAGCTGCGTACTCCCGCTGCATATCTGCTTTCAGGTCATCTGTCTGGAAAAAAATTGGTTCAGGAATTGGACAACTGCTCCAAATCCCCCGCCTCGGGGACGCTAGTAGCGCAGCGAGAAATTGCATTCAGTTCTAGAAAATTTTCATATTTTACTTCAATTGTAGTTCTAGCACTTCAATACAAGTGCTGGAGTACTTTATTGCTACTACTTACTTACTACTCACATAATAAAGATAATAATGAAAAATTTTAAAAAATAGCAAATATCAAATAAATAACTACATCTCCATGGAAGGAAAATCTTGTCCATCTAAGAACTTGTTGATTATCGTCGGTGACGCATGCGTCAACGATGCTCCTCACAAAATCGATAATTGTCAAAATCGATGCGGTTGGCCACGGCCACTAAAGGCGCAATGCCGGTTTTTTTTTTCGCCAAAGCAGGATCATCCAATCCTTTACTTTACGGTCATGAAAATAGGGCTGGTATAGAAGGGGGCGTGGCTAAAAATAGTGCAAAAGTGTGAATGTGAAATCGAGTATAAACTCGAATGATTGGAACCATATTTTCAGGAACACTGCCAGCGACCATGTGCCAAGAATGAAAAAAAAAACGTTTCGCCGTAGCAAATACTTACGTTATTAAACCCAGTCACTAAGCGAATCGTAGCTCGTGGTAGTGAAGTTTAAAACGCGAAAAATCGATAATCGATAAATGCACACATGCATAACACGAAGCTTTCTAGTATAACTTTCAACCGCTAATATATGGAAAACGCTAAATATCTAACTTGGCCTCTTTTTTGTTGAAGGAGGATACAGGCACAGGCCAACATAACGCTCAAACCAAAGTGGGCGTGGCCTCACTGCAACATCTGCTGAAAAGCGCAAAAAGGGCCGAAAGTTAAGATCAGGGGCCGCATGCATCGTTGAGATTACCCAGGGTAAACCTTTTGGCACCACCTGTGCTTACCCACCGTTAGCATGGGCGTGAACATATTTACCCAGGGTGATCTCAACAGTAAATTCTAACCCAGTTTTTCTTAGTATATGCTTGTATGATTCTATGACATTGATGTGCAACTTGCCCTATGTCAGTGATTAAGGACGTGTGGGCGTATGAATCATTGAAATCACCCAGGGTAAGCGTGTTGACACCGCACGAATTTACCCATCGTTAGCAAGGGCGTCCACTCATCCACCCTGGCTAAGCTTAGTGATGCATCCAGGACCTGATGAATAGCAATAACATATTTATGACCCCTGTTACTCGTAAAGACCTTGATCAAACAGCAAATCAGCCAAAAGTACTTGCTAAAGTCGCTCCCCTTCAATGTAACCCGTGATTTTACCTTATTACACCCCACAAGTACATTAGGAATTCCATTGCAGCACAGAAAAACAGGTAATTAATCAAATTGTGGCCAACTTGGCAACGGTAACGGTGACCTTGGAAAACTACATTACAACTCGTACATTCTTACATTTTTCGAGTTTGTCACGTGAAGTAATCCAATGAACTCGTCGCGACCGTTGTCTCGACGGCATCCATCCACGCATTCGCATCTGAATGCAGAATTAGCTAACATTCAATGCATTTCAGCTTGTGATAGTCAATTTGGCCGGCTGCGAGAACTGGTCCCCAACTCACCCCACACGCGATTGCAACTTCCACAGCATGTCCGTCAACTTTGCATCCGTCGTATTTGCGAGTCGATGCGACGGATCGCAGACCAACGTGGTGTTGCCATAGTCGAGATCGTTACGGCACGTCACGTACTCGTCCCAGTAGACCGATGCGTAGATCTGAAAACTCGTCCGTCATTGGTGAACAAAATTCAGCGGCGGAAAACTCGTCCGTGATCGTTCAGCTGATGTCATGTTGTTGGAAAGATTGTGAGAAAGGAAGGGAAGAAAGAAAGAAAAAGAAAAGCTGGAGAAAGAAAGAGAGAAGCTGGGCTATTACTATGGTCAGATATGGGCGATGGGCGAAGGGGGAGGGGTTGACTAGAGCAACTTCACTATAATAAATTTTGCATAGAGCTCGTGCAAGATTTAGTGAAATTTCCAGAATTTCTTTCGATGGTTTCGATGCTAATGTGATTTGCGGACTCCCGCGAAGACCAATAAGCGCTCCACCAGACCACGCCCCTATCACAGTCAGTCAATGACACTGCGGATAGGCTCCGCCCCTTCCATCTGCCATGTAGAATGCCCCTTGAAATTATCTGCAATTACAATGAAGAAATAAAACAGTAATAAACGTACACTTGGAAATATTACACTACATTATTACTATTATTACATTTTTATTATTACACTACACTGTATTTACCCATATTTTACCAGAAAAATAAACTTCAAAAAATGTCTAAATTTGCGGAACAATCCATCTTCAAGGCGATGAGCAAAATATGTATAAAATAGATACTCTATTAAGAAGTAAATATTTGGTAATTGAATATAAATATTTTGATTATGAAATAAACGTTGAAATATTTTCTTATCCATGCCCTACACCTACCCTAGAAGACTTCATGGTGTTTTCTTAGATTCCTCTTGAAGCCATGCGGGAATTTGGCCTCTTTTCCGAAACTTTGTAGGAAGGTCGAGATGAATTTGAGGCAATGTCTCACCTACTTTTTTTTTGAGCCTCTGGAGGAAAGTTTGGAATTGAAACTACTATCTACTCAGACAATTTTTCGGAACGACAGCAGCAGAAAACCGGAAGAGCCGACAGGTGACCTGCGGTTCTTCCGGTTTCCTGCATTTCTTCCGAATAGCTGCTGCGGTCCTTCCAAACAGCTGCTGCGGTCCTTCCGAAAGTTTTTGTCCCTGCGTCTCTCGCTTCTTCACCACAAGAGCGCGGTCTCTTTCTGCTACGGTCCCTCCGAAAATTTGTCCGAGTATGTTTGCAAGTGAACTGCTAATATATTCACTAGAAATTTTTCCTTTTTTTGCTTCCCCATGTTTTGGTGACCGATTATGCTTGTCCAGAAACTTTCGGCACACCCTGCACAACTATGACAGGTAAATAAGTTTGCAAAATTCTCCTCATTTAGATCTCTTGCCTTCCATGTTTTTTTTTTCTGGAAAAATTTGCAACATTCCCCTCATTTAGATCACCTCTTGTTTTCTATGAGTTTTTTTGGGAAAAATTTGTCCATAACAGCTTGAATAGCCCTCCCCTTTGGTCAAAGTGCGCCAAATCTATCCCCACGCCTAATACCTTGGACCCGCAGCCGAACAAGGTCATCAGATAGGCTTAGTGTCCAACAGATGCCAGGTTGCTCTCACCTAACAGCGACGTCCGCGTTTATGACTCGACGACAAGCCGGCGTCAACGAACTGGTTACGAGCTGTCGACCATAAACGCCGTCTAAGATCGTAGGATATGCGAAGGATACGACCAGTGGTTTATTGTTTTCGCTGAGGTCATAGATGTCATCTATGTCATCTTTATGGGATTTCAACGGTTTTACGACAAGATATGAGGTAGTGAGAGTCTCGTGGAACTCGCGCTATCCCTGACAACCCATAAAACTCGTCCCCACGACTTTTGCACACAAATCTATGGGTATTTTCAAAGGAATACACACTACATCACCTTAGATGACACATTCCATTCATTCATCGAAAGCGACAATGGCACTCGAGAACGCCGCCGCGGTCCGTTCGTCGCGGCGGGACCCAACAAACTTGTTGGCGTGTGAAGAAGAACTGGTTTGCCATCTATGCATAATGAGAACGCCGAAACGCTTAAGTGTTTATTGGCGTGTCGTTGAGTGAAAGGCGCTGAGTGAAAGAAAAAACTTAAGTTGACGTTTGTTTAAGTGTTTGTTTTGAGCAAGTACTCAGCTCAGGGTAGTTTGTCAACGGTGAAGGTGAAAAATATAGAGGAAATGAGAAGAAAATACAAAAAATTTATACTAAAAAAACCGTGATTCAGGAAGTAATCACCAGAATCGTGCGTTTGTACGATTTATGATGCATGATTTACGCTTAACGGCTCATTTGTTGCGATTTTTAACGATTTACTATTTACGAACTATTTACGTTTCACAGGATTGACTGTTTACTTTTTTTTTTTCTGATTTTTTTCCAAAACATTTCGACTACAATTACAACTTTCGACTACTCACAGGCAAAGAAAATGCTGGTAAACGTGATCACAGGAACAATAGGTTAGAGACGCAGAGAAGCCACTAGCAGAGTGCTGGTCAGAGACGCAGAGGAACGATCAATAATGTCACGGGTGTCCCCAATTCTCTTGGATATTTGGAAACAGACTGCATGGTCAGTTTCGCAAAAATTCCTATAAACACATCTTCGCCTGATCTGTGGTCTCTGTGGCTGACCCTTTCTTCCGTGCTCTAGTTCATCGGGGACCAGTTCTCGTTCTCGCAAAAAAATCACGGAATGACTTGGGCTTTTGAGGAAATTGTGGTACAGTCGTCGCTTTTTCATACCAGCGATCAATCCAGCAGAATGCTCGTATAGCTGTCCCGACCGAATGGATTTGGAAAAAAAACGGTGTGTGCATTTTCCACTGCGTGGGTGACACTGGCTTGCGTGGGTTTTGGACAGGATACAAAGGCTGGGCGATCCACTCCATGTGACCTTTATTTACTCATTTTTCCCAGAGAAGTTGGTAAAGTTCTTTGGTTAGTAAGATTTTCGGAAATGCTTGTCATATTCACGTCCAGCCTGGTGGAGAACCCCATGGACATGTGCTTACCCGTCGCTCAACAAAAGTAGAACAACTGATAAAATCAATAAATCGATCTTTTCGTGCAATGTGGTTGTCATACTCGTGTTGATCATGCCATAGAAACCCAGCAGACACGTCTTCAGCGAGCTATGAGGGAGGATAATGAAAAATCAAGAAAACCGATATAATCGATGGGCCAGCCAATCGATAATTCCGGGTGAGGAGTATCCGGAATTTAAAAGATTATTCCTTCATTTGTAACCCATATTTTCAAATATGAGCAAAGAAAGCTGCTTGCCAGCACGTTCACATCGAGCCATCACATCACCGTTATTTTAGTTCTGCACGAACGTCTTTATTATGTGAGACATGAGGTTTATATGAAATTTGGACAGGATACTTCTGGGCTAAGCTGGATTCCGGAATTACGTAATGCTAGATGGTGTCATTATGGTCATTTTTGATATTTCAGCTTCTGTTCAATACATTCAGTACAACACGCATGCACATGTGAAATACGATAATTCATTTTGTGATTTTATTCATTCATGAAATTTATCGATTTCCCCCATCGTTCTCTGCACATCTCCCTTTCAACTTCCCCACCTCGCTCAAGATTTTCCGCATTGCAACCTCAGAGTCAATTGACTGTGAAGAATATTGTCCTTGAACATTGACGTTGAATTTTCACTTCTCCGCTTGACTCTTTGAAATTTTCCGAAATTTTCGGTGGAGAGGGGAAATTATCGAATTAACGGGTACTTGTAAAGTAACCACCGCTAAGAAATTTCTGCCGACAAGTTTTTTGTGGTTAGGATACGGTAGAACCTCAAATAGGAAAAATCACAGACTGGTTGAAGTCATTCACATGATGACTAAGAATTCGCTTTTGTATAGAAATGTGATCGTGATGCTCCTCTACCTACAAGACATAAATTTCTTTCGGGGGTGAACCCTTTCTGATGGCCAGTACACCCTTATTTATATGATTACCAGCCGTATTCCGCCGCCACGCGGCGTCATCCGGCTGGCCCGCATGGCTGGTCATACGCTTTATTTTATAGGCTTATTTCATTTACAAAATTCTGGACGTCCATAATCGAATTCTGGTGAGATTCCCTATTACTCCTCTATACATCTAGACATATTCGGATTTCCCCATTTTAAAGCGCACATGCGCAGCACTGCAGACGCGCCCTCCCAACCTGTAGTGCCCACGCACGCACGGAATCACAAATTTTCTACAAGATATGTAGAGTATGATAAGGCGTAAATCTTACCCAAAGAAACCCACAGATTCTGATAGCTTGCAGTGGATGAAAATGTGCTCCAGTGTCAAAGTTCTTATCCAACGCGATTTTTAAAGCAAGGGTTTTCTTAATCCTTAAAAAGCCGCCAGACAGCTTACAATATGTATTTGCAAAACGAGGGCACAGGGCAGGGTTCGATCCCCTGACCACCACAACGTCAATCATCCGCTCAACCCACTGAGCTATGCCCGCACACGACGCAACGTACAAATGGTGTCCACTCTTACTAACACTTACACTTATCGTAGTTTATCTTAGAAATTTATGCAAAACGTTGCCGGATGCCTTCCTGGACTACCCGAAGGAGACCACGGGGGTCGTTCCAAGCAGTGAACCCCAAACACTGCGATACTTAACTCTGGATCTCCAACGGAGTGGAACCAGCGATAGGGACAGATTGCAATCTGCCACTCAAACCACTGAGCCATCCGGGCTACTTTTTATGTTGGTGTTTGTTAGATAACTGCAGTAGCCGTAGGCACCATACTATATATATTTGCAAAACGGAGGCACAGGACAGGATTCGATCCCCTGACCACCAGAGCGTCGATCATTCGCTCAACCCACTGAGCTATGCGCGCACGCGATTCGCGCGCATACGAATGGTGTCCACTCTTACTTACACTTACACTTATCGTAGTTTTTCTTGGAAATTTATGCAAAACGATGCCGGATGCCTTCCTGGACCACCTGCGATTGACCTAATAGTTAATCGAGATCTAGAACCACATGCATCATTGAGGTTATCCAAGGTAGACGTGTTAACATCCTCTATCCCTAGTTTACCCATTGTTAACTCCGGCGTTAACACATTTACTATTTATAATCTCATAGCCGTGGTTAGCAGCTGGGGGTATAGACAACCTCACATACGGGTGGAATCGTTGAAGGTTGCCAGGAAGACGGTAGTAAATTTGGTTACATCAACGCGTTTATGTACAATGGCTAACCTCAATGCTGCATTTTGGCTGTGCTCTAGAGGTTTAGAGCTAGGCTTAGGGTTAGACTAAGGCGTAGGCTCAGACTTAGAGCTGTACACAAATAAAATCTCTACATAAGTCACTTGCCCTTGTCCTTGCTCCATTGGCGGTGGGTCAATTTATTGACCATAGGACAGTTTTTTTTTCACACAGTTGTTGCTTTTCAGTTGTGCTTGTACACACCTTTGGCTTCGATATTCCTCAAAAACTGCGAGGTCCAGGAGTTCCAGGAGTTCCAGAGGTTCCTCCTGGATCACCGCCAAGTGAGTGTGTGTAGCTTTAGCCATTTGTGGGCAAAACATTGGGGGTTAATAGAGCATATTTTAGCATATGTTCAATTTTAGATTAGAATAGTTTACGTGAGTGAACAGCTCGGAAAACGCGCTCCAACTCCAATTTTCTGACAATTTCAACAGGTTCCTTACTGAGATTACCCAGGGTAAACGTGTTAACGCCACGCAAATTCACCTTTCGCTAACCCGGGCACTACCAGGTTTACCCTGGGTAATCTAGATGATGCATCCAAGCTCGTAATTTGTCCAGTATTCGCCTACAAGTTCAACATTTTTGAAGCCGTACTTACCGCTGTGGTAGCCGAAAACCAGTGTTTACCAAATGATTTCGCGCCCAACACGCAACAATTTCACGAATAATTAAGCCGATACCGCAATGCTGAGATCAGCGCGAGCGAGTGTAACACGATCAAACTGCCTCCAAGTATGAAATGTCAAGGTTTTCCCGCGTTTACTGTCCATTCAATGCAGGAAATTGTCGCAAAAGCGCGCTGTCCGTCGCATACAGCTGAAAAACACCTCTCTAGAGGAGTGCTCTCCATCAATGACATCGCCGCGTTCGCGACTTTTCCCTCCCCTCTCACTCATTCACTGTATGAGGCAAGTGAATGAGGTCGAGTATAATCGAGTGAAGACGCGCGCGCGCATGGGCGAACGTTTCTTTCCATAGCGGGTGGTGACAAGGCGACAAGGTCATCGACATCGCTCTTCAGTCACTCTTAACTGGCACTTAAGTGCTTGAGCTGCAACTGCAGCTGCAGCTGAATGAGCCAATCAGCCTCGCTGGCAATTTGCCAAGCCCCCGAGGTCCGCAATTGCACAACTTTGTCCCTAAACGTTGCTACGTTCCACCCACAAGAAAACCTCATCACTTATCGCTCTGCGACATAGTTTCACACTGTGTTTGATACGCAGTTCTATGCGTTGTCAAATACGATCCAGAACCGTGAGTTTGAACAAACGCCAATTTGTCACGTGGGTCGCAACTGCGGACGTTACACATGAGAGCCGTCGGAAAGGAGATAAGCGTAAGCATGTGGATGGATGGTAGGAAGGTGAAGGAAATTTGGTCAGGTTATCACGGTCAAAATGGGTAAGCTCGATTATGCATCCGGGCTCGTAAAGCTTTCCAAAATTCTTATTAGAAGCTTTCATTAAAAGCTGTTTCTTTGAAAAAAATTCTTTATTCATATAGGGCAGGAATAGATTGGTGCAGGTGAAAGAGCATACCCCTGATATCCATAAAGATAAATGCTTGCCTATCCATCAACCTGAGGTGGGGATCCCTCTGCTTTTCCTACTTTAATCTCAGCCTCTTCTTTGCTATAAGGCCGGTACTCGTATAGAGAACGGTGGGTAGTACTTTACTCGTCGGTTACCTCACCTTACATATTTTACAAAGAGGACACTGAAGGTAAACGAAACTCTGCAATAAATGAGAGTTCTCTCACACCGGTGCCGCATTTATCATTAGTATTAGTGAGGGTAAACTAGTTCACAGCCCCTAAATTTACCCATCGCTTATACACGGAGCATCGACGTGTTACCTTTAACCGTGGGTAATCGCTATGATGCTTCTAGGCTCTGGATAGCGTTGGGATGTGCGCGATCATCCTATTAGGACCTGTGATTGAGCGATGTGCAAATTACTCTTAGAGGAAGGAAAATCCTTGAGGAGTGCTGGGTAACATTACCGATCTTTCTACGTTGGGTATATACAGAGCATTATCTCAACACATATGGGTAAACATTTTGATGAGTAGGGAGAAAATCGGGTAATGTACAGATTCCTGGGTCCGGGTTTATCAGGGGGGTACCACAGCATTACCTAGGGTAAAAATGTTGGTGCTCCTGTTAATGCTAGGTAAATGTGTATAGTGTTCACACGTTCACCCTGGGTAATATCAATGATGAATACGGTCCCTGGGTATCGTCCAGTCCACCTTGGGTAAACGTTTATGATGCGGGCGAGATGAGACTACTTTAAGATTACTAAGATAGTAAGCCTGGCAGATGACAACCAAGCTGTGGATTATACAACTCTGATCTTCGGTCTAGCAACTAACCGGTATTTTTATGATGTTATCCACTATTCCTCTTACATGTGAACTTTTCTCTTTCGTTCTATTCAGTCTCCTTCCCCTTTTGTTGTTTTCTTACAAAGTTTGGTACGCATAAGTTACCCAGGTAGGAGTCCACAACTTCACACTTGCTAAAAAGCTATCATAATTCGCTAAATTGTGGATTATCGTGGATTTATTGTGGATTACCATGGCAGTATTTGGTGTTGGGTTAGAATTTACCATTGTTCACGGCCACAAATTCTAGGGTCGCCTATCCAAGACCCCAATCCCTCAACGAGGATTCAGAATGTAGTCGAAGGAATCAAAGAAAGTTCACGTGTGATTCTTTGACCCTAATTGTGTTGTCGTGTACGGGGAACTTGAGCGTGTCATGTGTTTTTGAGAAGAAAAAACGCCCACTAATGTTTTCATAGATATAAAACATGACAACTCGTCCACGTATCGAGGTCGATACGAGCGCGCCGCGTGAGCGCCGATAACTTCTTGTCAAAGTGGCTTTCCGGCATGGTTGTTTGGATTTTGCAGCGCGATTCCCGAGCGATTATCGTCGCACGATTAATCAGCAGCGAGTCGAAAGTGGGTGAAATCCGCCTAGGCGTGAAGTTCCTGTTGTTGTAGTTGTCGGACGGGCAGCAAAAAGGCAACCAACAGCGAATTTACAGCGAATTTGTCAGCAATTTTGATACCGTGAAACTGTTTACGCTAATACAGGATCAACGGAAGATCTCTCTCTGCCTAGCCAATAAGGCAATTCCGGAAGAGAAATGGATTGACAAGAGAGGCGAATTAGTATAAACAGCATAGCAAACCATAATACTTTTCCATGTTCGCGTTTTTTTTTCCAGTTCTGCTTGTTTTCCTAGGTTTAGTTTTCCTAGGCTTTGACTTGAGAGATTTCCGAAGATCACATTATTTCATTTTTTCCCTTTTTTTTCCAAAAACTCGGCCTATAAATATCCAGACATCTAATATGTACGTTTCACAGGTGAAGAAAAAATTTCCCATGTCAAATTTCTTTTTCCTAAGTGAAATATTTCGATTTACCACTGAAAAAAACTGGAAAGAGATAGGAAAAATGACAGAAAAGGAAATGAAAAATAAAATAGCACAAAATTAAGCGATACTTCAGGAATTTTCTTTTCCATTAGCAGGAATTAATTTTTTGTGACTGCCTGGTCCATATCTTTTTGATTTGTGTTACCGGTCACTGGGTTTATGGCTCTACACCGGCAATTCCGGATAAATGACTTGAAACATTCGCATACATAGTCCATTTTGCTAAAAAGCAGCAGATGTGGCAAAATTCGGCTGAATTTCTAAAGAATGTAAATAATTTCCAGCTGAGTTGCAGGTAAATTTCACCTGCATTCCAGTAATATTCGTCAGATTTGGCCCTGGAACTTAGATCAGAAACACCTGTGGAAGACCACCAGGGCACCCATTTGCAATGTCAAATAAGGTAGAAAAGTAATTTTCACTCTCATATCTCTAGTTTTTCTATACTGATAGCTTTTAGTAGACGAAAAGATGAATAAGTAACCAAAACAGTGTAAAATTCTCCAAATCATATTATTCTTAAAGAAGCTTCATTTCACTAGTATCGTAGCAAAAGTAATTTTTGGGAAAAGTCACTGGGGAAATCCGAGAAAATGCATACAGGGTCCGGATTCATCATTGAGATTACCCAGGGTAAAAATGTTGGTGCTCTGTTAATGCTAGGTAAACGTGTATGTTGTTCACACGTTCACCCTGGGTAATCTCAATGATGAATACGGCCCCAGGTGATCAAAAATAAGAACCTGTACAGTCTGGCTATTCGTAGCCGACAAAGGTTCCAAATAGTTCGGCTTTACTGCAAATAGCAATCACTTCTCAAAAAAAAAGTTGAAAAACACGAAAATATTCTGCTTTACCATTGTTTCGCTACCCAGCCATCTCATTTCCTTTAATTTTTCTCGTTTTTCTGCTCTCCAAACAAAGAAACTTCTGCCCTGCTGTTAAGCCACGCCCCCATGATCCCCACTAGCATCATTCGAAGCCGTGCTATGCAATAGTTTTCGAATTTCTCATGCCCTGGAATGCTAAACCGCGTCCGCCATGCATGCAAAGGTCATGAGCCGGCCACGACTGGGTCAATGTCAAGCAGCTAACGAAAAACCCAACGACGCTACGGAAATCCGGGACATTTCCTGCGGAAAGGACGGTACCCATGGATGTTGTGCTGTCATCTGTTTGACAGCGGATGCGTAATTAAATCGACAACCGGATAGGCCCCCGCTTAGGCCCCCTTTTGAGTGACAGCAATTGTTGACGGGGTATGTTTCAATTTGGTCGGCGGGACATGGTTGTCAACAACGACAGAACAATCAGACAAACATCGAAAACTGGATGAGCGACGGTAAATTGGTGAGGTTGACTCGATTAGGGTGGGTTACGAATAATAGCTGCCAAAAATACCATTATATAAAAATACCTGCACTAAAAATTAAACATTTTTTACCAAAGGGAACGCTAGAAAGGTCCTCATAATCCATGTCAAAGGTCCATGCCACCAAAGGTATGGTTTCCGGAAGGCCAAAACCAGAATTAGGGATATTTTTATATGTAGAATTCAATAGATGAGGTGCTAATGAGATGAAAAATGAGTAGTAATAACGATGCACTAGTTACGATTTACGGATCACGACCATTTTTTTTCGGTTTTCTTAGGTCTTCCTTTTATGGAAACTAGAACCTTCGTTGTGCCATCCATTATCACAATTTCTACTAGCCATGGAACCTTGGGCTACGACAGCTCCCGACCCAGTATTCAGTACATTTTAGCTTCCCAAGGAAATACCCAGCAGTAGTTTATCCATTTCCAACGCTCTTTATCCAACTCGCTATCCAGAGTTTCCTTTATCCGTCCATAACCTCGTTCCTTTGTGCAAACGCTGTGCATGGACGGTAGAAAAAGAGGGATTGACGATGAGCTATGTAATTAGCCCTTATTAGGCGGGCAAATATAAACTGAAGTGGAACGCGTGGATAAATTTATCCGCTCCTTGATTTGTCACCCCTTGACTTTTGTTGGATATCAACCTGTTCAGGCAGCTAACTCCATCATATCAGCGAAGGAGAGATGGTTCAGGTGGATAGGAAAGACTGGCTGGAGGGTTAGAATATGCTACAATCCTCTGCTAGTCTACAGAGCACCCAATTTCTGAGTTTCTATCCGAAGACTTCTCTTTTCTCATTAAATTTCGAACTAAATGCCCCCTAAAAGACAACATTGGTCGACTTTGGGAGCCGAGACACATCAAGGCGCGGGTCTGAAACCCCCTATCCATAGTTCTAATGGGCCGAGTAGTGTGATAGTTTCTATTTGAGCTACAAAAAAGGAGAAGAAATGTAAAAGAAGCTACGGAAGTTCAGATCTAAGCGGACTGTGGGGTGAGCAAATTATGTCCTGAAAATATCCGCAGAGCCATCAAAAAGGAGAAGCGTAGGGTCAGGAGGAAACAAACAGAAACAAACAGCTTCATCGTATAGAAAATCGAAATTCTGGGAAGGAAATATCGTAAGGTCTTTAGGAAGGTAAAGAAAAGTTAAGTTGAGGAGGATCATTGGTCCTTAGTCTGGAAGTAAACTTCATTCACCTCTTGGTCCTATAATAGTTTCTTGGATTTCTTGGTAAAGTGAATTTCGCGGTAAAATATGCATTTCTATCACAATGTTAGTTCAAGCCATATCCAGGGCCCAAACAGATTGTGAAATAACCCATGGTAAACGTGTACTTTTTACCCATGGTAAACGTTTACTTTTTACCTGAAAGCAATCAACATGGTTAGCCATGCATGACGTTGTCTACACCTAGCCCTACCCATGGGTTACCCACAAATTTATCCATCCTTTCATTGTTGAATCTGAGCTCAGTAGAGATGTTAGATACGCTATGTATGTAGATATGTTTTTCTGGTTGTTGTACAATCCGCAAGCATTATAAAGGGCTTTTCTGGATTACTTCTTGGAAGAACAGCTCTGGGGTAAAGTGAGACTACTGGCGAAATACTTGGATAAACTCTTTAAGGTGCCACCTATGGATGCGCTGTGCTATTGATTTAGGTATTACTGAATATTACTGTACTTAGTACTATTTTTCACTCACATTTATATTTATATATTACTAAGGGTACCACTGACAATGAATTACCTTTTCCGGTTCCTTTTAAAATCGTACTTTCTCTCAGAAATTCAGGAAGGAAGTGAAAAACGATAACAAAGATGACTTGAAACCGTAAAAAATCATGCAAATCCGCGTGAATCCCCACGTCACCGCTGGACCACCGCAAAATCCGCAAAATCCAAGGTGAGAATTTCCAATTTTCGTTGAATTTACTGATCTGCGACTTTTTGTCGTTGAGTCCCACGATTCCCTAACGATATCGTGGCGATAGCTGGCGCTATTCACGCTCTTCGCAGCGAACGGGTTCTTCAACAGGCGTCGGCCGGTCAAAACTGGCCCGCTAACATAAAGCAACACACCGCAAAGCTGCCATCTCGCAGCTATCGGCGACTAATGAAAGGCGAAGATAAACAGCAAGGGTGAGAAAAACCACTGTTTTCACAAGGTTTTCGGATGATAACCCGATTTTTTTGCGTAGTAGTAGCTCTTGGGTAAAAGAGAGTCTAACAGGAGCAATCTTTATTAATTTCTTTCGTTTACCACTCCTTTGAAAACAGGGTTAAGTAACGTGCAAATTAACCTTACCTGGGTAAAGACTTAGTCTGTTCCGATAAAAAAACAAATAAATCATAGTTTCCATGAGTATTGTTGGCCTATCGGAGTGAGACTTTGGGGTTACACATGGTAAATGTGTGTGCTAATGTATCCAATGTTACCCTTTACGTACCTACCAGCAATCAACGTGTTTGCATTCTGTTTATACTCAGGCGGTACCCATGAGCAGTTGACCTTTGGGTAAAAGTTGCCTCCCCTTCTAATGGTGCATCCGGACCTTGGGATACACCAACGTTTTGATCTCTGAGGTTACCCAGGGTAAACTGTGGCCCTCGTGCCAATGATGGGTGAATGTGTGTGGTGTTTGCACGTATACCTTGGGTAATCTTAACTATGCATGCGGCTTCTGTACTGTGCCGCTGGTTTTGTTTATATTTTGTTTACCCATGCTTAGGTGTCACGAGCGACAGACGGGTTGCCTGCGGTTGTTCCGCAAAATTGTTATGACAGAGTTTTTTGCTCTGATTCTTTTTCCAGGCATGGTAACCGCAGTGGCAGGGAAAACGTTACATCACTGGTAGAGTACAGGGTAATATCAGTGAAAAATCGGGGTTATTTTTTACCCAGAAACGAACCTGGGGAAAGTCATCCGAAGGCAAGGCTGGCTGCATGGAGGACCAAATCGAATTAAAGCCCGATTAAATCGAATTTATAGTCATCCAAAGTAGAATATTCGAGAAAGATGGCTCGAATATTCAAAATACCCATCATTTGATCCGGAAATCCGGATTTTTTCCAGACCAAAGATCACTTCCCCTTCTGGCGTCTTTCTGGAGTCGTGATTTTCCACTACTACTAACCAGAGGAATCCGAGCTGGCAGGAAATGCCATGCGATCGCTGGCTGTGGAGACCTGTTCGGCGATGACAAATGAATGCATCGCTGTGTGGTGCTGGTGGTGGTGGTGGTGGTGTTAGGCAGAACGGTAAACATTTCCATATAAGAAGTAATCAATGCATTCCTTTGTTGAATGGCATGAGATTACTTTACAGCGAATACAAGTAAAAGAATGCTCGACGTCATAGAAATCAGTTATCGACGCCTATATGCACTATATCGCGTTGAAATTAGCGGCATTTCGCTGCAGGACCCATTGTGGCTGCATCTCATTGGCTAACGGCTGAGCGAGGTGGATCAGATTAGATTTGCGGAGGAGAAATGGAGAAATAGCTGCCGAGCAGTGCAAGAGATGCTTATTGATCGAAATTCTTCTGGAGTACATCGGGGTTTTTGTTTATGGATTCATGGTGTTTCAAATTTGGTCAAGACATTTGCCTCGTTTAAAAAAATTCTTTTGAACCCTGTTAATGCGTTAAGCTACACTAGAACTATGAGTTGGTGGAACTTCGTAAATTCGTTAATCCAGCGCCAATGAAATTCCGAGCTTCGTTAATTCGTTAATCCACAGCAAGGCTATGTTTTTCCAGAATCACGGCTATGTTTTTCCAGAATCACGAACTTTCCTGAGGTTACTATCCCAGCATTGATAAAAACTCGAATTCTGTGTGTTTCTCCAGCTCCAATTGACTTCTGAACTCCGTTAATCCGTTAATTCGTATCAGGGCTGAAAGAGGATGGATTTATGGATCCGTTAATTCGTTAATCTGCTCCAGAGTTATAACCTGACAAAATTCCAAGCTTCATTAGTGCCTTGACTTGGCTCTAGTGAAGTTTGGAATTTCGTTAAATCGTTAATATGCCGGTGCTGTGCGTTAATGGAACATACAACTTCGTTATCCGGCTAATACATTCAAAATCCATTAAAATAATTAGGGCAACCTCTAATTCCGCAATTCGTTAATCTATAGCGCGCATGTGTACAGGTAACTTCAAACGGCCGTGTGAAAGGGGCGGGACCGCGGCGCGGTGCGGCAGTGGCAAAAGCAGACGACTAGAGCCCCATGCAGCACCTCTGTTTCTCTGCCCAAGAGAGCCGCGCCGCGATCCAGCCCCTTGCACATGGCCGTTCGGAGTTTCCTGCACGTAATCTACACGTCTGCATGTAACTTAAGGTTCACTAAGAGTTTCAACATGGCATTACAAGAGTTTACACGTGATGGATCAATACCTATACTTTGTTCGTAAGGTACAGCTATGGAATTTTTAGGATAGAACGACATTTGGATATGTCGAATCGGTCAAATTAGGAAGTTCTATGATAATTTCATATATGAATCGAAAGGACATCTAGCAGTTTGTCATATTTAGGTAATTTACCTATATTTTTTAAAAAATAATGGTACAAGAAGAGGTGTAGGAAATGCAGAAACCTAGAGAAAAAGAGACAATTCATGAATTTTCTATAATTTTCCAATTTTCCAGAAATTCTTGAGTCCCTAAATGAGGGTGAACATGATTTGAGGCGGAATGGCATGTTGCCCCATCAGCCCCAGACCTCATCATGACTCTGTGTTCGTCAAATTCCAGCACAAAACTGCACTTGTCAAGTTACCTCGTCGTCCCGGTTTGTGACGAGTCTGAACATGTCAGGTAAGTAATGTGCTGTACGGTATTTTATGATTTCCGCAATGCACAAAAACCCGTCAGAGTCGGCAGCCGGGTTTTTTATGGCTGCCGAATCGTGCCAGATTCTTGTTTTTCATGTTTGATACGTGGCAAAAACACGGTGTCGACCGATTCAATCTGCGATGCTACATATGACATGGGTTTCATAGGGTTCTGAAAAATCGATAAAAAGCCAGTTTTTCAGGAAGGGGGGGGGGAATGAGGTGGAAATGGAGCAGCTATGGTGGTGAAGTGAGAGACCGGAGATTTAGTGAAAAAAACCCCAACTTACAAGAAAAACTTGGATGAGAATAATGTGGGAAGGAAAGCAAGCGAGAACTGGTCCCCAGGCAATAGGAGCGTAGTGCTGTGTGAGGTAAGCTCCAGAAACCTTTCGTAATTCCAGGGCTGTTGAAGGTTCCATAGGATGACTAGCCGCCGCTTGTGATTTTCACCATATTGAGTCACTGGAAGATCTTTCCAGCCATGACCGCGGAAAAATTCGAAGTCAGGGAGAAGAGAACGAGAAAGAGGAAAAGAAAGAGGAGGAAAGTACAGAAAAAAATTCGAGAACCTCTTGACTTTTTCTTCCAAATTTTCTTCACAATCCAGCCTTGGACACTCGGTCTTTCGAAAAATTAAAATACAGTTTAAGTAAAATTTGGATTTTGAGCACTCGAAAATGTTTAGGTGGTTTTTATAGGGACCAGTTCTCGCTCAACACCTATGCGTGATTATAGTTGCTGATCTATCGTTGTCTTCAATTTTTTTTTCCAGAGAATATGATGTAGATCACTCAACACAGTGTTCGGAGAGGTTAGCAAGAGGCGTGGCTTATCCGTACAGTTATGGACCAGTTTTATGGGGAACAGTTCTCGCCTAATATTTCATAGCTATTGGAAATTGCTCTCCTACCACTTGATTTTACGCTTTTAACGTGATGCAGTTCGTTCTATGTAATACTCGTAGGAGTTAGGGCTGGAAAGGAGTTATTCGTGTGCGCTAGTCTCTGTAGGGACCAGTTCTCGTTTCACATATATGAGCGATTACAATTGTTGATTTATCGTTGGTTTCACCTTTTCATATTATTCAGTTTGTTAAACGCTGTTTTCGCGGAGGTTAGCGAAAGGACATACTCACATAGTTTCTATGGGGACCAGTTCTCGTCGAATATTTCACAGTTACTAGCAATCGCTGCCTTATCAATTGACTTAACGTTCTCAATATGATGCAGTCCGTTCGATGAAATATTTTCGCAGGTCTGCAAGGGTTAAATGTGGTTATTCATATACAGTAGTTTCGCGGGGATCAGTTCTCGCTTAATAATCTATAGCTACTCAAATATAAGGTGCAATCAGGTTAAATACGACCAATCAATTGCTCGGACAACTGTTCCTAGAGTACAGGTCGATCGAGAAAGCTCTCGTGTTGACAGCAACTTGCATATTTCGCAAAAAGTGGAGCATTCGATCTTGGCATCCTTCGGACAACTGCTCCTCAATCATCCTCAACCCCTAATTTTACTGTCATAGCCTTGTGGAAACCCCCAATTTCAACCATGTGCTTCACCAATGACCCCGCCGACTCGCCCCACGCCCCCGTTCCTTGCCAGTTGTGATGTTGGTAAAGGGCTGGGTTGGGATGGTAGATGTGTATTCCACCGGGGCACGAAACACCACACAGTCAATTGGATCAATGAGCGGGGCGGAACACGATCGACGGGGGCGACGGTGGCGGCGATGTGCCAGCGCCGTCGCCTGTTTTGTTCTCGAATCCTTCGATGGAAAATCGTGCGAGTGCAAAAAACCACTCTCGGGAATGCCTATCCCAGGATGTGGCGAAAAAACATGAAAGTAGGCGTGGCCTCAAGCCCAAATACGGGGCCTTTGATGATGAGAAGTATGACAAGGCGCTTTGGTAAGAACTCTGCCAACAAAGGTGTGTCGGAGACAAGAAGGCGTCACCTGACGGTACGTATCATTGTTTGGTGTGATAAATCTACAAAAGTGGGCAAGGGACGAGTTTTCCGGTTTGTTTAACAGTATACACCACAGACCAATCAGGAAAAGGTCATAAGAACATGCAGACAATAGCACTTTGCTAATGATCGCTGAACACCAAAGCGCTTTCTTAGCTTTTTCGCTGATTACTGACACCAGAAGACGAGTTCAGGACGAGTTTTCGGGTCTAATGAATGGTGTTGACACAGTTCCGCTGAGGAAAACTATTGGTTACTGAACCTTAGTGTGGGTTTATTCCCATGCAAGCAACTTGTCCAGCAATACAAGCTGCCCAGGGTGTGGGTGGTAAATTTATCCAGGAAAGTGAACTATTTGCCGCTAATAGCCGCGGAGAAAAATTTCTTGATCCGCTTCAACATGGTCCAGTTTCACAAGAATTTCCAGTTGTGGAGTGTTATAGCAGGGAAGTGCGGCGCGTCCGGGCTCTGCTATTGGCCAGTTGAACGGGTCGACCAATCGCAGACCAGTCGCCCCGCCCACTCGAGAAACAGCGCTCCACGGAGTAGATTTCTTCGCACCTTTTTCCTTCCAGGAACGAGAAATGCAACGGAAAATTGGCGGAGATGAATTTGAATATTGAAAAATGGCTTGAACAGCGATGTGGCAATTCCGCTTGATGAACCGCTTTCGGTTCGGCTATTAGCGCCCGCCTTCCCTTTTCTCTGGGGATTCATGCGATATGTGGTTAGACATTAATGGGGAAATAAGAATTCAGAAGAAAAAATGATAGAAGTGAGGTGAAAATGGGGGAAAATGGGAGGGAAAATCTATATATGCCACCATTTGAAATTGAAATCCTTTCCATTATCTGAGAAAACCAAAATTTCGCTAGTTTCGCTAGTAGCGCAGCGGGAAGAACAACTTGAAATTCTTCTTGTACCAAAAAAAAAAACATGGACAATCCCTGCGAAACCCGCTTAGAATGCGTCATAAAATGCTGCACATCTCTAGCACAGCTGCCAATTTGTATGACTGTCTGCGTCTCCCATCAATCCACTGCCTCTAACGCTATCGCAACCTGCGTACACGTATGGAACACCTACAACCATGATAAAATTTGCTTGGAATTTTGAAAAGAGCACTTTTTGCATCGTGACTGCGTCATTTTCGCACGTTTTGATGGATGATGTATGGTGAAAAAAGAGCGGAACGGCAAAGTGAACGATGCAGCATGGCGCGGCGACTACAGAACGCACGTAGAAAAACGGCATTGTTTGAGTGCGATGCGTACGTGACGCTTGCGAAAAAAAAAACACGACGACACTACAGTTGACGTGTGTGAAGAAACGTGACGTGAAACGGTGAGGAACGAAAGGCCTAATGAGCCGTGACGTCGTCGTCGTCATCGAGCCTAGGAAATTTTTAACGCACGAACAATTCGCAGTCATCTCGTGTGGTACAATGCGTGCGTGCGTGCGACGAGTGAACTTGTCCGAAATTGTCGTCCATTTGCAATAATTGAATGGGTGGTTGACGACAAAATTATCGCCGCACTAAGCGCGGAGGGAGAGAGTAAGGGTTGGCGAATTTCCGTTACCGGGGGAAAGAGATTCGCGGATTTTGACGATGTTGAAAGTATGGATATCGATTGGCGAATGACTCGTGGGAAAAAGCGGAATGATCACCCGTTACGTGAATATTAAACTGACGTTCAGCAAAAACACCGGCAGCGGTCATTGGCCAGTTTATCGGAAGGTCGGTCAGCGGAAACTTCTGCTCGCCCTTATCGATCGCTGATGAAGTAACGTCAGAGTAGTAGGTTACAGTGCATCTGATTTTGAATCAATCACAGCGAAGTAATGGGTAGCCATTTTTCAGGGTTTATCTGGTATTCTTAGGATAATAATGGGGTAATAAAATATGAATCCCTGACCAAAATTACAAAAAAAAAGATTCGTTTCATGAAATTCTTCCCATTTAATCCCAGGAAGAAAGCTTCTGGAGCATCAAGAAGTCCCCGGATTCACAGACCTTTGATTAAAGGTTATTGGAGCTATGGAACATAAATACTTTAATAAAAACACCTAGAAAAGCTTAGAGTGAAAATTCCCCCCCCCCCCCCAGTTTTGAATTGTTTTCAATTTTGAGAATTATTATCGGCTTTCTGATTGTTTATGAGTTTCATCCATAAAAAATCCTCAATAACGTTCCCACATGCTTCCTATTTAACTGCTTCCGAAGTTCTCAAAAAACGGCAGAAATCCAATCGATGTTTACGACTGCCGCAACGCAGCCGCACGCAAGCGCACGCATGGGTGGTGTCGCGGTGCGGCATACTCCTTAGCTTCTGTTAAGCAATGGGAACGACAATAAGGTACTTGAGCTTGTCGCTCTTCAGCGAAGAAAAAATCGGAAGGAACTCATTCAAGGGGTCGGCTTAAGTGTACGCGACGCGACCGCACGCGACCGCGTGCGAATGCCAGTAACAGCATGCTGTGGCTGCAGTGCTTCTCAACTAAGTTCCTGGTTCCTGTTCAGGGTTGGAAGTGACGGGGTCAAAGGGCATCTTACTACAGAAAATTAGCAGAAATCCAATGAATATACAGTTTAGCGTTCACAACAAGCAACGCAACCGCTCGCGATCGCTTGCAGCTGCAGCGCGGCCCAACTTGGCTTCTAATTCGTATCAAGCGAAATATATGAATATGAGGGCACCAAAAATGTAAAGCACCCTGAAAAAAAAATAAATCCCAAAAATGCAACCACTTGCTAACTTCTGCGAATTGGTCTCCGAGCGTTAAAGCGCACGCGACCGCTCGTGACTGCTTGCAACCGCTTGCACTGATGGTAGGGAGCTTCAAATGGCCTTCAAAAATGCAAACGAAGGGGGAAGGGGATGGCTGAGGGAGGACTAGCATAACTAAGAAACTGTGTGAATTCTTATTCGATATTCAAGCTTGCCTCCGCACACGCGACGCGACCGCACGCATGGACCGTAGTTCGACGTAGCTTGTTTCCTAATTGGTGGCAGGTACTAGAATTGGCTACGCGGGCCTAGATAGCGTTGAATTTTTATTTTATTTTTGAAGTATGTGGATATACGTAGATATGATATCTTCCTGCATTTTATACCAATTCGCTTGTTCCACAGTAGGTTATTGTGACTACTATAACCAACAGCTTTTTCAGACCAACTCACAACAATTTGTTAACTGCTTTTCACAGGTGATAACTTGTAAAAACTTCAAAACAATGTTGTAAAAAACCTTTTGTTGGGTAAAGACCAATCAATTTAAGAATCCATCCAGTTTCTTTGAGTCTGACCCTGAGATACCATGTGAATTCGTGAGTCATAGCGTTTTTCTCAAGTTCTCATTGTTCACCTATGAGTCAGCCATGTTGATGGGTTAACTAGGTAACACGTCGGCATCCTCTGTGTTCAGGTGAAACTTTGAACTTTCAATCCTAACATTGTGACGGAATTTCAGGCTCCTGTAAGTGAATAGAGGGGAATTGCGGGGACCGGATCCACAGGAAGGTACGGTTTAACTGGTTCTTGTAGCAGTGTTTGCCTGTATTCACTCGATTAGAGAGGCCTGAGCCTGGCATAATTGAGATTACCCAGGGTAAACATGTCGGTGCCCGTTTTAGGATGGGTAAATCTGGGGCTTATCCAGGGTAACCCCGGTGGTGCATGCGACCTCTGAGGCTTCCGAAAAAAATCACATTGATATATTTTCTTACATTACGGACCCCAAACAAAGGAAAGTGGGATTAGAGCTAGGAATCGACCGAAAGATACGAAAGCTCTAAAAGCTCAGGAATCCTGGATGATGGGAAAGTTCCAGATTTCTTCTACAATAACCTCAGAGATAACCATAACCAATAAAAAACCAAGAGGCCAGGTCTGATATAACTCGGCTATACACAAGTCTTATGGCGAGAACTGGTCCCCACCTCGATAAATCGGCTAACTTATTGCCATCAACAAGTCATTTAGCTCCAGAAATTATCAAAAATAAGGAACAGGAACATTGCCATTGATTCGATTAATCAATTTCGAATTTGGATGTTTAAAAAGAAAAGATTATAACCTTGGAGGCTGTGCGGTTCGACCCACCCTCTCAGGACGTTCCTATTTTCGAATATGGTCCCAAATTGTTAATTAGATTAATTAAGTAATCAATTAATTGGTTCTTATCCAGTCCTAAATATAGGGAATCTTATAGAACGTAACTGATGGAAAAGTTAGGGGAGATCCAGATTTTGGATGACTTCCAGCTATTCCTTTCACAAAAAACCTATTGATTCAAAGGCCGATTCCAGTGCTATGTCTATTCATAGGATGAGGTGGGATGTACATTTACGCATCTATGCGAGAACTGGTCCCTAAGTTCTAGGCACACTTTCGTTTTCCCGCCATCTCAGGTTATTTTGATACCTCGAGGCGTTATTTTGATACCTCAAGGCTTGACGATCACCGTCACTGGTATCCGTGAAAGTTTGTGGATCAATCACTTTTCTGTCCTTGACCATATATGGATGAGCCGCTAACACACCAAGGGACATTAGTATTGCCTCCCTTAACGATCCAAGAAATAATCAGAGATCAGTCGCTTATCTAGTTATAGCCATCCAAAGATCAGCCTGCATTTCTATCCCCAAATCCATGAACCATTCAATAGAATACCCTAGATGCACTACTGTGACTAGCGAAGGTAATTGGCAGGGGCGGTTTTACCAGTTATCGATTAACGAGAATATGTTTGCTGGTTGTGTAGTTGACGTGCAGCAACCAGGCAGTTGAAGGTTAGGGCAATCATAATGGGAAAATCGAGGAAAAATCATGGAAAAAGCGGATTTATCGGTGAGGCACGAGTTATCGACAGATACATGCCATATGAGGGGTTGGAATTTGCCGGAATTTTGGGCGAGAGGGTAATTTCCAGGTGCAGAAAAATGAAGCGAAGTTTCAAGGAAATTTCTGGAACAGGAAAAGTCTTGAATCCTGGATAGGCCTGTTTCATGGAATCCTAAAGAAGGAGCTGGAATTACTCAGGAAAAGAGAGAAACCGCCGAAAATACCTTACGAATGGCACATTGCATTGTAGTAGTCACTTGAGGACATCCACGTATTTGTTCACTACTCTCATAGCACTTAAATGGTAGTAAACTTGTACTTCATGAAGCAGGCGACAAGTGTTCCAAGCTAAAGAACCCATGAAACGAGTTGTCATTGAGTGTTACCATAAATGATCACTGCATGGGAGTGGGAAGAGTGGCAGTTTGACGCTCGGATGAGAGTTCATGGGTAATCCAGGTATTTCCTTCACAAATTTAGTAAGTCTCGTTCAAATTTGATCTCACCCTCGAAAGCCAAATCGGACAACTAGCACAATTTTGTTAGATGCACAAGTGACGAATGGAACAGTTTGCAGGACGTGTCTGAGCAACGACAAGTACAATCAGAACATGACGAAAACGACGGAGAGTGCTTCATTCAAAGGACATGCCGCCAAGACCTTTAACGACTCGACTTTTTTCCGTGTAATTTTGCGCAACGGCATGATTTAGCCGCGTAAACACGCTCGGCATTGCCCTATTACGTGCTCGGGAAAAAACAGCTGACAAGATGTGAACTACGGAAAAATCGCAATAAAAAAAGCAAAGAAAACGAAGCAATGAAAAGAGCAGAAAACGAAATCAGCTGATCGATCACATGACGAGATTAGCCGTAAAAAACTACGAATTGCACAGTGTAGTGCCAGTGTGGAAATTCGCTTACCTGTTCTACAAGGAACACAAGTATTAGGGCGCGCATGTGCTGCGACCGTGCGCGATGACTGTGAGACTTGCGTTCGTCGGCCACGCCTACGCGCCTCTGCGACGCTCCGCGGCAGCAGCAGCTGGCTGCGACGGGCGTTGGCGGCGCTGCGCAGCGAGCGCAAGCAGCTGCGCCGCTGCCCTATCGCTACGGCATCATCTTCCGTCAAGGACACTGATGCGGAGTGATGAAAGAGCGATTGGTGAAGTGTGATCCGGCGCTAGCTGGGTTTCTACGTTGCCTTGCTAGGAAAGGGACGCGGAGTTCGAGCGGTAAGGGTCAAACCGGACAAATTTTTGCATAGTTCAGGTAACGAATCGTCCACAACAGCTATCTTTGACGCATTCGCGACCTTGCGCTTTTGGCATGGTGTGTCATATGGGACACACACGCTTTTGCACAAGTCGGACCAGTGCTCAACCGCTTGAGCACGTAGTGGCAGGAATTTTTCCTCCGCCGCATAATACCCCGAGTTTGACCAAATCTGAACCCGATCTATTTCTCTTTTGTGATCGTCAAGAGTATTTCCAAATGTTTGTCTTCCATTCACTCGATACTGACTGTAGTTTCTTCTTCATAGTATGTATCGTTCTCTCTGATGTATGCTTCAACCACATGTCAAAAAAAGTTTGAGTGAAGATCTGCTCTGCCCAGCGCAGGTATGGAAAGTAGTATAACACTACATGGAAGTTTGCTAATTATGACTGCTCCACAGAGATATAACTCTGAAAAGAACGTGCGCACCCGGTTGAGCACGCAGTCCAACGCGTCGCCCCATGAGTGTCAACCGGTTGAGCACATTATCGCGAAGGTGTTAATTTTACTTTCGTTTTGAAGATATGTACTTAGATTTTATTTTCTGTTTCGTGCACTATCCTTGTAACCTAAAAAGGACTGATTTGTGTGCTCTACCTTCTCTCCTGCACTCATCGGTTAGGTAGAGTTAACTCATACCTGGGTCATTTATCAGTACTTATATTGTGAACGCAAATTATTCACTACATAGTTGGATACATACATAATATGAATACCAGTTCAAAGAGGTTCCTGAGATACCGAACCCGCTACAGGACGTGCTTGCTAGATAACAGCACGTGTATGATTCCAATTCTAAGTGAAAGAACACCACTCACGCGCAACTTTCACGGATCAAAAAGTTCCTGACGATTTGTTTTGGTTCATACACATAGATAGGTGATGTCCGACTGCTCCATTTGCATTTTTTCCGTTTTGCAAAAATTAGTTTCCAACGGGGATCAAACCCTGGACCTGTTTGAACATAAATACGACTTCTGTGTCACTCCAGTTGCTTAGAATAAGTGTGTAGATGTGCGACAACTACCTGGTTGTTTTCTTAATAAAACTTGAAATCCAAAAACAAAAATTAGAAATCGAAAAGTGAAAAGTTATTTTTAGAAATTAATTGAACTCAAAAAATATCTCCCCGATATTTTGGAAGTTGTTGAATTACAAAAACAAAAACATAAAAAAAATTAAATGTTCTGAAGGGAGGGTCCCATTTTTCCCGTCCACAAGAGGGGGTCGCCTCGGGGTCGGAATTTTACCAACACCGCGCTCGATCCTGTTTATGCATCATACATATAGTATTATTGTAGATGGGGACAAGAGCTTCTTCTTATTAACTGGGGACAAGCTGGCGGAAGCAGCCGCCATCAGGCATGTTTAAGAAGTCGCATTAATGAGACGTACTTTTGCTATTACCCCACTTACTGGCGGAAAGGCGCTAAGCGGCGAATGCGTACTTGAATTATAACAAGGTACAACGTAGTTACACAGAAGCTCTCATCGCAAACTGGTAAGGAAGACCACCACTCATCGTTCAAACTCAGGTCACTTAGACCCACAATGGTTCACTTTTGAAATCCTTAAAGAAAGTCGTTGGATGTGAACATATTACATGTTCAAGATAATCTCTAATATCTATGATATGATAATCCAATTGAGGCATTTTCACATGCCTTCGCTTTCTAAAACGACGTAACTTCGTCAAAGCCTGACGCGGATTGGCACTTACAGTGGAGAACACGGGAATGTTATTAGAAAACATACGAAAAGTCATTAGAACATAGGTAAAGCGGTGAATTCTAGAGGTTGGTTCGCCTTGCCCCTAAGAGTGATTCTCTTTGGTGAGTCCAGAACAATGTCCGACTAGCCAGGAGGGAGGAAACATTTGCTGGCTAAGAACGTGAATTTGAACTTCACACCACTTTCAGGTCTTTGACAAAGACGTTCTCGTCGAAACGTTAGGCCAATAATAAAAGATCCACCTAACAACCTGAAAGAAGCAGAAGCATCATTTCACGAATGTTATTAGAGTTTATTTTCACGAATACGCCAAATACATACATGGGATTAGACGCTTCGGTGGTGCCAGAGGGATCTGGCTTCCAGACTTTTTCGGAATCTATGGATTGTTTCACTAGGATACGGTTCACGGTAGGCGCGGGGGAGCTACAGATTGTGAAGCTGCTGCTCGCCTACGACTCACACGGATTTATCTTCCCAGCGGGTTTATTTGTAGAAAACTAATGTGATAGGCTCCGCCCACCGCTGGTCATCATAGATCTCAAGAGGTCGCGTTCGCGACAGAGCGTATCCAAAAATGAAAGTACAATGAGTAGCATTAGTTACGTCTTGGGCAGAGTCGGCATTTCTGTAGTTAAGAATAGACTTGACGTCGTTCTTAGAGAAATTTGACAGCTAAAAATGTTCTTCTACATTAGTAAATTTAATTTTCTAACTACTATATATACATATTAGGTTGTAACAAAAGTTTCCGCGGTTTTCGTATAGGCATTTTCAAAGGCTTTTAATAAATGTGAGCTCGCAGAAGATTTTCTAACCCGCATATGTAGCACAAGCTCTAACCAAGCGCCAGCTATCAGATCACAAGAATGTCCATTGAGCGAGAACCGATTTGCCAAATACAGTGACTTCGAGCACTGCTCGATCCAGTTTTTTGCGTCATAGTCCACGGATCTCTGGAGCAGCGAAGTGAATCTCCAGCTGTAAAGATGGCAAAAGACCAGTGACTGTTATGGAGCATACCTCGATTGGTACCTGTGCCTATTTGATTTCTTATAAAACGTTTTTGTCAAAAATTCCAAAACGGCGGAAACTTATGTTGCAGCCTAATACATCATATATTTACTTCGTGATCAGACGACACCAATATTTGGAATCGAATGACAACATCATTCGCTCCGTTCGTTCTGGAATATGAAATTGTTCCATGGATATCTTAGAATATATGTATTATTTCAATTCGTATATGTATTATTTCAATTCTTATTTGATCTACTCACAAGTTTGCTCACAGTTTTTTGTCGGCTGAGATTTCGGCAAACCGCCATCTTCAGATCCTGCCTGAAATGGTCGAGTTGAGAAGCCAACTACCCTATCAAATCTCTCCAGAATTTTCCTTTTCCTCTTCGCTGAATCACATCTGCTGTGCTTTGGTCCATTGCTGTTCTCCAATTTTTCTGTGTTCATTTCATTTTCTTTCTTGTTGTAGTGAAAAAATTAATTTAATGACATTCGTCTCTAGCTCCTGATAGCAATTAGCTTGAAATATCTCAAGGTTGGCATATGTATGGCATGCATTAGTCAACTGGAGCAATTTTTCCGCCATTCACTTTGCTTATAAAAAAACCTCTTCCCTGACCGAATGCCGTGACTAGGGCAAATTCCAAAGTTTTTTTTTTAAATTTTGCCCCATGGAATTATTAACTTGTCACATTAGATTCACCATAAATCGAATCTGCAACATTTATTTCATCATGATTCGTTCTTTTTTTACGTTTCCGGTTACTATCCCGATTTCAAAAAGGTCACCATCCACTTTCCAAAATGCCCTGAGCTTTCTCAAACTCATGATATGACCTGGTATTCCACCGTTCGCCAAGGTGTACTCGAGGGCGAACCGGGGGCCTTGCTAGGTCCGTCGAGATTGTGGAGTCGTGGAAAAGCGATGGACTCACTGTGCTGAAGATGTAGGAAGCGCCTCGTTAAATGACCAGCCCTTTTTCACCGGGAAACTATGTTGGAATTTACGTTTTTCCATGGCTTGTTGTCGGTTCTGCCCGGAGTTATATGATTAAGTCTGTGGATTTCTCTTTGAATCAAACTTTTTTCCTCAAGAATTTGTGTTTTTGGATAGGATTCTAAGCAAAAAAAGGGATCAGAAGGAAAAAGGTCGACATGAATATATGTATTTGGAAATATTTTTCGCGTTCAATTATGTGCATCGAAGAGCAGACTGACTTGAAATTTGAAGCAGCATACAGTTAATTAAGTGTCATCTAGTGGAGAATGGGTAATTTCATACCTAGGTTGATTCATACTCAGGTTTTGGGGAATTTCCTGAAAAAATCCTAACTTCATTGACCTCGCCGGTGCAGTAGAAGATCGTGAACGAATTTGATCTCAAATAACAATGCCAGTGCACGTGCTACGCCTAGGACGGTCAGTCGTTCCAGAATGTGTTCCTTTGCTTTTTCTGTTAGATATTTGTATACTTTTGCTCTTTTTTTAGATCGCTTCGAAACAAAACTACTTTTCTCTAGCTTGCACACTGCTTCATTTTTTGGTTTCTGCGCCAAATTCTCAGCTTCCTGGAAATTTAGTGTTTTGTAAACTATTGTGGTTTTACCAATAGCATGTTCTCAAATGTGGCTGTTGAATATCCAAGGAACACAAATAATTTGATTAGGGGCTATAAATCAATGTCACGACCATGCTTATTTTGAAAATTTAACTGCTACCAATAACATTGTCACCGCCTCTGTCCATCGCTGCGGTCCCACAGCGTTTATGCAGTCACGGAATTCGCCTATCCTTTTGAAAAGCACTGTGAACACCTGTATACCACCATTTCCTCTAATTCATTTCGAGTCTCTATATAATCAACCTAGAAGCCGTGTTTTTTTTCGCATCGTTATGCATTTATGCAGCACGAAACACGGATTTGAGGTTATCGTGGGTTTTTCTTGGGTTTTACTCCGTATTTGGACGCGCATGAGTTTTGCATGGATTTGACCATTCTTAGAGGACTTAAAAACCGTGTTTTGCATGAAATTGAAGATGCAAATCTCATGATTAAGACATGCGTGCTCTCGCAATCTTTTAATAAATAGTTCTGTACCAGCAATGGTCAAATCCTTGCAAAACCCATGCATACCCATTCAGAACCCATGTGTTCCAAAAATCCGATGCAAATTCGATACAGAACGCCCGAAAAACCCATGTATACCGTTGCAAAACCCATGCAAAGCCCATGCAAAACACGTATCCATGGGTGTGCATGGGTTTTGCATGAATTTAATCATCGCTGGTAGTGATCTATTGATTTCAAAAAAAAAAACGTGTTTTGCACATGCACGCTTGTCTCAGCCATGAAATTTGCACCTTTTAATCTCATGCAAAAACGACTCCTAGGCTTCCTGATTGTGAACACTACTTGCTTTCGTTTATTTTTACGTCCCTCTGGTTTACTGTAGGTATTTTTGCTTGTTTCCTGGTCCTGTAACGAACTAAATGTTAGTTATCTTGACTCCATATCGTATTTCATTCTGAGCTACGGTAGGATATACCGTAGGAAGCTTGGGAAAATGCTGATCCAAGCATAAAAATGGCTGTGTCAAGCAAAATGATGTTATCAGTCGATGTCAGCGCCCGAGACAACGCCTTTCCTCCATTCCCGTGGACTCTAGCGGTCCGAATTTCTGCGGAAGTGCGGATATCTTAGGGTGCAGGCTAGTAGCGCCAGGTCATTCAGTGAACTTGTATAGTGCGTTCCATCCGGGGCAAAAGTCTGAGAGAAATGAGAGGAAAAAATTGTGCGGCTGCTACCCTAAGAGGTTGTCGTGTTCAAAAAAACATTGTGCGGCACTGATGACGAAGTGTCGTAGTGAGAATTTTGAAATGTTCTGCATTTAGCGCATGGGATCGCCGATTTGTGCATGAATACTCGGTTATTGTAGCGTACGAGACGGACTATGAACATTGTAGCAATTTTTCATCTGCTTCGCATTGAAATCACGTGAATATGAAGGTGATGAACATGATCAAACCTTTAATTTTTCCTTTATAGGTGAGGCAACAGGACATCTCCATTTCCGCTCTCCTGACTACCACAGCGATAGGAGTTGAACAGTCCTGTGGCAGCTATGATTTAGAGGTGAGGTTTTTCAACAAGTTTATATCTCTTTCGTGAGTTCCTGAGGTCGTACAGTTACTACAGGATGGGCCAAAATTAGGGTGACGCCTATAAGGACACCCAAAAGCACATTTCCAGAGAATTCGAGTGACTCATAAGGGTTACGTCAATTATTCGGTAAAAAAGAACTAGCACTGGATTGTAAAACACTATCAATCAGCTGCTACACAGTCTTTAAGGTTTGAGGATTGGCGCATGTTTTGTCCAACCACCAAATCGATTCTTAGATTTGGCTGTTACGATCACAAAATTATCATTTCAGGTGAAAAAGCCCTGACTGGGATGACGCTGATAGATCTGGTCCCTTGACATTTTATGGATTTCTACCTCGAACCACAACGTCCTAACTATGAAGCGTAGGATACACGTGAGTTAATGCATTTTGAGACATAATAAATCTTTACCACGCAAGTTGGTGAGTTCACGTTCAATTCCTCAGTTCCTACGGTGAGTTCATTCCGAAGCATGTGCAAAAATGCGCGTATAGATGCAGCATCGAATTACCTGGTAGTAGAGTTGTAACGAAGCTAAGGGTAGAAAAGAAAAGGAGAATTTCTCGTTTTCTTTTTCACTGATTACTTATTTATTGATTAACTATTAAGATGAGTGGTTGCAAAACGAGTAACACAACCGGATTTAAACGCTTGAACATGCATCCGATAGTTTGTGCGTTATCCTGAATGTGGGAGAGCTGATAATTAGCGTGTAAAAGAATGTAGATACTTTAAATTGCTCAAAACCGTAGTCGAACTCTTGTTTATTCAATAAATGAACTTGGGATGGTTCAAGCTCTATAAATCCAGAAAAAAAAAAGAAATAAAAGATGGCAAGATAATTATGACGGAAGAGAGCAGACAGAAAAAAAACCACTACAATTCTACTCAGTCGGCATAGGAAAAGCGATCTTTGCCGAGGTTATCGTGCTTTTATCCCAAACAATTTATCAAGAAAAAAACCAGGTTATGAAGTTTTTTCTTCTTCAGTATCCAGAAGTCCGCTCAAAGTGGTCTAAGGTAGAGTCCACTGACCCTCTGTTTCTTGGCACGCACTAGCGTTCCTAAGCTTTTCCTATGTGAAAAATTGTTCGGATATGAAAGATCGTCTAAAGGTCTGCGTAATGTTTTCTCGAGGAATCTTTATTTCAAAATAAATTATAATGAACTGGCGATGACAGAAAACGATAAATATACGGCAATCTATAGTAAATATGTGCGTCGGTCGCATTTCATACGCACGCATTCATGCGAAGATCATTGTCAATAGAGAACGGTCAACATGGCGTGTACCTTGTGGGTGAAAATAACGCGCAACTAAGAATGGGTCGCCAAATTTTTGAAATTACTTCACAATACAAATAAAAATCTTGTATTAGTTTATTTTTTATTTTTTATTGTCTATTATTATTTTTAATATAATTTTTATTGATAATTTATCATTATACTTAAGAGTTTTGTTAATTTTATTTTCCGTCCGGGTCCCCAGAACAGCGGAGGCCCCACTTTTTTTTACCACGACCCCCTTCCGCCCACTTCCTGCGCCCGCCACTGAGGGCAACCTATACTTGATGCGTGCGTTTGACGCGCGTGCGTCTATATGACCACGGGTGGGGTCAGTCGCATTGCTGACGCAGCTCAGACGTACGCGTTTACGGCCTCGCAGCAGCCGCGTGTTCGTTTCATTGACGATGTGCAGGCCTCATTGAAAGTCTTCATGGAAAATCTTCCTCAAGTGGATAGGTGCGTCTGACGCGCGACTGACTCACGCATTTGCTATAAATTGTCCTCGAAAACGAGGCCGAAAACACCTCCGTCTGAGCTCATTTGCTGAACACTTCACAATGAGAATGTATTTATTACACATTCACCACGAAGGTGTTTTGCAGAGTCCTTCATATCTTTTGCTACGTCCATCTGGACAATTATTTCCTGGCCCGCCTTTAGGATACATGTATTCTCCTTCGATATTGCCTCTGAAATGTGTTTTTTTTTCAACTTGCAGAAATTGAAAGTGCTACCCCCTCAAAAGCTAAGAAATCAAGAGTGCTTCTCTATATTTATTAATTGAGGCTGTAGTGGCGTGAAAGAGTTATGAGAATGGTATTAAAAATTTACCTTGGGTAATAATGGCAGACGAAGAATTCCCCTCCAGGGCAATTCGCCATGGCGCATCCGATTTTGTAGGTCTTAGCCCAACCCATCTGAAAAATATGAAATAGGCACCATAATAAGGTCAGCGACCACCTAAAAGCGCTACTTTCCAATTGTTACTTCCCTTACGGGGTGCGCGAAATTTATGGATATACCCCCACGCGTGCGAATTCATTCGACTATTCATAAGCTTTCTTTTTGTATTACTCTGGTCGACCAGATCCTATATTTTTTGCTAGTGCCACTTAAAACATTTTTTTTGAACACATTGCGGTCCGAGCACATTTTCGCACGACGAGTGAGCGTCACCAATCGATATTTCTTTTGGCCGCGCTGCGTGATGCACCATGTGCATCACATATCTACAGGGAACGGGTTTTTAGTAGTTCACTTCCAAACAGAGATACGCTATGACTCCAGCCTTCTCTTCTGCATTCTGCTGCGGTCCTTCTGGCTTTCTGCATTTCCAGTTTTCATCTGTTACTTTTTCTTTGCAAATGTGCCCTAGCTATGCTGATTGAGGAGAATAGAGAAAGAAATGTGGGATGATTGTGTCACTTTGGCAGTAATTTAAGCGTCGGCTGGCTTTCCAGGTCAATGTTACGGCATCCGGATAGCCTTGAGTGTGACTGAACGACCCGTAGATACATTTAGAGTTCACAGTTGGAAGGGAGCACTTTGTTGTCACTCACTCTCGTAGACATAGCTTGAATTGTGCCTGCTAAGGAAGTAGTTAACGTGCCTGTGTGAAGAATCCAGCTTTTTCTCCAAGGGAACTCCTGTATTTGACATCGAGCGGCAGATTAGGGACATTACGTGACATTGCCCACCAGTACTGTATAGCCTAAATCAGTCGAATTAGTAATAGACAAGATGATCAAATATCTTAAATATCTTCCATCACTGGAGGAAATTATGACGTATATGAACAAGATTTAGTAGTACGAAGGCAGTTAAAGCTTAATTTTCATTGAAATAACACACATCCTCGCTACGGGTTATTACATTTTTATCGTAGAACCCAAAAATCCACATTCGATCTAGCCCTGAACCAAATAAAGTCTTCGGTACTTCGTACAGAGTAGGCTAGCATGCGCATCGTGCGAGATGGCTTTACATGGGGTACGCGGTGCGGCTAGCAGCTGTCACGAGCTGTCGTTCTTCCTGACCGCCACCCCTTTACCACGGGCCCGCATCTCACTTCAAGCCATGTCCTTCCTGCTGCAGAAATTTGATTTAGTGCTAATATCCCTTTCTTTTTATTTTGGTTATCACTAGATTTAAAAACAGCTTCAAATGCCTTCACATACATGTCTTTTAATCCGTTGCATCTGATTTGGTTCTGAACGCGCGTTAATTACGCGCCAGTTTTCTCCTTGACCGCGCGAACGCGCAGAACGCGCAGACGGTCCCATGGAGCACTTGACTACGTGATCTGTGGCTTCCTTTGCGAGCTGATCGTCCCATTTCTGTAATTAGAACATTATAACATATAGAAAAATCTATGGAGAAATCAATAAACAATGAGATCAAAGGAAAATTTATAGAATACTTGTCTGGTAACGGTATTTTTGGATTTATTTACCAATTCAAACATTGCTGATGCTTTCGGGAACGTTTTCATGTCCAATCTTGCTGTTTTACCTATAGCGAGCTGTGATCTGAAATATAGGAAATTGGTTATTTGACTGTTTTTGTGTTTTAATTATTTTTGCAATATTTTCCGCCCATTTGATCGAGGACACCGTCATTGATATCGGTTTCATTTATTTCTGAACAGATGTGTGGTGACTTAAATAGGGCCCTGAAGGTCGCTGGGACCGTTCCTACCAGATAATATAGGATAAAGAAGACCCGACGCTCAAGAGCTAGGTTTTTTTGTCATTGAAAACAACTGTTCTAAGAATAGGTGATGGTACATCACCGGTAATTCACAAAAACTTCTCTTTTGTTACACCTCTATGCGATTGACACACCTTCATTGTGACTATGCATCTACGGATGATGACCTGACATCGATGTTTACCTTCATCTTGAGAAAAATGTTCACATGAAATCACAACAGGTGACGCAAAATAGTGATAATCTAGAAGAATTTCTTTGTTTTAGGAAACTTTCTAAGATATGTATTCAGGATACGTTTCATAGCTCATATGTTAGCATCTTTTAGTTGGAATCCGTACCAATGTAAGCCCTACCCTTCCCCCTTTCACCACATCTGGTAGTGTTTCGACGCTCCTAATCGTGTTTTTAGTCTGTTTGTCGACTTATAACTGCTCCCTGTTGATCGTGACTTCCAAATTTCCGCTCAAATCCCAATAATTTGGATGAGACCTTCCCAAGTCTACCAATTCCTCGTGATGTTTCTAGAAAACGTGAGTATGGCCCCAATAATCTGAAGTTCTTGGCAATTTCAAAAATGGCGAGGTGAGACGAATATCGAAAACATACTGAGTAATCTCATGGTTTGGCATATGCCGCACATTGTACCCAGAAGTGCTGGGTAGCTAAGAGAATCTGATCAGCTGTGATCAGCTGTTTACTACAAATTGACCTCATCGTGGGCCCCCCATATTCATTGCTCATCATCATTACCGCTCGAGTAAAACAGTTCGTCTTGAAATAAAAATTACTCACCTTCGGTAGTTGTGCATGTCGAGTATCTTGTCCTTGATTGCTTGGGAAAGTTCCATAATTTTACCTGAAAATCATTTTTCTCCTGATTATTGGTGTGCTTTCGTGGGATTTCTCCTAAGATGCAGTATAGACGCCTGCTACTAGCCATTGCTTCTTTGTAACCACCTATCGCCCTGTCCACTGTGCAAGTTAGAGATAAATTTTGGAGGAAATTCATATTTTCCCAGTAGCCTTCAAGAAAATAGAGGAACTATCTTGGCAAGGAACTAAATAATCTTTTGGGTCATCATATGTTTGTCGATATTTCAACATTTATTAGGTTGGTGCATAATCAATGCGGTTTTTTTTTCGCGACTCCTTTTCTCGTTAAAAACTGACGCTTCTTGAATGGCTCTTTCATATAAATGATCCTCTTCTTTCACTTAGTAATGGTTCTATCGAAATTCGTATCCACATTCACCATCTCAGGCTCTACCACTCAGGGAATATTAGAGATGCAACACAATTATTCCGCAATCTCAACAAAATTTTGGCTGAAGAAAAATCAATGCCCAAAATTCTCGAAATTACTGAAAAACATATAAAACAAAAAATATAATTTCGATGAAAACATATAAAATAAAGAGAATATGATTTCAGTTAATGAACCCATGAATTTTATAAACGAACTTATCATTATAAACTCCAAAGAAGTTAAAACAAAAATAAAACGATCAAAAAATATTCAAATAGCTCAAGAAGGAAGATACAATCCTTCAGATTAACAAGGAAGAGCCCTACGATCAAATTTCGACGAGCAGGAACTTTTGGCAGCCTTGAAAGAGAATGAGGTTTGATTGAGGAGAATGGAGCCAGCTCGTTTTGCCACAGAAAATCGGTGGAAGTTCAACATTGTTCCTGTCTGAGAGTTCTGCTACTTATTTGGCGTATCTCCATGCTTTCCTGAGCCTTCTAGAGGAAGGACCTTGATCGAACGGTCTATATTCAGTGTTCGGACAGCGTTCTCGTTGTCAAGCTCTCATCCTTATCCAGGCGGCCCAAAATTCCTGGTGCTTGGAATTTGATGGTCGTTCTCTTTTTTCTTCATCTGTGAAGCACGTACCTTACGAATATGAACAATCTTTCAACTTAGCCTTGCTGATTGTTCCATCTTTGAAAGCCTCACTGACATCGCAGAATGACTGTGCTGCATTTCTACTTTCCCCGAAGTGATAGAGCATGTTATGGCGGTTGTGGATGCAGTTTTCGATAGTAGCTTCAATAGTTGGAAAGAGGCGATTGTTTTCATGACAAAAACCACTTGAAAAGCTTCAATTTTGATCAAGAAAAGGAGTCACGAAAAAAGCCGCATTAATTGTGCACCAATCTAATACATACATATTTGGATGCATTAAGGAGGTCAAGATTGGAAGCCAAAAACGGAAATGGGTATTATTGAAGCAGTATCCATATGTGTTTAAAAGAAAGAAAGGTTGTAACAATCCCATGAAGGGAGCGGGTTCTTTTGATAATATGTGGTGCTCATGGGACTACGTATAACAGTAACTGATGCCTCCTAATCACACACCGGCAGCAATAGCGGGAAGAGACGCCATAATTCCTTTCCACATGAAATCGGGTGCATTTTTTGAATTCTTGAATGCTACTAGGAATGAACTTTTGCGTGACACCTTCAACATCTTGATTTTATCGAAGCTGGACCATCTCAGCGCCAATTCTTTCTTGAGCCTACTCCCTCCTCTCTCCCACTTCCTCCTCCACTACTACCCTGTCCTCCTCTGCCAATGATCATTGACAGTATATGATTTCCATGAAAATGTCGCTTTTGCGCTGCAGAACATTTGAAAAGGACAAGCATAGTTCACCATGTTTACCATTTTTTCCTCTAGTTGTGGTACACTAAATTATAAATTATAAATACGTTAACGTTAAAAGATACGCTTTCTTCACCTACGTTCATAAGAAACGACTGTGATTCATTGTGTTCACTGAATCAAGTGGTAGAAACGCACCTCTGGGTTGTGGTTTTTGTGTTGTCGTCGTTATTGTCTTAGTGGTAGTTGTTGTTGGTGTAGTAGTAGTTGTTGTTGTAGGTGTAGTTGTTGTTGTGGTAGTTGTCGTTGTTGTAGATGTTGTTGTTGTGGTGGTGCTTTCTGTTGTGGTTGGGGGTGATCTGGTAATTCTTGATGGACGCGGGTTGAACGTATTCATTTTCACTTCGCAACGTGAGTGCAAACAAACAAGATCTGGATGCGCACAGTCTTCGTCACGTGTGCAGGATTTATTAGGTCGTGCACAAATGCCGTTGTCGCAGTAAAACCCGAATGGGCACTGCCCTGCAGTAGCCGTACACGACTTCCTCACACATTTCTCATTTTCGCAAATGTATCCATATTTGCAATCACTGGCAATAGTGCATTTGTTCCTTGTGCATTTATTGTCTACGCAATATGTTTGCGGATACCCTGGACAGTCAGTGTCGACTCTGCAACGACCAGCCTTGCTGCATTTCGAATTAACGCATATAGTCAAGGGATAGTGCCTGCAGTCAGTGTCCACATCACAATGATCTCCTATTGGCTGGCAGCGCGAAGATATGCACAACATCTGGTTAGGACAGTCACTATCAGCAGTACAATGCTGACCGGCTCGAACACATACCCCTTCTATGCAAGCAGTTTGTGGGAAGAGTGGGCAATCATAATGACCATAACAGTTTTGTCCAAGTTTTGTACAGCGACCAGCTATACAGTAAGTCGTTTCGGGACACTCCTTATCTGATTGGCATGATCCAAGTTTGATGCATTTGGAATTGATGCACTGTAAGTGCGCATAAGGACAGTCGGCGTTTTTCTCGCACTCTTGTCCAATTTTCACACATTGCGACCCTATGCAAGCAGTATTCGGGTAACCTGGGCAATGACTATCCCTACGACACGGCTGTCCTAGAAGGGTACATGTTGAATTGACGCAGTACATTTTCGATGGGCAATCTCTGTCCTGTTGACAAGAAGGCGGCTTCTGACATTGTGAATTGATGCACTTCAACTCGGAATAAGGTCCGCAGTCTCTGTCTGTCGAGCAACTCTGGCCAACTTTCATACACTTGGAGCCCACGCATGCTGTGCGTGGATAATTTGGACACTCCTCATCCGTCTTACATTCCTGGCCCAGCTTTACACACATGGAATCTACGCAGGAAATACCTGGTGCTGGGCAGTCAGCATCTGTTCTACATTGGCCTAGTTTGGTGCATTTTCCTTTAACACAAACAGTGAGATAAGGACATTCCTTATCGAACATGCATGATTGATTCATTTTGGTGCATTTGGAGTTGATGCAAATCACCACAGGATGGAAGGGACAGTCCTGGTCTCTCCAACAACGCTGTCCGACATTCTCACAGTGCTCGTTGATACAGAAAACGTCTGGAGATGGTGGACAGTCGTTGTCTGTCGCACAAAGTTTCCCTAACTGCATGCACTTTGAATTAATGCAAATCATTTTGTCAGAGGGACACTTCCGATCTAGGCTACAACTATGGTCAGCGTTTACACAATGTGAGTTAACACACGTTGTAAGGGGATAGAATGGACAATCAGGACCTGCACGACAATCCTGATCAACTTTCATGCACTTCGAGTCTACGCAGGCCGTTTGAGGATGGAATGGACACTCATCATCAGAGGCGCACGGTAGGCCAAGTGGTGTACAGTGACCATCAATGCAGAAGACATATGAGGAAATACCACACTCCTTGTCCGAGTAACATGCTTGGCCACGAGGTCTCTGACAAAGCGAGTTGGAGCATGTCGTGTGCGGATAAAGTGGGCACTCTCGTGCAATGCTACATTGTTGGCCAAGCCTAATGCAACGCGAGTCTACGCATAGTGTGCGTGGATAGAAAGGACAATTACCATCTACGCGGCACTTTTGCCCGAGTTGTACACATCTCTCTTCGATGCAGAACTTCAGCTCAGATGGATTGCACTCATTATCTTCAGCGCAGATGGGACCTTCTGCTTTCTGGCACAATGAGTTCTTGCAGACTGTTAGAGGATGCAGGGGACAGTCTATTGTATTGACACATGGTTGTCCGACTTTGATACAACGAGAGTCAGCACACACTGTTAGAGGATGGAACGGGCAATCACTGTCTTGCGAACACTGCTGTCCAAGCTGAGTGCAGTTAGTGGATATACAGAATTTATAGGCTGAAGGATTACATTCTCTGTCCAAAGTACATTTCTCATCTCCTGACTTCTGACAAAGGGAATTCAAACATATCGTGAAAGGATGGAATGGACAGTCCACTGAGTTGACACAAGGTTGTCCGACTTTGATGCAGCGTGAGTTGACACACACTGTATATGGCTGGAAAGGGCATTGACCATCTGTGGAGCATCTCTGACCTAGTTCTGTGCAATGTCTGCTTATGCAGAATCTATACTCCAGTGGACTGCATTCTTTATCCAAACTACAGATACGACCTCCACTTTTCTGACATACTGAATCTAAGCATGTTGTGGAAGGATGGAAAGGACAGTCCATAGAGTTGACACAAGGCTGTCCCACTTTAATGCATCGTGAGCCAACACACACTGTATGTGGCTGAAACGGACAATTTCTGTCGTTCGAACACAGCTGGCCAAGCCTTCTGCAACGCCCTTTGATACAGAACCTGTATTGCAAGGGGTTGCATTGCTTGTCCGAACTACAGGTATTTTGGTGAGATTTTTGGCAGACAGAATTCAAGCATGTTGTAAAGGGGTGGAAAGGACAGTTCACTGAATCAACACATGCTTGTCCGATTTTGATGCAGCGCGAGTCGACGCATGCTGTTCGAGGTTGGAATGGGCATTCGCTATCGTGTAAGCATTGCTGACCAAGTTTTGTACAGCGTCCTCGAATGCAGAACCGATACTGCGATGGGCTGCAATGATTGTCCAACTTGCATCTTCGACCTACATATTTTTGACAAACTGAGTTCGAACATGTTGTAGAAGGGCTGAAAGGGCAATCCACTGAATCGACGCACGGTTGTCCGATTCTGATGCACCGTAAGTTGACGCATGCTGTGTTTGGTTGGAATGGGCATTCACCATCATCTGAGCATTGCTGACCAAGCTTTGTACACCGACCACTGATGCAGAACCTGTATTGCAATGGGTTGCACTGCTTGTCCGAACTGCAGGTATCTCCATGGGATTTTTGACAAACTGAGTTCGAACATGTTGTAAAAGGGTTGAAAGGGCAATCCACTGAATCGACGCATGGTTGTCCGATTCTGATGCACCGTAAGTTGACGCATGCTGTGTTTGGTTGGAATGGGCATTCACCATCATCTGAGCATTGCTGGCCAAGCTTTGTACACCGACCACTGATGCAGAACCTGTATTGCAATGGGTTGCACTGCTTGTCCGAACTACAGGTATCTCCATGGGATTTTTGACAAACTGAGTTCGAACATGTTGTAAAAGGGTTGAAAGGGCAATCCACTGAATCGACGCATGGTTGTCCGATTCTGATGCACCGTAAGTTGACGCATGCTGTGTTTGGTTGGAATGGGCATTCACCATCATCTGAGCATTGCTGGCCGAGCTTTGTACACCGACCGCTGATGCAGAACCTGTATTGCAATGGGTTGCACTGCTTGTCCGAACTGCAGGTATCTCCATGGGATTTTTGACAAACTGAGTTCGAACATGTTGTAAAAGGGTTGAAAGGGCAATCCACTGAATCGACGCATGGTTGTCCGATTCTGATGCACCGTAAGTTGACGCATGCTGTGTTTGTTTGGAATGGGCATTCACCATCATCTGAGCATTGCTGGCCGAGCTTTGTACACCGACCACTGATGCAGAACCTGTATTGCAATGGGTTGCATTGCTTGTCCGAACTACAGGTATCTCCATGGGATTTTTGACAAACTGAAGTTCGAACATGTTGTAAAAGGGTTGAAAGGGCAATCCACTGAATCGACGCATGGTTGTCCGATTCTGATGCACCGTAAGTTGACGCATGCTGTGTTTGGTTGGAATGGGCATTCACCATCATCTGAGCATTGCTGGCCGAGCTTTGTACACCGACCACTGATGCAGAACCTGTATTGCAATGGGTTGCACTGCTTGTCCGAACTGCAGGTCTCTCCATGGGGTTTTTGGCAAACTGAGTTCAAACATGTTGTAGAAGGGTTGAAAGGACAATCCACTGAATCGACGCATGGTTGTCCGATTCTGATGCACCGTAAGTTGACGCATGCTGTGTTTGGTTGGAATGGGCATTCACTATCATCTGAGCATCGCTGGCCAAGCTTTGTACACCGACCACTGATGCAGAACCTGTATTGCAATGGGTTGCACTGCTTGTCCGAACTGCAGGTCTCTCCATGGGGTTTTTGGCAAACTGAGTTTAAACATGTTGTAGAAGGGTTGAAAGGACAATCCACTGAATCGACGCATGATTGTCCGATTCTGATGCACCGTAAGTTGACGCATGCTGTGTTTGGTTGGAATGGGCATTCACCATCATCTGAGCATTGCTGGCCAAGCTTTGTACACCGACCACTGATGCAGAACCTGTATTGCAATGGGTTGCATTGCTTGTCCGAACTACAGGTATCTCCATGGGATTTTTGGCAAACTGAGTTCGAACATGTTGTAAAAGGGTTGAAAGGGCAATCCACTGAATCGACGCATGGTTGTCCGATTCTGATGCACCGTAAATTGACGCATGCTGTGTTTGGTTGGAATGGGCATTCACCATCATCTGAGCATTGCTGGCCAAGCTTTGTACACCGACCACTGATGCAGAACCTGTATTGCAATGGGTTGCATTGCTTGTCCGAACTACAGGTATCTCCATGGGATTTTTGACAAACTAAGTTCGAACATGTTGTAAAAGGGTTGAAAGGGCAATCCACTGAATCGACGCATGGTTGTCCGATTCTGATGCACCGTAAGTTGACGCATGCTGTGTTTGGTTGGAATGGGCATTCACCATCATCTGAGCATTGCTGGCCGAGCTTTGTACACCGACCACTGATGCAGAACCTGTATTGCAATGGGTTGCACTGCTTGTCCGAACTGCAGGTCTCTCCATGGGGTTTTTGGCAAACTGAGTTCAAACATGTTGTAGAAGGGTTGAAAGGACAATCCACTGAATCGACGCATGGTTGTCCGATTCTGATGCACCGTAAGTTGACGCATGCTGTGTTTGGTTGGAATGGGCATTCACCATCATCTGAGCATCGCTGGCCAAGCTTTGTACACCGACCACTGATGCAGAACCTGTATTGCAATGGGTTGCACTGCTTGTCCGAACTGCAGGTCTCTCCATGGGGTTTTTGGCAAACTGAGTTTAAACATGTTGTAGAAGGGTTGAAAGGACAATCCACTGAATCGACGCATGGTTGTCCGATTCTGATGCACCGTAAGTTGACGCATGCTGTGTTTGGTTGGAATGGGCATTCACCATCATCTGAGCATCGCTGGCCAAGCTTTGTACACCGACCACTGATGCAGAACCTGTATTGCAATGGGTTGCACTGCTTGTCCGAACTGCAGGTTTGTCCTTTTGATTTTTGACAGATATCGTTTAGGCATATAGTGTGAGGTTGGAAGGGACAATCGATAGTGTTTGTACACGGTTGTCCAAGCTTCGCGCAGCGTGAATCGACACATTGCACGTTATAGGGGCAGTCACTGTCTGCACTGCATTGCTGACCCAGCATCGTACATCGTCCTTCGATGCAAAAGCGATATTGTGAGGGATTGCATTCTTTATCTGCATAGCAGTGTCGTCTGTCTGTTCCTCCTGCCTTTTGACATATCGAGTTTAAACAAGTCGTGTGAGGATAAGATGGACAGTCATACGCATTTTCGCAGCTTTGTCCAAGCTTAATGCAGCGCAAGTTCACGCATCTGATATGAAAATAGTTCGGACATGCAGCATCTGTGCTGCAAAACTGACCAAGGGTGATGCATTCTCCATCAATGCAAAACTCATGAGCTGAAATTTTGCAATCACGGTCCATGTGACATTTTCGACCTTGGGGTTTGCGGCAAGTACCACTTATACATTCAGTATGGGGAGAATACGGACATTCACGTGAATTAGTACATTTTTGCCCAAGCATCACACAGTGGGAGTCAACGCAAGATGTATTTGGAGAAAAGGGGCATTCGCGATCTATAAAGCACTGTTGACCAAGCCTCAAGCAGTACGTGTCGATGCAGTGCGTGTATGGATAGGGTGGACACTCAGCATCGGAGTGACATTTTCGTCCCGGTACTATGCACATTTTTTGATGACACTTTGCTCCAGAAAACGATCCACACTCTGTATTCGTTCTACATTTTCCATGATTTGGCAGGACGAATATCCTGAAATCTTCACATATTAGGCGTTATATCCGTGATCGTTATGGAAACCACATACGTGCAAGATTTTGGTGATTATCTGGAGAAAGCGGTGTTTCAGAGAAATGGTGAATGTCTGGATGCCTTCAAAGAAGTACAGCTGGGCGAAAAAACGATGATGATCATGCTCAGCATGTAATGCCACTCATTTGTGAGGATATGGCTAGAGTTACACTCGGAAGAGCGGCACATGTCGTTTTCGAGCAGAGCTTGTTCATTAAAAGTTCTACAGCTGACGTGAAGCCGCCAAAGAACAGGTGGCAGTCTGCTGGAGAAAGTTCCGGAGAATTTGCGGGATGACCCAGAAGTTGGAAGTGGTGGCCCAAATGGTCAATTTTACACTTGGCTGAGCCTACAGCATGCTATCACGTAGAACACATAGATGTTAGCCTTGTCCGTTCACCTGTGGTTGGCCTTCATGTTCAAGATTCAAGAGTTGCAAACGCCCTACCTCAAACAAAGAAACTTTATATTTGACGGTTATTGCTCATTTGTTTGGGAAAAATTCGTGTGTAAAGCCCCACTTGCTGACCCAAATATTTTAGAGAAATTTTCAAAAATTGTAGCGATAGTTGCCCTTTTTTGAGCGCCTCAGTGGGGCCTAGATCCTAGAGCTACCTATCGCCGTGCATCACTCATTTTCTATCAACGATAATGATTTTCTCCAGAAATGGATCAAGAGAATATCTATAGAGCAAAGATTTCTCGCATGCGTCAACGCTAGTGTTTTTGTTTTAGCTCGAGCTGTCCTTCTTTTCCATGCTGCCATTTTTCTTTAGGTGATAAGGTACGGTTAAGCAACTGACGGCTAATATCCCTAATGTTACTTTTGAAGCCCTGCTCACGTTGCATTGGGTCTGGCCCAACCCGGAAGAGGGTCCAAGCTTAAATCTTCATATCTCAAGAACTCACAAATCCCAGCCCCCCCCCCCCTCCTCCCCCATTCTGCATAGGATATTCTCCACAAACGCAACATTGATGCTATGAGTCGCTTTCGCTGTTGATCTTCTGGATTTGAGCTCATGAAGCAAGAATTCTCAAACCACCTAGCTTTACATGGCATTGTTTTCGTACATGAAACTTGCAGATATCAGTCATAAATTGGCAGTAGATGTTCCAGGCTACCAGCACACTTGTAAGACCGTTACAGCGGATTATAACTACAAGAAGCAATAAGACATTAAACAATGAACTGAACGACAATCAACCAGCACTTGCCTCGGAGCTTACGCATACACCTAAAATGTACTTTTATCGTGCCTGTTTTTACTTATACTGTGATTTTCCTATTCTCCGAGTAACACAGTTCTATTGAGTGAAGGCCGCTCATAAACACATCTTTGTGTTTTAGTTTATGTAACCAGTACATGACCGTAGAAGAAAAAAAACTCACATTCCATCTTGCACGCTGGTGACTGATGAAATTTGTGAACCTGGTATCCTAAAATTCTGACTGGAGACATTTGTGAACCTGATATCCTAAAATTCTGTTATCAGGAATCCAAGCGTTTAGGTCACAATTTTTCCGGATAGGAATAGAACAATGACACGTACCTCGTAAGGAGGGAGTACCACTATTTGCTTCGTATCGGGGATTATCACATCACTGCCAAAATCTTCTGTCGAGAATTCAATCCTTCGTACTTCCCCTTGAATGGCAAGTTCTTATTGAAATTTTGTACAAAAAAAAACCAGTTCTTAATGAATGTGGGTTTACCTGCTACAATGCATATGCAGAGCAGAATTATCTAAATACATCAATTATTAGAAAAGATCACTGTTAGAAGGGAAGTTTTAAGAAATATAGCCAGGTCACATGGAGAATTCGATTTCCAGCTGCGTAGTGCGAAATCGGATTGACAATTTCAGGTAAAGGTGCAGCTGTTGATCCATTTATTAGTTTAAAGTCTTCGCGGACGCTAAAATTTGCTACTTACACCACATAGAAATTTGCTCCTCATATGGGGGTTGATCCAAGTTTGCCCGCTTTATTTCTGCTACTAAAAAGAAAATCAGGAAATATTCAGGTACTCGAACGAATTGATATCAAACTTGAGACGATCGTGCGAAAAATATCAAACTAACGATTCGTTTAATATCAGATTTGAAACATTCGTGCAAAATTAAAGAAAAAATGGAGAGAAAAAAGGTCGAGGGGAACGGGACACTATTAGAAGTGATGCTAAAAGGAATGATAAGATATGTTCTGAAGATCTTAGCGATCAATGCGCAATGTAATTAAGTTTTTTCTTGTTTCTTTCCACATGCAAGCTAATTGAGAAGGGGCATGGATGCGCGGACATTGGTGAAATTTTACATATATTCCCAACATATTCTTAACTGATGGGATAAGGTAAAAAAAGTGATTACCTATTGCCCATGACTTAAACTGGGTAAGATTGGAGAATGAGGTGATGAGTGGGAGCCCTGATGCCTAATTTTTTTTTCATATTTTTTGCCGAGTGGTGGGGCTCAGCGTCACTCTGGAGCAGGAGAAGCCTGCTTTTGTTTGTTATACCACTGCCGGCCAGACTTGCCGCAGCTTCCCGGACATCAACTGCTAAAAGTCGGATCAGAACAATAGGACTCTGCTATGACTGCCTGAACGGTCGAAGAAGGCTACAACGGCTAATCACACCCCTTTAGCACCACCAAACTCCCTATGTAACCTCCCTATGGTGAAGATCTGGTTTTGAAAAAAAATTAGAGATGGGAGAGCTTCCTACCCATACATGTACGCGCTTCCTGTCAACGTGTAGGAACCAATCTCTATCTATGTACATCTATTGCACGGTCTTAAAATGGGTCTTGAGCAAAACATTATGTTGGAACAAACGTGATAGCGGGTGAGGCGCTTGTCAGGTCACGAGGTTTTCATCTCTGCAAATTTCCCGCCATATCGATTGAAGTCGTGTTTCGAAATTGTAATTTGAAGAGATCTGTTTAATTTTCATGGCTGCTCTTAATGCTTGAGTTTCGCGACGTCCTGCGACCACTACCATGGTTTCAGCGAGTTTAAAATTGCCGGAAGAAAACTTAGCGGACCAGTAGCTCACTGTTCGTTCGGAAGATGATCTTGGGTCAAAATAAACACAAGACTCTTGAACACCTTCGATGCGATGCGTTTGAGTTTGAAGTGATAAATCATGATTAGTCAGAAATCGTATTCGTTCATCATTTTTCCGCGACCCTATAGAAAAGCCCAGGAAAGAACTGACCAGTGTGCTGGAGAAGCACTTGATTATACAATTTGCCTAAAGTTGTTCAAATTGGGTGAAAAAGAGTATATTGTGAATATCTCGAAAAGGCAATTATTTTCGCAGCACTCTGATATTTTCGTTTTGATGAAATTACACCTTCCATATCAATTAAAGTTTACCGTTTGGAATTTGAAATGCATTTTGATATTGTATTTATTGAAGAACGAAAACAAGTTCACATAACCGATCGTGTGAGGTTTACATGCAAATTAAAAATCAGAAAAAGTTAGTGGTGAGGTACAAATGCCTTTTATTCGGTTGGATGAACGTTATATATCGACTATTGCGCGGGCGAACATGGTATAAACGCCAGCGAAATATGTGAAGCATAAGCTTTATTGTTGGGTGGAATGTTTTAACTTTGCATGCGATTATTTTCATAGCTGTTCGGATTGGATGATAATGTTGTTCCCATACTGGGAACTAGAAGCTATTAGCTACCTCCATACCAGAAGCTTTCAGCAGACGCCAATAGATAATCACGGAGATTCCCAAAAACGACACTTTAGGAAATCCGAGACCGGTTCACATCTTTTAACCAAGTTAGTGTGTTTGATTGGGCAGCTACACTGTTACTGAGATGCAAAGCAATTTTTCTAGGCGGTTTTCCTCTTCTAAAATTTCCCCTCTGCTTTTCTGGGGTGCATACCTTTACTTGTGACTGTCAATTAGGCGTGCGCTCGGATCCTAATTAACGTGGACGAGCAACTCGGCCTAGGTAGAAGCGGGCCTTGCTTTCTGGTGCAAATGAACTTATCTCGAAAACGGTTAAACCATCACTGGATTGATCAAAGCACTTTTCTTGTTTGCCATGCGGTTCTCTGGTTAACTCGGATAAATTGTAGGACAAACTCAAGCCTTAGGGTTCACCTTTTAGACAAGCACTGAACCACTACTAGAACTATGTGCTTCTGTAATCTTCTGTAACCATTGATCCTTACCTGATGATAATAGAGAACAAAGAACATTAGGAAGGTGTTTATTATGGTGACTTCATGGTGATATTTATGTTCCAAAGTATCGTGTTCTGGTGGACGAGTTTTCCGCTCATTGTGGGGCACACATAGCCTTCTTGCTGACAGCTGCGTATATAAAGTGTAGTATTGTCAGGTTGGTGTAAAAAATGGCGCGCTTTTCTGTTGATTTTCTTTTGTTCCACAACTTTAACGAGCGATGGTATCAGCAGATCTCTTTAATTACTAGGAACCAATGCTCATCGTTACGAAAGGCACATCTCCCTGTGGAAGAAAAAGGAGAACGCTGTTTTGATGTCGTTATCTTTGGCAAATTTTTTGTTGTGAAATAAATTTTTCCGGAGCTGGGGGAAAAGACAGGCCTACGGCAATTCTTCTAGAGAATTAGGGAACTTCAGACAATTCTCATAAACGAGTTTTGAGCTGTTTTGTCCTTTCATCATCTGGAGCGTTTTAAGCCGCCCATGGGTTAATTTGAGGAGGCTGTTCCCAAAGAGCAACTTGGATTGGATTGTCTAATATGAACTTTAGAAATATCAAGCAAAATGGTTTAAACGGTGTTCATCTACAGTTCTCCAACAGCGAAGCCTTTCATATCTCCTCTTTCTTCATGTTCTTCTATCTTTTCGAATTCCACCTACTAGTCCCCCTCTTTACTGAAGAGCCTCGGGCGGACTAGGCAATGTGATTCGTTTAAACATAGAGGCGAAACGAATCACATTCAATTTCGCACTTATTACGGCAATGGGCTTGAACCCCCTTCATACTCTAAGCAAACAATTTGGAAATGTTTGTTGGGATCGGTTCTTTCGATCCAGTTCATAATTAAGCAAATGCAGCACTGAGTAGGCAAGTACGATCAGTGCGTTGGCTATCCAAAATGTGTCAGAATGTGCAAATCACTGAAATGGTCTTGTTGTTCTGGCTCCGCTTGATTAATTCTCCCTGAATTTGAACTCAGAATGAGTTCTGTGGAGAGTTGTCACCCGCTGTTAGCAGTCTTGGTTTGCAACCATGTTATCGCCATGGCACGCATGGAGTATAGCACCATGCGCCACCGTTGTCGGCGGTCATCGCCAATATTGGCGACGATGGATCGATTACATACAGTGGACGGCAATGGCGGAGGCCCATCTGCGGCCTCGAAAATGATGCAACGCGACCGCGGCGCGCGCCGGGATCAGTGTCGTCTGTTGCGGGGGTGTTATTTCTAGTCGCTTTCTTCCCGATTTGATCAAAAATCCTAAAAATCGGGTAGGAAAACTGCTAGGTATAGAGTCGCAGAAAACATCGTTCGCGACGTACGCGGCGCGGTCGCGCTGCGTCCTTCTCGAGGCCGCGAATTGGCCATCGCCATTGCCATTCCAAATACGTTTGTTTTGCCCTAATACTCGCTCATACGTTATGCCTAGAGGTGTTCTGGTCTCACTGTTGCATCAGAGTGACTAGAAGCAACATTAGACCTAGTTTTTCGAAATTCTGCGGTATGATTTGATATTTCAAGTGATTTTTCTATATTATTTCAATAATTTGGGAGTTCCACCGCAGTTATTTCTATTTACTATAACCCCAACTTTCCAAAAGTTTTTTTTTTCAAAATCAAGCTATGTAATCGGCACTAGTCCGATCGTTGTGATTATTTCCATGATGCTTTTGTGATCCATACGTTCCAGAACGGGAAGCCCTTTCGGCTGATGTAGAATTCGCATAAAAACGGGCTAATACGTGCCATCAAACTGTAAAACATATTTTTATGGATTATCTAGTACCAACAAAAGATGTGCTTTAAATGCGATGCCGTTCAAATCCGTGTGACACAAAGCATAAAATGCAAATACATATAATGAGAGGATTCCGCTATGTTTCCATAGTTTGTTGAGCAAGAATCACTCCTCCGGTATGAATAGCACTTTTCCGCCCTGAATGAAGAAGGAGAGAATACAATAACAATATGAAAATAGCGCCATCTACAACTACCAAAGATTATCTTAGGTGTGCATCTAAGCGGTTATATACAAGGTGGTCCAAAATTGCGGAAACAAGGGTGCGATGCGCGTTTTTCGGCTTATCTCGAGTTTTGGGATCTTGTATTCAATCCTTTGGTGTTCTTCTGTTCTATCCTGGAGCTTCTTTGGAAATAATGCTGAACGCTACAGATTTGGGGAACATCTAGGTCGTCAGTCAAGCCCAGTTCTATCACCCAATTACAGAAAAACATTAAAGGCAGTGTGTCAGCTCGTTCCATGAGCTGAAAATACCAATAGACTCTGGACCTCCTCGTTACGCTAATTCCAAAGATGTGCGTCAAAGCTCATAAAAATGACGAAAACCCCGTTTTCGGAGCGTCCGAAAGTGCAGTTCACGGACCACCTGGGCCCGTGAATGTGCTGGCTGCCCGCCACGTCTGCAGCGTTGGCGAACACGTCTAGACGTGTTCTATCGATGAGATCAACGGCTTCACACGTCCACTCGGCTCGACAAACCGTAACAAATCCCGTCCCGAAAAACGTTTGAAAATAGGGTTCAAAGACCATTTTGTAATATTCTAGGTATACCGTTGGATTCAGCATGTCGAGGAGATTCAGAATCTGGTAGAAGCTCAGGCACGAAAACGAGATGACACACTTCCTTTAATGTCAACTTGAAAGACAGCCTACCTTGAACATGAGATCCAAGATTTCGTGGGGATACGCCGAAATTCGACGCGCGTTGAGCGTGTTTTTCATAACCAATTACCATCATTAACTGTATAATGGGGGAACACTTTTTAGAACTTCGAGATTGACAGTTTATGAGCCCAATAAGTTCCATTCCACCATCACAACATTGGGAGAAGTGCCGGAAATAGCTCAAACAGACGTTTTTGCCTTGTTTTTGCACAGGAAGTCATGTTCGCTTCCTTAAAACCACTATTTTCAGTATTCATTCGTGTAGATTTCTCGTTGTGGTATTCACTTCAAGACGAAAACGGATTCTGCTTCTGTAAAACAGCCTGATCCTTGGAGCAAACGCTTCCAGAAGCGTGGAATTACTTTAGGAGAGATTATCTGTGCGCCACTATAGGCGCCGACACTGATTTCTTCGGGCCTTTTCTCACTGGTAATAGCAGAATTCATAAAAATCAGGGGTCGATTCTGTACATGTGTCAGTGAAAAATACTATAATGGAAACAAATTTGCCAACTCGTTTCCTAAAGTCTCATAATTTCGAACCACCCTGTATTTCACTAGTGCTCAGGCAATGAGGTTATTCAGTCTAACTCCAAAAATGCGTACTGAAAGTTTGTGAAGTGACGATGCTTCAACGCTATGTGAATAACATTTTATGCGCGGCAGTGAACGCGACTTTTGACCAGGTCATTTGCTGGACTATCTTTGAATTTAGGCGTTGTGGAGTGTTGTGGAATGAATTTTGAATTGGTTTTGAACGGACAGCACATGTTAAGTACCTTTCCGTGTCTCAGCTATTAGGTTGAGGAATTATATGTAAATGACTTGACTTTCACTTTCAAATAAAAATCACTACAACGACAACACTGCAGGAGCTCCATCCAAGAGGTACTTCCCAAATTGATGGTTGGCTTTTCTACTTCCTCTGTACCAAGAAAGACTGCTCTCGTCAGAAAAAATCACAGCGCTCTGTGATCCGAGGCAACGCAGTTATAGCACATGCGATTCTGAGGTTTTTAAAGGCTTCATGTGCAGTGACTTTGAAGTTGTTAGCAATGAAGGTGAATCTGTTTGTTCACCCCCTATGTCTAGTTGAATTTTATTTTATCATTAATCATTTATGATATATCATGCTTGTAGCTTTTATTCCATTTCAGGTTAGAAACCTAGCTAACTAGCTTAGTTTCCCAACTAAAATAGGATAAACGCCACGGTTCCGATCACCAAAAGTTGTGGGCCTCAGTATGCCAGCACAGTTGCCGTAGTATGGCAGGAGACTTGAGGCTGTACGAGGAAATCTTGTACAAGTATTGGGACATCTGTGAGGCCCAAACACAGCCACACTCAATCGGCACTGCCTCCAACGAGTTATCGGATTTAATTTTTTCACACTTGATTTTTTCAGCTTTACTCAAACTGCAACATCTGTTGGTCTTACCCTCTTTAGTATAGAGCTGGGCAAATGTCAGAGTAAATCTTGCACATCTGATAAAAAAAAACAAAGATAGGCCATGTAATTCTACACGAATTCGTCAGCTTTTCTTCTATTTTTTGTTGCCAAACAACGGCCGTGTGGGACAGGCAGTACTCTCATTCTCTATTCTGAGCTTCTGAGTTTTGTGGAAATCAGTATTAAAAAATAGATGAACATGCTGTCTAATGGTTTCCGCTTCTCCTCAAGCCAGAACGAGAATGCAGTCTGAATCTGATTCGCAGAATCAGATTCAGACTGCAAAATCCGCAGAATTCAATAACTTCTATCGACTTCTCTCATATCGTAATGTGCATGCCGAGGTATTCTAAGTTTGAATGATCTGAATGATCAGAACGTTTCTTTTTTTTTGCATCGTGATGTCTTGTTAGCCATACTCTTCTCTTGCTATGAAAGTCTGGTGAAGCTCAACTGTCTATCCTACGTTTTGCTTACACGATGTTGGTCTGCTAGCTGCGTTATTCACTTAATTTCAAAGCTTACAAAGCTTTTCGCCATACTCACCACTTAATCATAAGCACTGGCATTATCACAATGAAAAAACTGTAGTAGTAACTGGTCATAGAATCCCGGTCCGAAAGAGATATCACAAGTATAATATCAGTTGAACAGTTCGAACCCAACCTGCTGGTACGAGTTGACCTGCTGCGCAGAAACAGCCGTGGGGCGATGTTTGAACGAATCAGCTGTTTTCACCTAAAATCGCTGTTTTTCCTTGAAAAAGTTTTGTTCCGTGCACTTTTCCCTACCATTCTTACACTATTGTGGCTGAAACTGTCTGTTTGCTCTCTAATCTTACTTCTCATGAGCTGTTTTGCATTTTCTTTTTTCATAGCATCCATTTCTTCCTATTTTGTGTGTTTGTACTATTTCTTTCCCATTCCTTCCCACTTGTACTCGTTTTTTTCTTCACAGTAAGCCTGTGCAGCCCACACTTCACAAATATCCAAATCCGTCGAGAAACGTGACGATCAAGTCAGTGTTATCGACTTTTTGCCCTATCCCAAGCCTGACAACTCGACCATTTTGTTCAATCGCTGCAAATTCAGAGTATTCGAAAATTGTTTTTCGGTGACCTTCAAGTTGAATGACCCTCATATTCGTGTTCTTCATGGTCAAAAACCCAAGGTTATCTTGAAATCTTGGAGTTGAAAATTTTCATAGATGCAGCCTTTAATATTCCCTTCATTGGCATGTTGTGATGCCAATTCTATGATTATTTGGTGTAATAAGACTGCAATGCAGAATGTTTGCAAATTTTGTAGCACTACCATGTACTCGTCCCCAGTAATTTTGTGAAAAGTTATTGATCACATCCGTTTATTCCGTGAACACCATTGAGAAGTGTTTACAATTGTTCACTCAAATGACAACCTCTTATGTGCATCAGTTGGAACCTGAACAATTCAAAGTTAGTTTTTCGGCAGGAAAACTGTACATTTTCATAACTGTGTAGAAGATTGGTGAGAAAACGAACAAGTGTGAAAAAAAACGAGTAGTTAACAAGCCTAATTTTGGATGTTTACCATTTTTTCAGCTCTTTCTCCTAAACTCTCGATTGTCGCACAAGAATGTAAATATGACTCGCGAAATTCGCTTGATGAAACAAGAAAAAACGTAACAATGTGTAAAAAACAAATACAAAGTACGTAGCAAATTAACTAACACCTCATTTAACTAATTATTTGATATCGTCAATTCTTCGACAATCTCATTGAGTCGGTACTGAACCAATTTTCGAAAAACATAGCAGCATTGATGCAGTAACATGCTTTATAGCGAGATGATTTGTGAGAAGTCCATTGAATGGACAAAAGTGTGCTTCTCAAGTAAAGTCCTTACGCGCAATCGGCGGAAAATTTTCGAGCGCGCCCAGCATGCGGCGCGTGCGCGGCGCGGCCCTCTTGTGGCAGCGGTCCCCGGTCGTTCGTCAGATTCTTGGCCCAGGTGAGTGTTTTTCTTTCATTTTTTCTTTAACTGAAGTTCATCTGGAGCAGTGAGGCCTATGGGTGACCGTTTTCGAGCGGACGTTCCCGCATGTCTCATAAAAACAATAAAAACAAGCATTTGGGACATGCATGGGGAAAACGTGCAAAATATGAGGCATGCGGGGCCGTCCGGTCGATACCGGTCAGCCACAGGCCTCATACCTTCAGATAAAATGAAGGAAAAACACTCACCTGGGCCAAAAATCTGACGAACGACGGGGTACCACTGCCACAAAAGGACCGCGCCACGCACGCGCCCCATACTGGGCGCGCTCGAAGATTTTTCGTCGATTGCGCGTAAGGACTTTAGAGAATGTACTGATACCACTCTGATAACTGTGCAGCACGAACGCAGCCCAAACGACGTAACGGTTCGAGTGGAAACGCTAGCAGCAACGGTTGCCAGTAGCTGCCACCCTCCCTTCGGTTGCCGCTCAAGCTTTCGTCTCTTTACCAGCAACTGCTGAGGGATGGCAGGAATTGAGGGGAGGATGGCAGCTACTATCAACCGTTACTGCTAGGGTTTCTACTCGAACCATTATGCGGTACGGGCTCTGCTCGTGCTGCACAGTTCTCAGAGCAGGTTCTCAAAGAGATAGTGTGGCATGTTTCCAATATTTTCTTTAAAAAACAAAACGCACCTGACTTCACGCATCGGTAGTTAATGCATTTTGTCTCTCCTGTCTGTGAATGAGGACAATTTTTGTTATTTAGGCATGCCTGTCCTAGTTGTATGCATCTGCCAGCCACACACTTCATTCCAAATGTGCATTGTTTGTCGATTTCACATGAATTTCCGTATCGAATACAACCCCAGGTAGTGCAGCGCATCCCTGCGAATCTGGGACATTGAGCGCTCGATGAACATTGTTGTCCAAGTTTGATGCATCGAGAATTGATACATTGTGTTTGAGGATAATAGAGGCAGTTCTCGTTCTTCTTGCAGTACTGCCCAATCTTTATGCATTGAGAATTTACGCAAACAGTATGAGGGAAATAAAGACATTCTGAGTCTCTGGAGCAGCTTTGACCCATTCTTGTACACTTGCTCTTCAAACAATAGACTGGAGGTGATCCGGGGCACTCATTATCCGTGCGACAGAATGTATTCAATTTCACGCATTTTCCGTTCACACATTCTGCTGGGGAAGGACAATCATCGTCTAAGAAGCACGCCTGGCCTATCTGTTTGCATTTCCCCTTGAGACATGCTGTATGAGGATATTCTGGGCATTCTCTGTCTCTGGTGCACTTTTCACCAAGCAAAATGCATCGATGGTTGACGCAAAAGATCTGGTCGAAATGCGGACACTGCATATTAGTTTGACATGGCTGTCCAAGCCGTACACATGTCGACTCTACGCAAAGGTCTTGAGGGAAATTCACGCAATCCCGACTCATTTTGCATGACTGAAATAGTGGGAATGATATTAGGTAACTCTATAGGAGAACAACTAGTTGTAATACACGCTTAGTACATTCTTACCTCTATTTTTTCCAATGCACGTCTGCTGTTCTTCTCAATGTGGCCGCTAGGACTATCATCAATCGTATATGCTGAATAGTCAGTTTCTATGACAAAAACTAGTTATAATCTCGAGAATTCCCGCAGCTCTATCCTCGTCGAACAATCGTAACCATTCGGGTGTAGCTAGAAATTTGGTAGCACTTTGGGATTAGTCTTGGATAAATGTGCATTAGGTTTTCTCCTTTGCGCAGCAAAGTTGTCACAACAGTTGCGGATGAAGTGATTCTGAGTTCGAACTCCGCGAAAATCTTGGGGTTCACCTCTCGCATTACTCCCCTACCATAGTGCGCCGACTGTCATTTAGGTTGAAAACTAACTGCAGAGTGGCAACACACTCGACATCTACCTAAGAGGGGAGGACTAGGGTCTGAATAAGCTCAACTCTCCGAGGATAGTGTTGCGCGAGTGTCTAAAATGATAAAAATTACACTTACAGCCCACGTCAATGGCGTTGGACCACCTGCGACCTCGAGAAGGACGTCGCGCAACCGCGCCGCGCGCGCCGTAACCTGCGTATTCTGCTGCTGCAATTTCTAGCAGCTTTTCTACCCCATTTCAAGGATTTTCGACCAAATCGGGCGGAAAAGACCCTAGAAATAGCATTCCGGCGGCGACCACACCGATCCCGGCGCGCGCGGCGCGGTCGCGCTGCGTCCTTCTCGAGGCCGCAGATGGGCCATCGCTTTTGCCGTCCACTGTATTTATGGGTCGGTGCATATTTATAGAGCGTTTTTTCTGCTTGAAGTGTTTCTGCAAATATCCGGTTTCTTATTAATTAATTTATTTACTTATTTATTCATTTATTCATTTATTATTTACTAACTAATCCCACCAAAACTCTCAGATCTCAAACATTAGTGAATTTTTAGACGACTGAAGCATAATGTCAGTTTTGTGAGTATCAAACTTCTATGCTTCCTCTTCAAGCTGCAATATGGGATTGACTAGCGCAATTTGATGTCTGAATTTATTTTAACTTCATTCCAAGATCTTATCACCGGAATCAACGTTTAAACTCACTAGTAGTTCTTTCACCAAAAACCTCGCCGAAATTGACACGCTGCAGTGCGCACCCTCTCGAGGCTATGGAGCAAAGTGCAACGAACATGCATTTTGCCAAGTAGTTTTTAAATTTTCTCTAAGTTGAAAAGGCCTCCAATTTTGACCTGGTAAAAATGTGCTAAGAAAAAAGGCTCGATAATCATGCAACAACCGATTATACTCGCATGGTAAAATGAGCCACGGAAAAGATGAGGCCAATGCTCTCCCACCCGTAAGTTGTTAGTGGCCCTTTCTCTTACCTCCTTCGTAAAACAGTGCTACCTGAAAGATACGAATGTGATAGACATTGCAAACTGCTTCTAGAGAATGGATTAATTATGACACCTACCAGCAATAATAAACGAGGGCAGTACATCCTCGATATCTGAGATCTGTTCGATGCAGCTCCTGCAATAATCAAAAGTGATCGAGAATCAAGAAACTACGAGGCGGTTTGGGAACCAGAAAGACTGAAGCTTAAAAAGTGTAGTTTCATTAGTTTTCAACTATTATTGAGGACGAAAACAATTGATAGGACCCCCCTCTCCCAAAGGAAAAGGTATAGTGCTCTGAGAATTGCATATAGCGAGGAATACACGTGAGAGCTAATGGCGCATCTCGCTTATATATAGCAATACATGCGATAAGCTATGTGGATCAATAAAATAGAGCGTTTATAGTTTGTTTAATGTTTGTGACCAGGGTATAAAAACATAAGACATCCCATCAAGTTTTGCAGAGAATCCTTCATTCTTTAAAAACGTAAGGCATCTATTTCCTTGTTTTGCTGCACTTTGTAGAGATGAAAATGTTGGAGGCTCCGCTATAATGAAAAAACTTCGTGTGCATTTTGCGGGGTAGAAATCGTGAGTTTCTGACAAACTGAGAGGAAGACTAGAGTTGAGAGTCCTGACGTTCGAGAGTTTTGTCGGGTGAAGAGGAGCTCGAGAACTATTGTCAACCTGGGCATTGTTTCAATGCGCAGTGTTTTAACAGACCGTTGAACTAAGAGAAAATTAGTAGAGAAGATGGCTGAGAACTAGTGGAAACAACGGAGTTCTTAATTCCAATGTACTGTTGAAGCATTTTCGAAGGTTTGAAGGCCTAATAACAGTCCTCAAGTGAATCGATATTCAATACCCAATGCCATACCAGATCGAATCGGCGTAAAATGATTCATTGAACCACACGACAATGGCAATCACAATCACGATGATGGAATGAATAATTTGTTAGGAGGGGCGTGTGACTAGCTAGGAGAGTAACGTTGGTTTAAAAGAAACTAAGAGATTAACAAAGGTTTTATTGGATTGGTTTTAGTAGTTTTGATCTGTTGTAATTGTGGCGTACTGTAGCGCGCACCGGGTGCCGCCGACGTCTGACGGGAACCCACAGCTACAGTGTGTTTTTCCGAGAGTAAACATCGCGCGCGATCTGATCCATTCCAATAGATCAAATTCTCAGTCGAAAGACCACGTGAGAGCGGAGGTTCCAGCTATTCGCACGTAGCGTTTGTACAGGGTCCGCAATTGCACCGATTTTACTCTCGGAAAAACACCCTGTATAAAAGAAATCCATGGAAGAGACGAGATCGAGAGCTGTTCGCGGCAGGGACGCCGCTGTTATTGATTTCTCTGTGATCCCAGTTGTCCTGACCATCGCTCATTTAAATTTTAATTTTTCTTTTCTATTTGTTCTAATAAATTTTATCTGATCCCCACGTACTTGTTGCTCGTGAAAAGGTCCTAAGACCTAGTGTTCTTGTTTATCCTGGTTCCAAACACGAACGGCTGGAAACCAACGAAAAAAAACAACACTTGCCAAACTGATTATTGGTATCGTGTCCATAAAAGGGGAGGTACTAGCGGATGCACGTTGCCAAGGCGATTGGCTTGAGCAAATCAGTGAAAACTAATCGATCTTTCTCTGCAGGGTCTTTGATGTTTAGACTTTTGTGCGCTCCAGTACGTGGTGTCCTCATGAGAGGTTCTTGAACTATGCGGTCAGGATTGCCCTGACCTTATATTTTAGTGAGGGAGGTCATTGGTTCGAGATTGACAAAGGGGTGTTACACCCAACTTTTTACTGCAAGGTGTAAGTGCAAAAAAGTGCGCCGAAGTAGTTTGTCACGGACCCATCGATTAGATGTCCGGCGGCAAATAGAATCAAGCGAGCTTCGTAAAAAGTAGAAACCCTAGCGGCAACGGTTGCCAGTTGCTGCCATCCTCCCCTTAATTGCTGCCGTCCCTCAGGAATTGCTGCTAAAGGGCCGACGGATTGAGTAGCAATCGAGGGGAGGATGGCAGCAACTGGCAGGCGTTGCTGCTAGGGTTTCTACCCGAACCATTGCGCCATCCGGGCTGCGTTCCTGCTGCACAGTTATCAGAGTACGTACATGATGGTGTGATTACCATCCGCAGCCACACCGTTGGGCAATTAACATCTTATCAATTTTAGGCAATATTAGACAAGATACTATATGTTTTCTCGAAATTTCCGGAGAGGAGGAGCGAGCACTGGACTGACTTTCGGTACTAGTAGTGAAGATTCTGCCTGGACACTACCTCAAACAATTAGTGTTCCCGCGAATATAAAATATTTCGCGTGAAAAGTATTACATAGATCACAGCAAGATTGTAATTTTTTCCAATAGTTTGAACATCACGGCCTTCCATAAATATGGAGTGTGCGGCAAGATTACTGTGTCAGAATTAATTCTTAACTTCCGGTAGAAAGGCTGCAACACTAATTGTTTCGCTCTTTTATTTACTTTTACAAATCACAGTGAAATGGAAGTATCTCAGGGGGTCCGCTCTTGATTTTGTAGCGGGGCTTAGATTTGTGGAATACACAACCCTTCTTGCTTGCAAGAAATCTTCAGGAATTTCCCCTCGGTTCTTTCTGGAGAACAATCTCCTATTTGTTGCACCTGTGCGTTGCTTGGGACACGTCTACACCAGGGATAAGCGAAAGTACCGCATGAGACCGGAAGTCGGAAGTCGAAAGTTGGGGGAACTTCGAAATCTGGCGAAATTTGGAGCGATGAAAACAGCACGTCTGAGTTGGCGTGACCCAACGACTGCCAATCGTCCAGAAATCTAGAAGTCAGAAGTTTGCATGAGGCAAAAATTCAAGAACTTCCGACTTCCGGAAACCGGAATTCCGCTCATCTATGGTCTACACCTTACCCGGAATTCCGCTCATCTATGGTCTACACCTTACCGACACATTGGTTCCATCGATGTCAGGGATGCTTCCAGACCACGCAATCACGGGCTTGAACTCGCAAAGTTAGAGCAACAGCTATCAAATTTGTTCTACGCCTCCTCTTTAAGGGTACTGGTATCCCGGTAGACATGTTTTTAAGGATTATTCAGCAGCTACTTCTGGTCTTTGATACTGTTCTATGATCTAAACAGTAGAGTGTTTTTATGATTTTTCTTTAGTGTGTGCTTCAGGCATGTGATCGCTCTCTTGAGCGCCTGCCTTAATCACAATGCAAGTTAGACGAAATGTGCATGAGAAGCTTTTCTAGGCCATCGCTTCCCTTAGAGAACTATGCTTGAAGCGTGCAATCCATGCTGATAAATCATTTTTAGGTGGTAAAAGTTGATATCTAAACTAATTTATAGCGTATCGTTCTATGGGTTAGGTTTTGCGTGCATGAGTAGATCTACTGTTATGTTTGGTTTTCGTATAAGGTCAGTACAGGAAACGAAAGTTGGACAGGCAACGAGAATACAACGTAATATACCAGTGTATCAATACAAGATCGATCAATCAATAAAGAATACAAAATACAAATTTCCGATATAGATTGGAGACTACAACAGGGATGAACTAGTGGAGGCGCCTAAGTTTATCGCTTGACTTAGTAGATAGCAGAGTAAGCAGTGATATGTATTTCCTTCAGAAGATGATTACAGTATCACATCCTATTAAACACCAGCTGTAGTCCTGGAACGATCTTATAGCTTGTCCTCTGCTACGGAGCTCGATGGGTGAAAGTAGTGTCACCACTCACTGTCCCGTCTCGTGTACCATCATATTGTTTCTATTAAGATCTGATGGCACTATGTGCCGAAAGCTAATCCAATAAACTATAATGAAGCACTCTTCACATACTGAACACAAATTGGAATACAAAATGTTTAATGTAACTTTCACGGTGTTCTGTGGCCCATCGAGGTGGCTTCAGATTCTGCCTGCTCTCGTGCTGAAGCGCTCTGCTGTATGCTGTCCTAGCAGCTTGCAGCGTTCTATAAGGATTTGCTCTGTGACGAATTTGTTCCTTGTTTTCTGCAAAGACCCGGATCTTTCGAGCCACTCGCCTTTCTTCCTGGCGATTTTGCGATAGATGCATTTTCTGTGTGGTGTAGGCAACCGTGAAACTGCGACAGCTATATGGCATTAAGATAAGAACAGTCTTGAAATACATTGCATCAGAATGCGAAATGGACGCAGGCTCCGCTTGGGTGTTTCAATATTATCTGATTCCGCCAACATCTTCTTATCTGTCCGTGTGCAACAGCGGAAAAGATTAATGAGGTCAGTGAATTGACACTATTGCTCACAGTGCTTGTCATAGTCATGAGAAAAAGCGCATAGCGAAGATTGAAGGTATGCAGTTCCAAAAGGGAATTAATGGTTAGACATCGAGGATTTCGGGACCCTGATATTCCTGAGTCAATTAATAAGCGAACATCGCGAAATAAATTTCAATAATTCGCATAGTAAGTTCCGAAGAAAGTTGTTTGGGGTGTATTCTGTGTTTGAGAGAGAGGTGTACAATGTTCGACGAATTTTGACAAACTTTTGCCGGCCAAGAGAAGGGTACTTCCCTTCGGGATTCCATATCTGGAACCAAAAATGACAATAAGGCATCAGACATTTATTTCCCGTGGAGGGTCAGCATTTCTACGACTGAGGCCAAATTTGGCACCCTGCTCGAACAATATCGCATCATTTAAACGATTCAGTTTTGAATTATGTATTTCTATGTGTATTTTGTGGTTTATTTACCGTAATTAACTGAAAATTACTTCGATTTACTTTGTTATTTAGTTGAATTGTGTCGCTATGTAATCCTATCTCACGACTATCTTAAATGATCGCAGTGAGATTATACCAATTTTTATTTCTGTAAACGTGTTCAACGCCTTGGAAAGACTAGCTGAAAGGTCCTCAACGACTCCTGGGCGGAAGTGGAAAAATTGATGAAGTCAATAAATCGACAATTCCGTTCGAAATGGTTGTCAGATTCATGCTCAGCTTGCTGAACTACTCCAACAGACATGCTTCCACCAACCCCCTTCTCAGCCGAGAATAGTGAACAATCAATAAAATCGATACGACCCAATCAAAAAATGGAATTGGAATCACGTCAGAAATTAAGTGTAGTTTTGTTCAGAAGGCCCCGTCGTGATGAAGGGGGAGTCAGGGCACAGAATTTCACTGAGTGCTTATTAACACACTACTAGTCTACAACATTTAACTGGGCCTTGGTGGGTATGTCCCTTGTTCTTGTGCTTAACAACTACCTCGTATTGATTTTTAAAGCGAATTTTCATCTGACCTTGACACATTTGACACATCAAGAGGGTAACTTGTGAAAAATAGAAAGGTATGGATACAGGTAGGAGTTACAAATTACATCGAAAAATCCGATCACTTGTAATCACATAGAAAACTTATAAAACTCGAAGCGAAGATCTTTATTCGGTGTTCTACTTGCGAACAGGACGTCCAAATCGAGTCAGAGCGGGGACTTGCAAAGTCCATAGTACCTCGAGTTCTCACTGGACATGCAGCCAAACGGACATGTTGAACACGTGGCGCCGGGGCGGTAAATTAGCATTCCAGGTTTGCTGCCACTGCAGTAAAATTACACTTGATCTGGTTTTCATGTATAGCCTGTCCATTTAGACGGTGCACACTCCACAGACCGGTCATTCCAACGGCTACGTTGGCATTGGATCATTGGATAGGCTTATCAACTACTGCGATGAATGAAAACTTACAGTGGAAGGCGGTGGCCCTTTCGCGGCCTTGACAAAGACGCTGCGCAACCGCGCCGCGGGAGCCATAGCCGATGTCTTCTGCTGCTCTTATGGTATTTCTAGCAGCTTTTCTAGCCGTTCAAGGATTTTCGACCGAATCGGGAAGAAAGCGCCTAGGAATAGCATTCCACTGGTAGACGACACCGATCCAGGTGCGCGCGGCGCGGTTGCGCGGCGTCCTTCTCGAGGCCGTGGATGGGCCACCGTCTTTGACGACCACTGTATGTGTTAGGCTATCACCTCGCTCGTCTGAGAACGTAGCGGCGCTGCCGATCGGTACGTGGAGTGCAACATCTGAGTGAATAAACTGTAGTGGGGTATAATCAAAGCACCTTTCGTAGCGGCATACAAGGAATCGGTTTTTTGGGCACATGCTCGAGTAGCAGCCAACTCTGGTGGTCTGCGCCCAAGCTGCCTTAAACATCATCGAGTAACAGTTTTTCCAATTCAAAAAGATAGCCACAGATCGCTTGCCTGACTCCAGCTTGCGTAAATTTCTATCTTGCTGAGTTCTTCTGTGTACTGTTCATTGACAACACCTTTCTTCGTCGGGACATCCCACCAGATTTTCAGTGCCTAATATAACAAATCACAATATATGTATGGCATACAATGACTCGCCTTCACGAGTCATTGGTGCACGTAGTAGTTAATTTATTCGAAGCTAAATTCGGGTACTAAACGTCTTTTTGCTCTCCTCATTTCTGTGATCTTTTACTCAATGCGTTGATGTTTTCGTTACACGGTTTGAAGATTCTGTGATTTTACAGGAGTGCTATAGTAATTTCGAGAATCGAAATCGAAGAAATGAAGTTTTAGATGAAAAGAAAACTGCTAAAAATCAAGAGTTCGGACTGTCTCTTCTCGGAATTGGTAGAAAAAGGGAACCGAGTCCACCGAAAAACGTCAGCAGTTGTGAGGATTGTGTCAAATACGGCATGTACAGAAGGCTCCAATGAGGATGCGCTCTCTGCAGCCTCGAGAAGCATGCAGCACGACCGCACCGCTTGCGTTAGGATCCTCTCCGCGACAACAACCATGAGTTTATCTTGAAAGTTAGTTAGTTTTCTTGATAGTCAGCATCAAATATGATGAAAAACTATCAAGAAAACTCTGATTTGCCACCACAGCGCCAGTGCTAGCTCGTGCGGAGCGGCAGCGCCGCGCACTTCCTGTGTCCGCGGAAAACGCACCGCCATCGACGCTCACTGTATGTAAATTGCGGCATAACATCTCTTTTGTGAAAATCAACTCAGACACATTTGATAGCATTCCACTACAGTCTATAGATATGTATAGAATATGCACACATTCGAAAGCCTGTTTTATTCTGTGTCTTTTTTGCCAAAGTGAATTTAGAACGAGTCTGACTACTCTTTTTATGAAAATATTATATGACAACAATAATCCTTACTCTGATAACTGTGCAGCACGAACGGCGTAATGGTTCGGTTAGAAACCCTAGTAGCAACGGTTGCCAGTTGCTGCCATTCTTCCCTTGATTGCTGCCGTCCCTCAGCAATTACTGCTAAAGGGCCGACAGATTGAGCAGCAATCAAGGGGAGGATAACAGCAACTGACAACCGTTGCTGCTAGGGTTTCTACCCTACGCCGTCTGCGTTCGTCCTGCACAGTTATCAGAGTATATAATTTTTTATAGTCGTACATATGTATTACAAACGTAAATATCCACCTATGTACAAGTGTCTACGTTTACATGTAGAGTTTGTATTGATCTTGTATATGTATGCCTATGTCTAACAAAACTCAACTATGAGTTTCCTTTACCTTGCTGATGGGTGCAGGAGGAAACTTATAGCACAATTTAGTTTTCGTATAAGGATAGTGCACGAAACGAAAACTAAAATCAAAAATCATCTTAAAATCCAATAGAATAAAACTATAATTAATCGTATTTCATGCAAAACTCACCAGCTCTGCAATTCTTGTGTGATTCATGTATCGATCAACTGTCATAAAAATATTTTCTCCAATGCCAGGGCGTGATGCTGCATCAGAGTGCTGCAGTGAGCATTTCGATGCGTGTTCGTATGCCATATTTTCAAGGTTGCAGTCCCAATTCTGAAACAACAAGACCAGCATTAACCTGTAATAAATGCGTGGCATAGTGAGACTTCGTACCAATTTAAACATAGAGGATGCTGGTCTCATGTAGTCCGCTCCATTGTGATTCTTCATCTTTCCTTGTGCTAGCTGTGCTCTGTTCAGAATATGGTGAAATAAGATAGGGTTAAGAACAAGTGCAAATGCAAACAGATGTGGAAGGGATGCATTAAAATGATACATTGTAAGTACCAAGTGAAATGAATGTTAGAAGTCGTCAGAGGTACTGGATCAGGGCATTTAAACTGTTTTAGAGCATAGACGAGTTGTGGTGTGCTTTACTCTGCACTCTCTCTCTTTATCTCCTACTTTCCGCATACGCCCATCCCTCCATCTGGACTCTGCTATCTCTGCTCTAACTGTTTGCAGAAGCTCACCTTTTATCTACATGTGTCTATAAAGTACTACAAAAAAGAATTAAGTGGTCAGCATTAATCATTCACGTTCGTGGAGCACGCCAAGCATTAGTCTTCATCTAAGGCATTGACGCCTATGTACCCTACACAATGACGAGTGAGGGGCGAAGTCAGCGATTCATCCTCTCTAACTGGTCTATTACCAATCAACCGACACCGGAGGGATGGTTGGGTCGATTAGCCAAGGTCGGAATCGAACCATCGACCGTGCGAGCAGCTAGCCTCTTACCTCTGGGCTAAGCACCCCTCATATCTATCCAATTTTTGCCCGACATGTGCTTGGATACTATTCCTCGGGGCTATTAAGTCGCTCTAGCTACCGAGCGCGTCCACCGTGTGGCGGATGGTGGTAGGGAGAAATCCCCGCGGACCATGAGCGATCCTATTTTGGCCTACGTATTGCAGGCGTGGGGGTGGCACCTCACGACCTATAAAATGCTTGCCAGAGAAGGTCGGCCAAGTGGGAGAGGCGAGTCGGGACCGCCTCTATAAACAAGGTCCCCGCCCCGTGGTATGAGGTTGGCACGGTGACCAAAGCAACCTCTTCTTCTTCGTTTTTCCAGCGTCAGGCCCAGGTTGACAGGCCGGCTGATGGAGACCAGTGTCACATAAATATGATAGGTTCAATGTGGAATAGAGTAAAGGCTAGGACGTCACCCGGAAGTGACCTGCAGGAAGCCCGCCCGCCTCCTGTGGTTAAAAAGCGAGGGCTACCGAGGGGCGAACGACCTCGGCTAAAGACGTTAGTTCGGGTCGGGTCCTTCAACATCGGAACTCTGACCGGTAAGACGAGGGAGATCGCAGATTTGATGAAACGGAGGAGGATTCACGTTCTTTGTCTGCAGGAGACGAGATGGAAAGGGTCCAAAGCTAGAGAGATCGGAGACGGCATTAAGCTGTTCTATCACGGACTTGAGACAAGAAGGAACGGGGTGGCAATAGCAATATGTGGGCCCCTAAAAGAACATGTTTCGTCTGTGAATCGTATTAGCGACAGGATAATTTCCCTTCGTATCGCTACCGAGGACGGCTTCTGGACAGTGGTGTCGGTATATGCTCCGCAGTGTGGCTGTACTGAGGCGGATAAGGTGGCCTTCTACGATGAGCTCGACGACGTCATTAGAAGCGCTCCTGAAAGTGACTACGTGACGATTGCAGGAGATTTCAATGGTCATGTAGGGCAGGATAGAAAGGGCTTCGAACGAGTACACGGAGGAAGAGGGTTTGGAAGGAGAAATCCGGAAGGTGAGAGGATCATTGAGCTGGCTGAAGCTCATGACCTTGCAATTGCTAGCACTTTCTTCATAAAGAGGGAGTCCCAGAAGGTCACATATTGCAGCGGAGGTCGGCAAAGTGAAATCGACCACATCCTTGTGAGAAGGCACTCTCTGAAAACGATCAAGAATGTGCAGGCTATCCCGGGAGAAGAAATTGCAGGACAGCATCGACCATTGCTAGCGGATGTATGCATGACCTTGCCTGAGCAAACTAAAACTAGAGTAGAGCCACGCATCCGGTGGTGGAAGTTGGCAGATGGAACGCAGAAGACATTGCGTGAGAAGATTCTAGCTGTCGGTTTGCCGGATCCCTGCGGTTCCATAGACTCTGTATGGGCCAGCGCAGCAAATACTATCCTGACGTGCGCAAGGGATACATTAGGCGAAACTAGAGGTGGAAGGAGAGGAGATAAGGCAACTTGGTTCTGGAATGAAGATCTGCAGAAGATTGTTAAGGCCAAGAAGGATGCTTACAAAGCCTGGCAGAAGACCAAATCGCTCTCGGCACTGATGGAGTACAAATTGAGAAAGAAGGAAGCGAAGGCTGCAGTAGCTCGTGCAAAAAACGCTGCGATGGACGACCTCTACGATAAGCTGGAGAGCCCACAGGCTGAAAAGCACGTATTCCGGCTAGCGAAAGCGCGTCACAGAGCATCCCTAGATGTGACTGAGATCAGGGCTGTTAAGAGCGAAGCTGGGAAAGTCTTGAGAGATCCTGTGGCAGTCAAGGAGCGTTGGAGAGCCTATTTTGCACAGCTCTTGAACAAGGATTCCCAAGAAAGGAAAAGATTCCCGCGGAACCAGTAGCTGGACCGACGCAGCCTTGGACAATTGAGGAGGTGAGAAAGGCCATCAAGAAAATGAAGGTTGGCAAAGCTTCAGGTCCAGACGGCATCCCAGTGGAAGCATGGAGGTCACTCGGCGAACCAGGCCTTCAGTGGCTGACCAAGTTTTTCAATAACATCACTAGGTCAGCAAAAATTCCAGAAGCGTGGAGGGACAGCATCATAGTGCCGATCTTCAAAAGGAAAGGTGATGTGATGGACTGTGCGAACTATAGAGGTATCAAGCTCATCGCTCATACGATGAAGATCTACGAACGTCTTCTGGATGTGAGGCTGAGAGACATGGTGGAAATTGCACAGGATCAATTTGGATTCGTCCCAGAGCGATCGACAGTTGACGCCATCTTTATCGCCCGTCAAGTGATGGAAAAGTACCGCGAAAAAAACAAACCATGCCATATCGCATTTCTGGACCTGGAGAAAGCATATGACAGGTTGCCGCGTGCAGTGCTTTGGGAGGTGATGAGAGAACGAGGCATCCCGGAATACGTGGTGAGGGCAGTCCAAGTCATGTATGATGGATCGACGGCAAGGGTGCGCACTTCACATGGCACAACATCAAAGTTCGATATAACAGTGGGGGTGCACCAAGGTTCAGCATTGAGCCCGTTCCTCTTTATTATGACACTTGACACAGTGGTAAAGCATCTCCTGGAAGGTCCGCCATACACACTGCTCTATGCGGACGATGTTGCTCTAATTGCAGATTCGAGAGCAGAACTTCAGCTCAAGATCCAAAAGTGGCAATCAGCACTTGCAGACGCCGGTCTGAGGTTGAATTTGAAGAAAACCGAGGTCATGAGCAGTACACAGGAAGAGGACGTCGTTTCAGACGCAAACGGTATTGCTTTTACACAGGCCAAGGAATTCCAGTATTTGGGTAGCGTCTTGAGTGCTGATGGAACGGTGGATGCGGCAGTTAGAGGACGGATTGCCTGTGCGTGGTTGAAGTGGAGGGAATCAACCGGAATCCTCTGCGATCGAAGGTGCTCGAGGGTGTTGAAAGGGAAGATCTACCGCACTGTTGTGAGGCCGGCAATGATGTACGGCGGTGAGTGTTGGCCGCTGTCGAATACCCACGAACGAATGTTGAACACGGCCGAGATGCGAATGCTCAGATGGGCGTGTGGACTTACGCGATATGATAAGGTGCGTAACGAAGACATCAGAACAATGATGCAGACGGCGCCCATACAGCTAAAAATGCGTGCACAGCGGTTGCGATGGTTTGGTCATGTCATGAGAAGATCACTGCAACACCCTACCCGGCAGGCTCTGGAAATGGAAGTTACCGGCAAGCGTCCCAGAGGCGCACCGAAAAAACGATGGAAGGACGCCGTAGGCAAGGATATGAAAGAAGTTGGAGTCACCAAGGATGACGCTCAGGATCGCGATCTATGGCGAAGGAGAACCAAAATAGCGGACCCCGCGAATGCGCGGGACAGACGCTGAGGAGAAGAAGATGTGCTTGGATACTATTCATGAGCTCTTCTTCCGAGCGGATATGATCTCCTTTTCTACCCATACACTTGAAACTTATCGCCTTAGCATTCTATTTCACATACCATACCCTTCACACATTTCTCTCAGAGATGTAATTATGAAACTCGTTAGACACTGTCTCAGCTACTAACAAGCGAAAATGGTAGGAAGAAAGCAAAGCAAAACTTTTAAGCAGCCGCTTAACGAATGTTGCCACCATAGTTGGTACATGAGGGGAATTAAGCTAGGGCAAGTCTCCTACTACAACATGCTCGCCACATTATATGTTCTTACACTTTCTATGTTTATACGTTACATAATATGCAGCGTTGCGAAAAGGCTATATTTACCCTTTGGCTCTGGATGGGCTCAGGTGGAAAAATTCCATTTGATTACGGATGCTTTCGAGCAGATTTCGCTTAATTTTCGCCGAAATATTTCCCGATTTTGCCCGAAAATTACACGTTAATCTCCGGAAAATAAGCGAAATCCACTGGAATTTACCCGAATTCCGCCCGAAAAATAAGCAAACTCTGCTGAAAAGTACGCGAAAATTGCTGCGACATCAACTGATGCGACAAGTTCCAGCCAGGGTCGGCGGCCACGCAGCGTTGTGCCGCTGCGATAATAAATTTCCGAAACAAATACACGTAAAATAAGCGAAATCTACTGGAATTTTCCCACCTGAGGGTACATAACTATTGTGAGTACAAATAAAAAACAAACTGGTCAACTAACCGATAGGTATTGTGCAGATCCAGTATCGTCATTTGCTCTTCTTCTGTCAATCGGCACCTTCGCGGAGCTTCTGAGATGAGTCAAGCACCTTTGAGGTAAATTTAAATAGGAAAAATGGTAAAAAAGCACCTTTGGCTAGTTGTTCGGAGTCTGCAATCAACATCGAAAGTTACGTTGCGACGTAGTTATTGTCATCGGTGTTTTATACTCTTTCCCACAGCTTATATACTTTACTCTTTCAATTGCTCACCAAGCTAGTTCACTGCTGTGGGTGAACAGTAGCACTCAGATGTACCAAACAGAGCATTTTATCTGCTAGCCAAGCAGTAATAAAAAAAAACTTCTCATAAATTAGCTTTGTGAGCTGGATAAATTGCCATTTTATCCCCTCATCTATTCCTCGTTTTCATTGCCATTGTTGCGTAGTTCTCAACGTAGTTCGCAGGGTTCTGAGCCAGCAGTTAGATCTGATATGATGTCTTGAAAAAGGCTAGTGGTTTTGATTCAAGAAGTTCTCACCGTATCTCGCCCACGACAGCGTGGAAAACTTTCACAGTATAATTAGACTTTCGGCGACTAGTTTTAATCTCAAATATTTCAAGTCACCATGTATCAGATCTATGGTCTTACTTGTGTACCACTGTAAGACTAGGGGACGGATGAGGTAGAGATAATAAGTTAAAGTGAGCTTCATTACACTGCTTCAGAACAAATTCAAATTATCATTCTATGGTGCTCGATCTCATTCAAAGAGCCTGAATTCTGAGTCAAGCTTAGAGACTATGTTAAGGAGCGAAAGCTTCTAACCCGCATCTCATTTCATCTATAGGTCCTATTGTAGATCTCACTTCCAACAACAAAACTTTCTGTCTGAAAATTCTCAAGCCGAACGTTTCCTTAATACTCGTCAAACTTCTATATCATCATTGTTTTCTTACTAACTTCATGAATTTTCTTTTCTCTCATGAACTAGTTTCCCTCAAACCACGCTTATAAGAGTCAGCCTGCATCCTATTCTTTTGGTGACGCAGTTTGTTCTCGTTCCGCTCAACGTGGATGTTTGACAGCGTTTTATTGAAGTTTTCACCACAACAACACATTGATGGAGCACTTATTAGTGGGTAATGCACTAAGTTCGGTTGTCTTCCTCCTTGCCGACTGTTCTCTCAGCTGACGGCTCAGACATTGTCTTAAAATCGAAAAATATTATAATGACATCTGCTCAACCAGTAGTCCAACTTTTATTCTGGTGACGCTGAGCTCTTGAAGAAATTATCCACATTATTGTAAATTTATACATATGTGCATTTCTTGCCACACCTAGTATCTCTTCCACCATCACCGCACTACTGTTCTCTACTACTGTTCAATGATTGTGCTGTCTGCCTGCTACTATTTCTCAATCAGTGGTCATATTAGATTTTGGACCTCCGTTATGATGACCGGTGCCCGCAACCCAAAATTTTATTCACACTTCGCTTCCGAGAAAATTGAGTCAAAACATATCAATTAGAAAGACTTGTTGATTTACGTGCAAGCCTTTCCGAAGGCTTTCCCTTTTTCTTTCCCAAATTATATATAGAAAGGCTGAGAGGCATTGGCACTTTGTTCAAAACTGATATACATGTTGATTAATGACCAAATGAAGCGTTGACTAAGAGTGGTAAAGTCCTTAAGCGCAATCGGCGGAAAATTTTCGAGCGCGCCCAGCATGCGGCGCGTGCGCGGCGCGGCCCTCTTGTGGCAGCGGTTCCCAGTCGTTCGTCGAATTCTTGGCCCTGGTTTTTGTTTCATTTTTTCCTTAGCTGAAGTTTATCTGAAGCTGTGAGGCCTGTGGCTGACCGATATCGACCGGACGGCCCCGCATGCCTCATATTTTGCACGTTTTCCCCATGCATGCCCCGAATGTTTGTTTTTATTGTTTTTATATGGCATGCGGAGCCGTCCGGTCGACATCGGTCGGCCACAGGCCTCACACCTTCAGATAAGCTTGAATGAAAGAAAAAATGAAGGAAAAAGACTCACCTAGGTCAAAAATCTGACGGACGACGGGGGACCGCTGCCACAAGAGGGCCGCGCCGCTCACGCGCCCTATGCTGTGCGCGCTCGAAAATTTTCCGCCGATTGCGCGTAAGGACTTTATGCATCATCCACTTCCACGGGTGAACCCACGCAAGCATCATCCTCACACACATGTGTGGAAAAGAGCGATGCATCACTCATTTTCACATGTGTGAGTTGACCCGCACATGCGTTGAATGCGTCTGCTTCCCGATGCTGGCGCCGTTGCCCGTTGTTGGCGTACCTTCGTGCGGAAAATTGGTAAAGTGTGGACTCCTCTTTTTTTCATGTGCAGCTATATTTTTTGAGTTATCTTGAGGCCAGAAGCTTTGCGTTTTCCTTGAACTCATTTATTTTATTCAACCATATTATCCCACCCACTTTCAGTAATTGGTTGCTCCCTCCACAAATCGTAAGATACCAGGAAGTAATTGAAAATTCTGCACCAAAAGTTTCGATAAAAATTCTTTTGCTCAAACTTCGCCTAGAAGGTTGTTTGAGGTGCTGAACACAAATATCGCATCCCTTTTGTACTGGAACCCGTTTTCGTAACGTTGCGATACGTGTACTGTAGATACGGTATCTCACCGAATCATCTCGAATTTTGCATTGAGGAGTTATTTTGAGCGCTTATCACTATGACCAACTTTATTTTGCATGCTAATTTCGATTTCTTCGCGATATCGGTATTTTCTCCGAATTTCCTACCGCACGTCTACCGTATCCCTAATTTGTGAAAACAAAAGCCTATGTACACATTCTCTGATAACTGTGCAGCACGAACGCAGCCCGAGCGGCGTAATGGTTCGGTTAGAAACGATAGCAGCAACGGTTCCCAGTTACTGCCATCCTCCCCTTGATTGCTGCCGTCTTCCAGCAATTGCTGCCAAAGGGCCGACACCTTGAGCAGCAATCAAGGGGAGGATGGCAGCAACTGGGAACCGTTGCTGCTAGCGTTTCTAAGCGAACCATTATGCCGTTCGGGCTGCATTCATGCTGCACCGTTACCAGAGTTAGGACAATATTAAAAATGGTCACCATTCCTTTCCAATTAAATCTGTTCTTTTCAAAAAGTCGTCTACACTCATTATTACTGCTTTTTAGAAGTTCACTGAGCCTTGTGTAACCTGCACATTCAGCCCTTCTCAAAATGATAGACGGATTCTGCTGCTGCCGAATCATGGCGGAACCTGAGTGAGGACGCTTGGGGAGAGCATGCCTCAGTTGATAGATCGAGTAGGTACCGCAGCGATTCTGCCATCGCGACGCTGAAACCGCCTCTCTTTTCGAGAAAGACTACAGTATCTTATACGGGACGGGAGAAAATTTAAGTAGATTGTGAATGGAATTCGCCTAGGCGTATACATTATGTGCATATAACTTGTGTACAAATTTGTTTTTCTCCTCTACCCTTGCATGTCCCAACCGGGTAGTGAAATGAAGGAGGTAAACCTAATTCACCGGACCATGCCTGAGAAACGTTTGCGAAAGCAGCGCCCTGAATGGAACACAGCAGCAGGTAGTGGCCCCCACTCCTTGAATTCTCGTCGAATTCAACAACCTCTTCCAGATTAGTACAAATGGAACAATTAGTCAAATAAGCAAAGGTGAAAAATAAGCGGGATGTTTCTCAGTTAGAGATCGTTCTAAAGGCAATTTACAACGTCTGACGCACGCATCTTAGTATAAATTGCCCTACATGCGATCATTTTCTAGCTCTAGCTATAGATTTCATTGCTGTGAAGCAATAATGAGCGAATAAAAGTGTAGCATTTGGCTCTCAATAATTTTCTTGTACAATCTCGAGAATAAATAATTTCTTGTAGGTTTCTTAGAAAGAAAATGAGTGATTTCAAACGTTCTGATTGGTGTGACAAGATGTACGAATATTTTTGGATCTATGTGACTAGAAACAGTAAATCCTACCTATTGTTGTAAACATGGTGGTGGTTGCTACTGGCATAGGTGCGAGTATCGTTGTAGTTTGTCCATCTCCGTTTTGATCAGCATTTTGCTGCACTTTGCGACAAATTCTGTTCACGCAAGAGGTGAGTGGATGGAATGGACAGTCACTATCAGAATTGCATGCCACGTCGAGTCGAGCGCATAAACTGTCCACGCAATTCATATCGTCCGGACACTGACTATCCCGCCAACAAATTCTGCCCAGCTGCAGGCAGTTTCCCTGATAGCAGTGTATCCCTGGTAGCGATGGACAATGTCCGTTGATTTTGCAGAGTTGTCCTAGTTTTATGCATCTCCCTTTGACACACTGTGTCTCGGGATAGTTGGGACAATTCGAATCTATGACACATTCTTCACCCATCGCCATGCATCGCTTTCTTATGCAAACTGTTTGCGGGTAGTAGTCGCAGTCTGTATCCAGTTTACAGGATTGATCGTATTTAATGCATTTATGGTTCATACATATAACACTCGATGATTTCGGGCAATCCTTATGTGATCTGCAATACTGTCCGAGTTTCACACATTTCGAATTAATGCATAGTATTTCTTGGTTGGGTTGACAGTCGGAGTCCAATAGGCAGCTTTTTTCAAGTACAGTACATTTGAAGTCAACACATGTCGTAAGTTTGGCATACGGGCACTGGTCGTCCGTTCTACATGCATCCCCTAATCTGATGCATTCTCCTTGCAGACAGAAAATATCCGGAGCTATAGGGCAGTCTCTGTTCAAACTGCATTTCTGGCTTAGTTTTGTGCATCTCTGGTGCAAACACATCGTTTTAGGGTGATGTGGACAGTCTCCATGAACTCTGCATTGTTGGCCAAGCTTGATGCACTGTGAATTCACACAGCTTGTCAGCGGATAAAATGGGCAGTGGCTATCTACACTGCATGATTGTCCTAGCATCGTGCATCGGTTCTGGACGCAGTAAATCGATGGCGATACTGGACATTCGGAATCGGTCATGCATGCCTGCCCAAGCCTCATACATTTGTGGTCCACGCAGAGGGTCGTTGGAAAGAGTGGACAGTCAGCGCCAATTCGACATTTCTGTCCCAGCTTGACACATACTGTATCTACGCAGATTGCTTGTGGGTATGATGGACAGCTTTTATCCGTTTTGCAAGGATAAAAGTTACATCGAGGATCGATGCACGGCGGATTGGGACAGTCTGTGTTAGGCGTGCATCGGAAATCGTTTCCAGGGTAAACGGTGCTGAAAATGAAAATTCCATCATTTAAAAAACAATAGATGTCCAGAATTTAAAACGTCATGTTATTAAGAATTTATAGGGATTTAGATGAGTGTCTCACTGACTTCTTACAAAATTTTTGCCTACATACATGCGTCATTTTTTTCTTGAAAGAAAAATAGATGATTTTCTGCGAATAGCATTATTTTGGTGTTGAGAATAATGGATGAACAGAGTTGGCAAGTCTCATCCTATTCGCTGCTCCACCACTTGGATCACGCGCGCTCTTGGACGCCCAGGCGGGCACGTGATCCCGTGTAGCAAAATTTCATTTCCATACAAAATTTTGGCCTCTTTCATTAGAATCATTCTCTCGGTCGTGTCGTGATTCTTGAGAATACCCTTCATGCCTATTACTTTTCCATCCGTTCTTGTTGGGAGTTTTTTTATAAGTTCATTGTTTTCTTTCCTTGTTCAAAATACCCAATCGAGAAGTTTGAGTGGTCTGTTGTGCCCTCTACGTGTGTGGTGCGACACAATTGTATATTTGTTAATGCGTTAGTACAAAGAAATTTGTTGATTATGAGCGTTTCACAAAGGTATGACATTGAATAGAGAGTGTATGACCGGTCATGCACGGCATCGCAAACTTGTTAAAGACAGTGTTCCACTTCAGAGTCGATTCTGAGGTTTTATATTAGAAGAATTTTCAGATGACGCCACTATCAAGAATATATTTCCTGCTATGACTCAGAATGGACCTGTTACGCACAAACTACGCCGTATTCATTGCACTGACACTTTCTCGGAGGGGGTCAGTTTGACGACGAGTTCTTTACGCGGAGAGAAAGGCCTCCTTGCTCTCATGTCTCTGTGCCAATCTTTCGCTCCAATTCTCCAAGTTGGGAACGTCTCACTTAAAATGATTTCGCATTCCCTCCATATAAAGTTCGTGATGTTTTGACTAGTTGATCAAGGTTGATTGTAAAATTAGATTCAAGCATGGTAGCAGTTGAGAGTAGCACATGCGATTATGATTCAAATCTTGTTTATGTCATAAAATAGATGTAAATGAAATATCCACGAGAATAGTATTTCATTTGGTGTCCTACGCTATTATACCTGAAAACCTTGTACCTTGCTAGGAGCGTATAATTTCGTCACACATTAGAACAATCAATTTGACCCATGTCTAACATATGTTCCCATTGTTATTTGTGCAAAGAAAACCACCCACTTGTTAATTTCTGCGAGATCCGTTCCACCTTCTTTGACTGCACTCTGCAACAAATTGACTACACATCTGAATATCTCGAAGTGAGTACTGAAAATCCCTTTGCTACTCTTATATACATATTAGATTGGTACTTCTATTTTGCTTTTTTTTTTTCGAAACCTCATGATTCCTTTCAAAAAATGGGACACTTACAGTGGACGGCAATGAGGGTGCCCCATCTGAGGCATTGAGAAGGATGCCGCGCAACCGCACCGCGAGCGCTGGGATCGGTGTCATCTGCTGTCGGAATGCTATTTCTAAGCTTTTTCTTCCCAATTTGGTCAAAAGTCCTTGAAATCGGGTAGAAAAGCTGCTAGAAATAGCATAACAGCAGCAGAAAACATCGGTTACGGCACGCGCGGCGCGGTTGCGCGACGTCCTTCTCGAGGCCGCAAATGGGCCACCGCAATTGCCGTCCACTGTAGATATCGTACTGTACTTGAGAATCAAATTCTGTTGTGCATTTCGCATAAAAGACAAGCACTCCTGTTGGAAGCTATGAAATTTCTGAAATAAGACTAAACTGCGCTTTTCGAGTTATTTGTATTTTTGGTGATTTTATGTCGCACAATGCCCAATACTGTCGCAAACAACTTAATTGGTTAATGCATCATTGTTCTATCTCTGAATGCTGGCGCAGGGGCTCCACTGTTCTAGAAGTGTAGAGAAGCTACATGTTCCCCACTAATTCTAGGATTTATGATTGATTATAAGCTTTCCACTGCTTCTTCAATGTTCTTTGTTCTGAAAGAATCCAATGATGTGCTAGGGAAGTGGTAAACATGCAAAAGTTTCTGCTTTTACACGACGGATGAATTTCGATATCTTAACTGGCAAACCATTCACATCCCATTACCTTCTTCAATAATTTCGCCCTTTCACTGCCACCTCTCTCTTAGCTGAATCTCTTATTTTGGAACAAGAGAAGCCAGCTGCAAAGTGCACCGAATGCAAAAGTTGTCATACCCGTATCGCGCCATGCACATGGTAACTAACTCTATTCGAAAGATCTCATTTGGTTGAGGGCTAGGCTGAGTGTAACTTTTTTTGTAGGGCTACACATAAAAACATTATGAGCAGCAGTAATTATACGTCATAGCTAAGTAAAAGTTAGGCGCTTTCCGCTTCCGTTCTATTCGTTTCATTTGTTTTCTTCAACCATAAGGATACTTTATACATTGTAGTTTAAGGCTTACATATCTTAGTCAATGAACCAGGGCGGGGCCACAGTTGCACGAGGATGTGTTGACAAACAGGACCATGAAAGGAGTTGGAAATGGTTGATGCACCGCTTATATACCTTACCTGTTCAGAAGTTTCGAGCTGACCATAATGCACGGCATAGCTCACTAAAAGTGGAAAATTCAATGTATCTAGTAGGTAATAATATTTCAACAACTAGAAGATGCAGTTCCGAAAATTGGTCTCACCAGTTATGGTTCCAAGCAAGTAAGTGAAAAAGTCCTGAAAAGTGCTTATCACATTGTGTTTTTTTTTGTCGCTAGCAGATATTACCAATATTAGTAGTCATTCGCTTACCAATTTAGTGAAATCGCTACACATATTTGATTTGCAAGCAATCCAGTAGTCAAGAGCCCAGCAATGTGTAAAGCACCAGTCCTTTTAAACAAGCGCTAACTGAACACGTAAATATATTTTCTTTTAGGGTGCAGACCAACATACGATACGTATAAGTAACTGAATGTATGAAGTAGAGAGAACACAGAGAAGCGTAGAACGCAGATGTGTTTGAGGAGTATCCAAGAAGACATCAAACTAACTAGGTGCATGTCTGGGTGTGATCAATACAAATGCTCACCGCCAGCTACAAAACATACAGGGAGCTCCAAACGGCCAGGTGCATAAGGACCAGTGGCGCAGCACTGCGTGAAACTCTATGTGTCTGCTGCTCCTCGACTGATAATGCTTTAGTCGTGTTTTCTGATACTGTACGCCGAACGCTGCCGCGCCGCGGTACTGGTCCGTACCCACCAGGCCGTTTGGAATTCCCTGTAGGCGCCCACATGCTTAACCAGTTGAATACGTCAATTGACCTCTGAATGCGCTGGTACCTACTTCTCTCAAATGCGCAGTTTTGCCATGAGTTAAAGGCTAGCACGAATTTTCGCAATCTGCTTCTTGACTATAATACAGGCTACGTGATAAAGATTGATGAAGATTATGACTTTATTATGTAAATCAAATGACACAGCATTCCGAAAAAATCCTACGTATGCATATATGAATCAATGCCATGTCAGAAAAAAACTACTCTTCCGAGTGAGATCCGGCTGTGTGGAAGCAGCCATGATGTCGCCACAGGAAAGACCGTAAGTTATGCTCGTCGATTTTTGTTCGTCTTACAAAGAAATCAGCCTTCAGAATTTGATGTGCTCCTACGAGAACTAAGTCAGGTCGAAGCTTGCAAGTGCTACATGAAATTCACTCCTTGTTCGCAAATCTGGTCGCTTTTTCGCCACAAGAATGCATCTATGCTCTACTACAGAACATTTTTTATCCTCTTGTTTCTCATCCAAACAATGTTCTAATGAGGGATTCCCTCGCTGGACTCACTTCTCATCGCGAATTGAATACGTGTGTAGGCCAGGTTTCAGAAATCCACTCGGAGGATTCATACTGACTTAGTTTCAATCCATTGTACTGCGCGGTGTAGGCACCTGGAACTTTTATTCCTCACGGAAATACCAAACTCCTAGAATCTGATCCATGCAAGATCTGAAACAAAGCCAACCAAGTTAGTTGTGGCGCTGACGCTTTGTGACTCATACCGCAAAGAAGGAGCCTACTGCGAGCAAGATTGCACTAATTCTGAGGTTCATTTTCACTGCGTCAATAATTGTGACGCATTTTTTAGAGGAACTGGAGCTAGCTCGCGTGCCGCAGATGTACTGTTGTCACATCACTTATAACTGCAAAGTAACATGAACACAGTCCGAAATGGATGAATGTTTCAGAATTTTCAATCATTACTTACATACGTTAAATTCACACGAGAAACGCCGCAAAATGGATGGCTATCTTACCTTAATACGAAGAGGAAGTTATCCAACAACATGCTAGCTGTGAATTGCTAATGTAAGGAGATTAAAGAAATGAAATTGTTCTCATCGATGTCGAATCCGTATACCCAGCTGCCATGGAATGTGGCGTTAAACGGAATACGTTCAAAACAAAAACAAAATGCGAAATGGCGATCGTGAGCACAATGATTCGCTAAAACTAGCTTTTCGAAATAACAACGATGGCCAAAAATACGACAACAAGGAAAAGTGCATCCAGAAGAAATTCCACGAGTAATTTGGAACATTGTCGTAAGATAGATGTTAACTGTCTCAAATTCAACAAAAGACAACCTTTCTGCTTGGGATATTCTCCATCTCTTTCAACAGAGGCCCGAATACGCTGAGTGAAGTCACCGCATGCAGCTCTCCTGGTGTTAGGTTTAACTCCTCTAATATTTGTGAGGTGACTTTCCAACTAATCCAGATTGTGGAGGGGTTTTGAACAAGTCCACGTCTCAAGTGTCACGAAAACCTACCAACCCTCCAGAATCGGAGTTTCTGCACGTTCGAAGTTGTTGTTGTTCAATGAGTTTCTTTCTTACCGATATTCGTAATAAACATAAACATAAACAATGCTGATTGAAATGGAAGCAACTGGGTGACTGTTCGATGAAATAAGTGCGACCCAAAACATATTTCTGGCCCAGTCCTGAACCAAACGTGACTTGTGAGCTTTGACGCGGCAAAGCATTCCAAATAGATTTACCCTTAGGACGGAGCACGTTTTCTCGGAGGAAAAGCGCGTGCTGTTACCGTGTTTGTGACCCACACTGTCAATCGCTGTATATGATGGGAAGTAGCGACGACATACGGGTCTCAGGTGAAGTCCAATGATCTGATAGAACACAAAATCTGTGCGTCAGTGAGCATTCCCAGATCTTGGAGATTCAAGATCCTTCTTTCAATCCATCCACAGAAACATGAGGAACTGCATGAGTCAGACGTTACAGTGAAGTGAGCAGCACTAAAAGAACGGAAGAGTGAAAAGAATGGAAGCGGCTGCACCTATAACTTTGTGCGATTGCCATAAAACAATGCTGGAATCTATCAGTGAGCAGATGAGCAGCATTTCCATACCGAAAACCATTATATATTCAATGTTATGCCAGCTTTCAAAGAAAAGAAGGAATCGCCTACATGATTCATTTATTGAAAAATATCATTTTCTCCTTTCAAATTTTCGAACTCCTCTCGATTTTTTTCTCGTTTTCGACGAAGAAAACAGAAAATAATAAGAGGAAAAGCTCAAGCATAGTCCCTATGGTCTCTCTAACATAATGGTAATGTTTTATCCAGGTGAAGCTCTTTTAGGCAGTACTTGATTGAAAGGAGCAACGCGATTGGGAGTAAAAGCCATTTTGCTTAGTGGTGGACGACGTGATCTTTCTAGACAGTAATGCAAATGGTAAACGTTGAGCTGGGCTGTAATGTCGTCATCGCCGATGTGTAGTTCGGACATCTTCACTTCCGACCACCATCTCTTCCTATCTCTACAACATTAACAACACCAAAATCTAAAAATGCAAAAACACAATTTCTCCAATTTTTCAATGAAAATCAAGAGTGTAAAATCATAAATCATCCACTACACGTTCCAATGCCTTTTTCCCTTACGGATGAGTGAGAAAAGGCATATTCAGATGTTTAGAATCCGTATAAGAGTAGAAATTTCAAAAACCCATAAATATTACAGTAATGCAAGAACTTTCTCTTCTACATATAACCTGGCTAATTCCCATCTCAAGCCTCGCAGATGGTAAGGCATGGCTGAAGGTGATGATAATCCAAATTACCTCTATGCGTTCTCTTATGTAAGAAAGGTTAGTCGAGTTGCGAGGTACGTGTGAAGTGTCAGTGTTCCACTAAAAAATATCTGTGTTGCGGACTAGTGGTGCGAATATTCTGACTCTGCAGTAATTTCAAACATCATCCAAGTTAATGATAAGATAAATAGTGACAAGTCAGGCTTTGCTATGCTACCGAGGTGAGCTGTGTCAACCAATCCCTCCACCAACTTCAGGGTGATACCACCCTTGCCAAGAGAAGGTCGAACACGTCGGAAATCGGCACGGTCGTACGCTCCCATCTCCGGCAGTTCACCTTTATCTGCACATTTTTGATTCTTTGTTCAGTCTACATATTCGAACGGACAGCTCGCCTTAAAACGCCCTCATTGAACACTTCGATATAGCCAACATTCCGTATCGATTAGTTGAAATTGCACGGATTTTCATAAGTCATTTGGACAAGATGGCTTGAAAACATAAAGAAGTTCAAAAGCAGAGAGAATTGTGTAACATCAGAATGCAGATTGATGGCTGGAGATATTAGGCGCATTGCAGGGATCATTCCATTGCGAAATAGAGGTGTATTAAAGAAATAAAGAAAATAATTACAAGTGCTGAAAGAGATATAAGTGATTTCATTCACCTCACACAGCTCTTCAAACCCAACCCTTCTAACACATACAGTGGACGTCAATGCGGTGGCCCATCTGCGGCCTCGAGAAGGACGCCCTGCCACCGCGCCGCGCGCGCCGTAAGCGATGTTTCTGCTGCTGTTATGCTATCTCTAGCAGCTTTCCTACCCGAACTTGAGAGTTTTCGACCAAATCGGGGAGAAAAGCGCCCAGAAATAGCATTCCGGCGGTAGATAACACCGATCCCTGCGTGCGCAGCGCTGTCGCGCTGCGTGCTTCTCGAGTCCGCGGATGGGCCACAGCCATTGACGTCCACTGTATGCACAACGTCGGGCAACGAAATTGGCTGCATATAACAAACATATCCACATGCCTCTAACAGACATCTCTTAGCTTTTGCTATTATTCTCTGATTTCACAAGTTACCAATGCAGGGAGAAGATTTTCACTAGCGATGGATTCGAGGCTGACAAGAGGTTGAACAATGTGAATATGTACATTGGATTTTGAATACTGGATTTTGAATAAACTAGTAACAAAGAAGCTCTCATTACACGTTGATTACGAGGATACAATGTGAATATAATATTCTGTTACTTCTTTTTGACAATTTATTTATGCTCGTACTTATAGGGGTATCAGAAAGGTTTCCGACCCCGACCTGTTCCATCTCTCCTTTCCCAATACTTCACGTGTGGTCGTGTAGCCGGAAGCCTTCTAAGCTAGCATGCCAAGTTTCATATTCTTAATCTGACCCGTTCAAAATTAACCCATTGACGACCGCGCGCATTTTTGCGTGTCTGGCGCGTGGGACCAACGCCCCTTTCAAGAGCGCGGCTCCGGCGGAGTTCCACACCGTTACGATAAGATAATTAGGACTAAAACAGATCATTTTGCAGAAATAATTTGAAAACACAGTTCCACAAGATCACTAGTATCATAGGACCAAAAAAGGAGAGAATCTAAACGCTTCTGGATTCCATTAAGGCCGAAGGAAGTTTGTAGAGGGTGTTTTCAGTGTTATAAGGGAGTGTTCAGAAAGTATACACGTTCGTACGGCTCTAACCTGACGAATAAGGAAGTGCAGGATGTAATGAACGTGTTTCTATGTAGGAAACGTGGCCTTTCTTCGGAATATTTCCATCCACTACACAAAAAATGCAAAGCGATTTCCCTCGACTTCAAAATCTCATCCTTTTCATGATATTTGTCGCAATAAAGGAGAATACTTTCCTGAACCACAGTTGTTTTAGACGTTTTTAGGAAGTACTGTACACATTCTATGTGGAAATACTACTTCGAAAATAGGGTCCAGTACTTGATAATAGGGGCGCGGCTCACCGGTGAGCCGCGCTGTCCCACGCGACCAAAAAAGCGCGGCTCACCGGTGAGCCACGCGGTCGCCAGTGGGTTAATGGCGCTCTTTCCTAGCCTAACCACCACCCGTTTTACATGCTTCTCGACAGCACCCGTCCACAGATCATGATCTGCGGTTGCTGCCACACGAGAACGCGTATTCGAATCATTTAGTCACCCATCCTATTGTCCGGGCCTGGCACCCAGAAACTATTATCTGCCGGAAATGTGGAACAACATCTTCGTTCAACGAAATTCAGGTCAAAAACGAGCTGATGTCTGCTGTTACTCCGCCCTATGTGATAAAAAGAGCTCTTTGAACGGTTTAGAAAATAGAAATTGAGCTAAGAAAAGTGTTAGTGTTTTTATTAGTATTAACCTTGTTTTATATTAGTGTTTGAGGAACCTACTTTTTGCTACAACAAAATTTCGTCGCTGCAGACGTTCTGAAAGTAGTCTAGGCCGGGATCTTTTTGATATATGTCCCCTATAGAGGTACCTGTGAAGGAATGCACACAAGGGTACGATCTGGGTTTGTTTTGAAACCATTGTCAGACTTCATCGCTGTTCTAGAAAAGTTTGTCATATATACATCATCCTACCTTCAGGTTCCCAAAGGGAGAAGCATTTCTCCCGATAGATGTCACTCTTGTATGCTAAAGAAGTCGTGCTATTATGGAACCACCGCGCCTGATTGTTGTTTGCTACATAATTAAAGCTAACTAAGCTATTACCATTTCTGCACTCGCTTGTTCATCTTGAGAAAATAAGCCTAGATTTTCACAGAAAAATTTTAAGGTACCTATTGACGCTTCTCCTTCGAATGCAAGGACTTCAAAGAAGGGTTGAATTTCACGATGTCATCAGTGGAATCAGATATTTTATGAATGATGAAATAATGTGATAGAACCACGAAAACCACTGTCATCGATGGCATTGAATTGAATTTTCTACGATCAATCTCGCATATATTCTCTGCACTAAACAGCGTGAGAGCGGCATTTACAGCCGTCACAAATTTCTATGACGGTAGTATTTTTCGTTTTACGAGATCTGAAGCGGCAGCCTTTGTCGTCATAAATTATAAATATGGCGAATGTTGCTGCCATTATAAGTTGCATACGAAAAAGCGGCTTAGGAGCTTCTACTTATCTCCATAGTTTTTCTTAAATCGGGCAAATCTAGCATTTTCCCCAAGCCTATGCTATGTCGATATGGAACTAACGAACCCCTCGTATGCAAATACAATCTCTGCTTTATTTCTTCTTTCAACTTTCTTTTTACTAGTTGTGCCGTAAGTTCTACCATAACGTGTAAGGCGCCGCAGCAGGAATCGTGTTTGAGATAATTCAGAAACCTTAACAACCAGCGAACCTAAAACCAACTCGAACAATCTATCTGGATTATAACTCGGATAATCTGAATTATGTTGTTGTCCGTTACCTCTAATTAATCTCATGGAGGAATGGGGTGAGCGTCACGATAATAATTCTTATCTAAATGCTTTGAGCGCTGCTGCTATCTGCAGGTTGTTAGGTGGCATCGCTTACTGAGTGCCTCACGTTTCGACTTGAACGTCGTTTACGGAAGCGTGAAAGTGGTGCAAAGTTCGATTATGCATTCTTAGTTATCCAGTATTTCATATCTCCTTTTCTATTGCAACACCGTTTTGGACCAACTGAAGAGAACAACAGTATGTCACCTGAAAATCGTTTGACATCGCCTATTGGAGCCTAAAGCCTGCTTGTGGCAAATGTCCTAATGGCCATCCCAAATTCTTAACAAGAGAGGAGCCTCAAAGACTGTTTCTCCTGCACTTGGAATGAAATCATGTAAATAATAAAAATGTACACCATCACGGTCGAATAAGAATCCTAACAAGATTGTGTGGTGCTGCATTTGTTATATTATTCTAGGTGTCAACATACAGTGGACGTCAACGGCGGTGGCCCATCTGCGGCCTCGAGAAGGACGTCGCGTCACCGCGCCGCCTGCGCCGTAAACGATGTTTTCTGCTGCTGCTATGCTATATCTAGAGCTTTTCTGCCCGATTTTAAGGATTTTTGACCAAATCAGGAAAAAAGGGACTAGAAACAGCATTCTGGCAGCAAACGACACCGGTCCCAGCGCGTGCGGCGCGGTCGCGCTGCGTCCTTCTCGAGGCCGCAGATGGGCCACCGCCATTGCCGTCCACTGTAAGTCCTTGCGCCTTTTTCGGTTCCTTCGAATCAATTCAAGGGTCTTCGTATAAGAAATTTGTTGGGTCAAAGTTGTTGGTGTTATCGAGATCAAATATGTCTTTATTAACCATAGAAAATCGCTGATGACCAGTCATTTTAAGCAAAATGTCCCATTCATACTTATCACAGGTCAATTGGCCAGTTTTGATGGCCTTTCGAGCTCCAGCTGATTGACAGTAGGGGTGGCTGTCGGTTGCGCTGTCTTCTACTGACTCGTTGCTCCACTTTGCAGGCTTCAAACTTAAGCAAACTATCTCTTCAAGAAAAACTGTTTACAATATTCTTGTAGAGGAAGAATAGCGCTTTCGAATCGTAAATGACCCCTTTCCCTCAAATATGGCAAATTGGTGGAGAAAAATGCATCCGAAAAAAAAAAGCTCAAGGACTTATATTAGCACCTAATATTATAGCTTATCGTTGGCACACTGAGGGCTCTCAAGGCAAGCATGACTCCGAACTCAGGCATTTGTGCCTTGTCCTAAATCTACGCTGAAAAGATTACCTCATCGTTGGGAACATATGCGAAACGCACTGACTGCCTACAGAGGAGTGGGACTGCTGCGCGAGCAATGCAAGCATAACCATAGTATTTGAATAAAAATGTGGATAAAAACCGTGCGAACGAAGTTCTATCGGCCGTGGATGACATCCAAGTACCGTGCCGTGCTGAGACATCTTAATAAAACTTTACAAGATTTATTATGGGTTCTCTCTTCCCTATAGAACTGTGCTTTGGAGAATTCTTTCATAACATTTCCTCGACCATGAGACAAGGACCTGTTAAGTGGCCTACGCAGCCGTTGTTATTCTGAGTTCTTGCCACGTGGAAACAATTTCTCGGGAAGATTTCTGATATTTTTGTGTATGTATCGCTTTTTATGAGGGAATAGTCGAAGCACCACCACTTTCTCTCGTTTTCTCTTTCAGTTTTTAGCAGCAATAGTTTAGTCACTACTTATATGCCATGATCCGCACACAGGGCCGGTAGTAATCCACCCCGCAAGTTGCCAACACGCGGTGGTACCAGGATGGGACATCAGTGGTAGCCGTAACGGTGCGAAGGCACCTCGATCAATAGGGGCGGTTGATTTTCGCAAGTCTTTTTTTACATGAGTACCATCTCTGCAAATCACTTCATTCCCATGTTTAGTGGTAAGATTTCTTGATTCCGAACTGTTGTGTAAAAATAAGGGGGAGCCCGAGGTGTCTGCGAGGTCGCGATCTCCTTGGGCGCCACCAAAGTTGCCACCTTAAAGGCAGCACCCACAGAAATTTTGGACCTCTTGATTTCGGCACAATTTGAGGTAAACGCATGCGCTGAACATTGTTACAATGCCGAAAACAGTCGAAACCTTCAAATCTCCATATTCTGTAACCTCTCAGATCATCGCTTTGGGCAGATTGGGCCGAGTTGCGCGACTTGTTTGATGTGGACCGATTCAAAAAAGTCGATATCGCTGCCTCCTTTATCAGCTGTTTTGTTGGCAAAATCGGTCTTTTGCACTGTTTTGCAGTGTTTCTGAAGCTGATGGAAGAAAACAAAGTTTGAAAAAGTTTGCATATCCGGTCAAGATGTCGCAAAACACTATTGAATTGTAAAATGGTCCCAATACAACGAAAGAATTCAAAATTGAAATAAATGACGAGAATCAGGCCACACTAGTAAAAAGCAAGTGGATTCGCGCTAAAATGACAAGTAGAAAACTTTGCTGTGGTAGATAATGCGAAAAAGGAGAGCTAAGGAATAAAATGAGCTTTCTGGTAACAAGAAAAGAAATGGGTGCCTACTTGATCAGCTGGCAACAGCGCTCCGCTGCCGCTACGACTCGATCGAACGACCCCACGCTGATCCTGCTGATCCAGGATCTTGGACATCCAACTCTATATATCTTAGAAGCTGTTGAGTTTTCCGTGCTCTTCTTTTGTAGAATTGTTGGGAGAATTGCTGAGCTTCCAAAACGATCAAAATCTCAGGTACGAAAATTTCCGTGGGTGCTGCCTTTAAAGGCAGCACCCGTCGAAACCATCGTGTTTGTGATTTCGCCGGATTCTGGGGTTTTTGGGGGTGTATTGCTCATATCTGGTGGTGAAATCGCGTGAAACATCCGAGAAAGCCGGAAAACGCGAAGCTGCTTTCCGGACATGCGCAGACAAGTATTCCGGCGGCGCTTTGCGTGCGCAAATGGGTCCCAGCATGGAGACAGGGAATCGGTAGCAGCCCGCATGCGTTCAAATGCGTAAGCTGGCGCGTCGGGGCCCTCCGAAGCACTGGCCGACCGGGCGTGCATGCGACGGCAGTTCGCCGTTTCCTGCAGGTAAGTCGTTACTGTGTGTGTTCCTTGTAGATCCGTGATGTGCGCGACGCCTACTTTAGGGTCCGCAACTCAGGTCCGAGTTGAGGATTTCGACTCGTACTGCCTTTAAGGTGGCAACGTAGGTGGCAGCAGGCGAGCGCGACGAGAGAGTGTTGAAGAAGAGAGGTTTCCCCGTTGGCAGGTCGGACATGCCCTAGGGCATGTCCGAGGTCGTACCACGTCGGAACTTCAGCCGTGATCATGACCAAAGTGGTGTGCGTCGCTCACGCACTATTTTTGGTGAACAATCGATTTTTGCCAGAGTTTCGTTTGGAGTCTATTCTTGTGTTATCTGGTTGATTTTTTTCTCTTTAACCCTTAGATAGCATTCCCCTGTAATCATTCCAAAGGTATAGTCTCATAGAATGATGGTAGCCATGTTCGATATTGTGTGCGTCGCTAGGTTTTGCAGCCATAACGGAATGCCGCATTTACACCTACTTTGCATCCAAAGTTGCCATCTTGTAGGCAGTGTTGCCGTCATGGTGGCAACATTGATACCAACTTGCGGGGTGGATTACTACCGGCCCTGGTGTATGAGACGGTCGAAATACCATATGAAAAAATGAAACCCTTCTCTAAAACACCAGTGAAAAGTTCTGTAGAATCTAGGCTATCTCGAATATGTTAACTAGAAACTGCAAGATCCTAAGAACTAAAAGAACTGATAGAATCACGATCTACATCAGTGTAATTGTTTTCCTACGCAAGTTGGTATAGAAGTGAGGCGCAGATAAACACTTTTGAATTTAGAAGTAGAATCACGATCATTTCACTGCCTTTATCAATCTCCAGAATCCCATAACAAATTTATGAGTGCTAGAAAAACCATATTGTTTCTGGATTCTATTCGTGGTTTAGGACCAGACAAAGGAACTGTGGATAAACACCCCGCTGGTCATGCATTTGGTAAGTAAGGAATTGCTGCCTCAGTATTTGTGGGAACAGATAAACTCAAAAAAAGTAGGTTGGAAGAAGAAGAAATCTACAAAAGAATCAAGGTGGTTCAATTGAATGAAGCAAATAACAACTAATTCTGCTTCTTGTACAAATTTCCTGGCAGAGGATTTAGTCTTCCAATCCGAGATTATAGTCTTCCCGCGTTTGGTAAACATTTACTAAATCTCGCTTTGTTGCAGGTCTTGTATTTGGGGATCGCCATACTAACTGTCTCCTGTAAAGGTTTGCAATATCACACAAGTTTTGTGAACATCTCTCCTTGTAATCATGACCAATTACTCGTTTAGATATGGTACTTTTTGATAGTGGCCAAATCAGGATTCCGGAGGACGATGTGAGTTAGAACACGTTAGCTCTTAACAAACTTCCAGTTTATCTCTGGCAGAAATTGTTCGAGCTTCTCTCCAAGTAACTGTTATCCCTAAATAAAGCATTATGCTACGTAATAACGGATTTAGCTTGTGGGTGGTCCTAAAATACGGAATTGGAAGGCCGTCTCCGGCCGTTTTACCGGGACAGTGCTCAGAAAGCCAGCTATTATCTGGTTCAGAATTGGGGGAACAATAAATTTTAGGATCTTTTGGTTTCATCGAGTAGCCTCTCAATTGCACAGAACTCAATCAAACGTTCTAGCAGGTTTTAACGGTTCCTGAAGCACAGGCCTGCTAAAAACCCCACAGGAGTTGAGAATCTCCGGAAAGGAACTTAAAAAATAGGAAATATTTTTTTTGCCCAACAACCTGCGCACCGAGCCCTTCGACTTCATTTGATGTCGCTGGTCGTCCTCAACAGTTTCCATGAAATTGTTCCTATGCCAGAATGATATTCCAGGCGAATTGTGTGATAAGATATGAGATATGAGAGCTACTCAGAAGCCCAAAAACAAATTGTCGACAAGCATTTGGCGAGCAAGTATTTCATCGCATCTGAAACTTGCTTTTTCAAAAACTTGTCGACTTGGTTTTGCACTTCCTTGTCGACGGGTGGTCGACCGTATGAACTTGCTCTTGACCCCTTCTTCACTGACAATCTGTCAGCTCTACACTACAAAATTGCCCAAGGTAGGACCTGTGTGGATGTGGGGGTTTGCACTACCGTCCTTCATTAGGACGCAAACTCTTTCCCACTCGTTCTCTTCACACCAAGGTGTCGCTGTGTAGGCCTTATGAACTTTCAACGATTGGTCTCACCGTAGTTGCGAAATCGCACGATAGCCATACTAGAGCCCCTAGTGGACGTTAGAAAGTGGGTTGGGGCAGCCACTTGGGCTTTGCACAGTCGCACTTGCAAAGTTTTCCGAAAATCAGCGAAAATAGTAACTGGGAACAAATGCGAAACTTTTTTCATGAGCTTCGTAGGTAGAGTCATTCTCCGAGGTCATAGCGTTACATCCTTCCATTTGATGTCACCGTATTTCTGACTGTGTCACCGTATTTCTGACATGCCTATGGATGAGATACCACTTCAATCCTCAGGTCGGCGCAGTCATTTTATTCAGAGGACAAAAGCTTTGAACAATGGAGTGTTACTAACATAGTGTAGATGACTGCTAGGAATGACTCGTGTTGAGATGGTTGTTGGGATGCCCAAACTGACAAGGTGCTGCTTGTGTACCACAAAGGGAAGAAGGGGTGGTCGATTCAGACAGGAATGATAGGAAAAAAACCAGGATTACGCAAATACTGTGTGTCAGCACTGAGGTAGAGTGCTTGCTATCGTGCCACGAATGGGTACTTTAATGAACGCCTTAGTGGTTTTCAAGAACGTACCCGACGCGCCATATGTACGCAAAGATATTGCTATATGGTATGGATGCTATGTCAATGTGGCCTTTTTGGTGTCCGTGCGCGCCAGCTTACACCAGGCTAGATTACTTCCACATGCTCACCTGACGTACACGTTGTGGAACCCACCAGCATTGAGCGGGTGCAATCAAGAGCATCAAGGGAAGACAGCACCTTGCTGTTGCAGAGTTTTTGCGCTATTTCATCATTGGACGTGGGTTCGTCTTTCCTTTTTTTAAACCTGGGAATGTGGCGGAGCCTCCGCCACAATGATTTCATAGGTGCTGCCTTTAGACTATGACTCAAATTTTAGCAGTCATTTGAGCAAGTTATTCGGTTAACTAACATAACGTCAAGTTGATGAAGGCGAATTGTCATTTCTGCACAGGTTTTTTTTTTCGTGGTAAAACTTATTAATGCGAGCACCGGAAAAGTTTGCGTTCTAGTGCTCCAGCGGACTTCTCACAACGTTTTAATTGTACCTTCTGCATTACTGAATTTGGTACCACTCCCTTTTTCTTGTATTATTCTTCTTTTCTCACTGAAAATGATTCAAGTATGAATTTCAGCCTTGGATTGTGCCCAGCTACAACATCACTATCAAAAAGTACGTCATCGGGATGTGAGTGATGGAAAATGTTCCGTTCTTTTTCTTCAGGATTCGTCCTATTTGTTGGCGGGCTCCGCTTTCTAGGCCCTACATGCATCATTCGCCCTTGTCGGGTACCTGTCTGTGTGGATACCGAACACTTCATATCGGCGTGGAGCAAGTTGTAACAGCTCTCCCTCGAGCCCCTTTTTGGCCGTTTACAGTGCGTCTCGAGATCTGTAGCGATTTTAAAGACGATGCCCTTTGAGCACATAGGATATGACCGTGGCATCGTAAGTAGAATTCGTGAAGTTCATCTGTGATCGCGGCAACACCGGAACGGTTTTTGATGGACTGTCGTTCGAAGCGTGTTATACTAGCCGTTTATCGTTCCGCTCTATAGCGCTGAGATGGCCTTCTATTTCCTTCGCCGCAGACGAACACAGGCTGGACAGCGCTTCCATAAATCATGGATACTAGTCAGTCTCGAGACCTCTTACACACAAAATACCTTTCGTCGTGTGTTACCTCTCCCACGCAAAGTTAACTAGAACTACGTATTACTTATGAGAAAGGTTGATATCGGAAAAGATCGCCGATCAAAGTTCTTGAACGCAACCGCCCTCAGTTTATGTCGTCACGTATGTGGTGTCGAAATCGTCCACTCTTGTTGTTATTACTCGCTGGTGAAGCTTTAGGTTTGTGTTTGCCGCTCAAATTCTTGTTCGCTGTTCCAGAAGAAGGACAAATGTGGGCGTGCCATTTCCACAATGTTAACCGTTGAGTGGATATCGGTCAAATCCATCTTTGCGCAGTGGTCTCCTTCGAGGGACGCTTTGGAGAGTGATGGTCTTTAGAAAGACATTTAAAGGTCTCATATCTGACATCGGCCTACAAGTGTTGCAACCTTGGGGATTCCGAACACTGTAGAAATCGAAACGGGTGTTCCCTCTTTAGTGCTTGATATTTATCCATAACTGCTCAAATGAATGAATGAGTGTTTCGAGTATGGTCATCTGTGACTGTTGCGGTGCAGCCAGAGTGCACTTTCGGAACATAGTTGATCATCTATAATGGCTTCAGGGCTGATGCTCACGAAACAGTAACCAAGCAAACCAATTATGGTTAGCGTGACTAGTTATCGTACAGACTACGTAGTGCTAGACGATGCAGAAGTGAATATTGGATTGTTGACCAAGTTTTGGCTGGTTCTGCATTCATGAATCCTAGCTCAGAGGGACAGGTCTTGCAAAGTCAGTCACAAGACGGCACTCTACGAGCAGGGATGAGCGGAATTACGCTTTCGAAAGTTCGGAAAATTCTGAATTATGCGAGCTTCTAGCTTGTAGGATTGGCGGTAGTTCGATGGTAACATCTCATATGTATTGTTTTTATCTCTCCAAATTGTGCCGAATTGCGAACTTCCTACAAGTTCCGACTTCCGATCTTGCGGAATAATTCCGCTCACGTGTGTTTGTGAGGCTCTGTTGGCAGAATATGTTCACAATCATGAGACTTCGCTAACCTCTTAGGTTTGGCTTCTGCCTTGCAATAGCGAACACGCTGACGCAGTGTCTGTATCGCCAGAACAAGTGTTGATTTTTCTTCGAACAGTCCGCAGGGTAGCATCCGGTCTGGGCTGTGATTCATGAAACGATAACCAAGCAAACCAACAATGGCTAGAGTGATTGGTTATCGTATTGACTACGTAGTGCTAAGAGACGCAGACAACAAAAGTTGGTTTGCTAGCCTGGGTTATCGTTTCATGAATCCCAGCCCTGATAGGTCTAGGTCGACTGTCTGATTGAGTGCTGAACCAGCACCGAACTACTCAATGTTAGCCTTCTGAGGTAAGGCATTGTTATATATTAGTCCAGTCCCAAGCCAGAGTAGGCAGAATGAATGCAGGCTACACTTCCTCAATTGAATGAAGCTGTCCGTACTTCCTAGTACGGAGTCCACTAGGAGCGCGAAATTAGCATGTGATGAGAAAATAAGAGTTTTCTCACCACTGCAACTCTGAGGGTGTCGAGTAGGCGCTGTAGTTTGTTAAAGGCAGCACTCACGGAAATTTTCGACTTGAAAAAGTCAACAAATCTCAAAGCTATCGAAGGTGCCAAACAATCGCATATAGTCGGAACTTTTCGATAGCACCAAAGACCCTGTTTTTAGAAGCTCACGGTAAGGTTAGGTGTAGCAGGTGTAGTCGAGTTGCATGAGCTATGGGATGGGGATTGACAGCAAAAGATCGTTAATGCCTTTTTTTCATCGGTTGGATATTTGCGCAATCAGTTATTTGTTCCATAATGCAGGCTTTCCGTACCTCATTAGGAAAAATAACCATTGGAAATTGTGACGCACTTAGCATACATGTCATTTGAAAATCAAAACCTCGGGAAATCTTCTAATAGGAGGAAATTTGGAGAAAATCGAAATTTCAACATAAAATAGTTTGAACTTTTGCTAAACAGCTTTAATTTCTGTGAAACACAAATGAGAAAGCAATCCATCTGATAGAAGTAGCAAAAGTACAAAAAATCCTCAAAATGACTCACGAGGAGAGAAAAACGACTGGATTTTACCAGAACCGCAGTGAAACAGCTGTTTCTGTTGCAATTTGAGCAACAAACAACTAACGGGAAACTCGTCCAAATTGACCGGTGGCACAAAGATGTACCAGTTACTGCGATGAACGCAGTCAGTTTTCGTTGCTGTTATTATAAAGAAACCAATCGGAGTGCGCCAAAGTACCAGAATGTGTGAAAATCTGAGGAGCGAAAGTTTCCGTGGATGCTGCCTTCAAGCTCCCTAGAAGTCCTCCCTTGGAATCTTGTATATTGGGGACTAGCTGCAAACTACACTCTACACCATCCGAATAGCTATATATTCTTCTGTTCACCCCAGACTTTGATTTTTCAGGGCTTATATTTTGCCGACTAATCAGCCTTGTACGACGGACGAATCCTGCTTGATATTTCCTGGGACTCGTTGCTTGCACAAATATTGTACTACTCCTGGATCCCCATGCACAAGCGATAACGATTGTCCGGCAAAGCACCACTCGTACTGTGTACATTCGCAATGTATCAGTTTTGGACAAAAATGTGCGGAAAACGAACAGTGTCCCTTCTATCCAACAATTAATTGTTTGAATTCGATTTGCATCAGACCGAAGCACTGCGATACCAACGCCGACTGCATTGGATACGATGGAGCAGAATGTATTGGCTTCAGATGTGTAAAGCCAACACGTTCATGTAGACGCCATTCGGATTGTTTTTTCAAACCACATACTTACTGTATAGAATATAGATGCAGGTGGTTGTATCAATCTTGCACTGCCGATTATGACTGCCCCTACATAGGTTACACACAGTGCTCGAATTCTCGCTGTGTTATCATCACTGAGGCTCCTGCAGAGCCCGGATCTTGCAACTCGAACAAGGACTGCCCTAGTCAGAATATCTGTTTGAATTCAAAGTGCGTAAAGAAGGGCGCATGCACGAGTGATGCTGATTGTCGTAATTATCCCGAGCCATACTGTATCGGCAACCAATGTCAGCGGCTAGGACAATGTCGTGTTGATTCCGATTGCCCACTGGATCCACTTATCTACTGTCTTGGTTACAAATGCGTTAAGCTTGGACAGAGCTGCCGAGCTGACAGCGATTGCTCCTATCCGCAAGTAAGTTGCATTGACTCAAAATGCATCAAGCTAGGCCAACGTTGTCTCAGTGATTCAGAATGTCCATACGCACCATGGACCTTTTGCATCAACTCAATGTGTGCAAAAGTGATAACATGCAATAAAGACTCTGATTGTGGACTTTATCACCAGACCTACTGTATTAATTCACATTGTCGATACCTCGGGCAGTCTTGTGAAACGGATGAAGTATGCCCACATTATCCGTTGACAGCTTGCGTCAACTTACAATGTGTGAAGATTCATCAGTCGTGTAAACAACACAGCGATTGCCCTTATTTCCCACATACCTCGTGCATTGGAAACCAGTGTGAGAAACTGGGTGGAAGTTGCAAAAGGGATGCTGATTGTCCATTCCCATTTTACACAATCTGCAAAGATTCAACGTGCCAAGCGGTAAGCGCATTCTTTACTTGTGTTCGAATTGTATTGAATTAAAAAACATTTTTCTAGAAAGGAACTGGAGACATTTTCTTCAACATTACTAATATCAACATTGGAGAGTGAGCTATTTTTATCTTTATCTTAGAATTTTACTTATCTTCAGTCGGGTTGTTGCAAAGACAACGCTTTTATTCGACGAATTGAAAGCAGTCAAAATTATATACATATATTATTATTATTATTATTATTATTATTATTATTATTATTATTACTATTATTATTATTATTATTATTGTATAATGCCAAAAGGTAAGTCCTCTCTTCAGCACCGACAATTTATTTACATATATATTATATAAATAAATAAATTTATATATATATATATATATATATTATATATACACATATATAAATTGTCGGTGCTGAAGAGAGGAGTTACGTTTTGTCAGGCTTGTGCGAAAGTAATTTCTGGAAGGGACGTTCCAGTTCAAGACGTTATACCAAGACGATTTCAGCATGCTCCTAATCACCAATATGCTGTTGTGACTTTGCAACTCAACTAGAGCTCAGGAAAAGCTATTCAGTGAGGTTACGGTCTGGGAACAATGAGAATTAGTGGAAAACTCGATGACTTACTATGTCGGTTTTTGCGGGGAGGTTTTGGAATGTGAGGTTCAGATTACCCTAGAGCAGCAGAAATTCTGCTCCTCATCATCACTGCCGACCACGTCTGTGATAGATATTCAGATATCAACTCAAAGGAACAGTGTTAGGAATCTGCTCTCAATGTGTGACTATATTAGAGGAGGCTGCAGTAGATCAAATCACACTCCTACAGCTCCACCGAACTCCTACCACCACCACCTTATTTGGTTCAGGAATACCTAGAGGAAAAATCCTTCTACCCATCCACATTCTCGCTACATGTTATCGTAGAGGAACCATCTCTATCTGTACTGGCTACCCGGCCTAGAAAAGGAACCTTTTTCAGCAGAAAATTAGGTTAGAGAAAGTGCCATAGCGGGTGCGACGCTGGTCATTGGTCAGATCATGAGAAATTCACTTCAGCACTTTTCTTGACATGTTTATTGAGGTCAAATATTTTGAAAATGTAGTATAGTAGACATCCATCGCTGCTCTCAACATTTATATGGTAGGATCAGGTTTAGACTCCCCAGCTGCTCACAACGTTCAATCGTCAAGCTACATCCTGCGACCATGGTTGTGTTCGAGTTTAAAATTGCAGGAGGACAACTTCGCTATCAAATTGGGCCAAAGAAAAACGTATCTTTGTGCATACCGCGAAACGGCTATTAATTTCGCAACAGCCTGGTAATAGGATTTCAGAAAGAGTACTTTTTGTAAATTTTGAAGAAATTGTTCATGAATATTTTGCCCAACGAAATCAAATTTACAAGCAAATTTTCGCGTCCTATGTCTCAGAACAGTCCACGGTGGATAAGATAAGCAATCACTCTAACCATCTTTGGTTTCCTTATTCAGCATTTCGCGCATCCGAGCGATGAAAAGAAGGACATGAACAGAAAGTATGACAACCAAATAACAGGAAGAATCTCCAAGCTCACAAAAACTGAAATCTTCGCAAAAAATGGTTCCCATAATGTCGACGCGTTCTAGACAGAGATTCTTATTATTTTAAAAAGGTTTTTTCTAATCGCAAACTTTGACCTTCAAACTTTGCAGGGCACACGTTTTACCAATGGGAAAACGCTGCACTTTGGACAACGATTGTTCGATATTCCCCAGAACCCAATGCTTTGATGGTTTTTGCGTATCAAAAGGAAAACCATGCCGAACAGATGCAGATTGTCCTCCCTATCCTCAGTCACAGTGCATTCGTTCGCTGTGCCTTAAGATGAAAGATAGCTGTATCGACGACAGCGATTGTCCGTTTTATCCTCGCACGAGATGTATAAAATCAGAGTGCGTGAGACTGCAAGGTCAGTGCAGCACAAATGTGGATTGTCCGCTATCTCCATACACTGAATGTCACAACAATCAATGCATTCCTCGCCCTTGCAGGAGCAACGCCGACTGTTTAACCTCTCCACCAATGAAATGTGTCCAAAACTCATGCAGAGAACTGTTCCAATCTTGCCGTGCAGATACCGACTGTCCGCAAAATGGGGATACTTTCTGCATCAAATCCCGCTGTGTCACACTGTTGCAGTGGTGCGCTAACGATAAGGGATGTCCTTACTATCCTCACACGTTATGCATGAACTCGAAATGCATCAAAGCAGCCGTATGCAGTAATGACTATGACTGCCGTCAGTACCCAGGAACATTCTGCATTCAATCACAATGCAGAGAACCTGGACACTGCCGCGCTGATTCGGATTGTGGAGCAGACCGCTCATTCAATTGTATCAGAAACAGATGCATAAAAATTGGACAGTCATGTAGAGTTGACGTAGACTGCTTGTACAACCCCGAGTTAATGTGTTTGGAAAGCAAATGCACGAAACTTGGGCAGGCTTGCACTGTGGACTCAATGTGCCCTAATTATCCACTTACGTATTGCATGCACTCAAAATGTATAAAAATCCCGACATGCATAGGAGACGAGGATTGCAGAAATTTCCCACAAACGTCCTGTATCAATACGAAATGCGAAAAACTTGGTCAGAAATGTCGTGTGGATTCTGATTGTCCATTCAGACCATCTACAGGATGCGTGAACAAACAGTGTGCAAAACTAGGACAGAGCTGTCGGTTTGACACGGATTGCCCGCTCCATCCGAACACCATGTGCATCGACTCCAAGTGTGTTGGGGCTACATATTCTTGTGGGGCAGACCGTGACTGCCCGTATTATCCGAGAACGGTTTGCGTGAACGACCGATGCATCAAAGTAGGACAGGCATGTCGACAAGATTCTGAATGTCCACACCATCCTCACACATGGTGTATAGCTTCTCAATGCACCAAACTTGGGCAGCCATGCACCCAAGACCGGGATTGCCCCACCTATCCCCATACAGCATGTGTTGACTCACGTTGCATCAAGGTTGGCCAGAAGTGTGCAGCCGACACTGACTGTAAATACTATCCAAAAATGGTGTGTTTAGATTCAAAATGCGTGAAGCTTAGCCAAAGCTGCTCGAGAGATGAGGATTGTCCTCACAGGCCTCATACAATTTGTCTCAGGTCGTGGTGTGTAAGGGTTGGTCAAACTTGCAGCCAAGATCGAGACTGTGCAAACTATCCAGACCTACAATGTATAAACGGTAGATGCCATCGGATTGCGGGGAAATGCAGAAGGGATTCCGACTGCCCACATCATCCCTATACAGGTTGCGTGCGGTCTGAATGCATGAAAGTAGGACAGCACTGCAGAAGTGATGAAGACTGTCCATCTTATCCATACATGGAATGTACGAACAACAAATGCGCAGCGGTACCTGGATCTTGTCGAACTGATCTCGATTGCTCGCAGCATCCTCCCAGAGAATGCATTCGCTCTTTGTGTGTGAAGCGTCGAACGTGTCGAGCCAACGACGACTGTCCCTTCTCTCCCGAAAATCGTTGTCTGAATACGCACTGTAACAAACCAGGCAAATATTGCAGAAAAGATCGAGAGTGCAAAAGTAAGGGGAATCGATTCTGTGTCAACCACCTATGCATTAGGCTTGATCTTCCATGCACCTCCGATAGCGACTGCCCATACTATCCGAAAACGCTGTGTAAACGCACCCGCTGCGTCAAAAAACCGCGGACGGAGACAACAAAAAGTCCACCTACTCGCTCAACTCGACGGACTACCAGGCATACAACACAAAGACCACGTCCCACTACTACAACTACCACGACAACCACAACTACCAGAACGACTCCTAGGGTTGAGGATTTTACATCCAAATATAGTGAGTTTACTCAAGTTTCGTTGCCTTTCATGCTCGTTACCTTATTTCTTGTCTTCCTTTACCATTTAAATCATTGATATGTATTTGCTTTCGCACTAGATCCATCTTCCACTCGAATCCCACCAGTCCTTGCCTTCGTTGTTTTATGTAAAACCTAAGATGTCCTTTGGATCCTGAACTGTCTCAGAACCTACTCTTATGCAAAGTCAATCGCCAGGTGTGGATCAGTAAGATCTAGCAAGCAGTAAAGAGCAGTAACTCATATTATTTAACAAGTTTCATAGTCGACCTGGAGGCTTTCTCTACGATTCGTTGATGAAATATGGTACTTCGAGGGAAAGTGCGAGTACTTCCTCCGAATGCATCCTGCGCTTGATTTTGGTTGAGAAACATTAACAACAATTTATTGAGAAGCAAATGAAGAGACCTACACAATTCGGCATGCTTTTTATTTGGCATCACCTTTTGCAAGGCTTGCAGTGTGTCCGTGGATTGTCGCGGTCACGTTAATTAAATTTGCTGCACTTTGCCGAAGCAATTGCACTTGTTGCAACTACTTGCATTTCTTGCAATGCAATGCATTACGATTGGTGTCACTGCATATTTCTCAGTGCGTTGTATAAAATGCAATGCATTAAATTGAAAGCATTGACAAAAAAGCATCGCATTGACAAGAATGCAATGCATTAAATTCGGTTCAATTACCCAAGTTTTATCGCTATTTTTATCTCCCAATTTTCGGTAACGTAATGTAGCTGTTTCAAGGCGCTTTCTTTCCTCTACAAATGTTTTTTCATGCGATTCCTCAGAAATATTCACTTACTTAATTTTTCAGACTTAAGAAGAAAAACGTCAAGTCAAGAAAAACACCATTACTTCTTGAAAGAATTTTCTTCGGTCCCATTGAACTTGAAAGAACGCTGGCCATCACTTATTTTAAGCAAAATATCTCTTTTATACTTAGCATTGGTCGCTTGGTTTGTTTTGCTGGCCCTTCGAGCTTCAACTAAATGTCAAAACGGATAGGTATCGCTTGTGCTGTTTTTCATTGACTCTGTTCTCCTGAAAACTGATTGCAAAATTATTTCAGAGCCTGAACAGATCTTTTCAATTCTACATGACAGATACCCAAAGGATAACAAATTGAACAGAAAATTGCAGCTGGAAAAAAGCGCAACTTATGCTAACACCGAATGTGTAGAGTGATTGTCAATACAATCGCGCTTCTCGCATGCTCATGAAGCATGCGGCGCGACCGCGTCGCTCGCACTTGAATTCGCGCAGCCACAAAAAACTATAGGGTTTTCTTGACAGTTACTAACTTTCACTGATATTCAACATCAAATATGATGGAAAACTACTAAAAAACCCTGACCCGCCACTGCGGCATCGCCTCCAGCGCGAATAGTCCTTAAAAACTCCATTTTCAGGACTCTGCCCTCCATCGTATGATCACCTGTCACGGGAACCAGTTAGACGAAAATTCCTGGACCTACATAACCGATATAGGTATGAGGCTCATAAGCTTCATCACTCCAAATTACCAGGGTTTGATCTTCTAAAACAAATAATATCTTCAATTCACTGAAATTTTCAGATCCCAGGTGGCTCTAGGTAATGTAAGGATGGGAAGTGGGGTATTAACCCGGAAAGCTACACATATGAAGAGACTGGTTGGTTGACTGAGTGCTCTTTGATGTATCGCAATCCATCTTGCCTTCTCATTTGCATATACACTTTCAAATTTTCAATTAGGTCTTTTTTTAACTAGACCTACTCGTGCAAAACGGAAGAGTCGGCACATCGATCGGCTTCTCGCTGCTCTGACTCAGATAGCAAATATCCAGATGTTCTTGAAATTCGGAAGATAATCCATAACCCGAGCATCGACCCCGTAGACGCAGCTAAACAGGTTTGTGAACCCTCTTATAGAGGTGGAAGATGGGGAATTTTTGTCTCTGACCTGAGGGCCTTATTTCACTTTGATCTTTTTGGGCATCTTCGCATGAGTAGAATAGTCATGCGCCAATGTTCACAATGGCATAGATAATTCTGTATAGGAGCCGCAAAAGCACTTCTCGAACTTGAGCTGAGCAGAGTTGTTATGCAGCGCATCTACAGCTAAAGGGCGGGAGGATTGGTGAAGAAAGCTCGTTGTACTTCCGCGTTGGCTCCGCCCACTTTCTCTCGACGGGCTTGGTTTGAAATAGTTTTAGCTGTTATTCTGTGTGGAATCATGCATATCTCTCACAGGGGCTGCTGAAGATTCCAATTTAGTATCAACACCAGGACCAAAACAGCTTGATAAGGCGGAACAGTTAGAGCTGCACAATTTTGGCATGCTCTACAGGGTGCGTCATAATTATTGACGCACTGAAGTTGTGCTGTAAAAAGAACAGCATCCTGAAAAACCACTATATATGCATATCCAAAATGAGGGTCATGTCCTGGCGAACACAAAAAATCCACTCCTGTTAGGAGAGCGCTCTCTCCTTGTAAAAGCAGCCATGAAGATAGCAGCAGAGAATATCGCCGATGCGCCGCAACTGAAGTTCGTCCATTATTCCTCCATATTATAAAGTGGGTAAGCTATAGGAAAACGATACTCCTATGTGAAAAGGGGCAGGTCTTACTCTCCAAGTATCACATGAAAGCATATCCTTGTTCGCAAGTCTTGTCGTGTTCCCGCCAAAGAAAGGCATCTATGTTTTACTATAGAAAAATTTTTCCTTTCCTTGTTTCTCATTCAAGCAACCTTCTAAGGGCACATTTTCTCGCTCATCTCAGTTCTCATCACAAGGTGAATTCATAGGTACTTTGGCAGGACTTGGCTGCTGTGCAAGAGACAAAAGTGGTACGGGCCCAGTTTCAGAAATTTACTTGAGGGACTTCAATTTAGCAGAGAATAGGCTTCCTTGTGAACCGAGTTCCAGTCCACGGATGACCCCATACGGAAATCTTAGAGAGCAAGAGCTGCGCTATCATCCACAGAAACATCAAGCTCCCAAATGCTTATATATTCAAGATATAGGACAAAGTAGACCTGAGTTAGTTGCGGCGCAGAGGCTGTGCGATCCCTCGTCGTCTCTGTGAGTGCTTCAGCAAGGAAAGAGCTTGCTGTGAACAAGAGTGTATTTATTCGGATCGCCAAGACATGGGCTTTATTCTGCATATGCTTATTTGGAATGTTTTTGCATATTGTCTTTTCTACAGATTCATTTTAGATACGTCAATAATTCTGACGCACCCTGTATATCAGTAGTCTGCTAATGTCGCAGGTTTGCATCTCGAACTCGTGAAAAGAGATATTCAGTGAGGGAAAGGTCTGAGGAATGAGAATTCTGATAACCCTGCAGCACGAACGCAGCCCGAACGGCGTAATGGTTCAGCAATCGCTACGAAACAGACGAATGCTTGAGCAACAATCGAGGGAAGGATAGCAGCAACTGGCCTCGAACCATTACGCCGTTTAGGCTGCGGTCGTGCTGCACAGTTATCAGAGGAGGATGAATGAGAATCTCAATGCCTTACTGCGCCAGTTCTTGTCGGGTGAATTTTTGAGTGAGAGGCTTAGCGCTACCGTGGAGCAGGGGAAGTCCTGATTCTGTTCGCCACTGCCAACGAATTTTTGTAGCAGAGTTTCGGACATCAAATCGAAATTACAATACTAGGACTCTGCTGTTAACGCTTGACTGGGTGGCAAGAGGCTGTAGCGGATCACTTCCTTAGAGCACCACTAAATTCCTGACACTACCTCCCTAAGGAGAAGATCTGGTTTAGGAAAACATTGAAGTGGGAAACCGCTTCCGCCAATATCCATTCGCATTTCTTGTTATCGTACAGAAACCGAGCTTCATCTGCTTCATCTACAGTAATTATATGGCTAGAAATGAGCCGTTCTGGGACGGAAAATTAAGTTAGAAAAGATGTCACACCAGGTGAAACGCTAGTCATCAATCAGATCGTGTGGTGTTCACATCCGCACCTTTCCTACGCTGTTGATTGAAGGCAGATATTATGAAACTGTAGTATAGTGCGCGTTCATTCGTGATCTCACGTCCGGATGGTAAGATCCGGTTTATGGGTTCTATGGCTGCCCTCAACGCCTGATGGTCTAGTGACATCCCGCGAGAACGACCATAGCTGTATTTGAGTTTGAAGTAGTAAGAAGAAAACTTCGCGAACTCCCAACTCACTGTCCATTAGGAAGGCAATTCCAAGCCGAAACAAATGCAGGATTACAGGACACCTCTTGTTCAGAGTGATCAAGTTTGAAGTCATCAATACCCGAAAATCACGTTGGCTCATCATTTGTTCGCGTCTCTAACTGGAAAGAGTTAGCCCGGATATCCAAGCGGCTTTTGAAAGAGGAGGAAAAGCCCTTTCAGAGGGTCACACAAGTTGGATTGAATTTGCTTAACTCCCACAGAAAAATTTATTTGTGCATACTCCAAAACGACAATTAATTTCGCACTAACCTGATATTAGCGACACTTCCACAGTAACACCCCTCAGCTCAGAAACGACAGTTCCATTAGATATTGCATTCGAGCGTTGGAAATCTGTCAGATTTTAATACTCAGATGTTGCCACTAATTAATGAAGAGTTTGATTTGGGTAGAATGGCTTGATCACAGTGAGCGACGATCGAGCTGACCATTTTGCGGGCCGGTATCGAACAGCAACGCGGACGCACCGCGCACTGCGACCATACATATTTAGCCACGACAGCTCATCCGTGGCTCATCTAATTTTTTTGTGATATTCGAAGTTCTGCGATAGAAAAGCGACAAACAATAGGTATAGCTGGCAAGTATGATGATGCAAGTGCCCGATTCTCGAGTCCGTAAAACGTTTGGCTCCATCGTCGTTCACTTTGGAGTTATAAATTAAAAAGCCAAGTGAGCAATTAATCCGTGTAAGCTGTAGGCCTCTGAAAGCTGGTTCAATGAGATCAAGACTGGTCACATGTTTCAACGAACCGGGTCACAGAATTTGTATCTGCCGAAATTCAATATTCCAAACTTTGGAAAGGTATGCAAACGTGTCCTTTTTTTTCAAATTTTAGCCACGTTTTATTGTTGATTATGCGATATTCTTCAGATGATGTGGGATAGTAACTCATACATTGGATGTGCCGTTGTTCGGTGTTCATCATTTACCAATGTGGTCTGTCACTATGGACCTAAGTAAGCGTACACTATATTGACTACAAATATGTACGGCCGAGTTTCAGTTTTGTTAAAGCGATAAAATTTCAGGACTCGAAGTATTGGTAGGTGGGGAAACACAATCTACCATATGGGTCCCACGTGCAACCGCTGTAAAAACTCGTGTGTGGAAGGACTTTGTAGTTAGTGGAGGAAGCTGTATGCGATCGCAAAATTTTTCTCAAACGTCCCTGAATGAATAGTGTTCGTAAATTTGTTTCTCGACAAGGGATGCACTTACGTAGATGGATTTATTTCTCCAGAATACTCATTTGCCAAGGTCTCGATGGAGAAAGCAGATACATATCTGAAGAATGTGGATCAAAATAGAAGCTCAGTAATTGCTAAACTTAGTAGATGTAACAGATGTCAGTGCGTAATGATTCATAATCAACGACACATGATTCAGTGCTGACAAAAGAGGAGTGACACTCTGAAGGTTTCGTCACAGTTGGTTTCTGGGTGAGGCCGAAAGCCTGTGTTTGCGGGGGAACAATTTATTAGGTTGTCACTTAGAAAATGTCAAGCTTTTCGAAGTGCTTAATCAGTTTTCATTTTTCCTCTTGTTATGAAGGTGTGCTTTTTGAACATCACTTCCTTGTCCCTTGATCAGCTTTCAAATTGTTTTTTTTTGAAAGTAAATGTTCACTATTACTCGAAGGCCAGAAAATGGTGTCGTTATCGACTGTAATATGAACAGAGCCAAAGCGCCGCTTCGCGGCTTTTGTCCCGGATCCGTGTGCTACTTTACTTTTGGGCCATCTGGATTCAAAAAAGATTAATCCGAAAAAAAGAATCCCGAGCAGAAGCAGCACAAAGTCTCACCTAAAGCGCACTTTCATTACTGTCACACTGTATGTGTCTGATTTAAGCTCCTCATGCTCAAGGTTTCTAGGAAATGGTGAACTCCGTCAAAGCTGAGAAGCTAAATGACAATTTCTCAGGATTTTCTCGGGCTCACTGTGAACAGAGATGTGGTATACCGGACTGTGAAACGAGGAACAAAAGACGATCTTCCAAGAACAATACGTCGTGTGACAGTGACAACTGTGTGCATACGAAGAGAATTTTGAAAGGACGTCTTGAAAGGGGTCTTCACCGCAGCATGAGAAAGTTGTCAACTGAGCTGAGTATTGAAATGTGCAGCACTCCTCCTGGAGAGGGTCGATGGGTCGATACGGAGACGGTTCCTAGGGATGAAAGCCATTTTACAATCGGGCAAGCCTTTGAGCTATTCGAGTTTTGCTAAAAGATGTATCAGTTTATCTTGCACTCCTGAATGGCTGAGTATTAGGTTGGGGAATAAGTTCGTGCGGTTTTTCATTGGCATAGAAACCACTACTTTCCACGAACAATGTTAAGCAAACTGAATGTGTTGCATAGCTTGTGTCCCCTTCTATTAATGTTGCCAGAGACAGGGAAGCTTTTGAGCTCCAAGTCTACGAAAAACTGCTTCCTTTGAGAGGACTCAATTTGTAGCCCGCAACCGCAGCTCTTTGATGAAGTCTATGAAATAGACAAGGAACTGGACAAAATAAGTTGCATATGACTGCACTAGCCCTATAGAGTCGGGAGCAGTGAAAATCCCCCACATTCGAGTTTTTTGCAAGTCATTTTGGTGGAATTTGCATGGAAAAATCGAGCATTTCCAATGTGGTCGATCACCTCATTCCAAGCATTTTGGGCTTTTGCACGGATCGCGTTAACTAAACTTACACATCGTTAAGAATTAGCATCAGTAGTGATTACTCCTTACATTCGAAGGAACCTTAGCAGAAAATTGCCTTTACGTCCCTCAAACTGGGGGTCCAGAAAGAGAAGCAGTTTCAAGGCTAAAATTGTCCTGTCTAAAGCGTGCATGTTTCTTCTGTGCTGTCCTTCCAGCACTAAGGGTTCCTCTATAGACGTCATTGATAACCAACTGAGCCACATTCCATCTACAATCGAAGTCGAACAGTAGTCGATGGCGGAGGGGTCCAATGTGGACTGGAAGGGTCCGGTTCCCTGCGGTAGAAAACAAGGTAAAGCGAGAATTGAGGAACAATGTTGCAATAGTTGCTAAGAGTAATCAAGAGCTACAAAATAGGCCATGAGGGCGATTCAGGCAGGGTTCAAATCATCTCGAGAAAACAAGTTGAAAAAAAAACCAAACGAACTTATGCCCCAACCCAATACTACCATGAAAAATTCAGTCAGATTTTTTTCTATTCTATTCTATTCTATCTATTCTCACAATTTTAATTCTAATTTTATGCAAAAATGTGTCAAATTTACCAATTTACACATTCAAGAAGTTTCTTCTACCTTACTGATGAGTGCAGGAAGAAACTTATTACACTGGTTAGTTTTCGTGTAAGGATAGTGCACGAAACGAAAACTGAAATGATCCTAAGTAATTTACATATGATTTTCTCATTCATTTCTAGCCATCGTTACTGCACTGACGGAATGAAAAGCTGAAGAGTTTGCCGGCGTTCTGAATACCGTTTCGTACCTTATGTTTGAGCTTACATCCAGGGAAACGGAAAGTTTGTTCCATCTTCGTTTTCTTTTGAATTCAGAGCTAGAAAGCTCACCTTTTCCAGACATTTCTTTAGATTGTAGCCGCATTCAACCAGACACGGAGAATCCTGCTGAAGAGAACAATGATTTTTGAGCTATGGAACCTTTCGCGAAGGTACGTGTCATTACGAAACTGAAATTCATGCAGCTCGGCAATTTAGCCTGAAAATCGTGCCATTCGGCAATTTGGTTTTCTTAATGCAAAATAAAGATGATTCTTACGCCCTTCACAGATTTTTATTAGAGCTTTAACAGCATTTCTGCAACCATTGCCACAGATATGTCATGAATAATAAATTAATGACGTCATAATGTCATAAATATTGCATTTTGCTACTGTCATAAGTTATATATGGACGAGATGAGTGGTACTCAAGCGCATGGTTGTCATGATTGCGGTCTCCGGTAGAAACTTTTCTGGAACTTCACTTAGTTCAACGGGACCCCTCTCGAATTCAGGTACATTGGAGGAGAAGATTCACCATGTTCTTCACTTTGCCCTTTCAAGCAAGCCGTCTTACTTAGCTCCTTTCTTCTTCGCGCATCCCGCCACCAGGAATACCTTTCTTTCCTCCAGAGGGAACACCCACTGCGATTTTCCAGTTTGGGTTACGTTAGCAAAGGTGAAAAATTTTAAAAATTAGGGTGCGAGGACTTACATATCCACCATCGTGAACTGAATGGTCGAGTTTACGCGAGCTTGCTCACTTTTAGCCATGTGCAAAGCGTTTGGCATTCTTCTTCTGGTGGGTTATTCCGTGAGGGGACCCCGGACGTCCAAATCTGCTAGCGCATGCGAACACAAAAAAACCATGACTCGATCCCTACGACTCCGTACATTTTAATAAAATAAGTTCCGGATCCCTCAGTAATTCTAAATTCGGCGGATACGAAGCATTATGGGGTGCTGCCTCTAAAAAAGGTTTTGTTGCTACTAGTCTGACTTACGTACGTATAGAAGTCCCTACAGAAGTAAATGCTGTAACTTCGGTCATGAGCTTAGAAAGTTTCCTGGCGAACGCAGCAATGATGGTTGCTCACTTTCTACCCTTCCTTTCGTTTTAGTTTTTGATGGAAGCTCTTTAGAATCATGTGTTGACAATGTGTTTGCACCCAACCAACCGTTGTTTTCTGTTCAAAACAAGCAATTAGTCAAAGGTGTTTGCGTTCATTTTCAGGGCCGGTGAAGGGAAGTAAGGACTCCATTAATGTTGGTCAGGAATCTGGTGAGTGATATAAATTTGTCAATTCTTGAATGAAGACTCATTCGAACAAAATTGGATCTTTTGAAAGAAAGAAATCTCTCAACTAACACTAAGATTGTGTTGCATTCCAGGCTTATTATTTGGGATTCGCTGTTCTACATATTTGCTATGGAGGTAAGTTTTTGTTTTGAAGAAAGAATTAGAACTAGACAAAAAAATTTTTATGGAAATGAACTTTTGTTAGCGCTACTACGTATTCATTTAAGACTACACGATTTTCGATAGTGGACAGATAAGGATGCCAGACGATGTGAGTAAGGACACATTTAGAGCAGAGAATACAGGCAATTTTAATGGTCCTTCTGAAATAAGTATAAATGAAGCATGATTCAAGCTTTCCATTCAACTACCTACTATTTCTGCTTGAAAGTGAAGGATATTGGCAGATACCTGTTGCACGTGCAGCTTGGTCGATGTGCAATAACTGTCAACAACATGCAATGAGACCGTGTCAATCCAGTAACTGAACCCTGCAAACATTTCGTAGAATTTATTGTATGATTTAGTCTGATGCAGTACTCCTCAATCACTCTTAATGACGCTGGCACTTTCTTACATGATATTGAGGAGTGAAAGAAATTGGCGAACTGAGATGTTTCATTCTCAAACCTATTTTCAGCTGCCGACACCATTCTTTGTGTCTATTTCCAATCCGTAGAATGCTTGAAGTATCACGTATTGCTACTAAATTCGCCTAGTCATTATCGTATACAGGCATGTATATTTGGCGACATTGAAATCGGATGCATTACGATAGGCTTAAGATTGCAACTTTTGCTTTTTTATCCATAACTTCTTCCAGAGTAGAGCATGGAGGTTCACATTTCTAGGGATGTTGCAGATAGTCATATAGGATAGAAGCAGGTTCAAATCTCCTTATTTCATGGACTTTCTCTTTCTTAAGAGAAATTTTCTTTGCAGAGATCGAAATCTATAATTAGTTGTCCCCCAGAATGGCATTTGCCCTTGCAGTGGCGGACGCAGAAAGTGGGCGGGAGGGGGCGTGAGAAAAAAGTTGGGTCTCCGCCGTTTTGGAGACCCAGATGGAAAATAAAATTAATAAATATTAATTATAATAATAAATAATCAATAAAATTCTATTAAAAATAATAATAAAAATAAACAAATAAAAATAAACTAATACGAGATTTTTATTTGTATTGTAAAGTAATTTCGAAAATTTGCCGACCCATTCTCGGAGGGCGCCCCTCCCCGCCTCCCGCCCCTCCCCTCCGTCCGCCACTGTGCCCTTGGTATTTGACCACTAAGTGGTTCCTTGCAGCAGAGTCAATCCGTAAATGCTGGTAAATGTGAGTGCGTTGATCAGTGGTTGATATCTGCTAGAACTGTGTGAGATTGCTTCAGTAGTGATCTTCTGTGGATGTTTTCGTCAGCCCCGCTCCTTCTATCTGCTCTGTTTAAAAGGAAGAGACGTTTCTGGCGTTTCCATGAGTTCATGTAAAGGTGTTCGGTTCTATGGAGTTCATTGCTCCCTCGATACTCCGAACTATTCCTTTCGCATATGAGCATTTACAACATCATTAGAAATTTGAGCCTCCATGCTCTACTTTGGAAGAAGTTATTGACGAAAAACCAAAAGTTGCAATCTTTTTGCTAGCTACAGTAGGTGGCATGGAACGAAGGGATAAACGTGGACATATAATTATCATTGTATTCGTCACCTTTTTCATCCTCCTGCAGAATTGATCCAAGCGTTATTTTTAGCTGATGATGTCTCCTAACTACAATGTAACCATCGAGAAGTATGTGATCGGAATGTGAGTTTATACAAAATTTCGTTTGGACCCCAAAATCCTACTTTCTTCTCAGGAGGCAGAGGCTATCGATTTGAGAACTAACTCGTTTCCACGGGTTTTTAGCGATTTCGGTCACTTCAAACGAGTTAGCGTCTTGTAATGAAGGTAGTTACTTTAGAGAATTAGAAATCTAATGGATCCCTACACAGAATTTAGAGGAATTTGAAAAATGGACATTACAGGCCGAATGTCTTTGGAAAATTACCTGGGAGTTTTCTAGTCTTATAAGAGCAAAAATGAACGTATTTTAATGTGGTTGCATCTTTGTATTATTTGCCTTGTATTTCGGACACCAAAGAAGCTGGTATTTCAACAAACGTTAGTACTAATCCTGCGTTTCAAGAACTGCACCTTAGAGATTCAGATGTCTTGTTCAGGGAGCACGGTAATTATTAAGCACAAATATGACGATTTTGGTGAAATCAAAAACTGACGGGTCTGAACCAACCTTCTGCTGCTTTTTCTTCTGAAACTTGATGAAAACCTTTTGCCAAATGCCCACCCTACTTCTATTAGATTTGCATAAGCCTACGAAATACCTCCTAGGATTTCGCTCTGGCCACTTTTCCCCCTTGTTTTGTAAGTAGGGGTGGAAATCTATTGACCTTTTCCGGTCAACAGAAGCAGTGCTCAAACGGATCTCCCTAGGACACAAGCTTCCACACTCTTGAATACTGGGCAGAAAATTGGTGAACTAGAGAGCCAACTAGAAAAAGTTCCTGGAAAAGATGTCCGAAATTTTGCACGTTTGTTCGAGATATTTAGAGTCAACATGAACACAGAGTCATGGGTTCCCCAAAAAATCACAAGAAATAATTTTTGCAAAGTCTTTGGCCAAAGACTTTGTTGTCACACTGAAGAGACCGTTTGCCTCCAGATTTCAGCAGTCAGTCTGCGTTTTTAGGGCTTATATGTTGCCTTCGAAAAAGCCTTGTACCACGGATGAATCTTGTTCGATATTTCCTGGAACACGCTGCATTTTCAAGTACTGCACTACTCCTGGATACCCATGCACAAGCGATAAGGATTGCCCGGCAAAGCACCATTCGTACTGTGTACATTCGCAATGTATCAGTTTTGGACAAAAATGTACGGAAAACGAACAGTGTCCCTTCTATCCAATAATTAATTGCTTGAACTCGATTTGCATCAGACCGAAGCAATGCTATACCAACGCCGACTGCACTGGATACGATGGAGCAGAATGTATTGGCTTCAGATGTGTAAACCCAACACGTTCATGTAGACGCCATTCGGATTGTTTTTTCAAACCACATACTTACTGTATAGAATATAGATGCAGGTGGTTGTATCAATCTTGCACTGCCGATTATGACTGCCCCTACATAGGTTACACACAATGCTCGGATTCTCGCTGTGTTATTATCACTGAGGCTCCTGCAGAGCCCGGATCCTGCAACTCGAACAATGACTGCCCTAGTCAAAATATCTGCTTGAATTCAAAGTGCGTGAAGAAGGGAGCATGCACGAGTGATGCTGACTGTCGTAATTACCCCGAGCCATACTGTATCGGCAACCAGTGTCAGCGGCTAGGACAATGTCGTGTTGATTCCGATTGCCCACTGGATCCACTTATCTACTGCCTTGGTTACAAATGCGTTAAGCTTGGACAGAGCTGCCGAGCTGACAGCGATTGCTCCTATCCGCAAGTAAGTTGTATTGACTCAAGATGCATCAAGCTAGGCCAACGTTGTCTGAGTGATTCAGAATGTCCATACGCACCATGGACCTTTTGCATCAACTCAATGTGTGCAAAAGTGATAACATGCAAGAAAGACTCTGACTGTGGACTTTATCACCAGACTTACTGTATTAAATCACATTGTCGATACCTCGGGCAGTCTTGTGAAACGGATGAAGTATGCCCACATTATCCGTTGACAGCTTGCGTCAACTTACAATGTGTGAAGATTCATCAGTCGTGTAAACAACACAGCGATTGCCCTTATTTCCCACATACCTCGTGCATTGGAAACCAGTGTGAGAAACTGGGTGGAAGTTGTAAAAGGGATGCTGATTGTCCATTCCCATTTTACACAATCTGCAAAGATTCAATGTGCCAAGCGGTAAGCGCATTCTTTACTTATGTTCGAATTGTATTGAATTAGAAAAACCTTTTTTTAGAAAGGAACTGGAGACATTTTCTTCAACATTACTAATATCAACATTGGAGAGTGAGCTATTTTTATCTTTATCTTAGAATTTTACTTATCTTCAATCGGATTATTGCAAAGACAACGCTTTTATTCGACGAATGGAAAACAGTCAAAATTATACATACTTTAACACTCATTTTATTCGCTACATCATTCTCTGTGGAAGCGGTATGCTTGCGTATTATAAATTGAAATTGCAGATATCTGCAATCTTTTGAAAGCCAAGACAAGACAACGCTTTCATTCGACGAATGGAAAGCAGTCAAAATTATATATGTATATATATTATTATTATTTTTATTATTATATAATGACAAAACGTAACTCCTCTCTTCAGCACCGACAATTTGTTTATATATATATATATATATATATATATATATATATATATGTATATATCAGTGGCGGACGCAGAAAGTGGGCGGGAGGGGGGGCGTGGGAAGAAAAGTGGGGTCTCCGCCGTTTTGGGGACCCAGACGGAAAATAAAATTAATAATAATATTAATTATAATAATAAACAATAAATAAAAAATATATTAAAAATAATAATAAAAATAAACAATTAAAAATAAACTAACACAAGATTTTTATTTGTATTGTAAAGTAATTTCGAAAATTTGGCGACCCATTCTCGGGGGGGGGCGCGCCCCCCCCCCCCCCCCCCCGTCCGCCACTGGTATATATATATATATATATATATATATATATATATACGAATTGTTGGTGCTGAAGAGAGGAGTTACGTTTTATCAGGCTTGTGCGAAATTATTAGGTTGGTGCAAAAATAATGCGCGTTTTTCGCTGCTTCATCTTCGGTGCAGAAAACTTCCGGTGTTTCTCACTATCTGTATGAGAAGTTGCACATGGTTTTGTAGCAAATTTTATGGCCTTTTCAAATATCTCATCCATTTTGAGAGAAATTCATGTTTTGGTGAATTTTTAGTTGTGGAACGAAAGGCGCCAAAACAAGTTTTTTTGCCAAACTCACTTCAGCGAGCTGATACTCGACGGCATCGCAGCAGGAATCGCTCAGAATACCACCATAGTTTTGGCGAAGGGAGTGTGAGCGAATGCATTCCGCCGAGCTGCTCCCGGATTTTTCGGCTTGGTGTGCCTTGCTTCGAAAGTAAGAAATGTCGCATAGGTCTTCCTGAGGTTTGCGACCTCCAACTGATGACAATTATCAAACAGCATCCATCCAAAACAACATATTTGGTTTTGCAGAACATTGCCGGTGATTGTTGTCAGACCATCCCTCCCTTCGGTAAAAATGAGAGGATGAAAAAGCTCGACGAGTTGATGTCGCGCATACTGAACGAGTAGCACATTGATCCTCGTTGAGAGGTCTGCTTCGCGCCTTTGTAGTGAAAGAATTGCGACCAAACAGTCGGTCGCTTAGTGATTAAATATGAAGTATAGACCCTCTTCGACAAAATGAGGTGCCTTGCTCAACAGTTGGATGAGGAACATGCACCGAAACACTCCCAGAAACCGAAGCAACACCAGCATAAGGTCACGACGACTTTGTGATGACCTGCTGCAAAAATTGCTCACTGCAGCTCATTCATTCTATTAGGTGCGTGCAAAAGTTCCGGGGCAGTTGGTGGTATTTCACCGTTCAACGTCGTTTTGCTCCTTGCGTTTGGGATATCCTGCAACGGTTTTCATGTATGCCGGTAGCCTAAGACCTCTGCTACCTACACCATCTTTGGCTCGTGTCTACGTCACAGCGTTGCTCTGTTTTGGGTGTAAAACCAATGTTGTGAGCTGTGCAATAATTTGGGGAATTTCGCTTTATGAAATCAAATCTAGACAATCAACAAGAGAAGGGACCCATCGCATCAATAATGCGTTTGTGGAGAGTATGTTCTGTAAAGCGCCAGGTGCTCGAAGGTTCCTAGGAATTCTGAGCGGAGATGAGGGCCCGGAAATTGGTTCACAAGTTGTTCAGCGATTTGGTCATCGCAAAGGCGCCAAGAAAGAGCAGGTTGAACCAGACCTTGGGTAAAGTGCGCAAGACATTACGGGGAATTTGGTCAACAATGCCTCGTCACTTGAAGAAAATCGGTAAGAAGGGGAAGGTGAGTAGATGGATTTCGCGTGAGTTGAGCGATAAGCACCAACGTTCACACTGGCAAGTCTGCAGATATTCGACATTCAGATTTCCTATCAATTCGTTTCATGGAAGAATTGTTATTGTTGATAGAGAATGGGTTAGGTACGACAGTAGGAGGAGGTCATCCCAAAGCCGGGGCTCCTGCCACCCACCTAAAAATGGCCAAACCATCACTACCTTCCTTTAAAAAATTTTGACCTTTCATGGTCAGCAACTTGAGTCATTTGCAATGAATTTGTTTTTTTAATGAATGAACAATAATCGCCCTATAGTAGTTGCTTTTCTCTAAAATAATCACGGGGAACCTCTTAAGCATAGGGCCGACACAGGAGGAAATATGTGGTCTCATCCGGTTGTAGGATAACGCACACCAGCGCGTTGCAGTGTCAACCGTATAAAGAATTGGCCACTCGTGCTCCGAAATTCTAGCCTATCTTATCTTACTCCCTATACCTACCTCTAACAGACTACCCCCATTTCAACCTTTTGTGGCTTTACCTCCGCTGTAAAACTTCCAACGAACAGACCCTACTGGAAAACGACGTGTGCAACTATTACAGGGGTAGATCTGTCAAATTTTTAGCTTCTGGAAAAATTTTTTCTATACCATATTGGGAACATTATGCAGATGCTAATGCTTTTTGTTTTGAACAAAATTGCTGACTTTGGGTCAAGTTATGGCGTTTTGAAAAATTAGGTGCAACTGCCCCGGAACTTTTGCACGCACCTAATACCTAATCTGGTGAGTGGTTTCAAGACGTAAATGGAATAGTTTAGAAACTTCACGGTGTGACCTCAGTGTTGCTCAATAAAATGGATTCTTCATTCCTACACGGTACCGTCCAGGCACACCCTGCACGACAGATACTTCACAGGTTCGAGGAACTGAGCTAGGAGACCCGGACTCCTACGTCATAATCAGCAAACTTCTCGCTCAACGACTACCACTTTCCCTAGAACCTGGACGGCTTCTTCCGGGAGAATTTCCTCGAAGACTAAAGTGATATCAAAACTGCCCTCCGGAAGTTTGTCGATTCTAGAAGGTCCTGTCAGAAAAGCACCATAGTCGTAGAACATCCATCTTATTGCTAAAGATTTGCGGATTACAATAGTTCTGAGCCCATTGAAAAAGATCGATTTTGAAAGGAGTTATGAGGTTCGGAATCAAAGGCATGAAAACGCGCATTATTTTTGCACCAACCTAATAATTGCTGAAAGGCACGTCCCAGTTCAAGACGTTATACCATTTCAGCATGCTCCCAATCAGCAATATGCTGTTGTGACTTTGCAACTCAACTAGAGCTCAGGAAAAGATATTCAGTAAGGGTACGGTCTGGGAACAATGAGAATTAGTGGAAAACTCGATGTCTGAACTATGTCGGTTTTTGCCGGGTATGTTATGAAATGTGAGGTTCAGATTACCCTGGAGCAGCAGAATTTCTGCTCCTGATCACCACTGCCGACCACGTCTGTGATGGATTTTCAGATATCAACTCGAAGAAACAGTGTTAGGACTCTGCTCTCAATGTGTGACTATATTAGAGGAGGCTGCAATAGATCAAATCACACTCCTACAGCACCATCGAACTCCTAACACCACCACCACCTTATCTGGTTCAGGAGTACGTAGAGGAAAAATCCATCTACCCATCCACGTTCTCGCTACATGTTATCGTAGAGGAACCACCTCTATCTGCACTGGCTACCCGGCCTAGAAAAGGAACCTTTTTCAGCAGAAAATTAGGTTAGAGAAAGTGCCATAGCGGGTGCGACCTTGGTCATTGGTCAGATCATGAGGTATTCACTTCAGCACCTTTCTTGCCATGTTTATTGAGGTCAAATATTTTGAAATTGTAGTATAGTAGGCATCCATCGCTGCTCTCAATATTTATATGGTAGGATCAGGTTTAGACTCCCCAGCTGCTCACAACGTTCAATCGTCAAGCTACATCCTGCGACCATGGTTGTATTCGAGTTTAAAATTGCAGCAGGAAAACTTTGCTATCAAATTGGGCCAAAGAAAAACGTTTCTTTGTGCATACAGCGAAACGGCTATTAATTTCGCAACAGCCTGGTAATAGGATTTCAGAAAGACGATACTGAATGTCTTCTTTGTGAATTTTGAAGAAATAGTTCATGAATATTTTGCTCAACGAAATCAAATTTACAAGCAAACTTTCGCGTCCTGTATCTCAGAACAGTCCACGGTGGATAAGATAAGCAATCACTCTAACCATCTTTGGTTTCCTTATTCAGCATTTCTCGAATCCCAGCGATGAAATGAAGGACATGAACAGAAAGCATGACATCCAAATAACAGGAAGAATCTCCAAGCTCACAAAAGCTGAAATCTCCGCAAAAGATGGTTCCCATAATGTCGACGTGTTTTAGACAGAGATTCTTATTATTTTTAACAAGCTTTTTTCCAATCGCAAACTTTGACCTTCAAACTTTGCAGGGCACACGTTTTACCTATGGGAAAACGCTGCACTTTGGACAACGACTGTTCGATATTCCCGGGAACCCAATGCTTCGATGGTTTTTGCGTATCAAAAGGAAAACCATGCAGAACAGATGCAGGTTGTCCTCCCTATCCTCAGTCACAGTGCATTCATTCGCTGTGCCTTAAGATGAAAGATAGCTGTATCGACGACAGCGATTGTCCGTTTTATCCTCGCACGAGATGTATAAAATCAGAGTGCGTGAGACTGCAAGGTCAGTGCAGCACAAATGTGGATTGTCCGCTATCTCCATACACTGAATGTCACAACAATCAATGCATTCCTCGCCCTTGCAGGAGCAACGCCGACTGTTTAACCTCTCCACCAATGAAATGTGTCCAAAACTCATGCAGAGAACTGTTCCAATCTTGCCGTGCAGATACCGACTGTCCGCAAAATGGGGATACTTTCTGCATCAAATCCCGCTGTGTCACACTGTTGCAGTGGTGCGCTAACGATAAGGGATGTCCTTACTATCCTCACACGTTATGCATGAACTCGAAATGCATCAAAGCAGCCGTATGCAGTAATGACTATGACTGCCGTCAGTACCCAGGAACATTCTGCATTCAATCACAATGCAGAGAACCTGGACACTGCCGCGCTGATTCGGATTGTGGAGCAGACCGCTCATTCAATTGTATCAGAAACAGATGCATAAAAGTTGGACAGTCATGTAGAGTTGACGTAGACTGCTTGTACAACCCCGAGTTAATGTGTTTGGAAAGCAAATGCACGAAACTTGGGCAGGCTTGCATTGTGGACTCAATGTGCCCTAATTATCCACTTACGTATTGCATGCACTCAAAATGTATAAAAATCCCGACATGCATAGGAGACGAGGATTGCAGAAGTTTCCCACAAACGTCCTGTATCAATACGAAATGCGAAAAACTTGGTCAGAAATGTCGCGTGGATTCTGATTGTCCATTCAGACCATCTACAGGATGCGTGAACAAACAGTGTGCAAAACTAGGACAGAGCTGTCGGTTTGACACGGATTGCCCGCTCCACCCGAACACCATGTGCATCGACTCCAAGTGTGTTGGGGCTACATATTCTTGTGGGGCAGACCGTGACTGCCCGTATTATCCGAGAATGGTTTGCGTGAACGACCGATGCATCAAAGTAGGACAGGCATGTAGACAAGATTCTGAGTGTCCGCACCACCCTCACACATGGTGTATAGCTTCTCAATGCACCAAACTTGGGCAGCCATGCTCCCAAGACCGGGATTGTCCCTCCTATCCTCATACAGCATGTGTTGACTCACGTTGCATCAAGGTTGGCCAGAAGTGTGCAGCCGACACTGACTGTAAATACTATCCAAAAATGGTGTGTTTAGATTCAAAATGCGTGAAGCTTAGCCAAAGCTGCTCGAGAGATGAGGATTGTCCTCACAGGCCTCATACAATTTGTCTCAGGTCGTGGTGTGAAAGGGTTGGTCAAACTTGCAGCCAAGATCGAGACTGTGCAAACTATCCAGACCTACAATGCATAAACGGTAGATGCCATCGGATTGCGGGGAAATGCAGAAGGGATTCCGACTGCCCACATCATCCCTATACAGGTTGCGTGCGGTCTGAATGCATGAAAGTAGGACAGCACTGCAGAAGTGATGAAGACTGTCCATCTTATCCATACATGGAATGTACGAACAACAAATGCGCAGCGGTACCTGGATCTTGTCGAACTGATCTCGATTGCTCGCAGCATCCTCCCAGAGAATGTATTCGCTCTTTGTGTGTGAAGCGTCGCACGTGTCGAGCCAACGACGACTGTCCCTTCTCTCCCGAAAATCGTTGTCTGAATACGCACTGTAACAAACCAGGCAAATATTGCAGAAAAGATCGAGAGTGCAAAAGTGAGGGGAATCGATTCTGTGTCAATCACTTATGCATCAGGCTTGATCTTCCATGCACCTTCGACAGCGACTGTCCATACTATCCGGAAACAGTGTGCAAGCGTACACATTGCGTGAAACAACCGCGAAAGAGGACGACATCAGTTGAACATACTCGTTCAACTCGCCCACCTACCAGTCAACGTAGTTCTAGGAGCCGTCGTACGACGACTACTAGTACTACTACCACCACTACCACTACCACTACCACTACCACTACCACTACCACTACGAGAAACCGTCCAACTCCTCCACCATGGCGCCCGCGTCCCACCTGGTCACGAACGACTCGACATACAACTCCGCGCCGAACCACTTCCCGTCCAACTCCGCCACGGACGACTTCCCGTTCTACTACACCACGAATGACACCTCGCCCGAGTACGCCACGAACAACTCCCCGTCCAAGTCCACGTGCGTTCTGTCTCAATTTTGGCAAGGGATCTTCGGCTAATGTCCAATTTTTAACCAGAGTTTACTTCCAGCGAGCAGCATATATAACTGCGCAAATAATCCAGAAATGAATGACGCCGCAAGGAAACTGGTGGTCCAAAGACATAATAAGCATAGGTGCTTTCCGACTAGCAAGATATTTTCACCGAATTTTGCTGTGATAAATAATTGTTTCTTGAATTTGCACCTCTTAGGAGCGATTTAGCGCATGGAAGAATTAAAAATGGGAGGCAACCAAGGAATTTTGCGACTGGTGGAAACATCAAGGAGATGGTAGCGGAATTTTTTCATTTCTTTTGTTACAAAACTGTTTAGGGATAAGATCTAATTCACAATAACGGGCTTACCCCTTGTGTGTGTGTGTGTGTGTGTGTGTGTGTGTGTGTGTGTGTGTGTGTGTGTGTGTGTGTGTGTGTGTGTGTGTGTGTGTGGTGTGTGTGTGTGTGTGTGTGTGTGTGAGAAACGAAATTCAGTGAGCGTGGCTTATAGTGAAGAAAATGACCTACACCGGGTCCATTGTCGCGGAAAGGGTGCGCCGGCGCCCGAAAGTAGGGAAATGCCTGGAGATGGGTCGAGCGGTGTGATGAGGCTGCGCCTGAGTCCTAAAATTTGGAAACGACTGGAGACCGGGGGTGCGCAAAAGCTCACAAGTAGGAGAAATTCGTAGGAAGTGTCCGTTCTTGCATGACCTGTGCACTGGCATTTCGGCCATTTCCCCTTGCTACATCAGCTAGGTGCGCAATATCTCTTTCCGTGCTCGCATTCTTTCTCCATTCCATTTCTGTCTGGAAGAACCATTCTCTCCCTTCCGTTTGTATACACCGGTGGGCCCTTATCACTCGAATTACAATTACAACCATTCAAACATAAACCATTCCGAGATCATTTGCTTTCAATCGATTGCACTGAATTATTCACTACACTAGGGCCAAAAGACATTACTTCGCCGATATGGAAGAAAACTTCGCTGATAAGAGCGAGAGCTCTGAATTGGAGCGATGGATCTGCGTGAGAGGATAGAGATACTGTGGAAGGTTTACTAAACGCGGAACAAAATTCAATATGGTGTATGCGAGAGAAGTGAGCATTAGTAGAAGTCCGGTTAGACTGGTATCATTATATTCTCGTTGGCGTCTTCTGCTGTTCGTATAATTTGCGTTGCATAGTCGCTGTGACCGTGATTTCGCAATGTTTGAGAATTAGCTACGAATTGGTCCACCTTGGCTTAGTAAAATTCACCAATTACTGCATAGTCACGATTATTCATATTTAGAAGTATGACTGCGGTCTGGAAATGCAAGCATACAATACTGCAAAGTCGTGTCCGAAGTCAAGAATTGATCAAATCAAAAAGCATTCGATGGATGAAAATGCTTGGAGTATTAATCAGCCAAGTGCATCCCCTGAAGACGCCGTGGAAAAAGTTAGTAGGCTCATATGTATTGTAAAGTAATTTCAAAAATTTATATATATATATTATATATACTATATATTAAGTTTATCGGGAAATGACTGAGACACTTCACCAAAAATTCTTTCTTGCAACCCTCCCGCGTGACCTATACCTATATTTATATTTATTTTATTTATTATTATTATTATTATTATTATTTATTATTATTATTATTTATATTTATTTTATCTATTTTATTTATTTATTTATATTTTTATATTTATTTGTTTACCTATACCTATACCTATATTTTGAATCGTACGTGAATATATGATACCATGCTCCCTGAGCATCTGCGCCATGGGTGTGTGAGGACGAGGCGTCGGTGTGGTGTCGTTGTCAAGGCGCGAAAATGTAAGATTACCCAATTCAAATGATTTTCTTGTACGAGCTCCTATGGAGCACTAGTGGGAACAGGAGAGGTAACAACAGTTTCATGGCATTAGTCTCAGTGCTCCTCAGCCATATAACCATGAGCCGTCGGTTCCAACGTTCCTTCTCGGGTGCTACGTCTCCTTAAAGTCATTTTCCTAATCGGAGATGTCCTGAGCCGTGGGGCAGGGTAAGCTCCATCGGAGTTACTGGTAAGCAACATAGGGAAAAACAGCTGCATTTACGATAGTTAGTTCAGTTTTTTTCGGAGACATCTCTTCCGGGTATATATATAATTTATTATATATATATAATAAATCTCTTTCTGGTTATGCTTCCTTATTTCAACCGCCTCCATAATTTTTCCTTCTAAAGTTTGCGTTAAATGTCGGTGAAGGACGGTTACTTTGAAAGTTGAAGCGCACTCGGTTATGTGTTTCAAGGTGTGATGCCTTGGAAAGCTGAACCCATTAGTTGAGTTCATCATCAATAATAAGTTGAAAACCTTGGTCGTGTTTCGGAACTTCCATGTAGCCATCTCGCCCTCTACTCCAAGTGAACCGGAGGGTCTGGAGACTTGTCAAGATTTTGACTTTCGGATTCACGTACAGTGGACGCCAATGGCGGTGGCCTAGCGGCCTCGGGAAGGACGCAGCGCGACGGCGCCGCGCGTCGGAGACGATGTCGTCGCCGCCGGAATACTATTTCTGAGGTCTTTTCTCCCCGATTTGCTCGAAAATACTTAAAATCGGGTGGAAAAGCTGCTAGAAATTCCGTAATAGCAGCAGAATACATAGGTAACAGCGCCCACGACGCGGTTGCGCGACGTTCTTCTCGAGACCGCAGATGAGCCAACGCCATTGACGTCCACTGTATCTCTGGTAGAACACACACCCAAGTAGATTATCATTCCATCTACTTGTTTATATTTTTCAGGTTACAGAACTTGTTTTTACTTCGTTTTTATAAGATGGCGCAAGTGGTTCATATCTATATTGCAGGCTATAACAAGATGGTGGACAGAACACCAACGCAACGGCATAAACAATAAACTGGAGTACCATATCTGGCTTCACAATAAAAATACCGGAACTTTTTCTTGGATCAAGGTATTTCTATCCTTATAAAAATACATTCTCATGTTTTTCCCTTAATTTAAAGTTAAACGTCGTTTTAGTTGGCTGATCTCTTGTTATTTTTGAGTACAAGTGAAATACATGACATGATATAGAAACAACAGAAACTCAAGACAAGGAACACGTCTCTTATTATGGTTATCATGCAAATTTCTTTTATTTTATTTATTTTTATTTTATTCGGTTGATAAGTTCATTCAATTTGTTCCACTGATTCTTCAAAAGAATTCGAAATGAAGTAAATACGTAAATAACAGGAGTTCAAAGTTGTGTTTCTTGTCGAGCGCTAATATCTGGGTCTTCAACTTCGAGAGCTAATATTTGAAGTTCTAAACCCTCTCAAATGCAGTACTTATATCCGCCAGTTGATCAGGACAAGCGCTCGTACTTCGGCTGCTAATATCGTGGTTCGTGGACGCGGGCTAATTGAAAGGCTGGAATTCAGCTCAAGCTCTGTGGGGTGGGTGACTATTCATACGAAAAGTAATTAACGAGGTCGCACCTCGCTCGCACCTTGTTAAGGGCCAGCTGATTTCCCTTTTAAATGTACCCAAATCGATGATTCTGATTAGCTTCATCCCTAAATGTGTGCGACTAGCCATTTCATAGAGTGAGAAGTAGCTAGAGTTTTGCTACAAAAACTCGTGTGCTTATTTTCAAGCGCTCAAACTCTAGTGACAGTCAAAATACTCTCCATCTGACGCGCGGCACTTATAGACATTTTGCCAGTTCTCAGAACAATTTCTAGGTGCATCTCACAGGTTACTCCTTCATTAAAGTGGATAGGGAAGATGGAGTTAGGAGTTTACCATGGAATGCTTGCTTATACATCAAGCAAAACAAAAAAAACTTCAAAAAAATCTCTTAAATTAACTGAAGTGTGACGATGAGTTATTTTAGGAGTCAGTATTTGGCAGGGTGACGGAAAATTGTTCAAGTAGCCTGCGAGTGATCAGTACAGGCAAAAATCACCGGATGGGTATGTGGAAAGTTGGTAGCCCTTAACAAGGTGCGAACGAGGTGCGAGACGAGTCTCGCTAATTACTTTTCGTATGAAAGGTCCCCCTCCCGCTCTGTGGAAAAACATATTTTGAGATGAAAGAGGGAAACCAAGAGAGGGGAGGGGAGAAAATGCGATGAAGGTTTGCTAGGATCGTCTCAAAGAAATTCTGAATCTTCAAATGCATGGATAGGCGACCAGTTAATAAATCTGGGCTGGTAGTAAACCTAATGAAACTGTCACTTTACGATGAAAGTTAACTCGCAGCTAACTCCTAGCTTACGAAGAACTACAGGAGACATAATGTAAGTTTTATTGGCGCGAACATGTTTCTTTAAGCATAAGCAGCAAGAATACTACGACAAAACGGGGACCACACTTGCAGGTGAACTCACAGTTCGAAATCGAACTGTGAGCTCACCTGCAAGTGTCACGCTGAACATGCTGCCAGTATGAAACGACGAGGACACGCGGAGCGAAAGAGTGTGCGGCGAACAAGACGCAGACGGCGAACTCGTCGTTTCGCGAAAAAGTCCGCCGCAGGACTTTTTGCTCATGGTTCGAGTTCACCGTTGTAGGCAGCCGAGCGCGCACTTACTCCTTTCCTGTAAAGAAACAATCCCGGATATGCCCAGCTGATCGATGTTCTCATCGTCTCGATCACCATGACCTTTTGCCAGAGATCATTGATACCTCCGATTCTCTGGTGGTTGGTGATTTTGAAAGGTGACCCTTACACCTTCTCCGATTGAATCCCATATATTTTCTGTTTGCGAATTACATTTTGATCTTGACACAGCAAAGTTAGATTATGCGGGAAGACATTCGCTGACCACTTGTGTTATAATGCTCACATAAGTTCCGTTAGCACTGGAATCTATGGTTCAGAGGTATGTCAACATGCTCGGAGGACACGTGTATTTCATGGTAAAAGGTTCGACACCTCCGAAGAGTAGGAGGTTTTGCAGAAGCCTCAGCGTTCAAAGACCACGTCTTTCAGCTAGCTCTTAGCTTACTTGTGGTTGCGAACCGGAGCTGACAGTTCACCACGACCTTCTGCTCATTGCTTCGTCGTCGTTTCAAGAGGTTTACTACCACTCCTGGGCGAACAGACAACCAGACAGTAGGAGTAACGGCCTTTCTTGCAATTCTGCAACACGTGTCCAACTTTCGAGAGCCTCTTATTCACTAATTATTGCTAGTAAATATGGAATACTGATGCTATCCAAGTCAACAATGACAAACAAGAAAAGCAATTCTAGGAGCACCACCTTTCACCTCTCTCATTTCATTAAGATGTCATGGCACCATACTAACAGAGTTGGTTGCGCAACTCATGCCTGCCAAGGAGTCAAAATAATCATATGCAAATATGCTCCACAGTGAGTTGTTAACTTCAAAATTCATGCCGATCAATTCTAGATCAGAGCTCCAATATTTCCTTGCATAGCTTCTTGAAGTCTACTGATACAACATTTTTAGGGGACGGATTGTGAACCAAAGGATATATACGCCGGGCCGACCTTGCCAATACTGCCCAGGGCAATGCAATGCGGCATTGGGACTGTGCACTAATTAGGCAAAATTATCGAATTATAACATGAGAGTTCGCTTAAAATCTGTAATAAAGACGTGGTCAGTTTGTTGTCAAATATGTCTGAAAATTAGTAAATCTTCCAACCTGTCTGTACGGGAACTATCAGGAGAGATTCCCGCCCATCCTGTGTGATGGGCGGGAATCTCTTCTGATAGTTCACATCACTCGCCCAATTCTAATCTATGCATAGAGTATGAGACGTACGCGTTATGAGTCTGCGAAGCAGAAAAAACCCCAATCTTCCGACTTAAAATTAACGATCTATACCTACCATGTGCACGGCTACTAATCTACCAGAAACCTATGTAGTCATCATTTAATGCATTGGCAAGAATAAAAAACAATGACATTGGTTAACTAACCTGAGTGAAGTCTTTGTGGTAGCCTAAGCCTTATAGTTGTGTTCGTTCATTTTTCCTTTATCTCAGAGTGTATCGATCAATGTTGTATGGTGCGTCACAGCACTGTGAACGCAAAAACGTGTGTTGGGTATGAATTCGAAATTGAAAAAGTGAAGGAAAAGCTCTTTATATCAAGCTGAATTGTGCAAGTCCCACTGTTTTGAGGATTTACAGCTTTTGATGTGGTTGTGTGATTGAGCATGCGACTGCAATAGATGTATTAAACCGTTGGAAGCGATTGTGTCAGGGACGAAACTTCGGTAGACGTGCTACCCTAGTGATCTCTCACCCATAATTACCGTCCATATGGACGAGCGACTCCTCCCCGAACTGGTGCAGCCCATTCATAAACGCACTCTTAGGAAAACCCTTTAAATGAGACGATTCCTTGTCATGATAAGATACCCAAGATACAAGAGGAAGAAAAGAAAAAAGCTTGCAATGCCTAAAATCCCAAGCAGTCTCTGATCAAAGTACTAACCAGGCCCAACACTGTTAAACCTACCAAGTTAAACATTATGGTATCAATGTGACATTGTGCTTAATGAATCCATCTTCTTAGTCAAAATTCAAAGTGTTCGCGGAATCGTAGTGTCAACTCGCGTCCTCTGTCGAACTTCGAAAAGCCCATATTCATGCCCGTCAAAGTCTCGTTCCTAATTCGAAAGTCTCTTCGTAATCCGAGGCATCAACCGCTGAAATGTCTCCCTTCGGCAAAGATGTTCGGTTTCAAATAAATGGAGAATTTGAATGTTGCAACATTGGAGGCCAGTACAGTGCTACACGAAAGGGAAGAAGAGTCTTTTCTCAATCTCGAATACCTGCATATTTAAAGTTTCCTAAATGTTCACTTGAAGTGACAAAATTGTTCGGTTTTTATTTGGTTTCAAGTAGAATTCTTACTTCTGTCCTACCCCTAAGCTATTTACATAATAAAGCATAGTTGTAGTTGCTGTACAATAATGAAGTACAGTTATACACATGACACTATGAAGAGAATGATTGTCATTAACGCTCGTATGCACGCACATCCCTAATGGGGAAGGGAGGAGATCGGAACTGCTGTCAAGTATTCGAGCAGTTCGAAACGGTGGTCGGAAGATTGTTAGCATATTGAATTCTTTATGGATCCCCTATACATGTGCAGAGTACTGGACCACATCCCCATGGAGGGGATGCACATTCTCTACGCTGAATAGGAGATCATGAGGGATCGCGCTACTTCGCAAATTAGCACCCAAACAATGGTGGATCCAGAGCCAACACATCTTCATGAAAGTATTCAGGCTAGAAGTATTTTCAAGAAATACGAAACTTATGAGTAATTGAATGGCAAGCCTGATTCCTCGCGATTCTCTACTCGGTTTAGGGGATGTTCATCTCCTTCCTCCAAAAGACCTCGTCGTCTCGTGAAGAAGCAAGAGAAGCGCAGTCTGTCCAATACTTTGCACATATGCCAGGGATCCATAAAGGATTTAATATATTGGCAATCGGTCGAGCACCGTTAGGAAGTATTCAAATACTTGATAGCATTTCTGATCCCCTCCCCTACCCAGCGGGGATGCTCATGCATAAGGGCCTAAGACACCGCACACGCAAAATACCGACGAAATAGCAGAATTTTACTTGTTTTGTACAACTATGTTAATGTTTCAATGTGAATACCCGTTTAATGTTTGCATTGCATTTAATGTGGGAGAAGATGTTCATAGGTTAATCCAAGCGGGGTAAACGACTTTTTTTAACACAAAAGTTAAAACCACTATGCTTCTCACTATTGAAACCTTGCAGTTTAGTATTCCTTCTGATTCGAATTTTCCAACTTCATTATTGCTGAGGTTTACAAAGCGATTGTTGCTTTAGTGGAGTACAAAGCGATTGTTGCTTTAGTGGAGTTGGCTTGTCATTGTGAACGATGTGGTTTATAAAGGGAGTAGAATAAAGATGTGAACAGGCATTGCTTGCAAACAGCACGGTAGTCATGCTTCACGGCGGTTATGCACGTCCGAACACCTCTTTGGACACTTTTTGTTATCCAAACGACAAGTACCCCAACTTGTTCCTCACGTAATTGGCATGCTCGAAGATTAGCTATAAAAATGAGCACCCAGCATTAGATTTCTCCAGTAATCACAGATCTTCGACGAATCGATGGTCCTTATAGTATCATAGCGCGAAAAACATTAAGAAGCCTGCTGGACTGACACCAAGAGCCCTACAATGAATAGAATTATTATCACTGTGTTTTTACTATTACTGAAGAGCTGGCCTTGTATCACAATCTCTGCAGATTCTGATTCGATTATGGCAGATTGTTAAGGCACACTATAAAAGGCAGCAGGAGTACAGTTCCCGGCATTTGCGGTTTGCCTTTTTACCACCTCTGCTGCAGCGAAGGTGAGCGCTAGCCGGGCTGTATGTTCTTCACTTTGTTTTTGATTTGCCTTGTGACTGAATTGCGTTCTGCAAGGCAATGAGGTGTTTGAGAGCATGGTCGAGAATGTTGCCTTCGACCTCCAGCCTCCGACAAAGGCGACATCGCCGAAACGTTAGTCAAAGTGGAGAATAAAGAAGTATAACAATCTGAGCAAAAACAGCTAGAAAAAGGAATACTTCATAGATCCTCATAGTATTTTTGCCCATGTACCTCATGTGGATGAGACTAAGCTGAGCATTCATTGGTGGCGATGATGCCCACTAGCCAGACTGCTGCTGTTACGAGGCACTCTCCACTCACACTACTCATTCAACTCTCTCTCTTGTAATTCACGAGTAAACATATTCCATTGAACCACCTCTGTTGTGTATAAAGACAAGATAAATCCAAGAATCTCAGCACTACAACACAACCTTGCAAACTCTAGAGGATGAGTCAACGAGTTCTTCACATTTCCACGGGAGCACAACCTTGGACCACGAAAAAATTTGCCAATTATGGAGAGGATTGTTCATGCCACTCGTTTCTGCAGAGGATTTCGTGGAGCTTCGAGGAGTCAGCTTCTGCTAAAATAGCGCTAGGCAGCAGTTCAATTTTACTAAAATCATATTGCCGTGAGGAGCAGAGGAGACCTTTCTAATGTGTTTTTGTAGGCTTTCTTCACGGACTGCGCTGGAACTCAGGTGGATGTCAGAACTGTAAATGGATGGCAACTAACGAGCCATAAACATTCTTTGATTTTGTTGACGAAGTTCAGATTTCCGTGGAGACAATGCAGTTTAGCAGGAAAAAGTCCAAAATCTACTCGTAGCCTTTGAACTCGCTAACATTTCATTCGTGGCGCAATTAAGATGCATGAATGAAGGAGCAAAATTGGGTTACCAAGCCAACTTTAACGCCTTTGGTGCATATGTGCGATAGTCGGAGCGAGGCTCTCGCCTCCTTCACTTTGGACAGAAGACCAGCAGAACCCCCTCACTTACGAGAAGGGGAGGAGACCGGGGCTAAGCCCCGATAACAAATTAACAAAATTAGTTTTTCTTTGGGGGGGAGGCGGGGGTGATAGAAACGATGAAGGAAATGAGAAGATGAAGGACGTAAATTAGAAGACGAAGCAACAGAAGTCAATATCGGGAAGATGGACGGAAACATCCTTATTAGGAAATGTTGGTAAACTCCTTATTAGGACATGTTAGTAAACATCTAATGAAATATTGTAATAAATGTTTGTGTTGTGTGAGTAGGCCGGAACGAATGACACATAGGTTACAAAATTCGAGTTGGAGCACTGAACTGAACAGACTGCAAGGGGTTGAAGGTGTTAGGACACTTCCGTGAATGAAAATTTCCAGACAGAACCGTTTGCATTTTTCGAAAGCAATAATTTTCGCGGCAGATCCAGTTCTACGATCAATAAAAGTATTAAAAGGAAGTGAATCAAAAATGGGATAGTGCAGGGAAAAAGAGGAGGAAGAACTGTATAATGTGAAACCAATTGAAAATTCTAGACCTAGTAAATATGTTACCGGATCCAAGTTGGGGTTTTTGAGACCAACGAAAATAGCGAAGAACAGTAGGTTTTTCGCGAATTTCTCTTCAAACACAAAACCAAATGAGATGATCAGGGCATCATATCGAAGTAGGAGAAATTCTCTATCGATCCTATTTTATAATAAAGCGCTAGGAGATATTACGAAATATGTCTGTCTGTCGCCGGTTGACTCATCGCCTCAGGGAGTCGAGGGGACGGCAATTTTTTCCATTTTCGAATAGAATTCTCGGCGATTATGGCAGAGATTCGCAGAAAAAAGATAGAGCAAGATTGAAGAGGGTTCCCCACACCCAAGACTATTTCGCAATTTATCGAGAATGAAAGATCGGGGGCGTTGTGGTTGCACGCCCGTGGTTGAGATGCTTGAACTGCAAGCACATTTTGAGTCCAAGTGAACATAATCCAGACAAAACAGGCCAAGACGACCCCAACCTCCTTGATCTCTTTATTTCTGATGACGTTTTCAGAGTCCTATTTCTCCATGAAACATCATTCGCTCTACATGAAGCTAACAAAATAGGCACGCGCAGTTCAAAACAAATGAGGCTCACATAGGACAGCTAAACTCTTCAAAACGTAGTATTTACCTGGGACTTCGGGAAAACAGTGTATGTGGAAGCCTCGAAAAGCCACGAAAGGGTGAAGAATATCGTTAGGTGATGTTGCGGTAAGATCGAACGGTTAGCTGCTGCAGCTGAACCACTCGTACAGCTTGCCTAAAGAGGTTTTTCTTTTTTTGACGCCCTCCCTTCAGCCTTTGGCAGATTCTTTTCTCTGGATACAAGTGAAGACGAGAAGAGAAGAGGTCGAAAAGTGTTTTGAGACCGCACAGGAATTTTTCAGAAAACCTTTGAAAACAGCGAGTCGAATGACTACTTCACAGTTCTAAAAAGAAGAATCGGTCAAAAATATTTATTGGAGTAGAAAATTTGAAACGTTCTGGAAAAACAGAAACGGTCACCTAAGAATTGAATTCAACTCATTTAAAAGGGAAATTCTGTCCGAAGTAATTTGACGAAGAAAAATAATCAAGCAGATTCGCCGAAGCGGCGCTCTGGCTCGGATTTTTTTTCAGAGTGTAGGTATTTTAGAGGTAACGTGGCGCAGGTATTCCGCGAAGCTGCGCTCTGGCTCGGTATGACATGATGGGTAAAAGTCTCTCCTGCGCTGTGAAGAAGGGGGTGGAGCCAAAACCAGTACACTGGCTCTGGTCAAAAGCGAGACAGTGCAATGAGGGAGGAGGGCGCAGAGCGACAACCCAGCCGTCCTTAAGAGGCCGTCTCCGGTACCGTTCATCTTTAGCGGAAACGACTTACAACGTCTTTCCAGAAGAAGTGATGAGTGATATAGGTGTAATTTCAGGAAAAAAAAAGGCCACTAAGTACCCTCCACTAATATGTCCAAGTTTCAAATAAGGAAGTTACAAGGAGAAATAGCCGTTTTTTAGCACTTTTTAGTGTTGTCTAAAGGGAAAGGGTTGCTGTGGGTGAATTATAGGGCACTGGGCACGAGGAGGCAGAATATGAAGTGCTGATGTTCCTCGGACCCTCCCATTTTGGAGATAATCGCAATGTGAGTGCTTTTTATGTTGAAATTAATGTCATATTTTCCTCGTCGAGGCGATAACTCATTCCACTGCCGCCGTCGTTGCGCTGCAGATAGAAGGGTATAGCTGAGCTTGCCTAAATAGATGAAGGTAAACGGCAACTGAATTACTCAACAACACTTACGTCTGTAAGGTGACCCCCCCCCCCGGTCGTCGCCTTTTCGTGACCGCCAGCTAGAAAAGCTGTCGTTACCCCCCCCCCCTCCGGTAATCGACAATTGGCATCGCTGAGAGGCCTCAGACCTCTCAGATCCTCTTCACTTCGCGGACCCCCAGCTCCCCCTATCATACCTATGCTTTGATGTCGTTGCACTACGTTATCTCGCTCCCGCTAACCATTGTTGGTTCGCATCGCTAACTAGTTAATCGTGAGTCCCAGGCTTGGTTTGAAACACAAAAGTGCACATAAAAACAGAAGGTATATACTTCCACCTGCCATTTTCTCGTACTTCCGGAGAAACGGTGAGTCTTGTTGAGTATCTTCCGCTCTTCTCTGTGTTGTCCTCAGATGTCCCACAAATGTTATACGTCTCGTTGTGGCGTCATAAACCCACAGATGAATGGCTGCCGTAAACAATATCCGTGAGTATTCTACGAATTTTACATCCAGAATTGTGTCGTGACGTCCTCTGAAAGGCAGGATCTGCCTATAATGGATAGTGCGAAATCTCCGCATAAAATAAATATTTATGCACGAGACATTCGTTTAAGTAGCTCTTTCTCAAACAGCGGTTTGGTTATAGCCTCTTTTATGGTTATTTCCCCTGAATAACTTTCCGACAAATAATATATCTTGCCCTTCGATCCTCAAAGGCAGTGTCAAGGCAAAATTCTCGATAGTACAAATTCTTCATCTTTTTACTCCTTTCGGCGAGCCAGTTGCAACTGTGCATGGTTTACATACGAAAACCTTAAATTTTTGGGTTTTGAACGGTTCAAAGCTACGATGTGGACGAGTTGTCCGGTGAACATTGGGAACGATTCGATGAGGCTCTTCGTATTCTCGTACTTTGGACAAACAGGCTAATTATTGGCAAAGAGCATCTTAAGGACCATTAACAATTCTTTTTTTTGCTGGTAGGTAAGCAAAATTCAGGTCGAAATTCTGGCCCTGTATCGATTGAAACACTTGTAACTTGTTGAAAAGAAATACCTGTTCAACACGTTAATACTCTTTGGTAAGAGTGCCTTCCGCGGCAAACGAGTATGTAGAGGGACCACACTGTTAACAGTTAAACATGTCTCAACAGTCTAAGACAAGATTTAATATGTTTCCACAAAATCCCCGAAGGGGCGGAGCGGGCACTGGATCAGCTTGCTTAGCTTTGGGTACCAATAGTGAAGATTCCGCCACCTTTCGGAACACATACTTTGATTCGGAAGAATTACACCATGTTGGCTGTAGTCTTTTGTCAATCTCCTTAGATATGACTTCTCTTTTGCAATGAATGTTGTACAGTAGAAACGTTTGACTAATGCTCGAAGGCTCGCACCTGGTATATGACGCGGTATAGAGGCTGTTAGCAACATCGTAATATGGCGCTTGAAAGCCTCTACCGAGAAAAGGACCGGGTGTGCAGAATGATGCATGCATCTCCACTACCTTAATGTATGTCCTTCTGCCCCTTATCGTACCTCAAACTACAGCGCTCGCACCTGCCCAGATCCTGCACTTCGGTGACTGGTAGTTCCTGTAAAAATGCAGCTTGGTGATTAGCACATGTGTAAAAATCTAAAAAGGGTACCTGTTCCTAATGAGAGTGCTGCATACCTCTGCGAAATTGTATTCTGTTGCATTGAATGAAAATAACCTGTTGAGGATAGGGAGGAATTCTCTGTCGATGTAAGAGGGGAGGGGGGAGTACTTCTGGTTCGAAAACGGTTCTGAAGCTTTTCAGTCGATATTCCATATGCGCCAGTCCTTTATGAAATTGATAGTTGACTCTCATAGCATAAAAAAAACTACGGTTGCAGGTTTATACAAGAAGGTGAATATCCAAATAAAATCTCCATAAGAAGGAGGAACTCACAGCTTGCAAACTGCACACCTATGTATACCTTCGCTGGTGACTTGTTACAAAACCAATGCGCCGCCTCATCATCTTTGTTGTAAGTATTTTTACACGCTCATTTAGCAATTACAATTCAATTTCTGGTTGGTTTCACTAGCTTCATTCTGGAAAATTCTTTACAATATCGCTTATTTACCTACCTGTCCTCTTCGCTGCTCTCTGTTAGGGAACCATACGCTTCTTTAGCTCGAGCCCAATCGTAAGCAATCAACGTCTTTCGCAATAAGCGCAGCTTCGCGTGTATTACAGTGAATTTTTGGAAATCCTCTTGTAGTATTTGTCCTGATGATGATTAATTATCGCAGCTCTTCCTTACAAAGCGTGGAAGCATATTATTGTTTGAGAGAGTTAGCTTCTCAGGGGGGGTTTTAGCCTACCTCTTGCTGCTTCACTATCCATAACCTATTCTAAAGCTGATGAATACTGCCATATCGAGAACTATATAGAAATCCGTTTGCGATAATGTTCATGGCAGGATCCTTTAGCCGGCGACAGCTCTATTCACGTTCTCAGTAAAAACCTTCAAATAGGTGTTGTTCTCTTCGTCTTTGTCATTTATTGTGTATCGTTGTTCTCGGGAACTTCAAAGCTGCTTGCACAAGAAGGGGTGATAATTCTGAGCTTGCTAACATATCACTTTTGTACCTATATTTTTAATGGCATGAGTCCTTCGAACACTTCACATAATAAGTGAATGAGATGTTTTGTGAATTCACGTGTTCAGTTCCGGAGGTTCTATCCCGAAATGAATAAAAATCAGGGGTGGTAGTAAACCTACTGAAACTGTCAGTTAACGAAGAACGTTAACTGGCAGCTAACTTCCACCTTACGGGGAACTGCGGGAGAGTAACGTAAGCTTCATTGGCCCCAACATGGTTCTCTAAGTACGATGCTTAAAAACTGTGACGAAACGGGGACCATACTTGCAGGTAAACTCACAGTTCGAAATCGAACTGCGAGCTCACCGTCACGTTGAACTTGCTGCCAGTATGAAACGACGAGGACGCGGTGAGCGAAAGAGTGTTCCAGAGGACTTTTTACTCATGGTTCGGGTTCATCGTTGTAGCCAGTCGAGCGTGCATTGGCTCCTTTTCGGTGAAGACGCATATCCGGGCACATCAGCTGGTCGATGTTCCCACTGTCTCGATCACCATGACCTCCCGTCGGAGATCATCGGTGACTCCAATCTCCTGGTGGCTGATTCCGACAGCTGAGCCCTACTCCTTCCTAAATTAAATCCCACATATTTTATAGGCGTAGAACTACATCTTTGAGCTTAATGCATCAACGTTAGGTTATGCGGGAAGAGATTCACTGGCCGCTTGGGGTGTAATGGTCACATGAAGTCCCATTTGCACTCGAATCCATGGTTCAGAGGTATGTCGGCATACTCCGAGGACAATGGGCATCCCATCTGTGAAGGTTCGAAACCTCTAAGGGTTTGAAGGTTTTGCAAGAGCCTCATCATCCAGACCACAGTTGTCAGTTAGCTCCTAGCTAGTTCATCGTTGCAAACCAGAGCTGACAGTTCACCGCGACCTTCTGCTCATCGTTTCATCGCCGTTCCAGGAGGTTTACTACCACCCCAGCATTCCCTAAACTGAGTCGAAGGTCGAGTCGCCAGACAGTCTTTCAGTACAGTAGTAGCACCTGGGCAGACTTTTCCCCACATCTTGGCAGTGTATCTGTATTCCGTAACTCTCTCAGTTAATGCAAGAGCTTCAGTCTTTATTTTGTACAATGGAAATGTTGCTGCTCGAGGCTACATCTGACAGGTGAAGAATTCTTGGAGAGCTGATATTCATGATTAAATAAATACTGCTATGTATTCTTCGTGGCGCTGATCTCAAATCCAATTTCTTCATCTGTTGCGCGGTGCCATCTAAAAATTCATATTTATTTATTTATTTACTACACCAGTAGGGGTACCCACTTGAGAAGATAGTCACGGCAAAGTTGTGTTTGGTAGTGGTGTAGCAAGGACCTTCCGGACGTATTTAACCGTAGCCTCAACCACTTTCGATAGAATTAGCCAACAGCGCATGTGTCATCATCAGGTTAAGCCTTACCTTACCAGTGAATTATTTTCGATTTAAAGTGATGCGAAATTGAAGAGCTCGTATACACATGAATTCCGTCGGTGGTAGGTGAATGGCGCTAGAGATAATGCCACTTCCCACGAGCGTATGGCATGCGCAGAAAATCTTACCCTGGATTTTCGGATGTCAGGTATTTCCTAAGCCTAACAATCCAAGACAGGATTTACCTTAAGACGAATCATGCGAAGGGATGTTACGCTTTACTTCGAGTAGATAATTGATTGCGATAGCATCACTGTGACAGCACTCAGCACTGATCTAGTTGCAGCGAGCCTGACCGGTAGCCACATACGCTGTGTCGTAGTAAAATCTGCAGTGGTGGAGCATTTCCATTTCCAGAAAATCCTTTTTGCCTTTCGTTAATCATGTGGCTACACTACCTCACATTGAGTAAAAGATCAAACTGGAACGAAAGTTAGTAAAGCGAAAACACTTGTCAAAGATGAGAGAAACAGTTATGAAGGCACCGACCCAGTAGGATACAGATGGAAGGATCATTAGCTAACAGCTAAAATCGAACATTTTCGTATAATCGCTAAGGTGATTGTCACACCACATCGTCCATGTCCAAAATCTGCATATTTTTTTCTTCGCTCGAATAGCCAATTTTCCCTTTCGAGATTTATTCTGCTGGAAGACTATCCAATTATCTTGTGTTGATTAACCTATTAGAAATAGTTACGGTGGATATTTTCAGCAGAATATGTCTCGGGGGCCAAAATTGACAGTGCTGGACAAACAGAAATTACGTCGCGTAACCCTCCACGGAAGGCACGGTAGAAGGTGAGGAAAGCGGATTCGAGCCCAGCATCACAAACCACATGCGACCCATATAGCATGTTATGATTGGTAGCATCCAGTAGAAATCACATATCCTTGTCGAAACTCCACCTCTTACACAGACTTATTTACAGAAATTTGAGTGACAAGTGCTATGTGAGGTTGTGTTTTAGTTTCTTTTAGGTTCTTCTCATCGCAAAAACAGGTTTTGTCCCGAAAGGTGAGGAATCGTGTTTCGATTTGAGGTCACAAATGCTGACGCAGAACCTAGCCAATGTCTGTAAAAGGGCTTTTCAGCATCCGCAGTGACTGCGAAGGAGCAGGTATACTACAATATTTGCTAACCATTGTTGCTGAAATCTATCATAATTAATTCCGTATTTGTTCTCTAGTTTTTATTATAGTTGGTGGGATCTTTTCATTCTCTCATTTCATCAATTATCACCCCATTGAGTGCAGTTTTCCACTTGCTTTGAACCCACTGTCTTAATCTTAAAACAAGAGCATCAACCATTGCAGCTCAGAGCTATCATAATAACTTCATCAACATTCTGTGAATTCTAAATCTGCCTTCCTGTTCTATTATTATTGCTAGAGAAACGCAGCATTGAAAGCTTGTGGGCTCTTAAAACTCACTACTGCTCTTAACACAAACTCAATTCAAAATCAGATATTGGTGAGGGTTGACATCAGTGCTTGTTCCTTGCAACTAGAACGTACCAAAGAGGATAGTATTGCACACATACCGTAAAAGATCATAGAGTGCGGGCAGTGCGCAGCATTTGGCGCGTATTCAAAGTTTGGACTTAGTGGATTCAGTCATGTTAAGCGGAGCTGGAGGAGGGGAGGGTGTGCTGGTACTATTAGCAGTAGCAGGAAAAAAGCCGCCGCTTCATAGTATTCAGTAAAATGATAGTCGAGTATTCCTGCTCATATAATGAACAAATCATGTGAAATTCTTCGTGAGAACGGCCGTTCTACCAACACATATTCACCTTCAACAAATATTCTTTTCAAAAGGACTTTCTGTTCACAAAATACCTGTGATTTTGAAGAAGGACTAGTTCCTGTCCAGCTGTTGGACCAGCTGGATCATTTCCTTTCTCTATGAATTAGAGACAGTTTCTTAAACTAGAAGGACCACTCTGGGAGAGACTTCAGGTTCTACCTGGCCGCACGTTCTTGGAGTTATTAGCGTATGAGCACTCTTTCTCTAACTTTAGAAGTTTCTTGAAAACACGGGGAAACGAGCTCTGATTACAGTCTTTCTGATGATAACATCTTAACAAGCCCTAACAGATTCAATTATGATGTAGACAGTTTCCCGATAATTGGAGTCTGGATATGGGTTGTACCTAACTGATATGTATCACTTCCCATGCAAATTCAGGCATCAAAATCATAAATGCCAATTAAGTCACTTTTCAGCTTTTTGTGACAGAGATTATTTGTAATGACTGGGGAGCCCATTTCTGATTACGGCTGCAACTAGTAATCCCCAACTAGGCTCAAGCATGTGGAGGGGAGAGGTCAAGCTGGGCATCGTGTTTGTTTTGAGGAAGACCCTCGGCAAATTTCGATGGCTCGATCGAGAGGGAGACGAGTTGTGACAGCTGTAAATGAACTCCTAGATCTCGATGTCCGCAGAGACAAGGCATGATATACTGAGTCACGTCTCGCACGACTCGCTAACAAGGTGCAAAGTTCATAGAAGCGCTATAGTGACATTCGCTACCTATGGAAACAGTAATTCCTATCCCAATCTTGTGAGGTACCAACCGCGAAACAAAATGGTTGCGCATTGTCAATTGCAGGAAAATGTTTTGTAAAAAGAAAGGAAGAAATTGAGTGTGCAGAACAGTCAATAGCTGCATGTTCCGAATTGGCACACTCGAGGGAGCGTGAGAATTCGATTCAGGTAGTCATTCTACGAGAGGAGAAGGTGTCGGAGCCATTCGTTCTTGTCGGCTCGTGAAGTCATAGTTCATGTGAAGGAAAGCACGCAACAGCAACAGCTTCGGAATACATTTGCATTTGTGATAAGGCTAGGGATATCAAACAAGAGATACAAAATGGCACACACACCGCATTCAAACGAAATTCATCTTTCGAATACAAAGAACATGAAAAACCACACAAAAAACTAACTCATTCTTCATTCCAAAGTTTCAGGTTTTTTAGGACAAGCCACTCAAGTGTAAAAGCAATCTGGAATGCGCTACTGGGCTGAAGAAACTATGCATCAATGGCTTCTGCACGGAATCTTCCTCCAATCCATGTAGTAATGATGCAGACTGCCCTTGGTCCTCCCAGAGATGTTTGCAAAATCGGTGCATGGAATCTAATAAGTCCTGTACAACAGATTCTGATTGTCCTTTCGGCGACTATCAGCCTTGTTCCGAAACAAAAAAGAGTCAATGGTGAGAACGCTTGCGATATTTGTAAACAAAAACCATAACTATTTACATGGATTTAATAGCTATCAGAGTACAAGAGTGGACGTCATCCACTCTTAGAAATTACTTCTGGGATCAGTCTGGATCAACCCTAGCCACTGGCATCATCACATCTTCTTTTCAGGGAATACGCGGACTGTCAACGACACAGATCAATTTTCTGCATCAAATCACGTTGCACTAAGATTGACCAAATATGCCAAATTGACTCTGAATGCCGCTTCTATCCAGAAGTGCAGTGCATTAATTCTCAGTGTGCGAAAATTGGACAACCATGTGCGAAGGATCAAGACTGTCCTTTCTATCTGTTTACAAGTTGTGTTGATTCCAAGTGTGTCAAGCTCGCGACGTGCTCAGAGGACACCGACTGTTCTGGCAACCCGCAATATTCTTGTATTGACTCTCTGTGCGTGAAACTGGGCCAATCCTGCAGCGAGGCTAAGGATTGCCCATATTACTGGGCAACTGAATGTGTGAATTCCAAATGTGTGAAACTCAGACAACCCTGTGATGCTGATGCAGAATGTCCGTATTATCCTCACACTGCTTGTATTGATTCAAGATGTGAGAAGATCGGGCAAACTTGTCAATACGATATGGATTGTCCATTTTATCCGCAAACACCATGTCTTGCTGGAAAATGCGCCAAGAAAGGCGGAAGCTGTCGTAGAGATAGTGAATGTCCCAATTACCCCCTCACTGGCTGTGTTATTTCACAGTGTACAAAACTTGGAGAAGTATGTTGGTGGGATGAGGACTGTTCTCTTTTTCCTTACATGGAATGTTCAAATTCAACATGTAAAAAAGTCCCTACATGTGTTACCGATAACGATTGTGGCAATGATGTACCTCGCGAGTGCATCAATTCGCTTTGTCTGAAACGCCGACTTTGCAGGAATAACGCTGACTGCCCATTCTTCCCCAAGAATGTCTGTTCTAACACACACTGCGTAAAGCCTGGTGAATCTTGCACTTCTGATGATCAATGCTTGAAAGAGGGAAGGAGAAGATGTGTGATATCCACATGTATACGCCTGGACCTCCCTTGCACCTTCGACCAGGATTGTCCATTTTATCCATTCACCTATTGCCATGAAAATGAATGCGTGAAAACGGAACTCAATGCGACGATACTACAAAATCCAATATTAAGAGGGAAAAAGTCTTGGAACAGAGAAAATCACCGAAAAGGTACTCTTGTTCATTCTCCGTCTCAAGTAGGAAAAGAACTAATGTGTCGTACTTTGACTTAAGTATTAGCGCAGCTATTTTCCCACCCCTTTGCCATTCTCTGGTGAACAATTTTGTACCATTCGGAAGCGCTTCCTCTCTACATGATCTTCCACCAAAATTTCAGTTGAAAAACTCTTTGTTGAGCATTAATCGAAAACAAGAAAAAGGAGACTCTGGCACTGCAGTCTCATGAACTCGATATTCCATTTTGTTGGCTTGTAAAACTGAAGTAAATTGATGCTTTTGATATAGCTTATCACACGACGGTGTGCTTGTAGGATATAGATAATGGTATGACAAAAGCGAGCTGTGTTGCAAAAAATTTGTCATGATGAGAACAAAAACATGATGAAGTCTCTTTTTACTCCCATCTGCTGCTGATCGATCAATATCAGAAACGCCTTGAGATAAACAGCGTAACAGGTCTTGTTGTAGTTCTGTTCTTTCGGCAAACTGTTCAAAATTACTTTAATGAAACCGCCATGAAAGCTCATGATCAAAGTACCAAATGAACTCTTTAAGTACTTTTACGCGTTCAAGCGTTTCATGTAAAGACCAAATATCAGGAATTGGTGAGTATTATAATATTTTTCAGACAGTGTGTGAATGGTTCCATGATCCATCCTAACACCTATTCCAGCGTGCTTCCAAACCACTCTTAACGATGAACTGCGTGACCTACTGGTAAAAATTCATAATGATGGTCGACGAAAAACGGCGAGGAGGATGCATTTCGCTGCCGATCGAGGGAAGAATAAAACAGCAAAAGCCTTGTACGAGCTGGTATGCTGAAAGTGTTTATAATTGCTGTTTATAATTGTTGCTTTATTTTCTTCATCCTTTTCCCCAAGAGGCGCACCAATTATTAGGTTGTTGTAATATCGATGTCGGATTTTCCAACACCGAACTACGGAATAATACTTCGGAATGAGAAATGATGTTTCACTCGAATATTTGACACTTATTTTAGAGCTTATTTCTTCCTCTTTCCGCTCTTCCATTTCAATGATGACCTATTGACGTTTAGTGGCCTTCGCGTGGGTGAATCGAAGTGTAGTCGTTAGCAAGAATTCGTCTCAAACTTGACCATGGATTTAAACTCGGTAAAAACGCAACAGCTAGGAAGGGGAATATAACCAACCTATGCGGGAAGGAATGTCGAATGAAATCAGAGCTCAATTTTGGTCCAACTAACCTAGTTTTGGAGAAAAATGTCTCAAAGTTGAGCACTAAAATTCAATGAAGTCAACGTCGTTCTCGAAGCACTGGTGGAAGTTCTAACCAGAGGATGTGTTCAGTATCTCGAAGGTGGCTATAGGGTTTATTGTTTTTCTACCTTTGGCGCCATGGATGGGATAGGCACGGTGAAAAAATTGGGCAAGTGAATTCTCCTCGAATTAACATCTGGGGTTTTGCAACAGCACAAGACCTCACTTCGCACTCCAGACATTCTGGAAGAAGACACAAGGAGTAATCCAGACTCGCCTTTGAATAGCTCACTCAGCGGACTTTTCCACTACAGATAACCACAAATTCAGGTGGTTAGGCTCATCCCTGAGAAGAATAGGCTGCGAATATAGCTCTGCTCAAAACGCCTTCGCAGATTTTGTTGACTCCAAAAAGCTTGGCTCCAAATCCAACGGAACCAAAACTTGGCTGAAAATAGGGGAAGATGTACTGATTCAAATGACGGCTCAATCGGGGCAAAAACTTCAGTTTTGGCCGAGTTACGACAACTCATGGTTAACTGTCAAAATTCGACATCGATTTCGCAACATGTGTATGTGCCGTTCAATCTCTTCCTTTCATCATATAATACTGAAATGCAGCCTGCCGCGCCGCATCATCCGCGCGACGCGGCCGACAAGCTGAGCGTTGTGGTTGTTGCGTGTTGCTTACGTTGACGTTCTGCGTGTGTCTGTTGGAGCGCTGACTCAAGATCTGAAATGTGTATTCAAGTATTTCCGAATGTAAACAAAGACACAGAAAAGCGATGGGAAACATAAGCAGACACGAATACCGACAACGTCCTTACCTCCTCACGTAGATGGTGTGTCGCGGCAGATCGGATTGGCGGCATCCTATGATGTGACCAGAACTGTTGCATGGGGTGCCATGGTGCAATGCGCTTCTTCCGTTCTTTTTTTAGAAATACAACTGCAAGTTAGACATGGCCTCTATAGTGTCGATAAGCGATTGTCTGAACATTTCATCAATCAAACCCGGCGTGAACGTTTTCCAGTAAGTGCTCTTGCTTTTTTGCTGTTAGGGTGAGGTTTGGATGGTGTCGTATCTTTCATCAGCTTGTACCATTGAAGAGTAATCATGCCAAGTCCAATAACAACAGTGGAGCAAGTGGTCAGATCTGCGGTGAAGTCGTGGTGTTGGAACTGCTTAAGCAGAGCAAATAAAACTACCGATGCGATGAGTCATGCGAACGTGAGACACTAGTCCCCTTTTATATCTTTTTGAATGTCTCTAAGCAGCTTGACCATTCTTTACAAGTGGTTATTTCTGCTTAAAGTCAAGTCCCCATTAATTTTTTTTCGTGTTCAATGAATTTATTTTAGATTGTCTATCACAAAACACTTTCGCTTGGATGCGCATATCGGTTTTGCAGTGGGACAACCCCTACGAAACACGTTCTTCTATGTCACTACAGCGATAAGTGATCTTTTCGTCTCAGAATTAACTGCCTTTCTACGAAAATGCAATGATTGCAAGATGCAATGAGCCACAAGTTTCAAAACAATCATCCTCCATCAGTGTGGCCATTCATTGAATGGTGTGTACTACGCAGCTTGGGACTCCATTCTGCTCCAATTTCATGAGTTTTGCCCAATTTCAATGTCCATGTATAAATCCTAAGTTTCGTTTGTTTACCTTGAGAGTTCGCTAAAGTCTGCTGCTAAACAGTATGGAGGAGTGACGCCGAATGCTTTTGAACCAGCCATATATTCGCCAAAAAATCCACTCATAAGACGAAAACGAGCAAGCACAGCACGAGCTAGCGCAGGTACCATTGAGGGAACTAACAGGATCCACCGAAATATCACGGCTGCGATCAAAACATGAAAAATCCGAACATTTAGTAAGCTTTCGCCAACTTCCCAAAGTTCTTGGGGCTCAAAATTTGATGTGCGACCTCTTCGTTCATCATCTATCAAGCTTGTGTTATATTAATATTCATCATCTCTCAAATTGACGCTGCTAATCGTTCCTTCGCCAAAAGGCTCGCTTATATCATGAAATGGCTGTGCTGCATCCCAACCTTTCCCGAAGTGATAGCCCATATGATGGCGAATATGGATACGATTTTTGATAGGATCTTCAGTAATTGAAAAAGAGGATTACTTTCATGAAGAAGCCACTTAGAAAGCGCTAATTTTTAACGAGAAAAGAAGTCGCAAAAAAAAGCCGCATTAATTATGCACCAGCCTACAGGGATATCAAGAAGTTTCCAGCCTCCGCTCGCCTGTTCCATATTTCTGTACAGTTTTGAGAGCCTTATGTGGGGTGAAGCCTTTGGTACCGTTCTCGCTCAGAAAATGTGCATCCAGCGAGAAGCAATCGACGAATTTTAGTTCTGAAAACGAACTGTATTGGACAAAATTTAAATCCGCCTCTAAATTTTAAACTAAGAGGAAGTCTTCTGGCATTCTCACATAAAATTTTGGAGCTCAATGTCTTAACTGAGGTGAGGATTGGTCAGAAACGGAGCGATCTCTGATCAACAAGCAGAGGAAAGACGAAGACAGATTACTACGAATGTAGCAAAGATTATTGGGCATCGCGGACAGATTTTAGGAGCAGAAACTGTGCAAGAGTCGAAGCTATTCAAAACTTCCCTTGGAAATTTTCTAAGCAACCATGTAAATTTTAACCTTCGTAGAACATTGAGTCTGCAAAATCTTTTCGGCGTTCGACAAGAAAATCTCACTTGAATATTCAAAGAAGATTTTCGAGGGGTTTTGTCGAAAGCGAAAAGACGTTCTGCACTACCTTGACCGCCGGTAAGTGGCGAGTTCACAGCCGTGATTTGAAGTCGCAAGCCCGGAGTTATGGATCATGACGGGCAGATCTCTGAAAGCAGTGCGATCGAGCACGGAAGCGGGGGTAAAAAAGTATTGCCCAAAGTTCTGTGCGATAGAGAAAAGGTCGTGTTCGTGTCACCTGACCACCTGTATGTAAACTCCAATGAAGTGGATAGTTACAACGTTACTTTGTTTCACAGCTTTCGGAAACAAGCCAGAAAAAATTACTGCAGAAATTCAACCATGGATTCCAGGCTCTTCAATGAGACATCCTTTTTCACAAAATTGCATTGCTTCACGAGAACGTGAACGCATTTCGCTAATTCAGCCAGTTCGTAGATGCGATCCAGGGACTGGCTACTAGAATCCGTGAGAAAATCTGAAACTGCACATCAGCGGAACAGAACAAATAACGGAAAATAGTCTACGTTCGGTGTTTATATTTGGGTGACAAAAATTCTTAAAATGACAAAATAAGGAGTGTCTTGGTCTTTGAGGGATGCATATTATTTTCTTTGATTTCACTCCGGTAGCTAGTCTGCAAGTGATCCAGACCGGAAACTTTTTGATACCCCTATAATACAAGCACGCCCGACTACGAATGGCCACACTGACCAAGCACCATTCCGTTGTTAGCTTCCATGAACAAAAAAGTGGAAGCAAACTGAATAAGATGAAAACATCAGACGTAATTTTTTGCATAACTACTTCCTAAAATTAAGGCCTACAACTAAGGAATTGGGAGACCTTTCTTCTGCTGCATGTAGGAAGGATTCCGACTGCACGCTGGTACCTGGTTCGCGTTGCAGAAACTTCTTATGTGTCACCAATAGACTGGCTTAGGCTTGTGAGTATTATTTTAGAGCTAACTCATGTGGTTCAAATCCGTCTGCCTCTCTGACAATCCAGTCTTGTCACCTGTATTTTTGCTCCTCAACCCGTTCAAAGATCCTTTACCAAGGGCCACTAAATTATGGTTGCAAGTGTATGGATTCAAAGAGGTGAATTTCCCGCGAAAAATTGGAGAGGGGTGGGTCAAAGACAGAACTATGCAGAGAGAGTGAATGAAACAAATACGTAGACACAGATATCTCTGATTTCGTAGTTTTCTGCTCGATTTGAATTCGCAAAGTATGATAACATCCGGGAAAAACACGATTTCCTGTTTTTTGAAGCTCTAGTTTCGTAACCCCCAAGAAAATTTGTTCGTAAGCGCTACAATACCGTCGGTAATCTTTGGAAAAAAGACGAAAAAGACGCAAAGGCGCGTCTTTTGCGTCTTTTTGATAGAGCGGAGCTATCCACTAACATCTATATATTTTTGAAATCAGCGTGTCGAGACCTATAAGATGGTGCTGTGCTCGTTTTCGCATGCGTGCAAGCTTATGCCCTCAGGGCATTAGCATCCAGAATTTCATTGGAAACTAGATTACTGGGTGCAAAATTAAAGCCTTTGCCGCGAATGTTAATGAAATGTTATTGTAATGGTGTTTTTAGCGCAGTAGAACGAAGTTTCACTCCTTTTGCTTCATTTATCAAACTTTGAAATTTTCGATATTTTCCCGAAATAGCGCTTTGTAACCACGGAATTGTTGGGCCTAGAGGGCTCTCGCTCCATAGGATTAGAGTAATTTTTGTCGACTATATATCAAATTTCTCGCAACTTGGAGAGGATTTCATCGATGGTGGAAAAAGTGCCCTTTAGATCACACCTTATATTAGGTCACATAACATGGGACCATAATGAGAGCGTCATAGTGTCTCAAGCAGAGTAGCTATGGAAGCGGGGTCTTGTCACGAATTACAAAACATCTTGCTGCATCAAAATACACAAGACCACCAGAAGCCGTCTGTCCGCTCTCTAGTTTCGAACAGCTGAATTCTCAAGATTTGCATTGCTGCACTAGAGAATACACCTGTAGAAGGGTTGACGAGGGGCTATATGAGCTGGCAACCACACTTTTCGCCTCAGCCTGGTATTGTCTTTCGACGGTCCATGAAACGGCAGCTTTGGATTCATGTCATTTTTTGACTTTTTTTAAACTGCTGCCTGGTTCGTCAACGCAGTGACCGCAGCCCACTCCAGCAACGCTATATAACTGCTGCCGAGAAGGCGCAACACTGCTGGAAACAACTATCCTAGTGGTGTGCATGATGTCAGTGGCGATGAAAATGGAAGGGTCGGATCGATCGATAGTGGGCGGAGCATGCGCCATCAGCAAAATAAAACCGAAAATGCCACGATATGCAGCGCTTTTGTGGGAGCGACGATCGAGAAAAGACCAAAGTAACCAACCCGCTCCATGAACAACTGAACTAAGGTAGCATCACGGTTTAGTCATAGGTGAGGCATCCGCCGCACTTCCCTAAATCGTTCACCAATTCGAGAAATCGTGTAAAATACTGTCCTCGAAAACAGACGAATATCGTCGTCGCAGGGTCGCGGCGGAATTTCAAAAGGAGACTCGTGACGGTGGATGAAACGTGGATTCATCACTACATTCCAGAGTCAAAAAGACAGTCTAAACAGTCGATTGGACACGGGGAAGCGGTCCCAAAGAAGGCAAGGACCACTCACTCCGCTGATAAGGTGATGGCTTCAGTCTACTGGGATGTGAAAGGCGTTTTGCTGATTGATTACCTTGAGCATGGCAAAACTGTCACGGGTCAGTATTACGCAGCGCTCCTCGACCGACTGAAGTCAGCAATTCAAGAAAAACGCCCAGGAATGGCAAAGAAAAAAGCATTGTTCCTTCACGATAATGCTCCTGCCCATTCAAGTGGCATCGCTCAACAAAAATTAGCTGAATTAAGACTCGAGATTCTTCCGCATCCCGCATAATCGCCTGATTTGGCTCCCTCGGACTTCCGCCTATTTCCGAATCTCAGAAGTTTCCTCGCTGGAAAAAGATTCCGATCAAACGAGGAAGTGATCGACGCTGTGGATGGTTATTTTGAGGACCTTGAAGAAAGTCACTTCCAGGAAGGAATCGAGAAGCTGGAGAAACGCTGCACCAAGTGTATTGAGCTTCGAGGAGACTATGTTGAAGAATAAGATATTGATTGAATTGCATTCGTTAAGTTTTCATTGTCATTCCGGAAACTTTTCAAACCGCCCTCGTATAGCCCCTCGTCAACCCTTCTACAGGTGTATTCTCCAGTGCAGCAATGCAAATCTCGAGATTTCAGAGGTTTGGAACTAAAGAATGGGCAGACGAGTTCCGACGTCCTTATGTATTCTGATACATCAAGAAGTTCTCTAGTGTGTGACAAAACTCCGCTCCCACAACCTCTCTGATTGGGTCACTATGAGGCTCTCAATATGGTCCCATGTTATGTGACGTAATGTAAGGTGTGGTCTGAAGGACACTTTTTCCACCACCGATGGAATCCCCTCCTGGTCGCGAAAAATTCGGCATATAGTCGACAAAAGTTACTCGAACCTCGTGGAGCGAGAGCCCTCTGGGCCCAACAATCCCGCAGTTATAATGCGCTACTTAAGCAAAACAGCGAAAGTTTCAAAGCTTGCCAAATGAAGCAAAAGTAGTGAAAATTCATTCTACTATGCTAAACACACCATCGCAATAACATTTTATTAACATTCGCAGCAAAACCTTATGTTTTGCCCTTAATAATTTAGTTTCCAATGAAGTTCTGGACGCTAATCTCCCGAGGGGATGAGCTTGCACGCATCCAAGATCCAGTACAGGACCTAGAAATCTTGATCGAGAATTCGATGCTGAACTCGATGGTAAAATTCCCGCAGCTCTATCTCTCCATTGAAGAGCGCTAACCTAGGACCTAGAAGCAGCTTTCGAATTTTCATGGCAGGACCCGCAACCCCCGGACGACCAGAACCCCCCGTCTCAGTCGCCCCGGCCGCAAGCACCCTTTGACATTGGTCCCCTCACGTCAGCCCTTCTCCCCGAGGCTCCGATTATATAGCATCTGGTGTCCAGTCAATTGACCAGATGACAAAAAAGAGCCAAAAACTGACATGAGTCGAAAGCTGCTGTTTCTTGAATATTGAAAGACCATGCCAGGCTGAGACGAAAAATCTGGTCACCAGCTCATATAGCCGCTTATCAAGCCTTCTACTCGTGTGTTTTCAGCTGCAGTAGCGGAAATCTTGAAATTTCAGCGGTTCGAAACTAGAAAATGGATGGATGAATTCCAGTGAGCTTGCGCATTCTGCAACATCAAGATGTGTTGTATTGCGTGGTGGAATCCTGCTTTTATAGCCCTTCTGGTTGGGATGCTACATATGACTCCCTCCTGGAGATGTGACGGAGTATGCGGTGCAGTATAAAAGACGTTTTATTCACAAATGCTGGAGCCTCATGCCAGTTTTAAAAGGTTCGGCATATCGACAAGAAAAATAACTTTGATCATGCTTAGCAAGACCTCGCCAGCTCTTACCATTCTGTAGTTACAAGGCGCTAATTTAGCAAATTTCCGAAAATTTCGAAGTATACCAAATGAAGCGAAAGTATTGAAACTTCGTTCCAGTGCTGCCATTACATCAATACATTAACACTTTATTGAGATTGGCTCTAAAAACTTGTGTGTTGCTCCATATTTTTTTTAGTTTCCCATGAAATTCTGAGTGCCAATGCCCTGAGGGCATAATCTTGAACGCATCCAAAACCGCCGCGGCACCACCTTATAGATCTCGAGACGCTGATTCCAAAAATATATAAATTTATGCGGATATCTCTGCTCTGAGCTGAGTTATAGTAAAAAGACGCAAAAGACGCGCCTTTGCGTCTTTTTCGTCTTTTTTCCAGAGATTACCGACGGTATTGTAGTCATGGGTTATGAATCGACACGGAAAATATATTCTTTTCCGTTGTCTTGTTTGCGAAATCCGCTGTGTTTTTTGCTACCTAATGTATTGACAGCCATTGAAAAGAACTTTGGAGAAGACAGAAAAACTAACCAAAGTCTAACTAAAAAAACAACTACAACTAAAACTAATCTAGATGGAACAATACGGAACTAGAACAGTCTGTAGACAATCAATACTATATCAAGATATCGATAGAAATCAACTATTAGAGTGTGCAAGAAAGTATAATAGTAAGTAGGTAACCCGGTAGAAAAGAAAGAAGCAAGGATAATGTGTTAGCCACTTTGTTCCTGCCAAACTCGATGACACTTGCAAAGCTGAGATTCTCGTAGATCTTCTGCAACCCCTTCACTTCCAAATATATCAAAGTTTGATAGAAAATTTCCTCAAGTGCTGTCTTCAAGAAATTTGTTGAATAAACGCAAAGAAACGCAACGAAGAGCAAGACCAACTGTTTCAGGGAACACCTGAGAAGAAACGGACGAGACACAGCAAGAGTGTTCTTCTTCACGATCCTTATCAGTGGCCAACACATTTTATATTTTTTGTGAATACATTTCCGAGCACAAATGAGCTCTTTCCTTTGTTGTGTCCAGACAAGGAACTCAGATATATTTGGCTGTTCCATTCAAATTACGTTAATAAGAGTATGAAAGGTGTCATCCTATCTTTCCGGATTTCCGCAGAAGTTCCCAAACTATGCAAATGAATGGAGGACGCGACATGTGGAAAGTGACAGATGAATTCCCTCCAGAGAATGGAGGGATTTCTGAGTTGAAGCTATTACATATAATAGTTTCAACATCAAATTGTCAAAATTACATCCTTGAAAAGTAATAGTGACACACTGCCTTTAAGCCAAGTTATAACACTTTAAATTGAAGAGTTCGTTTCGGCAATTAATTTCGCACGAACGTGATACAAGGCAACTCTCATTTCCTTGGAATTGTGGGAGCCGCAGAAAGCATGCAAAAGATACCAAAAGTACAAAGGATGAATTTCTAGAAGATACCTCTGTAACTGAGGACTGACTCTATATGAAAATTGGGCAAATACATTAGCAGCGGTATCTTCTTCAAAAACCACGCGATTTCGCAGGATTCGCGTTCTTTGTGTCGCCCTCGCACAACTTCGTCCATTGAGAACTGAGAGAAACGAAAAACATAACATTAGAATCGTCATGCCAACTACATTCCGAATCCACTGTTTCCTATCAAAAATTCCAAAAATCTAACTCCAGATTTAGCAGTTATCCTAATTACGCATCACGGAGGGCACATAGGGTGCGGGATGATTGGTCATGACAATTAACTTTTCTCCTTCGTTGTCACTCATACATTCAGATTAAGAATGTATTGATTTTCTTTCCACGGACCATTTGTGAGAGATTTGAATTAAGAGAGCTAAATGATATCAAACTCGAATGATAACTTCCTTTTGCATAGTTCAATGTGGCGATTTCAATGCAGTATAAAAGTACCACCAAAATATCAAAATTGGCTGTACTTTGCTTAAGAGCAGAAAATACGTGAAGGGATGCGTTTAATAGAATTTCATAGATTTATCGGACCATCATGTGAAGATATATCAGTGCAAGCGGGTTTTATTTAAGCATAGTGTCGCTTTTGTCTCAAAGCTCGAAAAAGTGCAGAACAATTTCACAAGAAAACCCTTCATAAGGAAGGAGGGCTATGATTACTCAAAGATTCCGTCTTCTAAGGATAGAAACAAATCAATACTTTTATTTGATGTTTGTATGGTTCACAAAATCACAAAGGGCGTGAATGGAACACATATTCGTGATTTTTACACAGTAGTCCCGTCCGTAACAAGGGGAAGTTCTTATAAGATTTCATATTCTAAACCTAAAACAAGGTGTAGATTCACAAGTTTCACAGCCCGTGCAGGATCCATATATGTCTCTCTGAGCAAAACGGTGAAAACCAACTCTACGATTGCTTCATTTAGAAGAAGCGCTGCTTCGAAACTTCTGACGTTTTAAAAGATCAGAATTCACCTGTGGATTATTCAACCTCGTTAGAACTAACTGCTTGGTTGCACTTGTGTATTGTGTACTTGTCAATGTTAGCGGTCTGTCCAGAGTAGCTTACACTAACATTTTCTAACGACTGTCTTAAACAGTGTATTGAAATAAATAAATAAATAAACAGTGTAATGACTAACGCCAAAATATTCAGATATACATAGGCAAGGATGTCGACATCTTTTTGAGGCCTGCAGTAGCATGACCTAGAAACTTCATTTATACCTGTGTTGGAGGCAACCGCTAAGGCTGTGCAAATGCCACAGGAGGTCTGGGGGTCATCATGCATGTCCGAAAAAGTAGGGTGCGAGCGTCCCAATTACTGATTATACAACTGATTAGTGTTTAGCGCATACAAGCCTGTATCCTTCCTTCCTTTGCGCTACTACTATTGATGGAATTCTATATATTTTATTTTTTCGTTCGAATATTGAGTCGGAGAATAGGACTGTCTCACACTCTCGATAAAAATTGGAATAACTTGAACAAAATGGTAACTTTTGCTGGAGTTCGTGGCACTGAGAACGGAGTTATTTATTTATTTATTTATTTATTTATTTATTTATTTATTTATTTATTTATTTATTTATTTATTTATTTATTTATTTATTTATTTATTTATTTATTTGATACACCGCATAAGTGTGCACATTGAAGAGCAAAAATAAAACGCTTAAAAGGAAAGTAACGGAGGATCTCCACTGGGGCTTCCGTCACAGTAAAATTATTGTTCATTCTAGAGACAGAAAGTGAGACACTGAGGAAAAAAATGATTGTTTTCATGATCCATTGCCAAGTTTACACTGAAAAGATCCTAAAAGAGTAAATGCTGAAAGTTTTTAAGTGGCCATACATGCAGCCTATCACTCAGTTGTTGGGTGTAAATGGTGCTAGGGAGATCACCACTTTCTACGAGCATTGGAGCATTGCATAGAAAATCTTAACGCAGGATATTAGGTATTTCCTACCCTAACGTTCCTGGGCTAGACTTACTCCCCTGATAGGAACGCACCGCATGGACGAACAAAGACAGGCTCAATTTCAAGGAATGTTGGCATATGTCCTTTTTATTGAAAGCTAGGCAGCAGGAAAAAAGTGCCGAATAATTCAGATGAGTCAGAGTTCGTATCAATGCCATTCTAAGCTCAAATACGTGATACACCCTAAAGATCCTCCATTCAGAACACAGAAACGCTCAATCAAACGTGTGAATCGGAAACATACGTCAAGAAAAAAAAACTACATCATTCATGTAAATTAGCGGATAAAAAAAAGAAGTGTGCAGAAGTTCCATGGACAAACAATTGAGGTGGGCAGGTGTGTTAGAGCGGCCCAGAACATCCGACCATATCTGAAGCTATACATTTCTAATTCTCAGAAGTTCCAAACATTTATATCTGACAATTTTTTGCGAAAACTGACTGAGTTTTTGGATGAAACAACAGATGAGGGTAGTTTGGTTAGCCATCTACAAGTGCGAAAGAGGAAAGAATGGAAAATTCTATTGAAATTTGGGGATCTTATCCTGCGATGGTGTAAGGTAAACGTACCAGTTCTACCGTAACATGGTGTGAAATTCCAGTACTTACTTGCACGTAGTTTGACTTCCATCCTGATAATACGGAAACAAAACACTAAATCATTAACTACTCTTCTGTACTTCAGACTGTAAGCCCGAGGATTTTCAGACGTTCGCTAGGAAGGCAAAGCTTGAGGATAGCCGGGATTGGGAAAGCATCTGTAGAATATGAGTCTAGTGAATAATTGTTGAACTTTCTCGAGCTTGTTGATTCGATTTTTGTTGTTACAAACTTATGTGAAGATCAGAAAATATATAGAAAAGCCTGAAGAAACAAGATTTGAATTTGGAGACATTCATTACTGAAGTTGGCTATCTTTTGTCTCGGTATGATCTGCTAGGGTCGAAATACCACAAGAAAATGAGATCTAAAAAATTTTTAGTCTGAATGTATGGGTGACAACGAAAGGAAGCGCCAATTGCCATGACCCACCACCTCTCACCCTATGTGCCCTCCAGATGCGTAACTAGGGCAATTGCTTTATCTGGAGTAGGATTCTTGGAATTTTCGAGAGGCAATCGTGGATTCGGAATAAAGAGGGCATGCAGATTTGAATGGTATGCTTCTCGTTTTTCTCACTTCTCAATGGACGAAGTTGTGCGAGGGCGACGCAAAGAACGTGGATCCTCCGAAGTCGCGTGGTTTTCAAAGAAAATGCCGTTTGTATTGTATGTAGTACTCAACATTCTTCTCTTTGCTACAAAGAGCTTTCATCTTAAAGGCAGCAGGAGCCGAAATCCTCGACTCCGAGCTGAGCTGCGGGTGGTGAAGTGCAGACTCAGCACATCATAAATGTGAAACGAACACAAACAATCCTATAATCCAGGGCCTCCCTGCAGAGAAAATGGAACATTCGTCGCGATTACGCATGGCCGTGTTCGCGCGCGGACGAGTTTTCCCCGGTGCTAAAGACATTGCGCCGGTGCGTGGTTCGATGTCGGGTGTGCGCGTCCCGCCACGAAACCCTTTGAAACGTAGTCCGTTTGTGCAAAACCACGTGCAGCAGTGACTTTAGCGCCAGGGAAAACTCGCCCGCTCGCGAACACGGTCAGGCGTGTTCGCGACGACGTGTCCATTTTCTCTGCAGGTAAGCTTCCATTGTCTGTGTGCGTTTCACATTTATGATGTGCCGAGTCTGTACTTCACCACCCGCAGCTCAGCTCGGAATCGAGGATTTCAGCTCCTGCTGCCTTTAAACTGTTCTCTGTTTTCTGACCAACCCGCTGTAACTCTGCTCATGCACTGAGTTTCTTTTTCGGCGAGCTCTCATTCTTTATTTACCCGTCAATTCTGAATTTATACCACTATTCATGGGAATAATCAGATAAAATTATCAAAATGAAAGTCAGTTAGCCCGCAATACAAGATTGAGATCAACTCTAAGCACCCATACATACAGAAATGTTGACATACATAAGTGTACACACATGCAATGTACATATATATATATATATATATATATATATATATATATATATATATATATATATATATATATATATATATATATATATATATATATATATATATATACTAGTGGCCCCGTAAGCCACGTTACTGTGCTAATTTCCAAAGTGTGAAAGTATTGGCCCGGTGTGGGTTTTCGTGCGCGCCAACAGGTTGTGTGAGATTCACGTCCTCAACTCGAGCTACACTATTTCACAACTGTATATGTATAGCTATAACATTATTCAGTCCAAAAAGAGCACGTAGCGTAGCGAATGAGAGAAGATAACTGACAGAATCCGTGGATCAATTTGCTTTGTTCTTTCCATCTCTGTCTTTCGCGAGCAGCGAGCATACCAAGGACCGCGTGAAATACAGAACACAACTGCTTTTGTATTGTACAAACCACTCGGTCAATAACTCAGTGGGCCAATCATACAAACGCACCCTCAGCATTACCACTGTATGTGACTATCCCATCCTTCTAATTCAAACCGAACTTATTCTGGAAACTTTATACTTTTCCAAAGTTTTGAACAAAAACTGAAAGAAGAAATTATTGTGAGAAGAGAATAAGCATCACGAGCGCCTATTTCCACCAATCATCTTTCTCATTCCTCATCGATATTCACCGACACGACGTGGTTCATTTATACTAAACCAAAAAAGTTCCAAGTGATGATTAAGAAAGTGATTAAGAAATTACAAAGCAATGAACTGAATTCGCTGACTATTCAAATTCACGTGACCTAGGGAAGGGAGATGATCAACAGGGTTGATGGGATAAATGAGTAGGAGCATAAGTTATTGGTTATTTTTCGCTTAAGCTCAGGAAACGAAGATGCTCCATGAGATTGGTGGGATACTTGAGGAGGTGATCCACGGTGTTGGCGGGATACATGGGATGGGTGCGTAATTTATTGTCTAGGCTTTTGCCTGAGTTTCTGGAACGGGAGGTAATCCACAAGGTAGGCGGGATACATGAGGTGGGTGCGTAAGTTATTTTCTAGATTTTTGCCTGAGTTTCTAGTAAGGGAGGTGGTCCACAGGGTCGGCGAGATACATTGGGTGAGTGCGCAAGTTACCGTCTAGGTGTTTGCCAAAGCTTCTGGAAAGCGAGGTAATCCACGAGGTTGGCGAGATACATGGGGTGGGTGCGCAAATTATTGTCTGGGCTTTTGCCTAAGCTTCTAGAAAAGGAGGTAATCCACAGGGTTGACGGGATACATGAGGTGGGTGCGCAAATTATTGTCTATACTTTTATATCAGTTTCTGGGAAGGGAGGTAATCCAGGGGTTGACGAGATACATTGAGTGGGTGCGCAAACTATTGTCTGGGCTTTTGCCTGATCTGAACGGGAGGTAGTCCATGGGGTTGGCGGTTGGCGGGACACATGGGGTGGGTGCGCAAGTTACTGTCTAGGCTTTTGCCTAAGCTTCTGGGGAGGGAGGTAATCCAAGGTGTTGGCGGGATACGTGGGATGAGTGCGTAAATTATTATCTAGGCTCTTGCCTGAGTTTCTGGAAAGGGAAGTAGTCCACGAGGTTGGCGGGATACATTGAGTGAGTGCGCAAGTTACTGTCTAGGTGTTTGCCAAAGCTTCTGGAAAGCGAGGTAATCCACGGGGTTGGCGAGATACATGGGGTGGGTGCGCAAATTATTGTCTGGGCTTTTGCCTAAGCTTCTAGAAAAGGAGGTAATCCACAGGGTTGGCGGGATACATGAGGTGGGTGCGCAAATTATTGTTATAGACTTTTGCCTGAGCTTCTGGGAAGGGAGGTAATCCAGGGGTTGGCGAGATACATTGAGTGGGTGCGCAAACTATTGTCTGGGCTTTTGCCTGATCTGAACGGGAGGTAGTCCATGGGGTTGGCGGTTGGCGGGACACATGGGGTGGGTGCGCAAGTTACTGTCTAGGCTTTTGCCTAAGCTTCTGGGGAGGGAGGTAATCCAAGGTGTTGGCGGGATACGTGGGATGAGTGCGTAAATTATTATCTAGGCTCTTGCCTGAGTTTCTGGAAAGGGAAGTAGTCCACGAGGTTGGCGGGATACATTGAGTGAGTGCGCAAGTTACTGTCTAGGTGTTTGCCAAAGCTTCTGGAAAGCAAGGTAATCCACGGGGTTGGCGAGATACATGGGGTGGGTGCGCAAATTATTGTCTGGGCTTTTGCCTAAGCTTCTAGAAAAGGAGGTAATCCACAGGGTTGGCGGGATACATGAGGTGGGTGCGCAAATTATTGTCTAGGTTTTTGCCTGAGCTTCTGGAAAGGGGGGTAATCACAGGGTTGGCGGGATACATGAGGTGGGTGCGCAAGGTATTTTATAGACTTTTGCCCGAGCTTCTAGTAAGGGAGGTGGTCCACGGGGTTGGCGAGATACATGGGGTGGGTGCGCAAATTAATTGTCTGGGCTTTTGCCTGATCTGAACGGGAGGTAGTCCATGGGGTTGGCGGTTGGCGGGACACATGAAGTGGGTGCGCAAGTTACTGTCTAGGCTTTTGCCTAAGCTTCTGGGGAGGGAGGTAATCCAAGGTGTTGGCGGTATACGTGGGATGAGTGCGCGAATTATTGTCTGGGCTTTTGCCTAAGCTTCTAGAAAGGGAGTTAATCCACAGGGTTGGCGGGATACATGAGGTGGGTGCGCAAATTATTGTCTAGGTTTTTGCCTGAGCTTCTGGAAAGGGGCAATCCACGAGGTTGGCGAGATACATTGGGTGGGTGCGCAATTTATTGTCCAGGCTTTTATATCAGTTTCTGGGAAGGGAGGTAATCCAGGGGTTGGCGAGATACATTGAGTGGGTGCGCAAATTATTGTCTAGGCTTTTGCGCGAGATAGCGGCCCCGTGAGTTCCTTGGCTCAAAGTTTCACCGCATTCTATCAGTGTTGGTATTAGAGTTCGAGTAGACTGTCTGCAAACAAACCTAATTAAGCACTTCATTCAGTCTCAACACCTGTCTGAATAAAACTAGATTTTGAGAAACTCAAACTAAACAGTGGCAAACAGCTTGCCGAGGAATCACAAAATGCCAAAATTGACTGATTGAAATTTTTCACGACCACGACCTTCTTTTTTGACGACCAACGAACACGTCTCCCTTTTGCCTGAAACCAACACCGCTTTGCCACTGAGCCAGCCAGCCGAACTCGAGGGAAAATCCCGACCAACAGACCTCGCCACTTCACTACTGGCCCAGTCGAACCCAACAGAAAATACCGACCAGTGGACATGTGTACACGTGTGCCGCTTTACCTGAGACCGGCGCGACAAGTGTGCCCCTTTATCTGACACCGGCGCAACTTTGCTGCTGACAGCGTCGCAGTCAAGGGAAAATCCTGACCAACGGACCCGTGTGCAGCTTAGAGGGACCAGCGCTACTTTACCACTGGCCCAGTCGAAACCAAAGAAAAATTCTGACCAACGGACCCGTGTGCCCCTTTACCTGAGACCAGCACATGTTTACCACTGGCCCAGGGAACCCAAGGGAAAGTTCTGACCAACGGACCCGTGTGCCCCTTTACCTGAGACCGCACAAGTTGCCCACTGAGCCCAGTAAAACTCAAGGGAAAGTCCTGACCAACGGACCTTTGTGCCGCTTTACCTGAGACCAGCGCCTTTTTACCATTAGCCCAGTCGAACCCAAGGCAAAGTGCTGACCAACGACTCGTGTGCCTCTTTACCACAGACCAGAACCTCTTTACCACTGGCGGGAAAGTTCTGACCAACGGACCCGTGTGCCCCTTTACCTGAGACCAGCATATGTTTACCACTGGCCCAGTTGAACCCAAGGGAAAGTTCTGACCAGTGGACCCGTGTGCATCTTTACCTGAGAGCGGCGCCTGTTTACCACTGGCCCAGTCGAACCCAAGGGAAAGTCCTGACCAATAGACCCGTGTGGTCCTTTTCCTGAGACCGACGCCTGTTTATCATTGGCCCAGTCGAACCCAAGGGAAAATGCTGACCAACAACCCATTTTCCCCTTTACCAGAGACCAGCAGCTGTTTACCACTGGCGAAAAAATTCTGACCAACGGACCCGTGGGCCCCTTTACCTGAGACTGGCGCGACAAGTGTGCCCCCTTTATCTGAGCCCGGCGCAATTTTGCTGCTGACAATCGCAGTCAAGGTTAAAATCCTGACCAACGGACCCGTGCGCAGCTTAGAGAGGACCAGCGCTACTTTACCACTGGCCCAGTCGATCCAAAAAAAAATTCTGAGCAACGGACTCGTGTGCCCCTTAACCTGACACCAACGCCTGTTTACCACTGGCCCAGTCAAACCCAAGGGAAAATGCTGACCAACGACCCATGTGCCCCTTTACCTGAGACCGGCGCCTTTTTACCATTAGCCCAGTCGAACCCAAGGCAAAGTGCTGACGAACGACCCGTGTGCCCCTTTACCACAGATCAGCACCTGTTTATGCTGGCGGGAAAGTTCTGACCAACGGACCTGTGTGCCCCTTTACTTCAGACCAGCACCTGTTTACCACTGGCCCAGTGGAACCCAAGGGAAAGTCCTGACCAACGGACCTTTGTGCCTCTTTACATGAGACCAGCGCCTTTTTACCATTAGCCCAGTCGAACCCAAGGGAAAGAGCTGAACAACGACCCGTGTGCCCCTTCACCAGAGACCAGCACCTGTTTACCACTGGCGGGAAAATTCTGACCATGGACCTTTGTGCCCCTTTACCTGAGACCGGCGCCTTTTTACCATTAGCCCAGTCGAACCCAAGGCAAAGTGCTGACCAACGACCCGTGTGCCTCTTTACCACAGACCAGAACCTCTTTACCAATGGCGGGAAAGTTCTGACCAACGGACCCGTGTGCCCCTTTACCTGAGACCAGCACATGTTTACCACTGGCACAGTCGAACCCAAGGGAAAGCCCTGACGAATGCACCCGTGTGCACCTTAGATGGGACCAGCGCTACTTTACCACTGGCCCAGCTAGCTGAACCCACAGGAAAATTCCGACCAATGGGCCCGTGTGTCTCTTTACCTGAGACCGGCGCATGTTTACCACCACTTCGTTTCAAAACCATGACAGGAAACGCTACCACTTCGTTTCAAAACCATGACAGGAAACAAAACCATGTGCTAGGATTTTGGTGAAACGTTAATCGACATTATTAGGATTATTGGGCTCCAAATAGGATTTGCAGGAAGCCTCCTCCCCCCTGAGAATGGCTTGCTGAATTTAAAAAATCATATCTGTTTGATTCTTTAAATCCAGTTGTTTAGTTTCATCATTATTTTTTGAATATTTATTACTGGACGGTGTACCCGGCTTTGCTCGGGTCCTCTGTTTCTCCCGGCTATTTGAATCTGATGCCAACATTTGTTGAGCCAAAAGAAACCTATCGAGATATTCATCACTTAGTGATCAGCCTAAATGACACTTCTTCATTCCGTCCCCTTCCCTCAAAAGTAAGGTAAAGTTGTTTGGCTGGTAAATTCTTCTAAAATGCTTCCCATATTTACGCTGAAAGTTTCGAAAAATCCCAGAAGACACGGTTTCATTGACCTGTGAGCATTAATACCAAAAAATCAATAAAATCGATAAATCGATAGTGCCGTACGAAACGGTTGTCATATTCGTGTTCATTGTATTGACATACCCCAGCAGCGATGTCTTCACCGCGCCCAGGGCAAAATTAGCGAAAAATCAATAAAATCGATAAATCGATATTGCCGTACGAAACGGTTGTCATATTCGTGTTCATTGTATTGACATACCCCAGCAGCGATGTCTTCACCGCGCCCGGGGCAAAATTAGCGAAAAATCAATAAAATCGATAAATCGATATTGCCGTACGAAGCGGTTGTCATATTCGTGTTCATTGTATTGACATACCCCAGCAGCGATGTCTTCACCGCGCCCAGGGCAAAATTAGCGAAAAATCAATAAAATCGATATTGCCGTACGAAACGGTTGTCATATTCGTGTTCATTGTATTGACATACCCCAGCAGCGATGTCTTCACCGCGCCCGGGGCAAAATTAGCGAAAAATCAATAAAATCGATAAATCGATATTGCCGTACGAAACGGTTGTCATATTCGTGTTCAGCGTATTGACATACCCCAGCAGCGATGTCTTCACCGCGCCCGGGGCAAAATTAGCGAAAAATCAATAAAATCGATATTGCCGTACGAAACGGTTGTCATATTCGTGTTCATTGTATTGACATACCCCAGCAGCGATGTCTTCACCGCGCCCGGGGCAAAATTAGCGAAAAATCAATAAAATCGATAAATCGATATTGCCGTACGAAACGGTTGTCATATTCGTGTTCAGCGTATTGACATACTCCAGCAGCGATGTCTTCACCGCGCCCGGGGCAAAATTAGCGAAAAATCAATAAAATCGATAAATCGATATTGCCGTACGAAACGGTTGTCATATTCGTGTTCAGCGTGTTGACATACCCCAGTAGACATGTCTTCACCGCGCCCGGGGCAAAATTAGCGAAAAATCAATAAAATCGATAAATCGATACGCCGTACGAAACGGTTGTCATATTCGTGTTCATTGTATTGACATACTCCAGCAGCGATGTCTTCACCGCGCCCGGGGCAAAATTAGCGAAAAATCAATAAAATCGATAAATCGATATTGCCGTACGAAACGGTTGTCATATTCGTGTTCAGCGTGTTGACATACCCCAGCAGACATGTCTTCGCCGCGCCCGGGGCAAAATTAGCGAAAAATCAATAAAATCGATAGCGCCGTACGAAACGGTTATCATATTCGTGTTCAGCGTATTGACATACCCTAGTAGACATGTCTTCGCCGTGCCCGGAGCAAAATTAGCGAAAAATCAATAGAATCGATAGCGCCGTACGAAACGGTTGTCATATTCGTGTTCATTGTATTGACATACCCCAGCAGCGATGTCTTCACCGCGCCCGGGGCAAAATTAGCGAAAAATCAATAAAATCGATAAATCGATATTGCCGTACGAAACGGTTGTCATATTCGTGTTCAGCGTATTGACATACTCCAGCAGCGATGTCTTCACCGCGCCCGTGGCAAAATTAGCGAAAAATCAATAAAATCGATAAATCGATATTGCCGTACGGAACGGTTATCATATTCGTGTTCAGCGTATTGACATACCCCAGCAGACATGTCTTCGCCGCGCCCGGGGCAAAATTAGCGAAAAATCAATAAAATCGATAGCGCAGTACGAAACGGTTATCATATTCGTGTTCAGCGTATTGACATACCCCAGTAGACGTGTCTTCGCCGCGCCCGGGGCAAAATTAGCGAAAAATCAATAAAATCGATAAATCGATAGTGCCGTACGAAACGGTTATCATATTCGTGTTCAGCGTATTGACATGCCCTAGTAGACATGTCTTCGCCGCGCCCGGGGCAAAATTAGCGAAAAATCAATAAAATCGATATAATCGATAAACGAATCGATAATCCCAAGTGCGAAGTAGCCTAAAACCTACGCCGGCCCTTAGGGAAGTTCCACCCTATAACAAGGAAGATGAAGATCTAGGACGAAAAAAGCGCACAATGTGGAAATTTAGGCCAGAGGCCCCTTTTTTAAAAGACTCGTCACAAAACTGCGTATCGACAATGCGCTAAGAGTCGACGCGCAGTAACAGATGCGTTCTCGGGAATTAGCGACCAAATCTTTTAATATAGTAGGATATATATATATATATGTATAATACCCATACATAAATGTAAACACTGATCTCTATTCGTATATAATGATTACTATTCTTTTTAAAGCCTGTGGCATTATTCGGCTAGGTCTGCCCCAAAATTTCAAAAAAAAATTTTCGCCCAAACTTCGCCCAGGGTGGTTATTTGGGGTGCTGATCACGAATATCATATCCATTTTGTACCGTAACCCCATTTTTGTAGGGTTACGGTGAGGTTACCCCAGATAACCAGAAAATGGATATGATATTCGTGATCAGCACCCCAAATAACCCCCTAGGCAAAATTTGAGCGAATTCCGTGAGGTACCGTATCTGGGGTAACCTCACCGTAACCCTACAAAAATGGGGTTACGGTACAAAATGGATACAATATTCGTGACCAGCACCCCAAATAACCCCCCTGGGCGAAGTTTGGGCAAATTTTTTTTTTGAAATTTTGGGGCAGAACTAGCCGAATAGTGCCAAGCCTGTCTCAAAGGCAGCACCCGTCGAAATTCTCGGATCCGAGTTAAAGTGCTGGTAGTAACGCCTGCGCATCATAAATGCTAAATGAACACCAAGAATACTTACCTGCAAAGAAATTCAGATCGCAACCGCGCTCCAGTGCACGTTTTTTTCTAAGCGACGGTGCGCCAGCCAACAGCGGCCCGTTTCACGTCGTCGAAAGTCCTTTTGGCCGCACCCGCGTAGCGAGACCCACGGGTGTCATGAAGCGAGGAAAGACACGCCGAACGCAACAGGTATATCCATGACAAAGCTACAGACTGTAAAGGATGAGAATAACTGTTGGAGAGAAACTTCTGAAGAAAAATATTAACATGCGCTTCTACTGTAAATCAACAAAGCAACACGAGCTCTTACCTTGACCCTTTCTCAAGCCTGCAATTCAGATCCCAGCACTGAGTTCCGTCCCAATTTGCGGCGCGCACCGGTGAGCATTTCTTAGCTGTTCTCACATGCCTTGTATGTATACAGGTACCTTTTTCCTAGGACAACTTTCGAATTTTCTGCGTGCGATGGCACACTGGGTGGGCATTGCTGGTTTATACCTCACACAGTGTCCGGAAAGGTAAGAAATCATTTGTTCGATAAAACATGCACTGTTATACATAGTATGGTTGTTATAGTACGGTGAACTCAACATGTGGCAAAATTCTATGTGTGTGTGCCTCGACACATTCTGATCAATACGGTACAATCTTCCGATCATATGACTGCTAAGGCCTGAGCATTCCGCACAAATATCTCTCAAGACTTTGTCGTAAAAACCCGTCATAAATTGATTTTCTGCGTTTCCGAAGGTTATAAATTCGAATGAATGTGTTTTTTATTTCTTCTTTTTAAGCAACCATAACCATATCTGAACGAAATCATTGTGTGTTCCATCCACACGCCAGATTTTCTCCTGTATTTCCTATCGAAAAAGATTTAGACTCAATAGCTTTGAGCTTTCAGGTACTATTGTCTTTCGAGAGTGCTTTTCGCGTTCCTTACATTATGAAAACACGTTTGACCTTTGCAGTGTCCCACTTTTACTGTAGCATCACTGTCACTATAACATTTTTTGCCATAGTAGTATAATTCTGATTTATCTATGTATTTCTTTTTTGATGCAAATAATATATAGGTACTACGCTTAAGTTGAAAATCTATCACCCACAAATCAACTTTTAAGTGTTTCAGATAAGTAAAAACTGTGGCGAGTAGCTATTGGAGAGACTACCCATATGGCAGCACACTTCAGTTGTGCACTCGCGGTAACAAAGAATGGGAGACATGGGCTCTTACCAGTGTCTGTTATTGAAACGTGTATTTCAGATCCAAGCGTTGGGTATCCTTTCGAATGTCCTCTGCTCTTCAGGTAAAAATTTCTGCTCTTACGACTTCCTACACACCTTATCTTTTTCTTTAAAAATGATTTTAGCCATTTCTTCATTCGACAAGTACGAATCACTCCATACAGCTTCCTTTAAGGTATGGTAATTAGTACCATCGCAAGCGCATTGATACCGAATATTCCAAAACTGTAAGCCAAGGTTTAAGGAGACGGTACTTGTAAAGAGTTGAGTCGGAATGAAAATCAATTGCCGCTCTGGCTAATTATGACTCTAGCATATAGGTGGGCTCTAACATATTCCTCCCATTTGTTCTCAAGAATGGCGCAAGGAGTCCCGTTTTCTGTATACACACAGGTCTGGAGTGGGAAGGCAGAGATTCTTGAAATCTCCAACACTGTTGAGACATACCCTCAATTTTTAGGAAGGGGAGAGCAATTTAAAGAGTAATTTTGGAAAGTACTTGATGCATTTTGCATATACATATTCAGGCATTCGTAATTGACTGTTTACTTAATGTGACAGGGTTTGTAGAGCATCAGTAATATACCCAAAGCATGCCATTCGGCTGATTAGTTAGTACCCTGAAGATCATAGGTGCTCTCGCTTCTGTAAAACTTCTCTACTATACTGTATTGTTCGCAAACTGTAAATTATATCGCAACTGAGTCCTTGTACCACCTAGTGTTTCACCTTTTAACTAATCATGGCACAGTTTTTGAAAATCTAGACTATACCACACATTAAAGCGCAGCGATGCATCAGCACATGAGTTTGGGCAGATTTCCAAATTTCTTCATACGAAACTTTTCATGCAATTCAGGTGAATGAACAAGTAATTAAACCATGAAGAATGTCCTTGATGATTTCTCCGCAGAGATACTTAATTGATGGAATACTTGAAATCCATATGTCAAGCTTGGAATGAGTTATCAGGCGATATTCAAGGGTAGGGCACTATTTGAGTCTTCGTTCCAAAATACTGCTCCCCATAAAAATGCTCTCTGGGTGGAACTAGTTCATTTATTATTCAAAGCTGAAAATGTAGTACTCTTGAAAATGTTTGCGTTTTTCCCTTGCATCATTTTGTTAAAATAGGAGAATACTTATTTTCACTCTTGATATGGATGCACGTTCTGCTATAGTATAATAGTAGTGTTGTACAATTCCCTAACTGGAAGTGATGCAAATTCTTGCTATAAAGAGATCTAAAAAATCGCGAAAAAAGGAAAGGATAAAGCATGCTCCGCAGCTGCAATTTTTTTCCGAATTGTGGTTAAGACAAGCGCTCAGTTACCAAGGGGAACCTTTAATAATCTATGATGGTTGAACGAAATGTAAATATTGCTCAAATTCAATCACTGGCTTCTGCCCTTGGCTCTTGCCGGTGCGGAAAGAATTGCAATGGTCATCAGAAGAAAGTCTTGGGCAGAAATATACCCAATCCACATTATCGCTTTCCTTCCCATACGTTTTTCGAAATATGGTAATGTTATACAAAATATGAAAAACTGTGCCCACGACAAGCAACAGAGAGTGGATGCCCAACACCTGCTTAAGCTTCGTGCTGATAGCTTATCCTAGCGTGAGAATATGTGGAGAATTCCCTCCTCCAGAATCGTGAATCTGCCAGATATTTGGCCACTACTGTACTTATTCCCCTTCAGAGGCCGTATAAGAACTCATGTTGGTTGCCCATCACTTCGGTTTTTCCCATTTTTGCGATTTTTGACCATTTCAAGACGTTGTAATTAACAATTCAGATACCTGATGCATTTGTGAACATCACCAACATCAACGTCGGAACGTGAGTTTTCTTCTGTTATACTTACAGATCGAAGAAAAATCAGCGTTACCCATTGTGAGGATTGGAGAAAAGAGCACACATCGGTATTCGTCCTGGAAAGAAAACCATTCGTGCCTTCAATGTCTCTGAAGGCAGTGTCTAACCTCAGATATCGTTTACAAGCTTGGTACAAAAGTGAAACCTATGCGAGCTGTTATTAACAATTTTGTACTTCAAATTCATCAAAATCATCAGGAATCTTAGCCATTCTGGAAAAACCGACCGGTGTTTTAAATACATCGTTGAATTCATGGCGTCGAGTAGGCGAAGGCTCTTATATCAGGATCGGAAGTGAGGTGGGACAGTTAGCGTTTGAGGATATTGAGAAAGTTGCTCAGTGGTGGGGCAAACATTCCAGCTCTGAAGAGAATCTTTTTCAAGCCGTTTTACACAAAATTTTCCTTACCATCATATTGGAGCCACGAGTAATCAGTGCTCACATGTTTGAGTTCACGTCTTTCTGGTTCTACTTGGAGTAGATATATAACATTATAATGTACAACATCGTCATTATAGAGCTACGGCCGCCTACATTTCATTTGAATTCCCTCGTGGTACGGAATATACTTCGGACAAAACAAAATCGGAATAATTTGATCAATTCAATTGGTAATTTCGAAACCGTCTACGGACAATTACCTCCTGCAGGCGTTGGCTTAGGCCATTCCTCCTTTTTCAACATGGAACGGAACAGTCAAACATCCTTCAAGAGGTGCCCTAACTCACTCTTAAGTGTCTCACCGGGGCCTTATGGGTGGTAAATGTGTGTGAATGCCCGGTAATCGCGGGTGGTGAATGCCCGATAACTTTTGACTACTGGCCCAAAAAAAATTGAAGAGGAAGCATCAAGCTTTTTTTTATTCATTTACTGTATACATTCCGTCCATGTGAACCGATAAACTACATCATGCTAAACGTACCTCATTGTGTCATTAGTATCAAGACGCTACCATTTGTTCAGGGTGCAAAATCATTACCAGGGTAGTCCTGGCATGGTTGGCTACTTTGCAGATTGAACATTTACTTTTTTTGAGAAAGCAAATCAAACATGGTTGCATCTTGTGCGAGCGTGGTGCTTGGCACACTCTGCAGTGCAAATTTGTACTGGTGCTGAAAAAACAACGATATACTGTTGAAAACGAGGAATTATTGAGAATTTATGCTTTTTGCATTTTCAGGGTACACATCTATTCTCCTTGCAAGCACGAACGGCAATGCACAAATGTCCGTGGAACTCACTGCATGCATGGTTACTGTGTAAAACCTGGGAAAAAGTGCAGAACGGATGCTGGTTGCCCGCCGTATCCAAGTGCACAGTGTATCTACGGACAATGTCTTCGGACTGCCGTCAAATGCAGAACAGATTTGGATTGCCCCTTCCATCCGCTAACGATTTGTAGAAACTTCCTCTGCATAAAGGGAGATGGCAGATGGCCTGATGGAAATCAGGGACAACATTCCCGATCCTGCTTCACGGACACAGATTGCGACTTCCATGCGAACATGATTTGCGTCGGAAATTATTGCAGGGAGATGGGTGGATTCTGCACGCGCGATGCAGATTGCGGCTTTCTGAGCCGCGTAATGTGTTTGAACTCTCGATGTGTGAAAAGGGAATCATGCAGATTGGATCAAGACTGTTCGGGGTATCCTCTGTCAATGTGCATCCGTTCAAGCTGTGCCATGTTGCCCTCTTGTCGAAGTGATTTTGAATGCAGAGAGTATCCAGAAACATACTGTGTCGACTCTTACTGCAGAAAACTCGGGCAATCTTGCCGAATAGATTCTGACTGTCCACTTGATCCTACGGTGTACTGTCTTGCGAACAGATGCACAAAACTCGGACAACCGTGTAGAATTGACAGCGACTGTCCCGCAGCTCCAGATATTAGCTGTTTAAAAGGAAACTGTGTTAAGCTTGGTCAAATGTGCCTCGTGGATACGGACTGCAAATATCACCCTCTGACATTTTGTCATGAATTACGGTGCGAGAAAGTAATTTCATGCATGGTGGACTCCGACTGTAAACGCTATCCCGAAATGTATTGTATTGAATCAAAGTGCAGAAAACTGGGCCAGTCTTGTAGAACGGATAAGCATTGCCCGGCCTATCCAGACATCGCGTGCGTTGAATCACGATGCAGGAAGCTTGCCTCCTGCACAGCGGACCGAGATTGTCCAGGAAATCCGCGTACTGTGTGCATAGGATCAAAGTGCGTGCAAGTACTGCAGTACTGCAACTCGGACGTGGACTGCCCGCACTATCCCCACACAAAGTGCATCAATTCGAATTGTGTTAAACTTGGCCAAGAATGTTCAACGTCCGCCGACTGTCCATATCAGCCTCACACCATATGCCGGAACTACCGTTGTGATAAGGTATTTCAATACTGCGTTTGTTTGTTGTTTTTTTTTTCGAACACTCCTGTACCGTTACTGGAGATTCCCTCAACGGAAGCATCCAGAGATATTTTCTTCCATACATTAAAGGATTCTAAGGGTAAAGCATATCTAGCGAAACCTTCAGATCCACTCAGTAGTCTATTGATTCGTACGGACACCACGTTATTTTATGTCCCTGCACTGATATCGGCTGCGTAGATATTGTCGATTATGTGCAGGTGTTTTAGTAGATTGGAGAGTTCCTCCCAGCCTTGGGTATCTTGTGATGAAGTGGTCAAAGATGTTAGAAATTACACCAGTAATAGAGCACAACCAGTCGACATGTGTTTGTTCTAGTTAATCTTTATAGTTGTGCATTTTCCTTATCACACAAATATTACTTGCTGTTCTGGAATATTTGTAGCTAGAAGCTCTTTTGAACCGCGATTCAAAAAAAAAGAATTTTTTACATTATGATATAAATCGTACATAATATATTATGCATAATATTTTCGTGCATTTTACTAGCAGTTTCATGAAACAATTTTTTTGCTTAGAAAAGCAATTTCAGAGAAATCGCGGTGAAGGTAACGACAAACCAGTAGGAACGTGAGTCTTCGGTATTATATCACTGCTGTCGCCTGTCTGATCGAATTGAGCAGTTTATTTTTTCCGTTCAAAATTCCTCTAATGGAGCGCATCCATGCTTCCTCTTTGATTTCGGAGAATCATAATCTAATCGTTATCAAACCAGAAACCGACTCCCATAGTTTTTTGTACGAAACGTAAGTGGAAGGCAGCACCCATGAAAATTTTCGTCTAGAAGATTTCAGCGTATTATTGCGGTATCGAAGCTGTTTAACACTTGCGTAAACCTTAATCATACGAACAGCACCGGAAATACTCTTTTCATAAGCTCATAGTTGGGCTCTGTGGGACAGGTGTGGTCGAGTTGCACGGGCCGTGGATTGAGGTCCGATATTAAATGGTCTATAATGCGATCTTTTTTACCCACTGGATATTCACGCATTCAGTAATTTGGAATGATCTACTGCTTTTCTGTAAAGAATCGAAAAAAGTGACCATGAATAGCGAATAGCAAATTAATAAGTTAACAAAAACCAAAACTTTACGGAATTGTGTAGCGGAGAAGAAATGACTAAAATTTTGAGAAAAAAATCGACAGAAACTAGCTCTAACAATAATCAAGCAGCAACATAATTGCTAGAAAACGCGCATGAGAAAGGTGGTTACGTGCGAAAAAAAAATAAAAACGAAAAGCGTTTATTATAAAATATCATTCAAAGGATTCACAGTGAAAAAGAGCAGATAATTTAGGATCTGGGATTGCGATTGGGATAGAAAACAGCTGATTCTGTTGCGCTTCACGTAATGAATGAAGTGCACTGCGATTATGGTGCAGTAAACTCGTCGAAAGATGGCATCAGCAGTAGGAGTACCTGTGACTAGGCTGACTGCGAGGCATTTCCGCTTCTCCTGCTGTACGTGAATAGTTCGGAGTATAGTAATGATCTTGGAAGGGTGAAAGTCAGAGAGGCGGAAGATTTTGTGGATGCTGCCTTAAAAACAGTAGACCTGGGCTTGGCTAAGGTGCTGAGATTAGCTGGAAGGTGATTCTTTATGTCATTGCGATACTAAGACAGTTACTGAAGGTTTCAGTACAAATATGCTCAAAGCCTTGATTTTGCCATTCTGATTTCCTGTACAGGGTGGGCCCAAGATGCGGCAACAACGCTCGCTTCTCCTCTAAAAAAAATTGCCTTGCCATAATGTTAAGCTCGACTGAGATGTCCTTTCGCGACGTTTCATCGGAACAGTGCTTCGTCCCCCAAGGAATGCTTGATTCAGGACCCAGCCAGAAATATGTTTGAGGTCCTACTAGTTTCATCGAGAGGCCACCCATTTCTTTGGGTCTCGATCAGTAGGGTTAATAGGCTTCGGTGACACACGATACCAGGGCTTGTCCATAACCTCTAAGCAATTTGGATTAGTTGAGGAAGTATTATACTTCAAAAATGTTGGATGACCTGAACCCCAACCACTTGCGCGCCGCGGTCAGCGACTTAACTCAGCGTTCTGGGTCCTGTTTCGGAGCTGACAAGGGCTACTTCGAAGTGAAGGGTTGCAGCATGTTAAATAAGACCTGGCTAACATGAATCTTGCTACTATGCTGCAAATAACATAGAAATTCAGTTTCGGTGTTCACTTTTCCGTGTTACCGTATCTATCGCCCACCCTGTAGATTCGCCCATTCCATTGATATCAGTCTCGATCAACCCAATGTTATGGCAGAAGCAGCCTATTACGGTTAAGTGGAGTGTCCTTTATGTTCCCCTTTTCTGAATATCTATAAATTCGGAAAGACACTGATGTTCGTCAGAATGGCGTTCCCATGTTCATGTAATAAAGCCAGAAAAATCGTTCTTATCCTTGTATTGGATGAAGTTGCAGCGAAGCATCCCAGTAAAGCAAGGGGCTCCCATTCCTCTAGCTTTTCACTTCCGACTAAGACATTCTAACTACAATCAGAATGTCTAATTTAACAAAACTAGTAAAATCGTAGTCTTAACGCAAACAAATAGAGAGAATAGTGTATTATTATAGAACCTTCGTTGAGGAACATGGCAATTTCGGATCAATTTCAGTGACAAGAAAATTTACACCGTTCTCTTCACGTTCTCTTTGACAAATAGCTCATTCCTATAAAAATTCATGCGATAGCACCCAATTTTCAGATGAGTAGTGAGGCTACCCAATAACAATAACGAGAAAATTGCTGTATATCAGTTCGTTCGTAGAGGTTCCTTATAATAACAGATCTGTGTTCGCTCATAAACAAATGCTCGGTAGCTGTTGATTGTTTACAAATGATTCTAGTCCTAAGATAAAACTTCGGATAGTCTATTTATTCAGCATTCATCTGCGATCCTGCAAGAGGGACGATGACTGCGCATACTATCGAGATGCTGTTTGCACGCATGGATATTGTGTTAATACTGGAAGATCGTGCAGTAGCGATGCTGGCTGTCCTCCCTATCCGCAGTCGCAGTGCATTTACGGAAGCTGCTTGGACATTGCTGCACATCAATGTAGGAAGGACGAGGACTGTCCCTATTATCCTCTGACGGGATGTCAAAATTCACGCTGTATGAAACTGGATAGCTGTTACACAAATGCCGATTGCGCCCGCTATCCAGGCAGAGTGTGTGTCAATGGACGCTGTTCCAAACGACGTTCATGTGCCGTCGACTCGGATTGTCCTGCCAACAGCATTTGTTTGAGATCTGAGTGTGTTGATCTGAGCCAGTCTTGCAATCGGGACTCTGACTGCCCTGGTTATCCTCGAACAGAGTGCGTGAACTATAGATGCCAAAAGACGACCGATTGTATGAACGATAACGACTGTACGGAGCCGTACTCGCGCTGCATTGACAGGAAATGCAGAATACTTGGGCAGGGGTGCGACCGAGATAGAGACTGCAAGTATTACCCGCAAGTGAAATGCATCAACTCACAATGTACTAAAGTTGGACAGAACTGTGGGAGGGACACAGACTGTCCAGATCACCCGGAAACAATGTGCATAAATAATAGATGCGAAAAAATGGGTGCTTGTTCCAGTGACACAGACTGCCCCGGTTATCCGCAAGTAGTATGCATTGGCCAGCGCTGTCAGAAAGTTGGACAAAATTGCAACAATGATGAAGACTGTCCGCAACCACTGTACTGTATCAATCACAAGTGTTCGGCGGAAGTCGGTAAGGAATGTAGAGAAGATAGGGACTGTCCCAGCTTTCCACACGCTCGTTGCATCAGATCAAAGTGCGCGAAAATGGGGTTGTCGTGTAGATATGATGAGGACTGTCCGGATTTTCCGTACACAGAGTGTATGAACTCAAGATGTGTAAAAGTGGAACCTTCGTGCAGAATAGATAGAGACTGTCCGCAAAACCCCGCCAGAGAATGTGTGTCCAGGCTATGCATCAAGCGTCGTACGTGCACACGTATGGAGGACTGTCCTTTCCATCCAGAAAATAAATGTCTGAACACCCATTGCTGCACAATAGGAAGGTCCTGCTATGAAGACCGCCAATGTCAGGAGGAAGGATATCGTTGGTGTGTGAGAGGGCATTGCATAAGGCTTGACTTACCATGCTATCTGGATGAGGATTGTCCGTATCACCCGGATACCGTGTGCCGTAATGCGCAGTGTGTGAAACGAGAAAAAATTACAACAACTACAACAACAACTACCACTCCAGCAACTCCTGCACGTTAGTCCTTATTGATGCATTGATTTCACTATAGAATGCATTATTTTGTCCCCTGATATTACGAATCCATCTTTTACAGCTTGGGGACCCACGTGTCAACGAAGATGTAAAGGTAAGAATATCATTCTAGTAAATCATTTTAATAAGTTTCAAAATTTAAAAATGATCGCCTTAGTGTGAAAGAATGTAGGATTGCTTGGCTTAACTATCACAGTCGCATAAGGGTTTTTGCAACCGAAATCGAGGCTTTTATAATGAATAGGATTGAAATCTGACCCTTCTTCTTGAATTTCTTCATGTACTGGTCTTGTGCATTTGGGAAAATGTTTGCCTTAAACAATTGGGAGTCTCTCTGCCTCTCCAATCGTCCCAAGTTTACCACTTCGGAGCTCCTTGTTTGCTAAATCCTCTTTTCTCCTATCTTCACGTAACCCCTTTCTCCTGTCATTGGATCTGAATCTCCAGCGGAACAACGCAACTGCGTATTTTGTTCCATTCGTTGAAGGTTTGCAGTTCTGAAAAGAAGCACATAGTATGTGCTCAAGATGCCCTGAAGTTTTATAAAAACTATTTTGTTGCAGATTGGTGCCGATGTGACTGTCCGTCTCGATGTGCATACTTTGGGAAACGTTGAGCAGCAGTCGACCCATAACGTGAGATCATTCAGTTTTCTTTGAGGGATTTCTCGAACAAAGCTGTGAATACAGGTGCTCATGCTTTTTTCGCTATCTTTGAAAAGAGAAAAGCTAAAGCATCCCTGAGTTGAGACCACGTTTTGCAGGAAGGTTTCGCTACGGAGAGGTAGACTTAGAACAAATTTCAGAAAAGTACTGATAATCTTAAAGGAAAGCTCTTCTAAACAGCCATTTCGGAAAGTGCGAGGAATGGGCTTTTTAAGATGTTTGCAACATTCCATGAACATGGATAGTAAGAAAAAGAGTAGCGAAAATCTACGGCTATTCTGTACTCTCGTGATCCCCAATTCTAAGCCAATTTGTTTCGGGGGGAGGGGGGGGGGCGGGGATATACGAACTGACATTATTTGTAAATAGGGTGCACACTCCACCGCTTCCCCTTTTCTTCCCCCCCCCCCCTCCTCAACCCGTATATTTTCCAAGGTCATGTTAGTGATGATTTTGATGGTTTTGAAGAACTTTTTGCATACTAGCTATTTTTCTCTCACAGATTCAGTTGCTCATAGAAGCTGGTCTCGACCGTTTTTTTTTACTGAGAGAGAAAAATGGTAGGATAATAACGGTTCTTTCATTTGCCGTAAAACCATCCTAGAATGTATTCATAGACAACTCGTCAGTGGTAATTACTTAAAGAGAAGTATTGAGTTATTAGGCAAATTAATTCTAACGTTTATCCTCTATATGCATAGTTTCAGGTCATGAAATACGTTATGCTACGCATAAGAATGGAAACTCTGCACAAGATTGGTACCTTGTAGTCATGTTGGTGTGCAGTAGTAATTTTTTTGTCATTCTGTTGTTATTTCGATAAACTTTATCAGTGTCATCACCATCTCTACCGTGCAATCTAAATTTATGGTAATGATGCGCATAGACTGCTATCTATGCTATCCATCTATATATAAAGCGTAGATCCCACATGTGGGTGAGAGGAGAATCAGGCTGTTTATGACTGCCCACATTACCTTTCCATTGCCATTGAGCAAATTATGTGAAAAGATCGATGGTGAGTGTATGTGTAATCATTAACACAGTTCCTGATGGCTAATGCCGCCGTTGGCTCTGTTCTTTTATGCGGCCTAAGGCTCATGAAGATCCAAAGACTAGCTATCTTCCTGGTGTAGCTTCCAGGAAGGCGGTAGTTAACTGCTATCTGTCATCGTATATTACAGCGCTCTCAGTCGACTGAGCTACAATCCGGCTCTGGGTATGCTAACATTTCACCCCTTGACCTTTGCGGGGCTAGATAGTGCTCGGCGAGTTGAGGCATCTTATAAAGTGTGGAATGAAATGAGATGTAATATAAGACGTAATGAAAAGATAAATAGGTAAGCGTAATGAGATATCTTGACTTCCCAGTGATGCCTTAAATGATATATTGTGTCATTTCACATTTACACGATAGTTATCCAGTAAATATACATCTCGAAACTTTCCAAGAAACGCCAAAATATTACCGGATCTTGATGCAATCGAAACATGTGTGTCGTCACATGATCGCGTTTTTGTTATAGAAAACCGAAAATCTTCAGTTTCTGGAAGAGAGAATGGAGAGGAATGATATGTACAAGACTGTGCGATTACAGCTCAGTTCAAAATTCACTCAGCAGCTTCTGCGTTGAACTCTTTGCTGTCTCTCTGTCTTTTTATCCTTGTTGCTAAGCTTGGAATGGCTGAAAACAAGACGAATATGGAATAACTTGGGGCAGCTCATCTAGTTTCCAGGTTATCAATCACTTGTTTCGTATAATACGGATTCCATTCTCCTAATCATGTTTTTCCGCGCAACAGTATTCGCGCTGCCTTCAAGTCAACACACTCCCAAAGCCAGAACGGCCAATTCGAGATCATTTTACTGCTCAATCACTGAAGACAGGGTCTTGTACTTCAATGTATACATACATATGCAAGCTTGTTGTTGTGAAGAGGGTTGACCGTAACCAAGCACGAATTTTGAGGTTCCTGAGCGCAAAATCCACAGTTGCAACACATACGCTGGCAAAAATTTGAGCTAGAGCTAAGAAATATTCAGAAATATAGCACTAGATGAACCACTAGATGTTGCCGGTATCACAACAAATTCCGATAGCACTTTTTGTCCCATAACGTGGAAAAGAACTCAGGCTTCGATCTCGATCGAATGCTCCGATATGATGGATCTGCGAAAAAAATACACATGCACAGACATTGATCGTTATCAAGTATTCCACGATGCAGAAAAAGAACGTGGGTACCGAACATTATGCATGACATTGCGCAGACTCAGAGGGCACCATAGGACGGTTGCTGATTGCATATGGAAAACTAGTGTCGACTAAATGGAAGCTAGAGCCGAATACCTATCCCGATGGCGAGAACACTTTCAAGAACTCTATAATACCCAGTACCAGAGATGGAGGAAAATCTGCTAGATGCGGTAACGTGACTGCAAAAACACGAAAGCGTGAGACGAGACACTTCCTCGAAGGCTACACTCATTAATCCGACTGATATGGACTTCCGAACCCAGCGCTCGGAAACTGGCAGTCATCGTACCTACTCACGAAACGGGAAACAAACATCAATGAATTACCGTGGCATAAGTCGTCTCTTGCTCAGGCGTCAGACCAGTTTCTGCATGGCGATAGTTAATAGTTTTGCATATTCGATTCATAAATATGGGCTCTAATCGTAAAGTTGATGGTAACAGCACATTTTGATGTTTCTCATAAAGCTTGAATATTTTGTTAATGCAGGTATTTAAGCGTTTTATGCAAAAGAAATAGCAGAGAACTGTTTAAGTGGATGCAATCTTTTGGTGAGCAGTCCCGGAGCAAAATTTTTGAAGAGCTTTTCCGTAATATTGAAATACCTTCCACGTGTTTGCCTCTAGATTCTTCGCTTACAAGTAATGTCACATCTGGCAGCTAATGACCCTTATATTTTCGTTAACATTGAAGAACCTGCTGTACTTGTCTTGCTGTATAATACTCTATGTTTTCATCGTCTCAACAAACTTATCTTCTCAGAGACTGACGTTCCATTGGTACCAGCTTTTTGGAAATGTTTCTCGAATCAGCATTCCGGGTTTGTTCAACACTAAACATTTTTCACTACAAACAACAGATGAGCTATATGAAAGTTACATTTAGGGCATGCTAGCATGGGTTGCTTTGTATACGATGCAAATCTCAGGTATGATTCAACCCAACATAATATTATGGCCAGAAACCTTACCTTCCGTGATATAGTGTGCGGATTCCATCCAAGCAACTTTATATAATTTCAGCTCTGGAAGTGATGCTCGGACAAGTTAGAAAACCATTAGAAGAGGTGAGCGATAACATTTAGAATTAAATTATCAAATTATTAATTTGGAACTCTTTAATGCTTCTTCATCAGAATTTAACGTGACTTCATTTTAGGTGATGATACCGATTTATCGCGATCCTTCATTCGCCGGGATAGTATCCAGTCACAATATCACTATCACCAACATCAAAGTAGGCATGTAAGTATAGTCTGTTGGCTCATAGAGTGTCATTTTGAATCCTTGCCTGCATTTACGATCGCAGTCGTTTCGGCCTGCCGATCAGATGGTTATATCTTTTTTTACACTTTTTCCTGTAAACTTTAATATGCAAATGGTGTAATCCTTCCATTTCAATGTTTCACCGCTGGTCCCACTTTAGCAGGCCCCAGCACGAGCTTGTCGTAGGGTCGGACCCAAAACGAAAGTCCCTTTAAAGATTTCAGATTTTACGAAGCCCCTTTTGAGAATAGCATGACTCTTTCTCCCTAGAAACACTTCATGGAAAATTATGTATGAAAATGGGAAATACAAGTGGCAAGAAAAATCTCAGTTTGAAAATCTCAGCTTGTGGACACTTTGGTCCTTATCAAAATAACTCTAATCCGTGCGCCTCATTATCATAAGAGTACCCCAGACTTCGACACTTTAATTGCCACGTTAAATTGCCATGGATCGGTGCTAAACGGAGCTCATTCGCCCATACTCTCGAAGATGTGCCCAGAATGAACTGGCGATGTGAATGTTAGCGACAGTGGAAACGATGCCTATCGATCACCACGCCACATCAGCTATCATCTCTCTCACTTCTGAAGTCCCATTAGGCGATCGCCAGGGTCGTGGCGCTGGGGGAGGGGGAATGTTGTGTTTTCTCTTCATGATTGATTCTCGTCCTGCGACCCGTATATTATCATACGTACGCACTGACTTCGGCAAGAGTGGCCGACGGCTTCTATTCGGGAAGAATCTGAAGGGAATGGCGTCCACACCCTAACACATTACTCGAGCTGATAATGAGATGTTCCGCAGCGCTACGATCACTGCTGCTACTTCAAAAATTTCCCATCGCAGTGAATCGGTACAGTAACACAGAGGAGTAGTAATAAGTTATAGACGTAAAATAGTATGTAATTGCTCACCACAGCAGAAAGATCACTGCGAATTTTCCAAGGTTCGCTACACTTCTGCAGGTCGTGTACGTTAAATCGGTTGAATATTGCAACAATTTCACCAAACTTCAGGTGAAACACCTGAAGGGCTATTTCGCGCTCCTGTGCGGTTCCGCGCTCCATTGCGGAAGAGATTACTGTAATTTCCACCGTGGGGCAGGTACGAAGAAAGTGCGTACATCTCATCCTTATCGCACCAGCCCTGTGGTGAACTCTACAGTATTCAAGCGTAGTTAGAGATGCGCATAAAGTAAAGTATCCAAAGCGAAGAGGGAGCAGAGAGTACAGAAACAAGTTCAGTTCCCTGACAATCTGATCTCTGCTCAATTGCTCATTACAGAAGGACTCCAGAACGGAGAAATCTTGGGCGTGGCTTATGTCTGGTGGGAGCAAAGGGGGGGGGGGAGGGGGGTACGTATTTTGAAGCACCAAATCGCACCTCTTGCTTTACCTTGAGAACTACCCTTATAAGTGTTTTCAACATTAGAATAAACATTTTTTTGTACTCAGAGAATGCACAGAATCGTCTATTTACATTCACATTTCAGCATCTTCGCCTTGTCGTCGAAAAAGACATGCAAAGCAGAGAGAGACTGTTCCATGTTCGCTGGAGCCGAGTGCTTCCATGGTAGCTGCTTGAAAGTCGGAGAAAAGTGCCAGAGAGATGCTGACTGCCCTCCTTATCCACAGTCGCAGTGTGTCTACTCGCAATGCATCGCAGTTGCGATGGAATGCACTACAGATGAGGACTGCCCGTTTCATCCACTCACTGGTTGCGTGAATTCACGTTGTAGAAAATTACAAAGCTGTCGAACAACTATTGACTGCTCCATTTATCCGGGCAGATGGTGCATCAACTCAAGATGCACGAGATTGGAACGCTCCTGCAAAGTTGACTCGGACTGTCCCTTCTTGGGCCACACGTCCTGCATAAATTTTCGCTGCGTAGCCGTGAATCAGCACCCTTGCGCTACGGACAACGACTGTCCAGCGTATCCTCATACAATGTGCTTTGATTCGAAGTGCATAAAAACGCCCACATGTAGTAAGGATTCCGAGTGTGCGAGGTATCCACAAACGTACTGCAGTGAATCTGTGTGTAGAAGAATTGGACAAAACTGCAGAGTTGATTCGGAATGCCCTTTCGACCCGCTGATACACTGCATCAACCATAAATGCGTCAAGATTGGACAGTCCTGCAGTACGGACAGCAACTGTCCGTTATCGCCGGTTATCAGCTGCGTGAACACACGTTGTGTGAAGCTCGGTCAGTTTTGTTTTGCTGACAACGACTGTCCATTCTATCCCTCGACGTTCTGTTTGAATTCGCTTTGCGTGAAAGCCATCGCTTGCAAAGTTGATAAGGATTGCCATCGCTATCCAAATACTTTCTGCGTTGGAGCAAAATGTAGAAGACTAGAACAAGCCTGCCATGTGGACCGAGAATGCCCGTTGTATCCGCAAACAGCGTGTATCAACATGCGCTGCGTAAAAGTCAGCAAACCGTGCTCTGATGATTTCGAATGCTCATATTTTCCCCATGTGAAATGCGTCGATAGGAAGTGTGTTCGTCTTCTTCAGAAGTGCACGGACGATCGCGACTGTCCTTACTACCCAGCAACGGCTTGCAAAAATTCTCGTTGCGATAAGGTAAAAAAATTTTCCCATAAAAGGGAAGCAGCTCGAATGTATCGCAATATTTTCATACCATTAGAAAAGCCAGGTAACGCTGGCTAAAACTTATAAATGTTTCCTTGCTTGAGTGCCAAAAACCCTGTTTTTGAGTCCCTTATTTTCTAGCTTATGGATGCGAGCCATCTATGAAAGAGACATCAGTTACAGCGCATCTTTGTTAAGAGCACTTCTCCAACATGTTTGGTGTGTTGTCAGTACAATCGCACGGTAACACTAAACATATGCATTCCACTAACGATCTTGGCCACCGATCATGTCAAATGCGAGAAGCATGGCGGCACTGTGACAGATCTTCTGAATTCGTACGTATTAAAGGCACCCACCTCACAATCGTGTTTGAATCGTTATCACTTGAGAACATCTCCCAGAGGTTGCTAATCACAACGATAAAGTTGATCAAAAACAGCCGAAAAACCAGTTTTCAGCCCTCAGTACATGGGGAACATGTGAGCGGGGTCGAGTGCGGGGTCAGGCGGGAGGTTAAGGTTTTTGAATAATAGACTTCTAGTATAGTCATCTTTTGAGGGGGATCCTATTCCTTCTGAATTTTTCTATTCATTCACACCCTAACAGGATAGGAATTGGAACTAACCGCTCAGTGAATAGCTAGGAAAAAACACGGTGGTTCCGAAGTAGCTCCGCCCACAGTCTCCCTACAGGTGGTGGCTTTAGCACAGGTTTTTGGCACTCCTACAAAGAATCGTTCACATCACTGTGGTCAGCATCGCCTAGCGAGTGGAAATGTCAGAGAGGATCCTGAAATGGGACATTTCACCCAAGAATATTTCCATACTTTGCCTTTCAACGCGGATATCTTTTATTGCGGAAAAGGAAGGAGATTCCACATCTGAGTGATCGGAAGTGATGGACTCATCCCGTACACATCGTTCTAAATAAGGGAAATCTGAGAATATCTCATGGTCCTGGATACAATGCCACTTGCAGCGGTTTAATCACAACGCGATTCTGTCGAATAATTGCATGTTTTCAGCGATCGCGATCATTAAATCGCAGCGAATAAACGATAATCATGCTAGGGGTCTGAAACCTGCTTCTCACGTTTTTTAATATGTTTTTGTTTCCAGGTAGAGATCATATCTACCCCTTAAAAAGATGCAATCATCGGGGTGTAAGTTTTTTAGTTTTTTTTATACGAGAGAGATATCCAATAAATTCTTGAAAGATTTGACCTTTGCCCTTGTAAAATCTTCACCTGTTTCTTTCCAGAATCTTCGTACTCCTCTACAACAATCTTTGCAAGAGAGATGATGACTGTAAGGATTTTTTGAACACTAAATGCATCCTCGGATTCTGTGTGAGAGAAGGGAAGAAGTGCTTGAGCGACAGCGAATGTCCATCTTATCCCCAGTCACAGTGCATACTGTCCCAATGCCTGGGAATCGCGCAAAAGTGCAGCACCGATGCAGACTGCCCCTTCTACCCAATCACAGCCTGTATAAACTCCAAATGTATGAAAATCAAGGAGTGCCGCACAACCGCCGACTGCGCTGCATTCCCTGGCAGAGAATGTGTCAAATCGAGATGTGTCGTGTCAACTCGTCCAGCTCGTCCATGCCGTGTTGATGCCGATTGCGGTCCTGTGGGGACGATGTTCTGTCTGAATTTCAAATGTTTCAAAGCGAATCAGCGCTGCACGATGGATGAAGAGTGTCCAGGATATCCCCACACTCACTGCATCGCTTCCAAGTGTGTGAGAGTGCTAGTATGCATCGTGGACGCTGACTGTAAACAACATGCACAGACTTACTGCATTCAGAAGCACTGCAGAAAGGTGGATCGGGAATGCAAGATTGACTCTGACTGTCCATTTTCTAGGTACACGAAGTGCGTGAACAAGCGCTGTGTAAGGATAGGACAGACGTGCACGCACGACCGAGACTGCCATCTCTATCCACAGATGCGGTGCCTAGACAAAAAATGTCTCCCGATTGGTGCTAAGTGCCGAAAAGATGCTGACTGCCCATTCTATCCTCGTATCCGCTGCGTGAATTCAGAATGTATAAGGATAGGACAAGCATGCACAATCGATCACGACTGTCCATTCTATCCAAAAATGTTGTGCCTGGACAAAAAATGTCTCCCGATCGGTGGGAAATGTCAGAAAGACGCGGATTGCCCGCACTCCCAGCATATCCGTTGCGTGAAATCGGAATGTGTAAGGACAGGACAGCAATGTAGTAGTGACGAGGGATGTCCATTATTTCCCCATACCGAGTGCACAAATTCCAAATGTAGTGTGGTACGAAGTTCATGCCGAACAGATCGTGACTGTCCCCAAACTCCTCCCAGAGAATGCTTACATTCTTTGTGCATTAAGCGTCGATATTGTGACAAAGCGACCAGTTGTCCCTTCTATCCTGAAAGTCAGTGTCTGGGAAATCAGTGCTGCAGGCCAGGAAAACGCTGCACCAATGACAGCCAGTGCAAGAGTGAAGGAAATCGTTTCTGTGTGAATAAGGTTTGTATCAGGCTTGATCTCTCCTGTGCCAGAGACCGGGACTGTCCCTATTACCCGAGTACAGTATGTGTGGGTCAGCGTTGCATTAAGAAACCTCGTGGCACTACAATACCTCAAACAACGCTATTCCCGAAAACGACGCCGTGTCGTACAAGTCCGGCAACTACGCCTACGACGACTACTCGGCCATGTACCGGTGACTGCTCAGACAAGCCTAGACCGCCTAGGCCTCCCTGCTGGCCAGACTGCTTTGACAAGCGTGTACCTCATAGGCCTAGACCCGGAAGTTCTGATCGACGAAGGCCTCCTTGTAGATCAGACTGCGTAGACAAGCATAGGCATCACAAGCCTGGACCTCACAGACCTAAGCCTCATGGGAATCCTTGCCCTCCAGACTGTTTTGACCGACCTAGACCCCCTTGCAAAGGCTGCTTTGATCGATCAAGACCCTCCAAGCGCCGTTGTGGACGGGGCTGTCACAACAGGGATCATCCTTGCAGAAAACGATGTCATCATGGAAGGCAGGGTGGATGCCCAGGTTAGCTAGGTCCACAGTGTTTACCATCATTTGGAGAATTTTTCTAATACGTAAAACCTTTTCTCTATATAAGCAGGGGGTATTTTTCTTCTTACTTAAAATCAATTCAATAAACAGCTTGCGACTTTTTTGTCCTTATCACAGCCTTAGAGAGAAGAATAAGAAAACTCACATTCTGAAAGGTCAAAAATTACAAATCCTGGCGATGTGCACTGAATAGAACGGAAAGTTGATATTCTCCAGGTCGAAGACACAAAGGGCACAGAGGACACAAATGCCGCAGATCAAACTCAGAGAAAAAACGTCACCATTGATTTGTAAGTTCCTCTTTGTCTATTTTAGAATCTACTTCAGCCTTAGCCACTCACTGCACAAGTTTTTACGACCAAACCAGAACCACATAATTCAGCTATGATTAGAAGGAAATTCCACGAAATGATTATGGTAACTTACTTGGTGACCAAGCTTAGTCCATGTTTGACGAAAAATCGATACTAACATCGGACTCTGGTAATTTTATACCGGCAGTCTCCTCCTGATTTCCTGGGTAGCTCCGTGTAGATCGTGCATTCCGCCATCGAAATTCCGCCGGTTTCCAGGTAAATTCCGTCCAAATCTCGGGTGAATCGTGCATTCTCAAAAGTGCAAGCGACTTCCGCCTAGAAGTCGGGTAAATTCCGGTTAAATTTCGTCGACGGTCTTCCTCTAAGCCAGCCTGAAATCCATGTAAATCACGACAGTACGGTGCGAAAACAACCGATACTGAAATGTATTGTAATTATCTGAAGATGGGGATAATTCTCACAAAGACAACAGCACTGAATGTGTAGGACCAGATGCAAATTAATCTCAGAAGAACCGCGGAAATCCTCGTGCCATTTGCCATCGTATTGTCCTGATTTACATGGATTCCAGGCTGGCTTAGAGGAAGACCCTCGACGAAATTTGACCGGAATTTACCCGACTTTGGGCGAAAGTCGCTCGCACTTTTGAGAATGCACGATTTACCCGAGATTTAGACGGAATTTACCTGGAAACCGGCAGAATTGTGATGGCGGAATGCACGATCTCCACGAAGCTTCCCAGGAAATCAGGCGGATACTGCCGGTATAAAATCACCACAGTACGACATAAGTATCGATTTTTATCGTCGATCATGACTCAACTCCAGAACAACCAAAGCGTGTAGGAAAAATTTGGAGTAGCAACGCCCCACTGTTACTGGCTTTGTTTGTAACCGTTAGACCATACCACCCCATTTTATTGGTGCTCATGTTTCCTGGAATTTTCGCGTGCTTTTCGTCCAGATTCCTGTTAATTCTGAGTGAATTTCTTCGAAATTTCCTGTGAATTTCGTTTACTTTCCCTTAGGATTCCTCATACTTTTTCTGGCAGTTTACGCGGAGTTTCCCAGGGTGTCAGACAGAGGCTGCCGCTGTAGAATCACAAGAGTACTTGGTAATGTGCATAACTGAAAACCTTCAAATGTAGTTCTTGAGACTTTGTATTAGCTAATCTCGGACTTTGAAAGCATTAGCTGTCACGACTTCATTAAAATCTCGAGCTGAATCCCACATGTGGTTCACATACGTAGGACTCCATTTATTTTTGTTTCTCGCAACTCTATCAATTCATTTCTTTTTTCAGATATGAGAAGAAAGAGATGCCAGAAAAGAGCTATAAGAACAAAAATATAGTTGCTCAGAAGAAATAAAAATGTCAATATTGTTTCATTTGTTCTGAAAAACCTGTGCAACATAATTGTAGCTGCCTATTCCACTTTCCGCGTTCTATCCACTGTCCCGATCCACAGAATTACCTGAGGAATACGAATGGAATTTCGAAAGCTTAAATTTCCATGATCCCGCAGTCATTCCATGATTCCGGAGTCATTATATGCAGATTTTACTGAAAATGGTTTCAAGAGGTGGTGGCTAAGGATAATGAAAGTAGGAGAACCCCTTCCCGGGGATCCCCTACCCCGTTCGCCCAGCGTCGCTAGTGAATTCGTTCTTCTTGGGTTAAGTGGGTCAGTTGGGATCAGGGTCAGCACACATGAAAGCCGTGGCACGACATAGCAACTGCAAAGTGGAAAACGTTGCTAAACAGTGAATGATCATCAACAACTAGAATACTAACTAGGTGCAGACGCTTTGAAAGAATTAAGGAGCACCTCTGAAAGCATCCAAACGTTCTCTTTAACATAGTATTCACTGCCACTATGCGTCTACGACTCACACCATTGAAATAACTCATCCATAAAGTGATGGTGCTTCGGATCCAACTGTGACTTTCGAGATGTGAGGCTGTTTCTGATCTGAGCAACTATCAGAACATCCTGGTTCTCTGTTCTCAAGAAAACTGGTACACCCTTGGTTTCACATCTCCCATGCGGATTTTAATCGTCTCTTAATTGTCGTTAATGAAACAAACAAACAAACAAACACACACATCTACCTCATTCACTGTGTCGCAGACACACACGAGGGGAGCATATGTTGACAAAATCAGTGAATCACTACCTGTGTGCGAAATGTTCCTTAGTTACGCCAATTACATGAACCATGAAGGCATTGCATGTATTTATCTATTTGTTTTTACTAATATGTATGAAAATTATGGTGGTATGGACCAAGACAATTTTCCCATTTGATATTTTGAGTTTCAAGCCAGCATTTCAACCGGTTTGACAAGCCATTTTTAACATCAAGCAACTAGTAGAGATAATGACTGAGAAGTGTAGTCAGTATAATGATTAACAAAAAATACACGGATAAGGGAAGGATACCAGATGTCTGTGGCTTTCAAGGTGAATTGCACATCACTATGTGGAGTTGGAAGTGCTGATTCTGAATGTGTCGGCTGTTTGCGCTTAATGGCAAAACGAAAAAAGTTATGAATGTTTTTTCTGTTTGGTGCCTCTATCATCCGAATGAGCGCCACTCGGGCTGCGCCGACGGTACTTGGTAGTATAGTGATACTTCTTTCACTCAATAAGACAAGTTATACCGAATCCCTGGCAAAGAGAAAAAAAAATTATGAAAGGTTTCTCTGTACCGTGTTCTCATCATTTTAAGTGAACATTTGCCTGTACCAACGGTGCATGGTGGTGTAATGGTATGTCTCTCGATTCGAAGGGGATTACATTCATGTTCGATTCCCATCATCGTCTTCACTTTTGCATTTCCCCACCTTGTTCACTATTTGCTCAAAACGCCCTCCTGCTATATAATTTCAAGACTCTCTAGCTGGATTAGACTGCAAAGATTTACCTTTACACTGACATCTACCGGCAGTAGGGATAAATAAGCGCTGACACAAAATGATGAGAACACGGTACGGACAAACATTCGTTGCTTCCGTTTTGCCAGTAAGCACAAATGAACAACATATTTAGAATCAGCATCCCGACGCCATATAGTGACGTGCAATTCATCTTGAAAAGCCAGACATGTGGTATCCTTCTCTTGTGAGAAGGAGAAACGTCTGCACAAGGTGGAAGACTATGTCAGCGAAACTGAGCCACCCAAAGCCCAAAACCATTGGTAGCCAATAAACCGGACGCGGTCAAATTAAGATCACAGTCGCCTTAGGCGCGATTAAAGGCACGCTGCCCCTGCTTTCCTGCTGATCGGAGCGATCGCTTCGTGACACACAGCATTTCCCTTGAATTTGATTTTCATGCCTGGTCTTGCCTTTTTAACCTTCCGCCATTTCAGTTTTCGCTGTTACCTCTAAAAGAAAGTTGTAATCACTGACAATGGTAATGCAGTAGGTAATGTCACAAGCTATGTAGTGGTAAGTATCGCAAGAGTAGTCATAGACATGGTTCCGTAACCACTCAAAAGTACGTAACATAGCAAACATTCCGGTTTCCTATGCATTCGCTCGCTCTTCTCGAGAAAAATAACGAAAATGAAACCAATTTCGCAGTAGACAATTCCCACATAGTCGAGAGTTCCACCATTGTTCCATCAGTGGCTCGAGATTTATGCTAAAACCGGTTCTTCTCCCACTATACGTCTTACCGAAACAGTACCGGAACATCAGTTATGTCTTTGATTTCAGTTGCTGCAAACGTGCACTTCCGCTAGAATTCCGTCCATTTTCTCGGTATCAATCACATTACTCCAATTTCGAGAAATGGCGTCTCTAGTCCTTGAAAGTGAGTGGTGATGGAACTGATGTGTAGTATCCGTATGCTGCACACCAACTGAACATTACCCATCAGCAGTGCATTCTTCCTCACCCCTGGTTTTTAGGAATCTAGTCCTGCGCGAGTCTGGCCACAGCACATTTTTTTCTGAAATAATTGAAGCGTCAAAGAAGTGCAAACCTATATTCTGTCTTCATTCACCCGAGGCTGTCACTATACTTTGCATTCGTGACTGATGGCGGCTGAAGAACAAAGATGAGGCCGCTGAAAAACTTAATGTAGAGTGTAGCAGCTCGGCGGAACAACTAATCTCATGAGATGAGCATAGAATATAAAGTACCGCAACAACGGCTAGAGGTGAAATGAATCATTCCATTTCGAGTCACTTTTGAGAAGTGTAAAACAGTAGGTAAATCAATAAATCTAAAATAGGTTGTCAATAGCCGGTACGGATAGATAGATACCTGAATTCACCTGGAGGGTGTTCCGCCTCCACACGCACATTTTCCAAATTGTACCAAGCCTTTGAGCATTCTTGTACAGGTTAATGCATGGTAGGATGACCTCCTGATCTGCTCCTAGAGTGGTATGTTTCATCCACTTCCACGTGTGTGGAAATGTATGCGGGTCAACTTACGTACGCATCGTCCACACACACGTGTGTGGAAATCGCGATGCATCATCTACTTTCACATGTGTGAGTTGACCCACACGTGCACAGATTGGGTCAGCTTCCTGTTGCTGGCGCCGATGCCGATTGTTGGCGCTCTCGTACAGAAAATCAATAAAGCGTAGACGCCTCATTTTTTGGCTGCAGCTACATTTTTTAAGTCATTTTGACGCCAGTAGCTTTGAGGTTTCCATGATCTCATTTATTCTATCGAACTATGGTATCTCGCCCACTTTTAGGAATTGGTTGCTCCATCCGCGGACCATAAAATATCAGCAAGTGAAAGATTTCCAACAGTTTCGATGAAATTTTTTCGCTCAAACTTCGCCTAGAGGCGTTATCTGAGGTGGTGAACACGAATATCGTATTCGGTAATGCATCCCGTTTTTTCTTTCTTGAGGTTATGACAGGTATACTGAAGATATGGTATCTCACAGTATCGTTTCAGATCTGCATACAGGGGTTCTTTTAGGAGCTTGTTACTATGATCAACACTATTTGCCTACCGCTTCCCTTTCATTACCGGAATCGGCATTTTCTCTGGATTTTCTGCCGCATGCCTACTTACAAAATGGATACGATATTCGTGTCCAGCACCTCAAATACCTCCACTCTCCCATGCAAAGTTTGAGCCGAAAAAATTTTTTGAAGATTTTGGGGCCAGTAATGTTGAGTGGTGCCCCAAATTGCTGCAAAAATCGTCACAGACACTCTCGGATTGGTTTATTGACGACCAACTAGTGCAATGTGTTCGAATGAAAACCCTGCGCGGCACCGCTTTACGTGCAAGTTTGTGTGTGTGGACGAACGTTCCCCATTTCGGTGGTGGACAAAATTCGTCCACACACACACTTTTTCCCACACACACGCGCGGATGATGCATCCTGCGTCGCGTTTGTATCCACAAACGCGTTTTGTGGATAATGTGTAACACTCTCGAAGACCAAGCACATTGATCACTTCATGTAATTGTGATTGATTTTGTGAGGAAATTAGTTCTAAGCACAGGTTTCTGTTCGTGCACTATTCTAGGATAGCCAGCGTTACCTGGTTTGATGTATATAGTTCATATTCTTGGTTTCATTAGTGCGGTGATGCATAGTCCACCATCGTATAATTGGCTCATTTCTGTAGAGAAATGGATTTCTTTGCAAAACCCAATTAGAAGGAATGAGTCGTACTTGACCCTGTGACTATCGTTTTAAAATAGAGCGCGTCGCAAATTGAGCACGAGGCGACATAGTAGTTGGACTCTAGGCAGGTGAATCTTGACCCATGTTGATATTTGCCATTTCATCCTGGGTGCCGCTTGAGCGCACTGCTACTTAACGGAGTATTATCTCTCGAAAAAAGGTGAAGCTAAAATTCTGCCTTAACCCGAATGAGTTTTGCTCTAAAATGACACTGAATTGAGAATAGCGTGAGATTCCAGGCGAATGGAGGTAAAGCAGATCCTGAGTCTGGCATTAAATTCCTCAGTACCAGATGACCCCATTGTTTCTTAATAACTCATCCTTCTGCCTAAATAGCGCAAATTATTCAACCAGTGCGTCTTACCTGCAATGCTGTACGGAGCCGAAACATGAGTACTGACAAAAGCCGCAGAATATAAACTTGCTTCGTCACAAGAACGAATGGAACGTCATGTTTGGAATTAGACTTCTGGATAAAAAAAAACGAAGGCATGGTCGCGGAGTCACTAAGAACAAAGACGTGATAGCTAGTGCAGTTAAAACGAAATGGGCTTTGGTTGGGAGTTCGCCAGATCAACGGATGTAAAATGGTCCCAGAGCCCATGGAATGGCTTTTACCATCAAAACGATCAGTTGGCCAACAGAAAACACGTTGGCGGGATGATTTCCATAGACTGATCGGAACTTGTGATCAACTGGTAATGGGTTGATCTATCGAGGTGCCACATATTGTAAAATATTGATCGGCAAATAAAATGTAAATGTAAATTGTTCTGCTGCCAAAAAAGATGAAGATGGGGCGGAATCAACTGCGTACATACGGGTTTTCGTATCTTGTATGAGCCTCCTCATCTAAATCACTGTGGCGGAGCTGAACCGAGGACCATTTCATACAGCGGGAGGGCAATCTTGCACAAGAATCCCTCCGGTTTTGGAGAAATGTATGGTCTTCAGCAGGTCTGACCCCAATACTCCGGTGCTGGACGAAGGAGTTGCTAGTCAGAGGGGGGAGGAGTGTGGGAAAAGCGGCAACTCCGCCACTCCACACTCACACCCAGATGGAATGATAAATGATACTTACCAAAAATGTCACAATTAAAAAAATTCTGAAGCCCTGGTGAACAGAGTTGAAGAGCGAAGACCTACCAACAGCCATATGTAAGTCTCCCATTCCCGCTGAAATGTCTTTATTATGTGCACGTGTAGCTAAACAACAGCATTTCTACTTTCTTTGGGTTACCAACTAAGCATATCAAGCTTGGGGCCAAAAAAATATGCCGTCTTCACATGTCCTTTTGTTCAGGGTTCGTGAGCAGAGTCTTGCTAATAATTATTTTTGTTCCAAACACGCAGACTCGAAATCTGGATGGGTGTGCTTTCACGAGTTATGCGTGGAAGTCCACAGAGGCATGGAGCATCTGAGCCACATCTAGGCGGGAGTGGGTGCAGCTACACGGCTCTGGCTGAGTTTTGCACACAACCTATTAAAAAATGTTGAATACAAGAAAATATTTCTTTGGAGGGTGCATTATTCTGTAGTTTTATGTGGAGGAGTACCTGGATATTGTGCATTGATCACAGCTGTATAGCTCCCTAGCTGACAGCTCTTTGACCATGTTGGGAATGTCCAAGCACACTTTAGGACTGACAAACCGAGTAATAATCGCATGGTGTGCATACAAGCCAGTGTTCCGAAACAGGAAACAGGCAATGCTCTTCCCGGGAAAAGTGCACTCACAGATGCCCTACCCAATTTTTCTTGGAAGATTTCTCTATGACCTCTACCGCTTCAACATTCGACGTATATTCGAGAAATAAACCAGTTGAGGCTCCCACTCAAGCAGTCTGAAATCTGGACTTTATGTTCGCATTTGTGGACCACATACAGATATCTTTTATTGCCAATAATATCCGAAATTTCAACAATGCATGGGAAATCATCATGAAAGAAAACTGCAAATGACATGATTCATGACTAATAATAAAGAGATTAAGGGAACTTAAAGTTTCTCCGAATAAGCAGATCTACGCGAATCTATTACTGCTACAGTGCTCTTTCGCAGTGGGATACAAAAAAAGGTTAGCTAGTTTTTCTCAGCAAATTTTTACCGTCAACTTCTACCTTGATGACGGATACGCACCGTGCCTTTTGCGCGAGGAGGATCTCTGACGATTCGTTTCTTAGCGGAGCGGTGTTTGTGACGTGAAATTCCGACACTGTTCTGCCTTCCAATGCGAGCAGTACGTGCTGGACATGGGCAGTACATTGCATCTCCACCTGACGCTCCGGCCGCGCCAGCCATTCCAGGTGCTCCGTCCATACCAGGGCCTCCAGGTCTTCCAGGTGCTCCCATCGGTCCAGGAGGTCCCGGCATTGCCTGTCCACCTCCAAAGGCAGGGGCTCCTGCAGGTCCGGCGGGTCCCATCGGTCCAGGAGCTCCAGCCGGTCCTGGTAATCCAGTGCTGCGTGTTCCTGGAGTGCCAGGATTGCCGGGTGCTCCAGCATTTCCTGGTGCTCCGGGCATTCCCGGGTCTCCAGCGGGTCCAGGTAGACCAGGTGGTCCCATACCACCACCTGCCACGGCCAATCCTGCTGCTCCCGGTGGACCAGCTGGTCCCATAGGACCGTCCATGCCCGGAGGTCCTGGTGGCCCGGGTGGGCAGCGGATACATCCTGCTGCACCACCACCACCACTGATCGAAATACCGTCAATACCACGCTGTCCAGGTTGACCTGGAATGCCAGGCTGTCCGTCGAATCCAGGTTGTCCAGGTGGACCAGGTGGTCCAGGGGGGCACCCCATGGATACGGGTCCGCAAGCGCAATGTGGTGGCCACTGCCACTGGCGTCGTTGCCGAGATATGCCTAAGATCGCAGCTCTTCTGTCCCTGGTGCTTTCCTGATAAGAGGGTCTCATCACGTGCCATGCAGAGTCGGCAAGATCCTGGAAAGGAGCGATTTCCTCGAGGTAAGCTAGCTGTTCAAATAATACAGAGTGTTTACCTTGAATTCTAGAAGTTCCTCGATTGCTTCGTCGTAGAATTTGGTAATGTCATTCATGAGATAGAGAACGGAGACGATGCAGCACACCAAGGTAACTGTGGCTACGCCGGCTGCGCCAGCTGCGGTCCTTAATAATCCCATCCTCGCAGCTGAAAGAAAGTTTTGTAAAAGGACAAATCATGAAGAAATGTGGATCGGATCCCCATTCACATCCAGAACTTGTATATAAGTAATTATTTCTGCTTTAAGGGAAAATTTCTCACATCAATCTCCAGGTGAGATTTTCAACTGCTTTGCTTATCAGTGAAGCTGCCAAATAAGCTTTCTAGGATATTATGACTATGATTTGTTAGGGGTTCTTTATTATTGGTTCATTCTGCAGCTTCTGTAGATCTTTAGAGTTGTGCAGAAAAAAGAAGAATTGGAGCCACATGATAGTGCTGATTTGGGGCTCTACTAAATCTCTGCACAGTAGGACAAAAAGTTACGGCTTCCAGAACTTATTTCGTATTTCTTCTAAAAGTTTTCAAAAAGAATACACGAATGCGTCTCTAGTTAGTGCTAAATGATGTCCTGAGGCAAATTTTGGTGGCCAAGGCTTGAGGGAAATTCCCAAAAACGCGCTTATATATAAGCTGAGATAGCAGTGTGAGAAGAGGCTCATTGGGACTTTCACAAAAGGCTAAATTTGCTTGACGGATATTCTTGGGATGGTGTTTCGGGCCAATAGCGGCGCTTCTGTTATTTCTGATCCTCGTGCATCTCATCATATATTCCTTGGCACTGGTACATTTGCCAGGAACTAATGAGAAGATGCCTCTATCTGAACAGTAATTCAACAAATGGCTATTTGAAAGATAGGTCTTCGTAGTTTTATAAAGCTGAAATTCTCCCTCCCTCACCTAAGCGAGCAAAAGGCTTGCTGGGTAATAATACTGAAATCTAGAGGAAGAGCTGTTCTGCTATCATAGGTCTAGTGTAATATACAGTATCATTCTAAAGCTATGAGTCTTACCTATCCTACTGAAATTGAGAGTACACTTACCAAAACGAGTACTAGGTGCTGATACACAATGAAATACGCAATCACGGCCTTTTATATGAGTGATTTCGTGGTCAGTTTACAGCGAATTCGAGTAAAAATTCACATCCTTTTTCTGCACTTTTTTTTGCTTAGAAGTGAAAGTCGCAATTTGCCTGCGTCTCTCGTACACTCCCATCACCGTATCGCTCGCTCTTCGATGCTTTACTTGCTAGCACCGTTTCTGGTAATGAGTTAGCAGTGGAAAAATAGATATCTGCCAAGATTGATGGTTCTCTAGCAGTCATCTTCTGCGCATATGGAACCTGCTTTTTACCTTTAGAAGCCACACTACACCTCGATGCACGGCTATGCGTTCGTTTTTCGCCAACTTTACAACGAGAAGTGCATCAAAGAAAAAGACGCTAATAGCTGCTTTGCTATGGTTCCACACTAGCTCACATGTATAGCACACAAACGCCGCTGATCGAGGACAATTTATGTGGAAGGATCACCTCAATTCAAAGAGGCAGAACATTCACTCAACAAAACGCGCGGGAAATCCGAAACAAATGCGTTATATGTACTCTTGCTCTTGGAGAATCGCAGTAGGTCCTGCCCTGATAGTTTAAGTTTTGTAAAAATTCCCGTGTGTGCTGTCTTTTTGACGTTTCTTCCTAGGATAAGGTACTGTTGATGTGTATGTTGGGATTGAACTAAGAATAGTTCTCAGGCGATGTGTACCTCTGACGTTTCGAGAACGTTAACGAGGCATGATACTGTGATTGGCTACTCAACGTTCATTTCTGCTCTTTCTTGTTTATAAAAATCTACATGTCGACTGTTTTTCAAAGCTGCTCCTTCAAGTATTTAATTACTAAGAACACATTCTGTAGCGGTAAACTTCTGAAAAAGTCATTTTAATCGCAATCATCTTCCATTCTGTAGATTTGGCATGTTCTTTTCAAAGGCCAACCATTTGAGCAGGTAAATCTCATCGGTTTCTTCTTTCCTACGGTCTGACATAGATTTTGAGCTGAAGTGTAGGCCGGATGAGGTCGCGGTGGAACTGTTGATTGCGGCTCAATGCCACAGATAGAAACTATGTGTTTGGTATGCTTAACCGTTGCTGAAAAATGGCGGAAGCCGTTCCACTCAGCATGCGATCTCAGCGAAGTTTTCGGCAAAGAAAAGACTATCGTGAGTCACTGTCGCTGCATGCTTGCCTCGATTCTGATAATACAAAGTGGTATGGATTAATAATTGATTGATGTCAACGCGTAGATAGCCTCGAGGAAACGCCGCTTCTCCACCTATGGAATTGTTGGTCTGCCAAACGAATAAGAAGCAGTTGTTGAAGTTGACGGTGGATTTTCTTCTATCAGATCAACTAAACATGTTATGATTTCGAATTCCAGAGGTGATCCGTTTTTCAATCGACTGGATTGACTTTCACAGGTCCATTGGATGGTTGCGGATGGTGGCACTGTGTACCACAGCGCTCTTCCAAGGTTAGCATCATGGCACGGTGATATCAAATTTTTGCATAGGTGATAATCCCCTTGTTCGGCAATACATTTCGCGGAACTTCTTGTGTGGCAGTTCAATTATCGAAGCTCCTTCCACTAGTTGGTAAACCTGTTCCCTAAATTGCCAAAAGAATTTCGATAAATGTATGTAGTGCCCCCAATCCTTAGAGTTGTGTTTTATTTCCTGTTTCACTTTTAGAAGAAGAAAGGCTCGGCAGTCATGGAGCGATTAAAATTTTACACCTGCAAAGAGCGCTAAATCTTATGAATTGAGGTCTGCCTCCGGAATACTTGTCAAAGGACTTTTAAATATTAGCCTAACAAAGAAAAGATCTAAGTTGGAGGGGGATTGTAACTGTGCAATCACTTTCTCTGAATCATTTTCCAAACTCTCTATCACCCGACTTGAAGTAGCTCTAGATGTCGGTCGTTAGCTCATCCACCAACTAATCTAAAAGTTCTCCCGTTTCAAACTCTTAGACAGAATCTTCCAAATAGAGTTCGGAATGAGCCTATGTATTTAAACAGCTACTTATCTCAACGGGAATATGTTCATTTCAATTTTCAAACTTTAGCTTCTCAAATAATGCAAAGAAGTCATCGCCTATGGAAAGCACTGTAGCGTCTTTTCGTTCATCAGCAGTTGGAATTTCCTTTTGGATATTCGCCATATGAATATGGTACTCTAAATGGCATACTCGGAACCAGGTACCTTCCTTTCTGCAAAACCAGTTTCTCGACAGCCACAATTTTCTATTTTCATTTTGCGTCTGCTCATTCGCCACGTGTCCCTTAACCTGAGCTCCAGGCTGATTCCAAAATCGTCAGAACTCTGCAACTCGTAAATTTATTGAGGGCACGAAATTTTTGCTGCTCAGGTCTTGAGCAAATCGTGGTCCATTCCATTGTGGGGCCAATTTTGCAATGCGAGCGCCAGTGAGAACTTTGCTAGTAACTAGAATTGGCAGGTTATGCCGCGAGCAGCGAAAGCAGTAGGCGGGAAGTTTTGTGAGTTTTCATGCTACCTCTTAGGTTCGAAATGCTCTGCCTTGGAGCTCGCGAAATAACGACTGCTAAATGATCGGAGTGATTATTTCAAGTGGCACTCTTTTATGTTAGCATAGCCATTACTATATTGTTAAGATGTGCTTCCATCCATTTACTGTCTTTTCTTGCATTATCTATTCCAATATTTCCTTTTTACTCAGAACATCAAGTTTCCCGAAGATTGTGTGCATTTATGTTATTTAGTTCCTCAATCGTCATGTTAAGGTCTTGTTGTTTTTTCTTGAGTTATATCTTTATGATTGACTTTGTGCATTCTTTCTATATGTACTTTTCTGTTTTAAGAAGTTGCACAACTAGCCAAATACCCGACTTCGTCAAATAAAGCTGACGATACTAACGGCTATCTAGACATATTGTTTGTCCCAATCCGTGTAATTCAACCACCTTGATTGGGATATCGAGGCATCCGAAACCGTCTATTCATCGGGTTTGACAGAACTAAACAATTTACCTATGCTTTTCATCTTAAAAAACGTATTATGCTAGAATTTCGGTGACAGAATCTTCTTTGGGTGCTGCCTTTACCTCACAAGCAGAGATTTCTCCCATATTAACACATTCGCGACCTTACGCTTTTGGCATGGTGTGTCAAATGGGGCACACGCGCTTTTGCACAAGTGGGACCCGTGCTCAACCGCTTGATTTTTCCACCGCCGCATAATATTCCAAATTTGCGCAAATCTGAACCCGATCTTTTTCTCTTTTGTGATCTTCAAGAGTATTTCCAAATGTTTGTCGTCCATTCACTTAATACTGATTGTAGCTTCTTTTTCATATCTATCGTTCTCTCTGGTGTATGTTTGAACCACATATTAAGAAAGAGTTTTAGTGAAGATCTGCTCTGCCCAGTGCATACGCTAAAGCTAGAATATTTGTTAGTATAACACTACATAGAGGTTTGCTAATTATGACTGTTTCAAGAAATGTAAATCTGAAACGAACGTGCTCACCCGGTTGAGCATGCGGTCCCGCGCGTCGCACCATTCGTGTCAACCGGTTGAGCACATTGTCGCGAAGGTGTTAATATGTATGCTGCAGGCTCCGATTTCACTTATTGATTTACGGAAGAACGACCAAATATCTGCTGTCCTTGTAACTGTAATTTGGTACATTCATAATTTAAGATACTTCATTGAAAATCCCCACTCATATTCAGTACATGTGACCTGAGAATTTTAGGTTTTCATTAAAGCATCTACGTTATTTCTTGTGAGAGTGCAGCGCAATGCAGCTTTTTTATTTTTTTTTTATTTTATTCGATACATCAAAATTGGTGCGCCTTAAAACCACTGATGATAAAGCCAGTGATACAACAACGATAGTATGTAAAACCGATAAAACAAAAGGAGTGTTGGGCCCAGTTATCCACCAATTAATGCTCACTCTGATATTAGTTTAGGTTGTTGAGCAAATTCTTGCTTAACAACTTAGAAAACCACTTAGAAAAAGAATACTTTTTTGCAAATGAAAAGAAGTAACGCCCCGAAGAAGGAGGAAGCCAGTTATCCTCGCACCAGCTAGCCATGTGCCTTCCAGCAACTCGCTTTCGGAACGTGTTGGAGCTTCGGGACACAGGTATACCGGCTGAAATACCCTGTGGAACCAACATGCCGAGTTAACTCCTCTAAAGTGGAACCAACATGTCGAGCTAATTCCTCTAAAGGCGGGTCTTAGCTTTTACCAGAATTGATGAGCAATTGAATCAAAAAGTTATTTTGGGTACGAGCAGTGTGACCAGCAATATTGACGCCCCGTTCTACTTAACGATTATCATCAAAGTAACTGCACCATTGGTTCCAACGATTCACTTAGGGTGATATGTCTGACTGTAAACGTAACATCTGCAACTTTACCATCAATGTCGACATCTACAGTCGTCAACGGCACGCAGTGCTCATCACCATTTGAGAAAGAAGGAAGCGAAGACATGTACAGCTGCACCAGAACAGAGCGCGGCAACAAGTGCGCCAATGCGGTTCCAGTGATTCGCCTACAGTCGGAGCAAATTTGGCCGACCATTACCACATATGCTGTACTTGTCCCCGATACCACACTCCGATACCTCGTTATCTTGATGAGACGCTTCCAGGACATGTTGCAATTCGGAAAGTTGCAGGTCATGGGATCGGTGACTGGTGACTTCTTTGACCAGCAGCTCCCTAATTTCTATTGCTGGTTCATTGAATCTGTTCTTGACAGATGACTACAGGTGATAAGTGCACACAGTGAAATGTAGTTCTATTGTGCATGAAACGCTCTTATTTGATAGGATTCTAATAGATAGTAGTAGTATTCTATAAACGAGAAAATTGCAGGAGTGTTGTTGGTTTCTGCTTCACTTACTCACTGTATTCGCCGAATCACCTTCATGCGACTATAATTTGTTTTGTCCGCCAAAAAGCTCTAGTGAGTGTAAAAAAACGAATCCAACTAGTGTGATGGACAAAAATTTGCAGTCTCAGTGTCTCCATCTATTTTTCAGGATCCTAAATTTGGCAAATGGTATTCACGACATGTCTGTCCACTGGATGAGAAAAGGTCATAGACTCTTGATTACATTGTAAGTAAGCTTATCTATTACAAATTACTTTAACCACGAAATGAAAACATTGAAGTCTTCTACGCTTGCTTTTCTCATGACGTTATACAAAAGAGAAACTAGTAGAATGCGCGTCAAAGCTTTAGATCCATTCCAAAGATTCTTCTTCTCGGAAACGTGTCAGTGTTCATTTTCGTTTGCTACGGTGACTATTGAATTCAGCACGTTGAGGAACCTCTAGAAATGTCCTCTAAATTTTTCAGACGTGCTAGCGTCTATGAAGCTCAATTTATTTCATTTAATTCGCTTTTCATTGCTTGTTCCTTTTATTTCAACTGTACTCAGTTTCTTCTATTATATTGTGGGAATTTTCCATTTTTTTTTCTCTTGGAAGAAATTACAGCGATTCAAAACTTCACGCCTGCTCTTATAAAACGTCAGTTACGGAGGGTGTTAAATTAGAACAGCGAGAGCATATGCAATTCTTGTTACAACTGTTTTTGCTGTTTTTTCAGCATAATCGGTTGCGTTATCCGGGCTGATTCTATCCTCGACTACTGCTCAAGTAGCAATTTGTCTTTGAAATCTTACCAATTATCTAAGCATAGTAACCGATTCACCTCTAACGAATTTCGGAGCTAATAGGTACTGTAGTCATCTCCATAAGCTGCAGGTACGGTTGACAACTCGTTGTTCAATTGTTCGCCATGTTTACTCTGGGTGTGCACTATCCACTACATTTCTATATTTCCGTTTCATAATAAGAGCACCTTTTCCATTAAATAAATGAATAAATAAGTGAATGAATAAATAGAAGTGTTCCATCCGTACAATCGGTTTATATTGCGGCGAAATCGCCGTTGTTCAATTGTTCGCCATGTTCAATTGTTCGCCATGTTCTTGTTATTTATTTTTAGCCACAAACGGCGCCTTCAATTATAAATGGGGTTCACAACTAACATTGACCATATTATTATATAATTAGAATATAATTTATGGACTTCTTAGTTCCAGACGTACCTATGTTATATTTATGTATGTTGAATGTGATTATTTTTGAATAAACAACGTATGTATGCACTTCGAATCAGATTCATTGTACGTCATAATTGAAAGCATGTACAGTCGGGTCCGGCAGTTACATCGAATGGGCGCCGGCCGCCGCCACCCTCCGGCGCCCCGGTATTAGTGAGCTATAAATCACTCGAGCTTGGAAGAAAGCGAAGAAAAATACAATTTTAGTCCATAGTAGACAGAGTGCAGCGGATATATTAAGGCTATAAAGCAGGGGACCATTTTCACAACTTTCACGTTTTCTCATTTTTATGATTTTCACGGGGAAAGATTTCTGAATACCAATAAGCGAAGCCAACTCTTCCATTTTCTGCTATAGTACACTGCTTCGCGAATACAAAAATGGTCGTTATTCTTCTGTAGATGGACACAGTACTTCAGTTATCCCATCTGAATAATAAAGCTCATACCATTCGGGATCCTTAGAAATAATTGAAATCCGTATAAATTGTTCCATATCCATTGCGAAGTAGTTCTACCGCTGTCATTTGTCTTTCGTGGAGCAGTCCTTCACGGCGGAGTTACTCTCTCCCGGTTTCCCTCAACTTGGAAAAGTGGTTTTTCACTATTATTTACACTATTACTATTACTTACACCTACACTTATCGTAGCTCATCCTCGAAATTTATGCAAAACGTTGCCGGATGCCTTCCTGGACTACCCGAAGGAGATCACGGGGGACGTTCCAAGCAGTGAACCCCAAACACTGCGATACTTTGGATCTCCAACGGAGTGGAACCAGCGATAGGGACAGATTGCAATCTGCCGCTCAAACCACTGAGCCATCCGGGCTACTTTTTATGTTGGAGTTTGTTAGATAACTGCAGCATTCGTAGGCAGCATACTATATGTATTTGCAAAAGGAGGGCACAGGGCAGGATTCGATCCCCTGACCACCACAACGTCGATCATTCGCTCAACCCACTGAGCTATGCGCGCACGCAATGCAACATCCAAATGGTGTCCGCTATTACTTACACTTACACTTACACTTATCGTAGTTTATCTTGGAAATTTAGGTGAAAAGGGAGTTGGGTGGGGCCACTCCTGTGAAGCCTAAGCCTAAGCCTTAAACCCATTCTTAAGCATAGGGTTAGGCTTATCTACCCTGTCTACTATGGACTAAAATTGTATTTTTCTTCGCTTTCTCCCAACCTCGAGTGATTTATAGCTCATTAATACCGGGGCGCCGGAGGGTGGCGGCGGCCGGCGCCCGCCGGCGCCCATTTGCAGTGGCTGCCGGACCGGACTGTATGTAGTCTGCACCAGTCAGTTGGTTCCGCCGATTAGACCAAGTACGAGCTATTCTTAAACATTTGCTTTGAATTCATAGTTGTATTTAAATCTTATTGAGATGTTTGTGAAAAGTGTGGAAGTCTTTTTATAGGAGAGCCAGAAGAATCAGGCTAATATAATAGAAATCATTTGAAAAATATTATTGTTGTTCTTCAAACATTTGCCTTCAAAATAGTAGTTTGAGGCTAATTTCCAAGTAACTTTGTTAATGAAGTTCAGACCGTCAGTTCAGTCACCTCTCTACTCTCAGAACGCTTTTATGGCTCGACTGATCATGGAACATTTACATTCCTTCTTGATAGAAATACAGCCTAGCTTAGACGCATGCACGCCGGACGTAAACCATTACAGTTGCCTGCTGTACTATGATACTTTGTAAGAACTCTTCCGCAGACTTCATTCAACTGTGCCCAGCGCCCACCACCCCACACCAATTCCTTTTGAATATAGGCAGTCAATGCAAACACTCTTTCAGAAATCCTGAGTAGAACGAAAGAAATGTAAATCATCTCGTTCACAACACCTTATTTACTTACAATTAGCCATATATGTATGCAATATGTATACAAGAACAAAACATTGAAGAATGAATTCTACCAATATTTAATTGCTACGTCAATGCATAGCAGAGCGGTGACCGTTCTTCTTAACAGTATCCTTTCTTCTTCTCCTTAAACTTTCTCCAGAGTGGAGCAAGTTCGGTTTTCCAGTCGGAATTTTCGTTTTGTTGGCAGCAAAAACAACCTTACCCTTTGCCATTGCCGTCCTTCTAGGACAAGGACAGTATGCGCTGTCGGATCCAGGTTCACCGGTTGAGCCTGGTAACCCAGGTGGTCCGTCAGGTCCAGTGCGTCCCGCGTTTCCTGGCGCTCCTGGTGAACCTACTGGCCCAGGTGCTCCAGGTCCTCCTTCTCCATCGCGACCAGGCAAGCCTCTTGGTCCTGGTAGACCTGGTGGTCCAGGTAATCCTGGATATCCTATTTTGATCTCTCCGTCCGTTCCAGGTTGTCCAGGTGATCCGGGCTGACCTGGAGCACCAGGCATTCCAGCATCACCGGGAGGTCCTGGTGGGCCTGGTGGGCCCGGCACACCGGCTTTCTCAGATTTCCCTGGAGCTCCAACGGAACCAGGTGGACCAGGCGGTCCGTCAGGGCCGGGTCTGCCAGGAGGCCCTGCAGCGCATGGGATGCATCCGGCAGGTTTGAAACCAATGAGTATTTCACTGATGCCACCTCCTTCCCATCCAGGTTTGCCAGGGGCTCCAGGCTCTCCGGGCTCACCTGGCTGTCCAGGTGGTCCGGGTGGCCCGTCTGGGCAGTGAGTTGGTTCGGGACCACAGGAGCAGTGTGCAGGCCACCTTTGCAGAGCTTGACGGGTTGCACGCATATTACCGAGCACTTGTGACGGATCACGTCTCATTTCGTACCATGCTGAGTTTGCCATGTCCTGAAAAAGAATCTTCTGCTTCTCCTCAAGCTTCTTAAAATATTTTATTGCTTCTACCTGAAAATCAGCGATGTCTTCAATGGCATCATCGTAGAACTGGTTAATGTCATTCACTAAGTAGCCGACAGTAACGACACATACAGTGGTGACAATGGCAGTGACAGCACCCACACCTTGTACAACCGAGGTGGTGCGCATAGTTGCGCCTGCGTCCTGGATCCCCTATCCGGGGGAGAGGAACGTCATAACATCTTCCGAGAGAATTTATACCGAACTTTGATGGTCATTTTACACCACGAAGCATGCACGTCAGTTGTACTGCAAGCACGAAGCTATCCGGTTCTTTAAACTGGCGCCAAGATACGGTCGAGAAGATTCTGCTGCGGTGACGCGATGTTCGCAAAAAATGTTTTGCAAGGCTGAGCTTAATTAATTTCGATGTGCGGTGAACGAGTTTGGTGAAATTCGTAAAAATTCGAGCAAAATCACTGGAGCAGCGTTTTGAAACACGAAAGAGCGACAAAGCAGAAAACATCACAATGTCCAGCTTCGTCTCTGCTTCGATTGTTCATGCTGCTCATGGTTGAAATTCAGACGGGGTATTTGAATAAAATCGGTGCAGTAATGGGCCACACCTTAGCAGGGCTTAGATCTCTACTGACTCTTAAGAGCCAGAACATTAAATAATTAGAATTTCGGATTGCAATTTTTGTAAAATTGAGCACTAGCGCTGTTCGCGGACACCAAAATATTACTTTACATGTCCGCCTACTGTCTCCAACCAGCAAAATGGCCGTTAGTTTCTTGCTTCTGTGTCACTGCAAGCATCTCCTAGTATGGAACATGTCCTGATCTCTCCGTTTCTGATTCTGTCTCGTGATTGAATCCAAAGCAAATTCCTTTGCATTGACCTTCACGTTGTCATTACCTTCATTTTTTTTTGAAAAACAAAATTTCTTTGGACAAACTTCCTTGTTGGGATGTACTAAGAAATATTCACGCGTTCTACATATGCACTGGGCAGAGCACATCTTCCTTCAAACTTTTTCATAAGTAGTTGAAACGTGCACACACATATGAAAAAAACATACATATGAAAAAGGAACTTCAGTCAGTATCAAAAGAATGAACGACAAAAATCTGGAAACAGTTTTGACGATCACAAAGAAGAAAACGATGGATTTCAGATCAGCGCAAGTTCGGAGTATTATGCGGCAGAGTTATAGAGGGAGGAGAAAATCCCACCATGTGGGACCACGTGCTCAAGCGGTTGAGCACGTAACCCACACACATTCAGATGCGCATGTCCCTCTGGCATACCATGCCAAAAGCGTAAGGTCACGAATGTGTTAAGAATAACTTGTGATACGGAAGATTGGACCTATACCTAGTGCAGCAACTTGGAAGCAAGCAGAGCAAGAGACAACCAGCTCTATGTATAAATGGATAATTGTCGTAAGTTGCAGTGACCATAGTACCACAAGGTGAAATTCTAGTTCAACAGAAATTTATTTTCACATGAAGGTGATGCAAATGTCTCAGAACTCTCTGACCTATATGTTTTTGAACTTATATGTTTTTTATTCTTTATTCTTTAAACACTCTTTTTTACATCAACACGACGCATGTAAGTCGCGCTTCTGTATGGAGAGTTCGGCAGAGTTTTGGAACTGTCAACGATTTCCATCGGCCATCAACGATCCTGCTCAGTTGATGGCGTTATGTGGCACGAAGGAGGATTCAGCACACTGAAAGGTTCTTCATAGCAGCTTCTTCTCAAGAAAGAAGCCATCGCGTAGCCTATGCTGTCCTACTGGAGCTCTGGTATCTGGCTGAGGAACAGGAAATCATTTTTTGCCGTACGGGCTTCTTGATCCTTTGGTTGTTCCTGTGCCGTCCTTGGGTAGATGTTGACAGTAACTTTGCTGCAGCAATCTGCCGATCGTTATAACTTATCTATAATAATTGTTAATAGATTATTTGAGGCTAAATCTACAAAGATAATAGTGGAGGGGTCATCGTGATCCGAGTCTTTTTGGGAATTTGTTTTGTATGACATCATTGTCGTATGTGATTACCATTGACTATGGTCACTAACGTCGGTTCTGGTCCATCTAATTGGCGTCTAACTATTTCTGCTTCTATTCAATTTGAATATAAGTTGTTCTTCTAAATTTCTTTCTGTGAATGTTATCGCTACAATTTATTTCTCTTACCTCATCTTTTTTTTCGTCTTCTTCCGCATTATCGCTCCGTGCGATATTGTTGGCAGTCGCATTAGCCGTTTCGCTCTCTTTTCACTTTTTAACTTAATCAAAAACTCCAGTGTGCAGCTGACAGTAACCAGAAAAACGAGTGCATCTTTTTCTGTTGCTCTCCGTCGAATCGGATTTCTGTACGGTTATGTGAGAAGAGGGGGGGGGGAGACTTTGAAAAGGGGAAAAACTGAACAAATGTCAAAATAGGCTTAAACGAGTTTTTCGTCTTGCTCTCATTACCCCTTTTAAGGCTAAGAGTAGTCTTTCCTCATTTCTATCACGGCTGAATTTACTGTTTGCTTCCCACCCTCATGTTTCCATGATTCCTCGCGTAATATACCCTTCCATCTGCTTACCTTCTTCCAGCTAAGCAGTTCTTAAGACATGACGGAAGCTAAAAAGACCTGCAGCAAGACTTTCGACATGGAAACCACGCTGTAATACAAGTTATCTTCCTAAGGTTTAAAGATACGATGTTATTGATGAGTCTTCTGGGCTTTTGCCATGTTTCGCACCTGTGGACACATCAGTCCATTTTTTCACGCCTCTTTGTCGCTTTGGGAAGCAAATCCACAGGCATTGGTCGTTACGCTTATCACAAAGCAAGGACGTCTGCCAACTCCAATGCTCAAAAACAGCGCTGCGTCTGAAGAAGAATTACAGCTTCGATATGTTGGTGAGTGCAATATGTACTCAATCTCGTTTCATTTATTGCGCATGGAGTAAAGGAAAAGGTACATAACTAATAAGCGATAAAACCAGGTTAAAGGTAGTGTCCGGACAAAAATTTCACCTTTTCAAATTTCAGAGCCTCTAATACTCCTCGGAGTGATGATTGCAACTGTCTAGATTTCGCCCTCAGAAACCCTAAAATTTATTTGATCAAGTTCCAGTGTCATGCCTCACAGGTTGGTATTCGAGCACCTTTATTGGGCCTGACGTTTCAGCAATACGCCGTCTTCAGAGGCCTGGAAGTGGTTCAAGTTTATACGAAGAGGACATGGAGCCTAAAATTTATGTTGTTAAAATTCACGATGTGGACAAGTTGCCCACTGGGGAATTAAATGAGGGCATTGAGGCTCCTCGGATTTTCGTATTTTGAAAAAAGACTTCTGGCACAACTTGTATACTTCTATATATGTACTTCAAGTAACTCACTTCCTTACTTTTTCCATCCCCTTCCTATTCTTGTGATGTCACTTTATTTTCGCTCCCACTCATGAGCCTTGGCTTGTCGAAATTTCACTCTCGCTACCACTTGTTAATAGTATTGTGCTGGCTGAAATTAAAACCCTACAATTATCACACAATACCCTAGGAAAAAGAGGCGTCTTTTGGATGCATTTATTCATTTGACGATACATTACGTGTTCATGTTTGAGCTATAAAGCTCAAAGAGAGAAATTTCAATTATTACATACACAACGAATTACAGTCTTTCTAGGAAAATTTGGAAGATGATGGATCAAAATTGTGAAATTTCCTCCTACATGTTAAACAACGTTGGGTGAAGAAAATCACTGGTAGAATCTCTTCAAGCTCCATACAATGTCTTCGGAGAAAATTTGCTTCTCCACTCAACTATAACCGTGTCAAAACTGAGTTCTTGAATTCACCCTCAAGCATGGGTAACTGAACCGAATCGTTGACGCCAACCGATTCTTCGGCTGCACCCATTTCCGGATTCGAATTTGAATGCTCTTCAGCCACCACTCCGTAATCAAGGATTGACACTGCTGAAATCTCGCTTGCTAGCGCGAATCAATCATTCCTTGGGGAGAAAAGTTCAAAAACTTCAGCGGGAGCAAAAATTGCTGGAGTCGTTATTTCGACGCGGAAGGGACCGCACTATTTATTTGTACGTGGGTAAACCGCACGTAGCAATACAAATACAGGTTAAAAAAAGAATAAAACGTGGCAACTAAACTAAACAGTGGAAAGACAATAAACTACCAAGCAGATTCATTCAGGAACCTGTCTACCAGTGAACCTATATGAACAAAGAACTAGAAGAAACTCCCTTCCTCTACTCTCTCTCACTGTCTAGGAGTGCCAGTACTGCATAAGCTCCTGCAAGAATAGTACGATGACGTCATGGGGCGCGTTTCGAACGGTATCTTCGCGAATTTCATTTCACGAGGAAGAAGAGCGAAACCGATCGCCAAACTCGATATGTAGCCGCGAGATATATAAATGACCCGGTCTTCCACTGATCTCTTCGGTCATCCGTAATGATGTCGCCTTTCTATTTTATAGCGCTAATTGGCGCAACTAGTGCCTGTATGAAGACGCTGCCAGGAGAAGTAAGTTCTTTAGGGTTTGTGGCAACTGTAATTTGCTTTGAGGCAGGAAAACTGTAGTCCTAAGATATATGCAGCGCTGCTAATATACTATTTTATATCAGTAAAACTAATACCTAAGGCATGCCAGGATATGGAAAAAAAGATTGAGGAAAAACAGCGATTCCACCAAAAATCCGTTAAATTGTTGAAGGAGTTTCTGGAATAAGTCCAAAAACTCAAGAAAAAGACTCACGAAAAAAACTCCCTCCTACCTTATTTTTGGCTTCTCTGGATGAATGGGAGAGAGCGAAATCTTTCGATCCTTTCCTGGAACTTCTCGAAGAGTCTGATGGATAAAGTTATTGTAAATGCACTCTACCGTCCGCCTTTTTCCAGAAAATACCAGTGATACTGTCTATATCCTTCTTGTTTCGAGGACTTGCCTGAATGTCCCAAATATGAGACCACTAAAAATGGTAATTGCGGCTTCTCTGCAGCATTAAAATCTGCTTCTTATGGGTTAAAAGGGCTATCGTCAGATTTCCAGATCAAATGTCCGAGCTTCTACCCGCCAGCCAGCTCGTTTGGCCATTTTTGCCTTGACGGATGCAATTTTGCTGAGCTAACGACTGAAATATCCTTCAATTACTATATTACCTTCATTTTGTATGTAGTGGAACAGATAGAGGAGAAAAGAGAGGTCACAGACAGCAAGAGGAATGTTTATCTCGGGGAACAGTTCTCGCCAGTCTCTAGCAGCTTCTTCCCTGTTTCGGTAAAGTGAAAAGTGTGATTATAATGAATAAGTAACAACTACAAATATAGATATTCAGTTACTGCGTACTGCCTCAACTTTACTTGTGGTAATAATCATTTCATTTGCCTTCATTTTGAATGCAGGTAGCCTTAATAGTTGAAGGCAAAATTTCGCTCTCCCAGCTGCCCACTTCTCATAGGCATTGACGTCTCAGAACTTTGAACTTTTCATCCGATTTCGACTGTGGAATTCTATCGTCCACGCTCCGGAAAAGAACTCCGATCCATCTCCGTCTCACAAATTAATTATGCAATGATAACGCGCGAGAATTCTCCGCGCGAATGAGGAAGGAAGATCTCTGGCGAGTGAAAGTGATGGATTCTCTCAAACTGTCGAAAGTGATTTATGCGGAATCTGCATGAGGGATCGAAAGGTCGACGAAATCCAGAAAATTCGCTGGTGGTTTCACTTGAGGAGATCGCGTGGGGGCACTTCTAACCATGTTGTTAAACCTGCTTTTTCCTCGATGGTTGGGGCTCACAGTAAGGTGTTCCATCGAACTTCTTGGCAGGTTCAATGGAATGAAGTCCTATTTCCTGTCGCTCAAAGGACTTTTAATATCTCATTGTAAGCCTGAAATGGATAATCAAAAAAGCAGCTCAATTTACACATAAAAATGTAAATTTAAGCTTCTGTAGTATTAAAGTCTGAAAAATAGGTCTCTTTGCGATTTTTCTATCAACCTTATCGACGTATTACCTCTATTGTTTTTTTTTTCAGATGGTGGAAGGACCCGGTGAGTTTCCAAGCACCCATGGTTTCGTTTTACTCAATGTTTTGGATAAAATAGGATCTTTACTTAGATTAAGCAGTTGTAACTGCAGTAACACGCCTCATAGCCATGGGTATGATTACCCATGGAAGGTAGCTGGGTAAGGACGCCATATATGGGTAAAAATGCTGTTGGGTGTCAGGTAAAGGATAAATTTGGAGGGAATGAGGTTACTCAATGGTTTTGGATAAAATAGGACCTTTAATTGGATTAAGCAGTTGTAACTGCAGTAATACGCCTCATAGCTATGGGTATGATTACCCATGGAAAGTAGCTGGGTAAGGACGCCATGTATGGGTGGAAATGTTGATGGGTGTCAGGTAAAGGATAAATTTGGAGTGAATGAGGGTGGGGTAGCACATTCAACATGGGTAATGTCAATTATGAATCCCGGCCCAGAGATTTAGAGACCTTCAGCACCTTGAGAGAGTGGAAAAGTCCGCAAAGCTATGAGATTTTGCCGTTTTTCAATCGAGGAATATGATCCGAAATGGACTTGTTTGGCTCTTAACAACAACATTGTATTACTAGTACAATTTAACGTATTTATCTACACTTTCATTGAATATAAGACTGATAGGGTGAAATGTCATTCCTGATGAAGAAACTACCTGAAAATGGATGAAAACACTGCAAAATAAGCGGGAAAATTATAAAGTTTTGTGAAAACTTGGGGTATCTTGAAGTGTAGATCTGGACATGCCTAAAGTAACCTTATTACCCAATCATTACCTCAAACATAACCTGAAAACAAACCCCATCCCTTAGTTTGCGACAACTGCTCCCCAGCCACTGAACTCACTTGCCCACAAGGCATACTCTGCGACTTCACACTACTGCAACGATCCAAGAATGCGGCAAAATGCTCCACGTAAGTGTCGTTAGAATTCCTAGCGTTGTCCTAGAGCACAACAATGTTGTGTTTACTTCCAGGTATGCTTGTAAACAAGGCCAAATGCTAGCCCAAGTTGGTTCACAGCCCGGTGGAATCAGCAGTGCGGTGTGTGATCGGAATAATCAGCTTATTTGGAAATCGGACACTGGCGAGTTGTTGGGTAGAAATCTGCACGCTACATGTGGATTCCGTGAGTATTTTTTGTATAAATACCTCGAAAAATCACTAATGAATGAATGAATGAATGAATGAATGAATGAATGAATGAATGAATGAATGAATGAATGAATGAATGAATGAATGAATGAATGAATGAATGAATGAATGAATGAATGAATGAATGAAATCACCAATTTTAGCCTGTTCAACATGTCCTTCGCTGATCGCCGTCGAAACGCCATGTCCTATGAACTACGACTGTTCTATCGTTGGAACTACGGAGTTCGTTCACTTATCATCATTCTTGGTGTAGATTACTGTAGGTGGGGTGGGACTGCCAAGCTCTGTGATTGGCTGGTCAATCGACCCTCCTTAAATGCTCTGATGAAACTTGATCAAACCTGTTTGGACATGTGAGCTCTTGTGGTGCACAGTTGAGTGTCACTGACGGAAAAGGGTTGATCACTTGCTCGAACCAATCGCAGGGCCCGGCTCCGCCCACTTTCCACGCCTAACGTTCCATATCCTCCTTTTTCTGTTCCGCGCTTTCTTCAATTTCACCCTATTGCCGTGAAAAATTACCAAAATCCAAAAAAAAAAATTAAAGCTCCTATTAAAGCAACCAAGCAAATCTCACAGCTACTTTTGTAGTCCTATTGTCTATACAATGGATCCACAAGGCTGCACAGTGGCTACATGTGCGAGTGGGCAAATGTTCAGCGCTGGTCAACCGGCACAAGAAGCCATCTGTGCCAACGGCGGCTACCTGATCAATGGAAGAATTGTCAGTCAAGTGGCTTGTGGACTTCGTGAGTTTTCTGGACATTTTGCTGGATTGGTTACTCTTGGATTTTCTTCTTGTTTCAGCTTGTACTGCCTGTACCATCCCACCGCGCGATGGTCTCACCTGTCCTGATGGGCTTGTCTGCACCACGGTGTCTAAGCGCGCAGGTTGGGATTAAAAACAATACTGATTAATCGAATAATATATTTACTTATCGTTGGTTGCACCAATCAAAAAGTTTTTGCTTCCGTCCCGCCGCCGTAGCAGCTTTTGCAATCGTTGCGAGCGGTCGCGGTGCGGTTGCGGTGCGGCTGCGTCGGCGGTTGCGGCACGGCTGCGGCGCGGCCACGTGGGTGGTTTCCCAACACGTGGTTAGTTTCCCAAGGCGGTTAGATGAATCGAATGGGAATGGTGTTCCCTTTGTTCCTTTTTGTCTGCTGCTGTTCTTAGCGCAATCCCACTGCCATTAGACAATTTCACTCAGGGTGCGAAACCGCACCGCATCCGTTCGCCGTTATGGCAGCCTATGGGACATAAAGCATGACAACGACTATAAATCCAAAATCTCTTCCTGATGAAACGAATTAAGGTCAATGCAGTGAAGCGTACTGTCCAGCCGGTATCATGACAGCCGACGGAGTACAGGTAAACTACCTGTCATGCAATGGCCAAGGCAAATGGGAAGACGCTGCCGGAACGGTATACACGACTGCACAGTGCGAAATGTGTATGTTTAGCCGGATTTTTATTTTTTCCACATTATCCAGACATTTTTTACTAATGGAATGCTTCAGCTTGTGAACTTTGCGCGGCGCTGACCAAGGCAGGCATGCCCTGCCCAACCGGGCTGATCTGTGAGGTCACAGCGCAACGAGAGGGTAAGCGTTACTCGAAAATCCTTAAGCATGCATTTTGTCCTGAAAAGCAGTTGTATTCCTATTTGCAGGACAATGCAAGGAAAGCTACTGTCCCAAGGGTCAAATGACGGGTAACCCAACGAGGGATACGCTGACCTCGCTGTCTTGCAACGGACTGAGTCAGTGGGTGGGCCCTCAGAACACTATTTATACCAGTGCGCAGTGCGAAATACGTGAGTTTTTTCACCTCATTTTTTCTGATTTTTACAGAGTAACCCTTGTAAGTAACCCCTTTTTTGAAAACGGTTATTTTGTATTGATCAATATAAACTTATAAATTTTAAAATGTATACGAGTACTGTTTTAGCTTGCGATCAATGTATGCCGTTGCCCCCGTGTGGCTCAGCATGTCCCATGGGATTCATCTGTACCCCAGTTGAAAATCTGCCAGGTTTGTACTTCTTCTTCGGTACTGGATGGGATTTTTGAGCCAGTTTTTTGTGTATTACGGTCCATAACTATGGAATACTTCCACAATTTTTGCCTTTTTGCCTGGAATTTTTTTTTCAAATTTAATGGATAACTGGTAGAAGTGGGACGTTGTACCGAACCTCATGGATCTCTTCCACGAATAATTTTTGAGATGGACCCGGATAATTTTCTTCATATAGAGTTGCTGCGGGTAACCTTTTACTAAATACCTCATTTCTTCACTTCAGCTTTAAATCTTTTTTTTCAATTTTCAACGTTCAATAGGCTAAACACTGTATTGTCAACGTCGATAGCGGTGAGTTTTCCGCGGTCATGGGGAGCACGCGACGCGGCCGCGCCGCTCCTGCTGCAGACCCCGTTGCAGTGGCAAATCGTTTTTTTTTTCTGAATAGTTTTTTTTCTCAATCGTATCTGATGTTAACTATCAAGAAAACTAACTACCTAACAACAAAGCCCTATAGTTTATTGTCGCAACAGAGATTCCAGCGCGAGCGGTGCGGTCGCGTCATGTGCTTCCTGGGTCCGCCGAAAACGCACCGAAGCCAACGTTTACTGCACATAAGGTGTTGCTGGTTAGCTGAAATCTTCACCCGTCACCTCTTATAACTCCCTGAAGGTCCGTAGGATCACCGTGGGTCACCACTATGTCCCCGTGGTGCAGAAAGTAAATAAATAGGTAAATAAATTTTCTTGCACATGTTCAAATGACAAGAAGTATAAAGATAAGCCTGAACTCATTTGAACAAAAGTAAAAATTTTATCAAAATTGTTATTTAAACATGGGGTTTATAATATTATTTTATACTATTGTCATATTTTCATTTACTTATAGCAAGCGTGGTACATATAAGGCAAATACAAGCAATACCTACTGTGATAGAGTGGGGGTCAACCGCTATTGCACCGCAAAAAAAGAGCCCGCGTCGCGCCACCTAGGCGGCGCGGTGCAGCGGCTGAGGGCTGTGGTTGTCCTTTTTATACACAATGAGTGTGCAATTGTGCCCACACATGAAGAAATTAGTCCTGGGAACTTGAGGCAATGCCCGCGACGCCCGAGAATCACAGCACCCAGTTGGTCTACCACGTCGCGTGGATGGCCTGGCGCGGCCTTGTTATCTGCAGTGCAGTAACGGTTGTCCATCAGCGTAGTAGGAAAATGGAATGTGGGAAAAAAGTCTCCTCTCAACGGGACGGCTTCTATAGGATTCCTTCTTCTCCTCAATGAGGATACCATACCAAGAAATTCTCAGCAGATAATCCCTCCTGTTAAGGACAATGCCCATCAGCAGTTTGCACCACTGGAACGATGAAAGCTCAGCCTGGAAATGTGGTGGTCACACTGTTGACATGTGATGGCTCAGCACAGTGGGTTGACGCACAGAAGAACGTCTACATAGCTGCTCAGTGCGAGGCTTGTGAGTGAGAGTTCAGCGATTTTTGCTGAAACATTCTAGGGAAACCTGGAAAACCAGAAGGGGATCCTCAAGAAAATTATTTTTCAGCATGCACAGCATGTACACCATTATCAAATGGTGGAATGATCTGTCCAAAGGGATTTGTATGCGAGCCAGCAGCGACACGTGAAGGTAACATTTAATTACCCACTGTATCTCCTAATTTTCTGGAATCATCGCGTGGAATTTTCTCTTCTGAAAATGGAAAAATGACTTAGAAATCATTTATTACGTCTCTATTTGCAGGACAATGCACGGAGACCTACTGCCCCAAGGGACAACTTACTGGAAATGCTGACAGGACAACGCTGACCCTTTTGACATGTGATGCTAAGGCGCAATGGGTTGACGCACAGGCTGCCACGTATACAACCGCTCAGTGCGAAATTCGTGAGTCTGCTTATTATATCTACAACATATTTAAGAATTTGAGGATCTTCTAAGAGTAACTACTGGTATTATTCTCGTGTTTCCCACAAGATTTGCTCCCAAATGGGTGATTTCATAGAGTTACGCCTGTCTGTGGTATACGCCGCGCTCTTTCGAATTCACATAAAGACCATTCGAAGGCATCGTACCTCGTTCCTTCATCGTTTTTAAAATTTTCACATGAAAAGAATCTCGAAGAGCTCCTGATCACAATGGTATACGTGATTCCATGCAAAGCTGCCGAGAAACCCCTCTTTGTCCCTGAAACTTCGGGGAGTTTGTGGGCGGAGCCAAGGTTGCAGTACGAGCTTCCCCTTGCTCGTCACACTTGGAGCCCACCTCCTAATCTGCTGAGGATTGTATGCTGAGGAATACTCACGGGAAATACTCATTTCCTCAGAACGGCGTTTCCAGGGGTGCCTCATTCGGAACAGTCGTCCTCCCACTCTGGCTTCGCCCAAATGCTCCCCAGAAATGGAGGCTCTAAAATGAGTTTCTTTGCGGTTTTGTGCGAAATCACGCATGCCATTGCGATCAGCAGCTCGCGTAGATTCTTTTCATGTTAGAATCTCAAAAGCGATTCTGAAGTGGTACACTGCGGGTTGATACGGGTTAGGCATAGAGTCTGTTTTTAAACGAAAACGAACTTAATACAGAGCTGTTATTGATATATGTAAATGGCCTCGGATGATTTAGACCAATGAACTCTGTAGAATTATCACAGTAGAATAGGTTGTGAAAAAAATTATCTCCTTACGTCCATATTGAGATGGACCTGAAGGTAACCACTGTGGGTAGGCTCCGCCTATCACTGAAATCCTTCTAAGTCGATAATACATGGTTTCTAGCATTATTCTGTACCGTGAGTATGTTATACCACAGCATTTCAGCCTGCAATCAGTGCCCACCGCTAACTAATGCTGGAATGCCCTGCTTGTCCGGCTTCACATGCACGCCAGTACTGATAAGGAACACCGGTAAGCTCAGATCTTTGAAAAGGTTTTTGGAAGAAAAATGTCTAAACTGCGGATTTGGAGATAATCATTCGATTTTCTACGAACTATCGCTGCTAACTGAGGAATGTGAAGAAAAAGGGGGCGGTGCTACTGTTCTACGATTGGTGCATTCATTTACGTCTGTTCACCCTACAATTTCAAGTCATCCTCCTTTCACATTGACATTTCAAAGCTATAATGCAAGTCTGCACGAATGGTGTGTGAATCGATATGCGTGAGAAGAGGTTATTGAATGCGCCAATCACAGAACAGCGGCTCCGCCCCTTTTGGTACACCGTGCCGTACTACAAGTTAAATTGCGAAATTATTGCATTAATATGAACAGCTCTCACCCGGATTTTCATGCAATTCGTTTTGAAATGATTTTTAACGTCTTGTCGTACCCTTCGAATTTCAAAAATTTAACTCAACACACTAAAAAATTTTGGGAAATTCAAAATTCTCGGCATATAGGCCTTCCACCTTTACCGTTAATATCCCATTCTTCCAGGACAATGCCCTGAAGCATACTGTGACAGCGGGCTGATGACAGCTGGAAGTGGACGAACAACAGTTACCATGCTCACGTGTAACGGCCTTCAACAGTGGGTAGATCCACAAAACACCGTGTATTCCATAGCTCAGTGCGAGTCATGTGAGTTTCCCCTGAGTAACTGTAACTAACTAACCCAAGTTGTGGAAAATTCCTGTTTCAGCGTGTACTTGCCCTCCACTGGCCATCACTCCGTCACCGAATGTCATTCCAACACGAGGTAATGCATTGGGAGCTGATGCTGCCGGCTGTTCCACAATCGTTTCGAGATGCTCCAGGAATGATCTTTACAGGTATGTGCAAAAAAATAAAATGCTTGCTGTTTTCTAGAATATTTTCAAGCAAAATTTGTTACAAGTTGTCGTTTTCAAGGCTAGTGACGGCTGATGGAGTTGTCACACTCCAACCACCTGCCGCTCAGAATACACCGATGACTTGTGTCGGAGGGAAGTGGACGGCTACCATTAATGGTGTCGAGACAGTCGTTCAAGAACAAGCTTGTTATACATTCCGTGAGTTTCTGCAATCCTATACACCTACGGACGCACGCATCTCAAACGCACGCACTTACGAGTCGAGAAAAAACTGCCTGATTCTTCTCCCTATCCTCATCCTTCTTTAGAAGTACCGACCTACATCAGGAACTTTTCTGAGACGAAGAGTCTCCAGGAGCTGCTGATCACAATGGTTTACGTGATTCCTTGTAAAACTGCCGAAAAACCCACTTTCGAACCCGAACTTCTGAGGAGCTTGTGGGCGGAGCCAAGAAAAGGCCGAGCTGTTAGGACGAGGTTTCTGTGGGCGGAGCCAAGAATGGTCTCTGCACCACGCACTTGCTGTTCGCACATACAGCGCATCTTCTACCCTGTGAGAGAGTGGATGAACAAGAACTTTTTGAATCTCACGAACACGTTTACGAATACGGAGTGCATTTTTGAGAAACCTCACTGTCCTGACTCAGCACCACCCCGGCCCCGCCCACAAGCTCCCCAGAAGTTGGGGCTCCAAAAGGGGCTTGTTGTCAGATTTGCAGGGAATCACGTATACCATTTTGATCAGCAGCTCCTGCAGATTGTTCTCATATCGAAATCTCAGAAATGTTTCCGAGGAGGAACGATGCCTTTAAGTAAGGATAAGTATTACCATCCAAGAAATTTCTGATACCCCGAAATTCTGAAAGAAAAATATTTTTTTCTTTTTTCAATCATAAGTTTTCAGCACTTTGCCGATGATTCCCATAAATTTTTTTTTCAATTCAAACTGCGTTAATATTTCTGAAGATCCCACATAATTCAGCATGCACCACGTGCAATAACGTCCGCACTGGACCGGGAGTCATCACAACTCTGGCCTATGATCCAACTAGCTGGTGCAAGCAGTACGTACTGAGCGGTTGCCCAAACGGATACAAGTAAGTCTAAGTCAATCCTCTATGAAAGTCGAACGTGGACGAGTTGTCGCGCGGACGAGTTGTTTCTTGGACGAGTTGCCTCAAAGAATCATTTCCTTACAAATGTCCAGCGATTTCAGAGTTGGCAATACCGTAATTGGCACGACTCTCACATGTTCGGATCGGCTGCGATGGTCGAGTGGATCTTTCCAAGGACCCATTGGTGGATCACTGATGGTGACCTGTGCGTAAGAGGCGGAGCATGCGGACGAGTTTCAGTGGAAGAGCTATCGTCTGGCATGTGTGTTGTTTACTGACGGGTTCTCGTGTTTTTTTTTCAGATTATATACCGAAAACAGTAAACAACATGTCATCACTAATGCTTTTTTTTTCTTGGAAAACTCTACTGTCACAGGATATACACGCTAGAAACCAAACAAGTTTAGTGAGTCAAGTATTGATTTTTGTATCTGTTTCATATACTCTTAACTCCTCTATTATTTTGGAGTACATGTATTGGTATAGCGCGTTTTGCCAGGAATCATAGGTGGAGGGATTTCAAAGAGAAAAAGAACGCGGGAAAGTGTTCAGCAATCAGAGAGGGAGGGGAGAAAACAGACAAATTGCAAAAGCACTCAACTATCAATCCGTTTGAAGCGGACTATATCGCTAACTGATCCATAGCGAGATTTTAGGATGTAAAAAGCAATAAATATTTCGTTGCATTTTTCAGGCGATTGTTTTCGATCGAGCTGACATCGCTAAGTATCTCATCCGAAACTATCCTCACTCCGTGAATGCTATGGATCAGGTATCCCCATCTCTTAGTATCCCAGACCTTTCACTGGATAATCTTCCTTTTTAGAAGAAACGCACCCCACTGCACTATGCAGCAGCGTATCGAGATGGTGGCTATCTATACAAGATGATGCGAAAGAGCGGAGCTGATCCGAACATCTACGACTGTGTAAGGAGTGTCAATCAATTTCGTTATCCCGATCCTTGCTCGCTAACGGGAGCATTGCGGAAGGAATTTTTAACAGCTCCTCCCCTTGTGCTCGCATCGAGGATCACGGCATTTTGATAGATATGTCGTGACTGTATGGCTCAAAAATACTTTGCTATCCATGTATTTGCCATCCTGGCATCCACTATCCCTTCAATCATGGATGCTCACCATGCCCATCTTGCCAAACCTCCTGTGATGCGGTCCCTTGCATGTGAGGAGGGTGTTCGAGCTGGCAGTTTCGAATGAATATTCGAACAGTGCTCAGCTTTCTGACCTAAATTGTTTCAATTTTGGAAAAGTAGTTCGAATAATTCTCTGTTATTCTCTAAAATTCATGGAACCATGAATAATAAGGATTGCTTGAGGAATGTCCAGCGCCCAAGTTGAAGAGCCACAGTTTCGAATGCTAATGCATACTTCAATTTTACCATTGAATTGTTCCATTCTTGGCTACGGGAGACATCTTCATTGCCAGAATTCCGTACCTAAATTCGAATACTGGAAAACTAACTTAGTTGCTGAAACCACAACTCGAAAATCTGAATGTTCCAGAAGGAAACAAGCTCTGCAGCCGTTCTTGTTTTTCTCTCAGTGCTGTATTGTTCCCTCTTTTTCCTACATAACATTTGAATTTTCGATTCATTTCAAGTCGATATTTGATTGTGAATGTATCCAATGAGTCAGTCGCTCCTAAGCATACTCTCTTAATCCTTGGATCCTCGGAAATTGACAGATAACCTTTTCTAGAACGGTCGTCCAGCCAAGTATTATCTGAAGCACCCCGGTGAAATCGACCTGTCTGCTATGCGACTCGACACGAAGGCTGCTCTGAAACAGGTAAATCCTCCCTATACATTAACAAACAGTCCTCATTTTCGTACAGTCCTAAACCTTTTAAAATTAACATTTTTCACATTAATAATCAGTTGAGTTGAACGTTCTCGAATTCAGTTGAATCGTTAGCAATCAACTAAATTAATATAATTATTAAATCCGTTTTTCGTCGTTCATTGATGAAAGGGTTCCAGGTCCTTCACAACCGCGTGGCTCCCAGCTACCTGGAGTCTTCAATACAACAATGGTTGAGAGATGGGCAGCTGGCCAAACTTGAGCAACTCGTGCTTTCTGGTTCGTTTTGCTATCGATTTTCATTCCGGAGTAGGAACTATAGCAGAAACAAATGTGTTATTATTTCATGTAAAACTTATGGCACACGACATATGACTTATTTTATCAAAACGGGAATGGGAAGAAAGCACTGAGAATTTTTGAAAGAAGGACCAAAAATAAGAGTAGAGCTTTGGGAAGCCTGAAAATTCAATGCTGTCCTCGGAAAATCCAACATTGAACACCAAGAGTCCATGAAATTTTCTACTATGCGAGACCCACTGTTCCACTGTTAGTACCCAATTGGCTAAAGAATACGTGATGTACACCCGCTCAGTTACACCACTATTTACTCATCGAACTCATTTCACTCTGAGCTTGGTAGCATGCTGGCCACACCGTTAGCTCACGATACACCCTTGGCTGACCACTGCCACAAAGTTATGTCGCGTTTGTCCCTCGCTTGCAGGGTGGATTCCTAGTCACACCAGATTATCTCTCCACACTCTTCCAATGCATGGCTGTTTCACCATCCGGAATGAAGTATAGTTGCATTCTGCCTATCTACGGTGAATTGGAAAAAATTCAACGATCAATCTTGCTGTTGTCTCACGGTCCTCCCCCCCCCCCTCCCAATGCATGGTGGACCCCCAGCTTACCCGCAGGAGTCATCCACTACTTTAATATTCCACCGCTTGCCCACCATCTCTTCACCTTTGTCCCTCTCAAGATCATAGTATTCCCCTAACTATATAGCACTGCTCTCTGTTAGCCACAGATGTTAAAACATTACGAACGATGTGATGCACATGGTGCACCACGTCCTGTCGTCCCCGGACGGTAATGGTGCACCACGCAAATGTACAATCCACGTCCAAAAACAATTCCTCTATGTCAGGTGGTGTACATGGTGCAACATCAGAAAAATGTCCTTTGGTTACTCACGCTCGCCTGTGGAAACCGGCTTGGCAATGTGTGAGGGCCTGTTTTGGATAGTCAGGACTAACAGAATAAACTTATTCTCTTCAAATCTGTTTAGGAATTTATTAGAAGGCATTTTTCAGGCTGCGGAGATTTGCTTCAAAACAGAAGTGGCACCAATCCCGAAACGATAACATTTTTGGAGAATCTGCCAGAGTACATGGTATGTTTGTAATTTTCATACTGGAGTCCAAGTCAATGACGAAAAATCAATGATTTTGTGCAATGAATCTTTTTTTTGCGAACGCTTGCAATAAGGTAGGACCCTAGCGTTATCTTTTCCAAAGCAATCAAGCATTCTATTCGTTTTCCTGAATTTATTCTTCATTTGCAGAGCAAAATCGAAGGAATTCATCGAGCAATCAAAGAAGGCGACCTCGAAAAGGTGAAATCATTGATGACGTCGAAAAAACTCGCGATAGGTAAGACTTTCTTACCCTAATCCTAGACATGGTACAACGAAGCTCTCATAAGCTTGTTGACTATTTCAGCCCGTGATCGATTTGGATGCACACCACTGCACGCAGCAGTTGTACACGAACACACAGAGATAGTTCGTTACATTGCTGGACATTTCCCCTCTGTTCTGAATGCTCCGGACTATGTCAGTTACATTCCTCTGAGTCTCAAACAGAAAGTTTTAATGCTGCTAATGATGCATTTGCAGAATAAGCGCACATCGATGCATTATGCAGCTGCAGCTCGTGACGGCGGGCATTACTTGAAGATTCTTGGCAAAGCCGGAGCTGATCCCATGGCAGTGGATAATGTAAGAAATGCACCAAAAATATTATAAGACGATTGAGATATGAGGTGGAGCATTAGGTAGAAGGAGATTTGTGTGGCACTAGTCCGCTCATCATTTCGCATATTGCTCTCTCTCTTTCCCGCTCTCTGTCCCTCTCCCTCTCCTTCTCTCTCTCTCTTACTCTTTCTCTGCCGCTCCCACTTTCTCTCCTTTTCTCTTTCTCTTCGGAGTAACAGAATCACCGATAAACTTGTTTCCGTCCATCCGACTCTTCTAAACACTCAGACTCATTCCCGTCGATAATGCATCTCTTGCTCAAGAACTGCGGAGGAGCCAAAATTTGAATGTTTCGCTATTTTTATTCAAGGATTTTTTACTTATAAAAATCAGGATCATTTTTTTAGCAGGAAAAATCACCATGAGACGCTGATCACAGTGTTATACATGATTCTTCACAAAAATGAAGAGAGATCTATATTTGAGCCCTTTCTTTTGTGGAGAATATGGAATACCCACTCGGACTTCTGCCACAAGGAGGCGCAAAGTGCCGATGATCGATACCACCAGTTGCACTGGTTCGTGGCAGATATCTGAATGGGCAGCCGATAATATTGATCGTTGACACTTAACCCCTCCTTATGGCAGTGTCTGACCTAGCATCTCGAACTCTCCACAGAAAAAAGGGCTAAAAAAAGGGTTATGGCACATTTGTGACAAGTCATGTATATTTCTGTGATCAACGTCGTCTGAGGATTCCTCCTTTGTAAAATGTCTATTTTCTGAGGTGAGACTCTGCCTTTGAGAAGAGATTTTTGTTACCTTCGTAGCAGAAGGCGAAATATCACTGACTGGAAAAGAAGAACTTCGTAGATTCAGCTGTCATGCTCTTTTCTTTATAAAGGGTTTTTTATGCTCAGACGATTACCTATGTTTTTTTTTTGGAACTAATGCGTTCTGCCCACGCAAAATATGGCTAGGAATGAAGGCTTTTGAGTGTCAAATTTCAAATCCCCTTCTTAACATGACTGCGTCCACAAAATCTAAAAATGTTCGCAAAACAGCAACGCAACACAAGAATACGCTAGCTATTTAGCACTGGCTGCTTCGTCAGAATCTTACAGAGGATCTTAGCAAAGAAGAAAGAGGGATTCAAAGCCATTTATTTTGACATTTTTGGAAGAAGTTGTGAAGAAGTAATTGTGATACAGTAATCAGTCATGTCATACTCCTTACAGCCACCACAACAGTTTTCATCATCTACCATTCTATCCAGAGAATTGCGTTTTCTGACTACACATGGTTAATGTGGCACAATTTCACCTCCTGTGATGCATTAACACAAACGCCGATTAAGGAGAACCAAAACTGGTGAACCCTTTTTCCTAAGGTCCCTCCATTTCTTTCTCCCAGCGTCCCGGTTAACCTCGTTCTTCAAGGATAAAGTTGCCAGTTCAGTCTGATAGGTAGCAATAGTCAGTCAGTTGCGACCAAGATGTGGGAAAAGGATCTCGGGATTGACTTATTCACCTCCCGGAGAAGGAGAACCATTTCTTTATCCGTCATGGGTTGGGACAAATCTTATTTTAACAGGGTCAATGCGGATAATGACATCCCACCTTTCTCTCAGTGTTTTTTTTATTTATTGCACCTTGGGTGGGTGATTAATTGAAGAAATAAATAAATAAACATAGTTCTCCCTTTGCAGGAAGGTCGAACACCTGACTACTATAGAAGGAACGCTGTCATCGATTTAAAAATGATAAAGGAAAGAGATGAAGAATATGATATGATGAGTGAGGAAATGCTGGATGAAGGACCAATGTTGGAGAGCCCTGACGGTGTGGAAAGCGGCACTGAGAGGTGAGTTTTTTTTAAGCTAAATGCCAGGTTTTACCAACGGCTCAGCAAAAATTAGAAGAAAAGCAAGAGCAGAAAAAGAGATAAGCAATACAAGAAGCAAAGAAAAGACTAATAAAGCGATGGAAGTCCTAGGTTAGCGGCAGGATCCAGTTAAGGGTATCCTTGTTTTCAACAGCTTCATTTGCCTAGTTTTCAAGCTGTTCTGCCGTTGCTCTACGGTATTTTTTTCTGAACTAATATGTTTCTTTGAGATTCTGGACCATCACCTTCACCAGGAATGAGCTCCTTTACTCATTACCTTGTGTTTTCAGCTCGGTGTCTGACTCGGCTCGGCCACAGGAAGACGACGACGAACTGGATCGTCATCGCTTCGAAAGAATGATGCACGGCCGAACCGACCTGCCGACCTCAGAAAACGGCATCTACCTGGCAAGAACGGTGGCACCAGTCCTTACCAAGGCACTTGCTGAGGTTTGCCTTGCTTTTTCCACTTTTGCCTCAATAAATGGTAGTATTCATGTTCCAGGTGCTACTGCGTCGACCGGCAGACCCAGTTGGTTTCATCTCGGATTATTTGCAAAAGTACCACAGAGAACTTCCACATCGATCTAATCGAAAACTTAAATGAGTGAACGTGCACATTTGTTCCATTGCTCCTTGAAGATTCATAGTTCTATGTTCGTACCACTGGCCTTCTCTGATGTACTAGTCAATAAATATTAACATAGTCGGTAACTAAAACAGACTTTTAGAATACTGTGAGGACCAAGCCATCAAAGTGCACGATCCTTTTTCATCAACTTCCCTTTCCTTTCTTCTATACTTTACACGATGATTTACCAGAAATGCCGTCCATTGCGATAGCTTACAAGCTTTCTAACGCTTTCCAACGAATTGATCTTGTAAGGTTTTAAGCTTTTTTTTTAGCTAAAGGTACAATTTTTTAATTAACATGGTTATTAAACGAAAAGGACTCATCTCTTGAACAATCATCACAGGAAAATTTCGTGTGAGACACCTCGACATTAATTACCGAGCACTCGTGGATAGTCACCACTAAAAGTGACGCAAAAACTGAATATTAGCCTGAACCAAGCACGTGAAAGGTATTAAGGACTAACGCAATCACTGGATTACTTTCAAGGATTGCTCTTTCAAGCTCATACTATCATACATCATGTTTATCTTCTTCTGTATTTCACAGCACATCAATGATTTATGCACAGTACGAGAACGTAACATACTGACAAAGACCTCTTGAAAAATTCACTTAAAATATCATTATAGCACAGGATTGATCAGAAACAAAAAACAAAGAACGTATAGTACAGCCTGACTAAATAAAAATTAATTCACAGATATAAGTTGACTAATGAGATCGAATGAATCATAAGAGATGCTGATACGCATTTGTATAGGAGGTCATTAAAGATGGACCTAGAAAAGCGACTCTGCTACTGGTTCTATCTTGTTTCTTCGATTAAAATTTCAAAAATGCACATCTAAGCTAGAGTACAATCACTAAACTGTATCCTTAAGAAATGCCATGGATCATGGAATAATGCTAGGAATAATGGCGAATACAAGGAATAACAGCGACTCCTCGACGTCGAGACTGTTGAACACTTACAATCGTGCTCCTCAGTGTGCACTTACAGTTGCACACGTGCTCGTAATTTCCCAACCACAGCTCATTTCGTTACCGTGTACACAAGAAACGAGAATATTTGTTCAGCAGTGTTCCTGGAGAAAAAAGAGTTATGATAACTCATGAAATATTTTGACTCTATCGAAGTTAGTATGTTGAGGCTATAAAGATGTCAACTTAGAAATTGTTATAATAGGGGAACCAACCCGACATACTGTTCAGCAAATTTCTTGCCATCATCTGATGGATCGCTGAATGCAATCCTGAAGAACTGTTGGTTTTTCGAGGTAAATCTTGCACCCTTCTAGCTCCTACCTAGATTTTGGCACAAGGATACCGGTAAAATAGCGGTGCCTGATGACGTCAAGCAGTTCACTAGCAACACCTTTTCTCCTTGCTGTAGGATGGGTCCAAATCCGATTCACACCAACAATCGGTTCACCATCACGGAGCTCCTGTAAATAATTCTCGCTAAAAGACCATTTAGCCAATGTGAGCTAGAATTTCAACAAAAAAAAAACAGGGAGGACTCGAAGCCTTGCTAAGGGTGTATTGGGATTCTATTATTTAATTTTTGAAAGTTGAAAAATTAAATGTGTTCCTGAATTACTATTACAATTCTTTCAAAAGTTATTTTCTCCTAAGGATGAACTCAGTAATGCCCATTATGCGTTGTATCACGTAGCCTATAGTGGTTTCTAAACTTGTGATTATCTTACACAAGCGAATGAATATTCGCATAGTGATGCCACTAACATTAAAAAAAAATTATAATTACTCCAAAAAGTCCCGAAGATTCTTGGCAGATTTCGCGTTTTTAATCTTCGCTAAGAAAGGTTGGAAAAATATACCTCTCCAGAGTTTGAGTACTGTGCAGATTCTAGTGGTTCCGTGATGATGACTCCAGCAATAAAATGGAAGGAACCCTGTAAAACACTGACTTCACAGAAACTTATATATTGGACGAGTAATGTCATTATCGATTAAAATGGAAAAATGAGGGATCGCTCAATGTAAACGAATATGTAGTTCGAAGCCTCGATAATTATTTACAATTATTCCCGCACAAATAAGTGACATGGTCGGAAGACTTATGGTCATGGATATGAAACACGCAACTGTTGCACTTACCTCGGTAAGTACTGACACCCAGACGGTTCTCCTCTTTTCCCAACCCCATATCGAAAGGTCCGGAGAGAATCCAACACTTGTGTTCACAAGATCCTGAGGAAAATATGAGACCTCATATATTTTCGTAGAAGAAATTAAGAACACTAACCTCAATGATCTGCTCCGCTCTCCGTTTCAAAGATGACTGAGAATCGGGAGATATACGGAATACGTGACCACGATCGGTAGGGTAGCAGCACTCTCTTCTAAACACAGATACTAGATAAAATAAAAATAGAAACACCTAGAAAAAGAAAGAGAAAGAAACCGACCTTAACCATAAATTCAGTTGTGACGGAGATATTTTGACACTTCTTACATCAGAATATTTGTTATGATGTTTATCATGCATTGCTACTTCAGTAATACTATCGATGCAATACATCATGTCGCACTGAAAATGAGACACATTCAAGGTTTGGTTACAACAAAGGACAATCTTGTAATTAGCTTAAAACAGTGAGGACAATAGAAATATTAACAAATGTATGGCTCTGTAAGAAATATTTCGAAAAACCTACCTGTTTGCAATAGTGTCCGCCGATTTTCCTCTGTCCAGCATCCAATATTGCTTGACGTGCATCAGTTTCGCATAAAGAATTCCTTGATTTCTTTGCCACAGCTAACTGAGTGTCGAGCTCAAACAGTGGTGTTCTGGGACTAGCATTTGGCGATTTCTTCGCAATCGGAGAAGAGAAAAAATCGGTGACTCTTTTTTGTTTTTGCATCGTCGGTGTCGTTAACAGCCAAGTCTGAAAGAAACGATGGCATTGATAGTGAACTCATAATAAAAAAATAACAGTAGCATGAAAATAGCAACATTCGGAAGCTGCTTACCTACATAATTATACTTCGATGAACAAAGTGGCAAACATCAAAGTAGGAAACTCATTACTGTTACAGAGGGCCAAATTGTCACTGGAAACGACAGCTATTGAAAGACTTGTAGGTCGCTATAAAACAAGTACTAGTTTGTGAATAAATATATGAAAAAGGAAAACAAATATGAGGAAATGAGAAAGAAAAGTACAGAAAAGTATAAAAATTAAGATGAGGAAATATTTGAATATTAATATTCCGCGCCAATTAGAAATTTGCAATAGAGCAGGTGTGTCAACTGGAGCGGCAAAACGTCCACATTGATAACTCGTTGGATTTCTGTGTCCTTGTGCGCCTTTTCCTCTCAAAATGTAATGCATTATTTGTAGCACATACTCTCCGTTGCGATAAATTCACGACCCACAGAATGTCGAAGGCCGACCTAGAGGAGAAAGGTGAGGTGCTGTTTTATCCGCCGAAGAAGTAGGAGTCCCACGATTTTACGTCTACCTTTTTTCAGCATTCTTGAAAATCCCGGAATATATGAAAGAACAAAACAGGCCGTATAGCGCCGTTGATGTTTACACAAATCTTCGACAGGAGTTCGGCAAGACGGTGAGCCTTCTTGTGCCATCTGAGGTTTTCTTGCCATTTTCGTCGATTTTCTCATTGCAGCTAGTTCTCAAAGTTCTGGAGGCTTCTGTTGCTTCAGGAGTTCTGAAGGAGAAGTTGGTGGTTAAACAGAAGATATTTTATGCCAATCAGGTGATTTTTCGCAATTATTGGGAGATGTAGTACATATCGGATGCTTTCTGGATGATGTAATGTTCAAATAATTACTTTTGGACACTTTGCAGCGTTATTCAGATGTTACTCACTTTCCAGGATAATCTAGGAGAATACGACGAGGCAGCTATAGCGGAGTCTGACGCAAAGATTAATGAACTTACTGAGAAGCTGACGGGAATATCCGCGCAGTATAAGGAGCTTCAGAACGGTGAGTAATAAATAGTTTCGTTAAGCTGATAGTAGCGACCATTTATCATCCTTTTCCAGAGTTGAGAGTTTTATCTGGTATGCAGACAACTGAGCAGCTGCAGAAGCTAACTTCTGAACTGAAGGAGAAGGTTAGATGCACTTACCATCTCTGTGTTTTGCCGCACGAACACCGACCGTTTCAGATCGGCCGCATGAAGACACAGCTCGCTAAATTTGAGCAATCCGACAATACTGCGGTTGCAGAGGATGGCAAGAAAGCTATGGAGTTGGAGGCCAATATGTCCAAGTTGCTTGTGAAGCGCAAACGAATTGTGAGTTCCTGTTACGTTCTCATTACTATTTCCATGCTTAGTGTAGAATTTGTAGGCAACTCCTCCAGTTCGAAGAGTACATTAGAAAGTTGACATACAGAGTGCCATATTTTTGGATTACTCATTAGTTTGCAGGCTACAGACATGCTCAATGCGATCAGTGAGTGTTCTCCATTGAAGAAATGCGAACTCTTGGTTAGTTTTAGCCCTCCTATGGTCCGTTCTTTTGCAGTTACCCTTTATAGTCAAATTATACCTTCTGCTTCACGGAAAACCGCCGATCTGCTCTGCCAAGTCGCGCCACCTACGCAGTCTGGCGGACCAGTTGGGCGCTGACGCTGGTCCGCCATTTCAAGTAGGTGGTTCAGCGAACCATATTACCCATACCACATATTGGCGGTTTTCTGTGATGCAGAAGTGATTGACCGCCACTGTATTTGACCTGCAAAATTTTGGAGCGATGAACATATTTTTAGGATTCTATTGGTGTTGAATTGGAGCCTGGAGAATGGTGAATTTTCCGTGAAACTACATATTGACTGTATCATGAAGTTACTAGAATACCATGGAACACGCTACACAACTGATTATGGCTGTAAAAATTGAACTGCTTGTCAGCTCCTCTCCAGATTTAGTTGAAAGGTCTCGAAGTTTGTACTCAATTTCGTTTAAACTGTGAGCTTTATTTGTGTTCTGTTAATTTTCGTTGTTAATGACGGTACGTTTATCAGAGCTTTTTTTTGTTGTAATGATGAAATGCGTTTTGTGCCGTTTCTTTCCAATCAGCCGGGATGACAATAGTCTTTGATAGCTCGGTGACTTGTTGATTCTGCCTGTTCTTGTTGTTCACATTGTAAATAGTTACCTCTTTGTTGTGCCATATTGTTTTTTGTTCCGATTTGATGAATGAAGTGCTATGCGATATTCTTCTGAGTAACCATGCGAGTTTCGCTCAGTTCTTAACCTAATTTTGTCCCATATTCTTGTTTTGAATATCTCCAGCCCAGGGTTCGAATGGATAACGAAGAGGAGGGTGGTTTCAAGAGCGTGTCGAGCATGACTTACAGAGAATTAACAGAAGAGGAAAAGAAAAAGTTGCAACAACAGGTATGATTCTCTTTGTGTTCTAGCTTGTTTTAGTATGTCACTGTAGATTAGCAGTAATCGAGCAGTTGCTCCGGCTTTTCCAAATTTCAGCGGCTTATTTAGCTATAAATGGTTCGATTTCATACCTTTCCTCTGATGTTGTTCTTCTAGTGTTATTCAATCAAACCGATACTAATAGTTTTTCCTCTGATGTTGTTCTTCTAGTGTTATTCAATCAAACCGATACTAATAGTTTTCCACGTTTTTTTTTCTGTCCACGAATGCTTTCGCTCAGGATGTCGTAAACGAATTCAAGCAAAAGAAGTTGGAAGCAGAGGCGCAGAAGAATTGGGATCGATTTTACAACAGGAATCGCGACAACTTTTTTAAAGATCGCAATTGGAGCGGACAAGATCTGCAGGATCTCTGCCGCGATATGGACCTTACAGTTGGTGTTTTGCTGCTAAGAAAGAGCACTTACTGATGCTTAAATACACTTGTTCAGGTGCCTCTTACATTTTTGGAGGCAGGTTGTGGTGTTGGAAATATGTTGTTTCCAATGAAATCCGCATTTCCTAACCTCCGCTTGCAAGGTTTCGATTTTTCACCTCGTGCTGTGCAGATGTGCTCGGAAAGAGCGACGGAACTTGGTGTGAGTTGAATCAGTCATGGACGGCGCTAAGGTACTGCTAGATCTATTCCCGAATTCTTCTTCAGATTGAATTGGAAAGCTCACAAGTGGATTTATCTGTTCCTTCCAGCGAGTCAGCCTTCTTGGAACAAGCTGATCTGGCTACACTTATTTTTGTGTTATCCGCTATTCACCCTGATAAACACGCGATTGCAGTGCAGAATATGCGTAAATATGTGAAGGTAGAACATTTTTCTAGTTGATAGAGATCACCAGCAAGTTTGGTTCCATGCCGATTCAGACAGGTGGTTCCGTTATTGTCCGAGACTACGGTATCCATGACTATGCAATGATTCGATTTGGACGTGGTGCGAAACTTGGTGATCGTTTCTATGTTAGGCAAGATGGGACCCGAGCGTTCTACTTCCGCATAGGTAGATTTTCATTGTTCTCAATTGATTGTTGTTTTTGTCTACGTTCGAAGTTGTTCATTCTTCATAAGCACTGCACATTTCATGTGTTTTAGAGGAGCTAGTTGAATTGTTCGAAGCAGCAGGATTCGAATGTGTTCACAAGGAGTACCTTCATCGACAGACTATCAATCATCAGAAACAACTGAATGTACCAAGAATATTTGTGCAGGCGCGATTTGTAAAACATTAACATAGCTCCCAAATTACGGGCATTAGAGTTTTGCTCATACAGGTGATTTTAGTCGATCCACTGCTCACATTAGCTTTCTCCTGGAACTTTTCATCATATTAACTCGTCACTGATGATATTAAAGGCAGCACTCGTCGAAATTTTCGACTCCGCGTTCAACCGCCAATAGTGGTACATACTGCCAGCACATCGTAAATGTTAACCGAATGCATAAAATCGTGACTTACCTGTGAAGAAATCCGAGCCGTAATTTCGAGCCCAGCTCAGTTGCAAGTGTTTTTGCAGCCACAACGCGCTAGCTTACAAAGATCCGTCACGTCCACAAGCGCATGTGACCGCACCTGTGTAGCGGACCCACGAGAAGTGCGCTATGAGACGCCCGGAAGGCGGCATTCCAATTTTGCAGATCCCTCTGAATTTGTGTTTTAACACAAATTCGCCAATGGATATGAATTCTAGGTCTACCCCAAAATCAAGCGAAATCGGAGTGTATTTCAAGAAGGAAGGATAAGTTACCAATAACATCCTTAAATCTTCTTTCTTTGTGAATTATTGCGAACATCAAGCATATCCTGAGGACCATGACACATTTCACAACGAAACCGTCGTTGTGACAATCAAGTGTTACAAGTGCTCTTTTCTTGCCATGAAATTTGCAGTGAATAATCTATTGGCATGTGAGCAGTTGTAGGAAAACGGTTGAGGTTAGGCAATGGCGACGACAGCTCTGAAATTCACAGCCGATACATTTGGCGAGGATCGCAGGCGAGCTTGCCAACTACCCAGGCAAACAAATTCTGTCAAATGTATTGCCAAACAAGAAGTCCCTCCCGCCAAATGAATTGCCAAGCAAACCTCTCCAAATGCATCACCACGCTAACCTTATCAGTCGTGTTGCCACACGAAACTTACCAATTGTATCGTCAAACAAAAGGGTCATCAATCCACGCAAAATTTCCGATGTCATCAGAATTCGTGCCATGATATCAATCTTCAGAGTCCACTGCCTTACCAGCTTAGCCATCCGGGTCCCGCAAAATGTATCGCCAACATATTGTGCCGCCTTTTGCATTGCCAAGCAGACTGTTGACCCATTATCTCTGAAAATGTATTGCAAATCAAAATTTCTTCACATGAATTGTATAGCCAAACACATTTTCTCGCCAAATATATCGCCATCCAAATTCAAAGAGTGTTGCTGTGGAGTACGTATTCCATAGGCTTAAGTGTTGCTGTGAAGTACGTCTTCCATAGGCTTAATGTGTTATTTCGCACCGTTTGTTGGTGATAATCACGGCTAGCATGTGAAGCATTGTTATTACCATCAAATATTGTTTTGTTATGTTTATTGTTAATGACTGTTCCGAAGGAAACGTTGTGTCTGTATCTGTTTTGCCTGTTGTTTTTACCCTTGTTTCCCTCTCTGTTTCTTTTCTGCGGTTTTGTTATCCTGGACTTTCTGGCATTCATCGTGCTTAGTACAGAAATTTTTCCTATAGTCCGTGATGTTTAGAAAATAAATCACCAGAAATACAAAGACTTCCTAAGGATGTCCTGCATGAAATAGCATACATACTTGTATTATACACACTATTATACACACACTGAGTTCTGCATGTAAAATAAGCATCTATGTAACAAAAGCACAGGATTAACAGAAGCAAGTTGAAATTAGTTCCGACTCTACGATTACGAGCTTTACATAAAGGAACCTTTGTTTTCTATAAATGCAGGGTGGCTATCAAATGTGGATCGACTTCCAAATGCTGTAAAGAAAATAAGAAAACTGTAACTCCTTCAAGGCATCATTCAAGTGTGGACTCCTTCAAGGCAGCATTTCAGAAGGTATGAAGCAAGAGCGATGTGATTCTTTTGCAGCTTGCTAAAGTCTCACTTGAGAGGCGACTGAGGATCTCTGCCAGGGTCGAAGGATACACCTTCGAGCAGCACTTTCACATGGTGATGGCTAATGTTTGTCTGAAACAAGAAATTAACAAAAACGACTTCTCAATCTCTTGCATCTTTGTAGTAGGAAGATAGAAAGGTTAGAAAGTTGAGCAATCCACACTTAGCAGTCACTTCTTAGAGCAGGCGGAGAAAGGAAATGGAATCTACTTCCTCGTTTGATTCTTTTCCAATACTTGGAAGATGCGGTCGTTATTGAAATTGATTCGCGAGCCACACATAGGCTGAATTCCTGATGGGATCGCAAAACGGAAGATCGGATGTCGTACGTGGTCTGAATTTTGAATTCGTGCGTATAGAATTTCACTTTTCTTCCACGTCTTAGCTCTAGAGTCTCACGTGATATGCTTGTATGGAGTGTTATTCTTTTCTGTAAAGCAGGTAATTGTTTTTCTGCTTGTAGTAATGGTAATACAATAATTCACTCTCTCAAATTCAAATTAAACTTCAAATTAAACCTCCAACCAATCGGTCCTGTTTTTTTGGCGGATAACCCGCTTTTTCTATGGAACCACAGGTTTTTGGCAGCCAATGTGGAGTAGGAATAGATAAAAATATTGCTTGCGAGTAAAATTACATTTGGTGCAACGTGAAATAATTCTCGCAGGGTTCGCCTTCAAATCGACCACATCAGCGCTGGTTCAACGTCTTCTCAACACCGGCTACAACACAGGCGATCGCCCTGTCCTCAACGAGAACGATGCCGTCAATCTCACCATCGTTGCGAATGCTCTTACTCTTTTGCGAATGGTAGTGAAATAAAGCACTAGTAGCAGGCAGACAACCTTGAAATTGAAGGATCAAGCCGAGGAGACAGCGATATTCTCGGCCGAGTTCATCTTGGAGTGGAAAGATGCGTTTCTCAAATGGGATCCAGCAGAGTTTGATGGCCAGAAGAGGGTAAAGCTGAAGGAGATCCAGATTTGGCGACCAGATGTCACGGTTTCAACCAGGTGCTATGCCCGATGATGGATGAAAGAAATAATAGTGATGGCGACTGTTTAGCATAGCCAAGGAGTCTCTTCTGGATGCTAATGAACGCTATGTGGACGTCTTCTACGATGGTCTTGTCAGACAAAGCGTCTACGCTGTCTACACTAACCTATGTAACATGAAGGTAAGAATGTTTGTCAGGGGTTTTGTAAACACAAAACCGGAAGAAAAACGTAAAGTTGGTTGGAAACGGAGTAGCTAGGACGAGGAGAAACGAGGAATTTTCCTCCTTGGCAATTCTCAGAGATTAGTTTTGATTTTTGGCTACTTCAAAGGCCAACATCTCTCTCTCTTAAAATCCACCGCAAGAGGGGAACCGTCATAGGCTGCTTTGACGCTTTCCCCGGCTATATTTTCCCAAGGTTTTTTCTCGATACGTGGCTAATTTTATCCAATCTACATAAATCCACCCATTTTAGGTCAACGAATTCCCATACGACTCTCAAGTCTGCCTAATTGACATTGGTCCTTGGTCATACACCGACGAAGAGGTGCACTCTATTCCAGGAAAAAGCATAGAAAGTCCATACATAGGATTTGAGGTGTTGTTACCACATTTTAGATATACTAGAGTTGCGTACCGATGTGCTAGGGTCCACAGGGAAAAGAAGTGCCTACTTTTGGAGCATTTGCTTCAAGTTCTTTTTTTTACAATGTTTCACTTCCACTATTTTGCAGGGAAACAGTGAGTGGGATTTCACGAAGCTTCTAAGTTCCGAGAAGCGTTCGTGCGACAGTGATGCAGACTTCCATTATACGGAGGTTCGATTTGAGGTGAGTTCTCACAAGGAATAGGAATTCTGGGCTTCCGACTTCTACACTTCCAATCCTACAGTTTTGGCGGCCACTATCTTCCGAATGCTGCTTCAAGTAACTTCAAATAGAAAAGTTTTGATTTCAAATCTAACTTTTTTTTATCTAATATCTTTTAAAATTTCTGAATGCAGCACTCGTATGATACGTAGTTGTAATAACGAAAAGGTTACAAATTCAGAGTTTTCATGTCTGGGATTCCTCTTACCTCTTATGCTCTTTCGTCAGTTGAAGAACATTAGAGATTCATTGTTTTTACGTGCAACATTATAGAACTTTTTAGTTTAAAGCGGAGCGCTTTCTAGCACAGCTTCTTTGAGAGTTTTCTCACTTCCCACATATTTTTTCACATTTTTTTCAGCTTTATATAGAAAGACGACCACAGTTCTACCTCTGGGTGTTGCTCATTCCCACTTTTGTGATCACGACAGTGTCAATTTGCGGTTTGTTCATTCCTACAAATACGTTGGGTGATCGAGAGGAGAAGGTTGGCTCTAGTTTACGTAATCCTTCAAACAACATTTACAAAGAATTTTTTCAGTCTACATACGTACATAGAAGAAACATTTGCAAATCCTTTATTATTTGTTCTTTTGAATGCACATGAGGAACCACATAAAAAAGATAGTGGAAAGTTATTATATTTTGGTGGCAAGCTGCCTACACTTCAGGTCAATCTCGGATTGACTACACTGCTGTCCTCTGCTGTTATCCTGGAAATTGTTGCCAACTCCATGCCAAAGGCATCCGCTCTGCCTCTGTTAGGTGAACTGCTGAGTCGGTCAAGCATCTCTACATTATAAGCAGCATTTTCCAGGAAACTTCATTCTGGCGGAAATTTTCGTCGTTGCTGCAGGAGTCGTGTGCTCGGTGATAACCCTCACTTTTCACCATCGCGCTAATACACGCAAATGGAAGCCCAAGCCATGGATGATGAAAATTCTTGGGATGACGGTAGGTGTACACAGCACCGGATGAAAAAGGGAAGAATTTTCCGGAAAGAAGAATCCGAGCAAAAAGTTAAAATGACTTGCTGTGGGAGCAGAAGTTCATAGAGAGACGAACAGGGAAAAAGCTGTTTGCAGATAACGCACCTACTGGGAAGTTTAATGATTGGAAGAGAATTTAGGGCTCGAGAAAATTCTTCTTGTCGTCATGTCGGCGAATGGACAAACCGGAGAAAAACGCATCAGCGATGTTGATGCAAAGGTGAATGATTGATGTAACGCTAAGTACTACGGAAATGGAATAAAAAGAGCCTGCCGAGGCTGAGTCAGGAGAAATATCCCCTTGTGATTATTTCATGCGCAATTATATTTACTAGTCTCTCAAATGAAATGGCGACAACATTGTTCCTGGACTACGCAATGTGATTTTTAGCTCTCCATGGGCAGAATTCCTCGCTTCACTCCGCTCTCTTCTGAGCTACCTCGATGAGGAGGAAGTGGATCGCCTCAGGGAACTCGCTTGGTTGAAGCTGTTCGACCGTCTTGACTTCGTGCTTCTCATTGTATTCCTGATTGGGAATTGTATTGTAACTATTGTCGTCTGTTCTCATTAGGATAAATTTTCCTTTCGATGGTTCATAATGTGTTCTCACACTCTTCGTCAAGTGTAACGTCATTTTCCTGAGGTAGCGTCGAATTTCTTCCGTCATCTGAGACCAAGGGCGCATACAGAATGAGCTCGAAGTCTAGCGGAAGTTGCCGGATGCAACCAAACACGGATCGACGAACGACCCCCATGCGTCTGAATTTCATGCTTTCGCCACTACTTTTCCTCTGTACTCTCGCACAAGGTAGGTACTCTGCAACCGACCTTGAGAGATTTTGAGCACGTGTGTTTTCATAATTTCTGCGATTGTATCTTTGACATTTATCCTAGTGATTCGTATAGTACATATTAGACAGTAAAGACATATAATTGCTATACAAACAAAGGAGTTTCCTGATATTTTCTAATTAATTAGTGGTTCTACAAATTATTTCAACTGTTTGTTTGCTCATTCTCGATGAAAGACAAGGAAAGTTTCACCTTAATTATTGCTCTCACTACTCTAAAATGATGCTCAACAGCTTGAATATAGTTTTGTGGTTGCGGGACACCTAATACCCAACTTGACCGGAGCATGGCCAACTAAGTGCAAGCACCACACAGTACTATGACTAAAAGATGATTCATATATGAGGATTAAGACACTCTTCATCACAGAGGTCTATTCAGAGAACCTTCCAAAAGAACCGTCTGTACTGATGCACCCACAAGAACTGTAGCAGAAGGAATTGTGGTTGAGGTGTTCTTTACACTCTCTGCTGCAGTTCTTCAGCGTGGATGAGGCCTAGTAGTCTTTCAGAAAGTGGCTCAGGAAAAGATTAGAAGTCTTTCATAGTCTCGGACCATCCATAGAACTCATCTGCAGTTTTTCCAAGACCTAAAACACTGTACTGAGCAGTTCGATTGACTCCCGAAGTTACTGCTTACGGATAATGCTAAGAAGGATCCCTGCATGCGCCTGCCGCGATCGGCCAGGAATGAGGTCGGGTATTAGATGTCCGCAAACGTAGTTTTGTTGTAAGTGAGGCGCATGTGCATGTCTTGTAATAGAGAAGCAACATGAGCAAATCTCAAGTTTTGCGCCGAGATAGTAGAACTCCTATGATTCCTAGAATCTTCGAAAATTATTCTGTGTTCGCTCATGAATGGTCCCCACCGAGTTATCACCACGATGGAGTGACAACCACCAGTTCTAAAATGTTACCCAGTGAGGAAAAACGTCAATCCCAAACTTTTGAATGACAGGTACTTGTTATATCACTGCGTTGACACTGTCAACACAACCTCTGGTATTGTCGGTCACAGCACATAGAACAGTAACATTCCAGCTGAGTCGAGTTTTTCACACAACTAGATTTACTAGTATGATAAAATTTTGCGTGGATCTGTGGTAGTTATGGTGGCTATGGATTCTTGGTAGATGATGTGGAGGCGATCCTTCTCATCAACACTTTTTCCCACGCATTCTTCACTAAGACTGATACTATAAAGGTTTTCTTTTCCCTGAGAAATTAATGAAATGGTGAGATGAAAAGTATTACGAACGTGCAGAGCCTTATATTTGTTTGCAATACATTTTTGCTGCACTGATGATTCTAGAAGTGATCTAAGCAGGAAACTTTTTGTCCCCCCCCCCCCCACCCAAACACTTGTCAGCGTTTTAGATTGCAAACAAGTCGATACTGTGTATGGTGGATAAGCGACAGTCATACATACATACCATATAAGCGTACTCGGATTTTATCACCCATTTCTGTTACAACTCCTTTAAAAGCATCGTCAGATCCCAGAACCGATTTTGAGATTTTCAGAATCGTCAGGAGCTGCTGGTTACAGTGATATACGTAATTCTGTGCAAAACTTCCGAGATACCCATTTCGAGCCCCTACTCTTGGTGAGTTTGTAGGCGGAGCAGGAGGCGGGGCAATGGCGAATGGACGAGGTTTCTGGCTAATCCATTCCTGGGAGCGCATTTTCTGGGGAAATTTGCACTCTTTTTGAAACCCTCACCATCCACTCCCTAAAACTATGGAGGATTTGCTCCATGTATTGAAAGAAATAGAGTGCATGGTGTGGAAAAGTCGTAGTTCCGCGTGGGCTACCCCACATGTTCGTCAAAAGTTGCGGCTCGAAGACGGGATTTTCAAGAATGAGATTTAGTACAGAGTAAATCGTAAACTTGTGATCAGAAGCTCCCAGAGATTCTCTTCATTCAACAGTCTTGAAGACGATTCTAGGGTGGGAAACAGCCTTCACCTGCAAAAACGTCAAAGAAGGAGAAATTCACTAGCATGCTTCGCTTCGCTCCACTGATCTATCCACCCTAACCAATGTGTGAGCGTTAACGAGTTTGGAAAAGGGAAAGTCTCTTAGGCCCAGAACAATTACCTGAACGTTTCTTTATTTGTTTTTCTACTCATCTGCTTATTTGCCTATTTATTTATTTATTTGGTGAACTCACAAACCAATTAAAGAACGGTGAGTGGAAGACTACTATGGAGAAGAGGGTGCAAAATCGTCTTCCCTCTAATACCCACTTGCTGTCATTAGGTCATTTCAAAGGCATCACACTTATTTGTAGAGAGAAGGCATTAATTATTGTGAGCGTATTTACGCACGAAATGCTAGCACAGGTTAGGTATAAAATGTATACATCTCTGTGCTCTATTTCATAGCGGAATACAGAATAGAACGCATGAAGAGAAAAACTGTGGCAGGAACTCTACTTTTCATTCTGTACACTTTCCAGTGTTTTCCACTGATGTCAGACCGAGAAATAGGGAAAAGAATATGCTATCACCTTAGAAGAAGATATTTGAATGGTTATCGATTTCTAGAGATCACTCTGACACCAGCAAGGAAGCTACTGGATGATCTATTCCCATCAACGTACGAAACATCCGTTCGTCCTGGATCCAACGACACCGCTACTGTTGTGACAATTGTCCCAAATAAGCTGATTTTGTTATTCATGGTAGGCTTGTCATCAGATGAAGCTTTCAAAACATTTTTTCCTTTGATTTTTATGAAGTTTGTCGTATTTCAGGACCAACAGCAAGAGACAATACAGTTCTCCGAGGAGTTTCTGCTAGTGTGTATTTATTTATGAGTATTTTTTTCTGGTTATTGTCCCATTATTTGTCTCGCCATAATAAGGGCTTTAGTCATGGATGGATCCGCTACTGTCTTGGGATTTCAATGCCACCGAATACAGTCGACCCTGGATAAAGATTCCGGAGACGAGTGTTTGGACTCCGGACATTATTTTTACTGCCGCGTGAGTTGCCATTGAACTAGTAACTGGTTCCTGTAAGGGAAACAAAGCAAGTACTGTTTTATTTAAGTTCTGAACCTAATCGGTTAACGCTAACATATGCTAAATTGTAGCTAGATCACTCAAGTATTAGAAGCATAGACCATATAAACCATAACATCTATCCACAAATAAACATGAAATGAGGATGACTGCTACACTAGGATTACGTTTTCGGGTAATAGCGAACTAATGGATGAGTTAAAACGTTAATGACAAAGCATTCGAAGTTATTGAAAAAAATGAAAAAATCGTTGATGGGAAGAGTGAATCGCTTGTCGATATCCAGGTAAACAGGTACCTTCCCATTCTTGAGCCGAAGAATTAGGTCACAAATGTCCAAGAACATTCCAGGAATTCCAACTTTTTACGCACAAATCTACTTCTGGCCATGTGATATTTGTTGAAATTGTTGACCATCATAAAGTGCGTAGAGCTCCGGTCTCTCCCTGATCTTCCTAGATCCAATGCTAGAACTCCTCGATATTAGTTGTCTATGCTCTGTTTGATTAACGCATCCAGAAAGCTGATTCATATGTTTTAAATACTTGGCTTCCCTAATGTATAGTCCGGAGAGACTCTTTTTATCTCAACTTTTCCAATAGAACCATCAAAACTCTAGCACTTTCGGCTATTATTAAGTAGCCTGAGAACACAGTTCCCTATGGACCAGTAGGGCTAATCCATGTGTGCCAGGTGGCTTATGATGCTAGTCAGACATAATATTACTTCCCTTACCATATTTCCTGGAAAGTTAAGTAAGACCAAAAGTGTTGAGCTGGCCCCCGAGGTTCTCACCATTCCCAGCCCTCCATGAAAAATTCCTGGGATGAGCGACTTATTCATGACAACACGCAAGCTTTGCCAGCGCATCAGCCTGGCTGAGTCAGTGTACAAACTCTCAGCGATGGCGCCGCATCCGGCTGAAATATCAAGAGCTCAAAAACCTCTCAAAAAAGAGAAAAATTCATGATCAGTATAGAAAGAACTTGCTTCATTCCATTATGGTTCTCAAGCAAAGAATCATTTGAAAGGAATGGAAAACATCGTTATGGAATTGTCCAGCCTAAGAAAAAAATGCTATGACCAGGAATAATCCGCCTCTAGGCTGCTGGAATTCGAAAAAAAACCTTGCTACGTCTTGAAAATCATCATGTTTTAGAATGAAGCTAGATGAAATGATGCCGATCGAAGAACGAATGGCTGATCTTCGATATGACGGCACTGTCCGGATATCTAATCCATCGATTGTGAGTTGTTATATCTTTGGAGTGTGCTTATCCACCGTCATTGAGCAAAATAGGTCACGGGAGAAGAATATTTGGTCGAAATGGTCATTTCTAAATCAGTGTACATCCCCTATGCAATTTTCAACGCCAAACGCGATTTTCTGTTGTCTTAAATTCCCGTGCTTTTATCTAAAATGAGTTCCATCAGTTTTTTCCAGACTTTGAGTACGGTCGGTTCTCATGTACGAACGTAAATCGGGCTAAGGTAACTGTATTGGAGGCACAATAGCAAGGCCCTTGTTCTCCAGACGAGCATGAAGTTGTTTGAAGGCACTAGGACAGCTACTAAGCACATATTGGAGCTCATCCATGAGTATTTCAGGTCAAATGAGTATTTCAGGTCGAAAAAAGAATAGCTGTAACTTGTGACAGTGAACAAGGAGGGAAATTTGGGTAACGAATTCAAGATCAGCATTGTAAACTGCATATGACAGCATGTATCGGACAGTGGCCATTTTGCCCAAGCATCCTTTCCTTGCTAGTTGTTTCTCCTCTCCATGTCGACAAATATAACAAAAACAAAGTACTTTCTCGAAACGAGTTCTTCTTCAAAATTTTCTTAAGCCACACTTTTTGGCTTGAATTTTTGTAGGCACGTTATGTCACAGGTATAATTTAGGTCACTTATCCATGCCCTCTACGGATTGACTCTTTCCCATACGACGTGCAGGTTTGCAATCTAACAATAGGTTCGTTACGAGGTAATTCTATACGCCTAGAAATTTGAAGTATATGTACGAATGAGAAGTGACTGCGGACCCTTCGTTAATCCACTGTCCCTCGATTTTGGTATCTACACGCGCTTATACCACCCTTACCCCATCACTCTGGCCCCACCACAAAGAAATCGTCGATTGCCCACAGAGGACCTTCTAAACTCGTACATCCCACTCTTGAATCACGATCTGTCCACCATTACTATACCATTAGCCCATCCTCCTTTTTTTTTCATCGTGGAACCGCTATTTACTTACCATTAGGGTGACGTCCTCTATCATCAAACTCTTGTGAGCTTTGAGACAACTCATGGGAAAATATACAAAAAAATTCTACAACCATTTTGCTTTTATTTCCAGGGCCATGGAATTTCAATAACGAAGAGGTGATCGTGAAATCATCCACGGATTATATCGCAGGACTACCACAGCAATTTGAGGTGCAAAAGCTACTGTCTATGCAAAATTATAAACAAAGCACTGGTTCACTTTAAGGGCAACAGTGAATGGGAGTTGAGCTCCATAAGGGCATTTTCGCAACTGCAGCCCGATTCAGATGAGGTGAGTGGAGAACAGTTGCTAGTAGCTATGCTTTTTGATTGATTTTCAAAAAAAAAAAGCTTATGAATGTCAAGAGGGACAAATTGCCTATAAAGGAGTGAGCAACGATATGATCTGAGGAAGAAGGTCAGTAAGAAGGAAGCTATATGTTTTTCCTCATATTTTTTCCAAGCAGATCCTTGATCTTGTTTCGTCAAAAAACTATCTGCCTTTTCTCCTTCATCATTACAGTTTCTCAAGAGTATGAAAGTTTGCCGATATTATAACAAGCGTTCAGACAATCTACTCATCCGTCGTCTATCAGATCGAACTGAAAAGGAAACCCGTCTACTACGTGCTTGTAATACAGGTAATATAACAACAAGTCAGCTACGAACATTCTCTCTGCCTCGGGTAATTCTACTACGTTCTTTCGCTTGATATAACATGCAATATGCTCGTTTGGTGGTCAAATCACAAGTCTCTGCTACTTAAACTACGTCACAAGTCAAGCGCTAACCTCTGACCTAAGCTTAACTCCGCTGATCAAACAAAGACGGGTGACAGATCTCTCAGAAGTCGACGGAGAATGTGGAGCAAGATTGAGCGAAAGTATAACCTATGTACATATGTAACTGCAAACTAATCCGTAACCACCGCATGAGTAGTGACATTACCCATTGCCGATCGCTTGTTTTTCGTGGCAAAACTAGAATTGCATCAAGCAGTGTGTCTACAAGTTTTTCTTTTGTTTTCACAACTGGGCCCTTCTATCCCGATCGCCCCTCGCTTTTTTTCTTGAAAATGATTTCTGGACCCTTCCACCCCGATCACCCTTCGCTTTATTTTCTTGAAAATAATTTCTTCTGCGGAAGCTTCCGAAATTTATTATCTGGATGATGATATTCTTTCTATCCTCACGCACATAAGAGTGTTTCCTTGCGAAACCCATTCGTAACATCCATAACATCCATATCCATATGATATTCTTTCTATCCTCATGCACATTAGAGTGTTCCCTCGCAAAACCTACTCGTAACATCCACACCTCAGCAGCTCGTGAAACCAACGACGCGTTAATGGCAGTCTATTTCGAGGTCGTGCGCAGTTTTCAAATTTTATGGCTACTTCAAAAGTCCATGATGGCTACTAGTGTGGATCTATGTGAACTATGACATAAGCGTCGTTGTATCTGAAGCATTTTTTATCCTGTAAATATTCTAACTAGATTTTCATGCTCTCAAAAGGTACATCGCATCCTAGCACTCAATTGTGGGAGACAGTATGGCTAGAGTATTGCGTTACCAAAATTCGAATAAGGTCATATCCTACAACCCAGCGATAGTTTTCTCAGCAAAAAGAAGTTCCCAGAGGTTGCTACTTAGATAAGGGTAGGCTAAGAGCTTTACGTAGCAGTTTCTGTAAAGTGGATTCTGTAGACATTTCTCAGGCGCGTAGACCGAAGAATCGTAATATTATTATAAAATACTCTACATACATATTTCATTTTGAAATACATAAATTCAATCTAATCGGACAACAATTCAAGCTCTTTACCTGAAAACTGCTAGTGTCTTACGAAATTCTGGGACCGGTTGGTTAAATATCAGTGGCGGACGCAGAAAGTAAGCGGGAGAAGGGGAGGGGGGGGGGGAAGCGAGGAAAAAAGGATGGTCTCCTCGGGGACTCATACGGAAAGTGAAAGAATTTAGAAAAAATAATTTAAATATTGAATAGTTGGTAACAAATAGTATTAAAATCAGTAAGAATAATAAAAAATAAGCTTATACGACGTTTCTATTTGACTCATAAAGTGATTTCGAAAATTCGACTATCCATCCTTGGGGGGAGCTCGCCTCCCTACATAAAAGAACAACGAGTGATCAAAAATAAGCAAAACGCAACGACGCATTAACAAACAAATGTAACTAAATATTGAATAATGTCATAACCTTGAAGTACGCGTTGAGCGCTCTCTCAAATAAACTAGATTTTGCAAGAACAAACCGTTGTTTGCTGAGTCTTTCGTAGTCTGTAATAGCTCTATCAACAAAGAAGCGTCGTCTGATATTTGACTGGGATGAGGATGAATATATGATATAATAGTCACCAAATCCCTCAGACCAGAGAAATTGGGCGAGCAGAGTCCCACGTATTTAAATAGCTCCATCTGAACTTCAATTCCATTATTAATTGGGATTTACCTGGAAGGAATCCTCATTCCATCTTCAGTAAGATAACCCCCCCCCCATCACGGTTCTTTTCCAGGCACCCACGTTCATTATGACAACGCTAAACAATATTTGGCATCTTTACTCCATTCAGCAACACACCAGAAAGACGTGAAAAGGTATTTGTGTGAATGACATCCCAGCGCTTACTATATCGCTGTTGTGGGCTTCCAGGTGACTCTTGGACTAAACATGTTCGTGTCAATTTCAATGATGCTCAATCTCGTCGCCGATATGATGCCCAAGGCTTCGAGGCTTCCATTACTTGGTGGGTCATGAGCAGGTTCTTAGTTTCTAATAGATTTACCATTTCAAATAACGATTAATTAACCTGATAACAAGGTTCTTTGATAGGTAGAAATCAATTTTAACGGATTCCAAGAGTAGGAGATAATGAACTTTGTAAAAGGGTGTACAGCAACAAAGTGACTTGTCGGTTAAAATGCACCGTTCCACCTCAAAATTGTTCCTGAGATTTTTATATCATAAGAATCCGCAGAAGCTGCTGATCACGATGATATATGTGATTCTACACAACACTGCCAAAAAATCCGTTTTCCAGCCCCAATTCTTGGGGAGCATGTGGGCGGAGCCAAGCCAAGTGGACAAGACTTCTGAGTAGAGCATTTCCAAGAGCACACTTTCTGAGGAAATCCGTACATTCGTGCTTCTCGTGACAGTTCCTCATCACACACTCCCCAACAGGATAGAAGCTGCGCTAAATGTGGTACCAGCAAAGGAGTGCATGGTGCAAAAAACCTGCAGTCCCACCATGGCTCCACCCACAAGCTCCCCAGAAATTGGGGCTCGAAAAGGGGATTCTTGGCAATTTTGCAGAAAACCATGTACATCGTTGTGACCAGGAGCTTTTGGAGATCTTCTACAGGAGAAAATTTCGAAAATTATTCCGATTTGGGACAATGCTTTCAAGGGCACGCCTAAAACAAACGAGCAAAGTGCAAATTTTGTCCAATTTCTAAAACTATTGCTTAGAAAACTAGTTAAAACTGCATGGACCTGAGTTTTCCACACTTCTAGGCAACTATATCCTCGCACAGATCTTCGTCTGTGCTGCTGCAGTGCTCGTCTCCATCGTCACTCTGGTTCTCCATCAACGCTGCCACACCAGATGTCTCCCGCCTCCGCAATGGTAATCAAAGCTTTCAACGAGGGCAAAACATCACTCGGCAATAACACGACTATCTCGTCCAAAACTGGTTCGATTGAAGTGCATTTCCACTCTGCGGATGCCCTCACATAAGCAATTATAAAGTGCATCATCTCGTACACTATACACCATTGACTAGATGAGTCACACCGCATTGCACTAGTCTATTGATGAGAGTCGTCTGCTTTGTTCACGGACAACAGCAGTGACAGCTAAAATGGTTTATGTTCAGGCTGCTGCGGTTCCTGTTCTGTGCATGCTCTAAAAAACAAATTCATCCCAGCCCCAACGATCCTCCACCTTACTCTGTGTGCAGAGAGACGCCTGCGCTCGAGATCCTAGAGAATCCAGAGGTCCTAGAAACTCTGGGAAAGGTAAGATTAACGCCACAGTTTGAAGGTAATTCGATACAGTTTCGCACAATATAAAAAGCTACGAAAAGATGGAGAAGAAGCATAATAGATTCGGCATCGCTCAAACAACGAATGGGCAAGAACTGCCGCCCGCCCCCCTCTATAGTAATAGATACTGTGAACCTCTTGTCATTACCAATTGACTACATTAATTTCTGGTAGTCTTTAGTTCTCCAACGACTACCTTAAAAAGTCGTGATAAAAATTTCTATCAAATGGATACAGGTCTCCCTTCTTTATAGTACTCAAACTCACTACTTGCAGTTCTCCACAATAAATTACTATTTTGACATTTTTGTATTACAGTAGCACATATCATCGAGCCAGCATCCCACTGAAATCCTTTGGGATGATTTAGAAAGCGCCTTTAAAATGCTGAGAACCTTCAGAAAACGTTTATGGAAAGATTTCTCGTCAGAGATCGCTGGAATAAATAAAGACGTTCTGACTTTATAACCCCCTACCCCTTCCCTATATTCTCTATTGGGTTAGTCCGAAAGTCTTGTACAAAATTTCACTTTTTCAAACAATCATAACATTATTGTTCAAGGATGAAACCTGGTCTGCCAGTTCTCATAGTTGAGAAGAATAAATGTTGCTACAAGACCTTTGGACAAACGTAGTACAAGTCAGTCAACCTATGTAGTGTATTGGGACAGAATACTACATTAGAGTAGAGGTTCTTCCAAATACTCGATCCTGAATAATATCTGAAGATTCAGCTATTCGAAAAAAAAAACCCCTACAATATTTCTTATCTTTTCTCTAGAGTTGTAGGACTCCCTCTATTTCAAACACTTAAATTTTTTTCTTAGCAGATGGATATTAATCCGGATTTCCTTTCTGACGTTACTCCTACCCAAGAAAGCGGGTCTAGACGAGTGGGTAAACACTTTTAGGGAAAATTTCAATTATCCGTACAAAACTGGAAAAAATTAAAAAAACCACCCAGTTCTATTAAAAATTGCACAAAAGTCGTCCTTGTAACCGCATGTAAACGTCTCCAAAGTCAGCTAAGACCAAAGTGGAAGTGCATCTAGGAGACGATCAGAGGCTGTCACGAAGTACAATTGAATATTTAAAACCATCCAACATGCATAATTCATAATACACGCTGGCCATGAATTAAATAGCTTTGTTGAGATACTGCGGACGAAATTATTCATAGGAGAAACCGTATAATTTCTAACTAAAACCGTATAATTTCTAACTAAACTACTGAAAACGAAATTTCTCACAGTGCAAAAACCCGCCGAAGGTTATTTTATTTGACTAGTGACTTTCAAATGTCCACGTGATTTGAAATACAAGTAGATGGTTGAATTTGAAAGAATAGAAAATGAACCAACTCTATATGGTTTAAGTAACGTTTTTTTTTCTTGTAAACACGGTATGAAAAACATCTGTGATTGGTCACTCCATCCAAACGGCCAATTGCAGATCTCGGCCCTCTCCAGCTCTAATGCTTCACAGTTTTTATTGTAGAGGAAGAGGCGCTCAGGATGGGATTTCATTACCTATTAGTTCTCGTACTCGCACATGGCGTAATACATTTTTCCCGTGCATTCATTGAATATGTCACAGCCTTGCTCTTTCCAGAATCGAAATGCACCAAATCTCTTCAAATATTCATTTCAGAAATGGTTTCCAAGACAGTCCTCTTTCTTTTCTTGTGGAAATTGAAATCATACGATATCATGAAATTGGAATAAGCTACAAATAGATTACTTGCCCTATTAGTTGTTAGTCCTACTTTCCCACAATCGCAAGTTACATTTATGTTTTCTGGAATCGTGACATTGAGAATCGCTCCCTAAAACGGCGGGTACCATATTTCCTCCACTAGTTTACGGCCTCATAGGAATCACGCTTTCCCACGTGGATGATTCAATGTCCCGGCATTCTTCCCTCCCCATTCCTCCGCCTTCCATGTTCCACAATTCGTGGCGCGTACATTGTTCGCTTCGTCGATCTCACGAGATAGACATCGACTTGGCGATCGCTGAATACAGTGAAAGGATCCTCGCTTTCATATCCGATCCTAACGCGATCGTAATCAAATCCTGACGAAAGGGCGAATCCACGAACGAATAGGATCGAGAAACACCCAATCAGACAAACACACCAACGCACATTTGTGCTAGCAATTGCACTCGTAGACTTATGCACTTTCACATAATAGCGAGTGAAAGACCGAATAGGATTCAGGAAATTAAAATCCAGAGCTATTGGAGCACAAAACGTCGCGAAAGGCTAGACGCATTTTGAACCCTTCGTTGACGCACTAGAAATGCACCCATTTTTCATATAAGATGGGCCGAATGAACTGGCTTTGTCCTTTGAGAGGAATTCGAGAGGCCAAAAAAAAAACGCTCGTTGTCGGAACGCCCGATGAGCCAAGGAGTCGTTGGCGAAAGAAAACAGGTTTTGAGTTACCTCTTACTTCTGAACACGTTTTTCCAACTAGTTCTCTTCAATCTCATGGCCTCACTGCTCAGAGGGGTTTACTTTTTACCCTGGGTATCGTATGGACCACAACTTCGTAATCCAGGAACTCCTAAATCACTCCCAACCTTTCCTAGAGCTAGTAAATTCCCGTACTAGTAGCTCTGATTAAGCTGTAACAACATGAGAGGAAAAAAATGCGATCAAGTGCAAGTGATACCACTGTATAAGTTTTGTTGACCTGGAACGAACTCTGTATCGAGTTCTAATTGTAAATGCCACGCGATTTCCAATAATGGAACGATATGAAATAAAAAAAAACGTGGCTATTAGCACACCTCAAAACGCTGCTATGTCATTCTCCTCCACATAGCTTTACTCACTACTTTCCCGGAGAACTCTGCTGCCTTAAATTGCAACAAGAAACTGTTGCCCGCGTCATAGACGATACAGCTCATCAAAAACCAAAATTCCGAAAAGAACCAGCGGATCAAGGACATGTCTCGCTGAAACGACCCGCCCAAGAGATCCACTTAAACAACCACTCACTCTTCCCCAAATACAACTTTACGCACTATAAAAAAAGCAAACCAGTCCAGCAATACGCTGATCGAAATGTACACAATTTTAGGCAACGACAGCGCTTCGCTCTACAATCGACCGGCTGGAACGCGAGGATGACATTCGCCTCACGTGGATTCGTGTGTTCGATCGGATCGATATGGTGTGCCTAATCGCATTCCAGTTGCTAAACGTTGTCTCTTCTACGCTGTTCATGCGGTGACGGAAACAAATGAACGATTTCTCTCGATTTTATCACTTATCTGCCCACATCATCGGAGTAGACTTCTAATTTCAAGCGATACATCTTTAAATGTTAAGAAGAAAATAAATAAATACGAGTTAACACAGTTGGAGTGACAATCATGCTGCTGATGCGAGGGGGTCACGTGATCGAGTTTACAAATTATACGGGCTGGAATAACAATCAGGCTGAGAACGGTGTATGTGCATAGGAACGAGATACACAACACGAACATGATAAGATGGTGAAATAATACACCCCGATGTCGCTGTATAAAAAGACCATTACACACATAAAACAGGGATAGTAAACCAGCGACCCTTGGAATACCAGTACCAGGGCCGGTTATAAAAATATTTCTTTTGAAACAAAAAAAAGAGCGACGGAAAGTCACGGGAAACTAGCAGAGTTGGGAAAAACAAAAAGGAACGAAATATATTTCGCTGTTCCCAGCCCACGCCTACCGTAGACGAATATTCGAACACCGAGCACCAAAGGACTCGATCATGATATACGGTATACGCTAAACGAAAGACGGAACAGACCTACAGAGAAAATTGCACGGAGCTAATCGTGGAAATATGCTTAGCCTCTGTTCTTCAGCTGATTGCTCAACCAGTCTAGACCTTCATAGAGACCATCTCCCGAAGTAGCACAAGTAGCCTGCAAGTGCGGTAAACAATGAGAAATGGAGAGGAATAAATAGCACGTAATGTGACTTATGTGCAACTGATCAACTTCGTAAATATTCACGCCAGTAACTTGTGAATGGTACCAACAAAAATAATTGATTATGCCCTAATTAGCTAACGCTTAACAAATCCCACACTAAATTATACTCTTTACAATCGATGAGTGCTGCGTAATGAGGCAGGTTCCTACTAGTCACATGAATTGGAGCCCGATAATGCCCACTGAGTGACGTTTTTCACTTCCATCCTATTCAACCCTAATGGTGTTCCGTCGCTGCCTTTCCCTAATGACAGCTTCACCCCTCGGTGTGACATTTACGGTCTCTGGTTATTGACGCTAGATCGCAAATATTCATGCAGATCGACAAGTGGACAATGAAAACATATTGATTGTGTCCTAAGACTTGCAGATGCGAAAACATAATTTTTGAACGAACGTTCAAAATTGAACAGATGGAGAAAATACGTAGACAAATGTGATGCAAACAGCTATCGAACAATGCCAACTCCATTTCCAACCACTTTTCACGCACGTAAGATGTCTTGTTCTAATTAAAACCGTGAGACATGAATCGCTTTTTTTACGAACGAGTGAGTACGCTTGTTTCAGTTAAAGGTCCGTGTAAATTAATTGCAAACATTCTCTACAAAAAATCAACATAACAGCGGAACAATTTTTCTAATGTTTAAACCTAAACACCTTTCATCACTAAGTGACATCATTTCAACGCCGAAGGTGCGCACTTCCTTCTGAGTTACAGGTCATGAAAAATGCTATGCATTCACAACTCGTCAAATTGAGATTAAAATATCAATGTAGATTAAGGAAAACAATCTCCTATATATCCCACGTTCGATTGTTTTGTTTTTTCTGCTCTTTTTGTTTCGAAATCTTCTGCTTGAAAACTCTCCAAACGGAACACCTATGCTTCCCTTATAGCTTCAAAATCCTACGAGAAAAAGATTTGTGGGAGAAAGAGGAAGCAGGATCAAGTGTATGTGTGTTTCTAGTGTACACCACGTTAAAACAAAGTAACCAAAACATAGGAGGTGGGTAACCTAACCGCACCAACATTAGTGTCAAATTACGTGGTATACATAAATCTTAATGTTCTTCAAGGTTTCAGACTTCTGGAAAAGGGAAAATGGGGCACAACACTTCTGTCATAAGAAACGGTACCTATTGATGACAAGAACCCCAAACTGCCACAAACAACTTTCGATTTCATACTGATTTCAAACCGGATTTCTGTCAAGTTTTAACGAATAAAAAGTTTCTCAATTGTTTCACCAATCTGAGACTTGGCATGTGATGTCTCCTCAAAAACCATATCACACCCATCTACGAGCTCATCCGCGCTGGTAGTAAGTTATATGGGTATAACATTAACAACTCATGACTTCTCAACAGATAACAGAGTACATACTGTTTTACGAAACACACCCGGGCCAATCAAGTGCCTTTTGATCGATAAAACGCAATGACTCATCACTGTACTCTCACCTGGATGTACCACGACCTGTTCCTCAATGTATGTAGTCCTAGTTTATCCGTGACTTCAGCCGCATTCATAGCATTTGGCAGATCCTGGAATTACACAAACATTGAAGAAGTTGGGAGAAAAATTTGAAAAGGATCAGCACAGCGTCAGGAGAGAATGGCGGAATGTTTCTCTGATCAAACTTAGCGAATATCTCCGCTATTCTATTCTTCTGAGAAAAGAAGAAAAACGAAGGAAAGGAAGTGAACTTCAAAGTACCTGTTTGTTGGCGAAAACAAGTAGAACTGCATCCCTGAGCTCATCTTCGGCAAGCATACGCATTAGCTCCTCTCGAGCCTCTCCCACACGTTCGCGATCATTAGAATCCACGACGAAAATAAGTCCTAAATAGAAAGTATTGAAATTTCCTTAAGTGGAACTTCCATAAAAGCAAAACAATTTAGCATTTGACCCTTTTCCAACACAAACCAACAACAAATGAAAATAGCTGCTGATCAAAGATTATGGAGTAAAGGTGAAATCTGTCCTGAAAATGACGCATACCCTGAGTATTCTGGAAGTAATGCCTCCACAATGGTCGGATCTTGTCCTGACCTCCGACGTCCCATACGGTGAAGGAAATGTTCTTGTACTCGACTGTTTCGACGTTGAAGCCTAGGAATGACTCGATTATGTCGAAAGCTTTCCAGGCTTTGAAGAGAAAAAGTGAGAAGGGAAAGAGAATCATGATGTAAGACCAAGAAACTTCTAGAAAAACCTACCAATAGTAGGAATAGTGGTTACGATCTCGCCAAGCTTCAATTTGTAAAGGATAGTCGTTTTACCAGCAGCATCCAATCCAACCATCAGAATCCTCATTTCCTTTTTGCCAAAAAGGCCCTTGAACAGGTTTCCGAAGATGTTACCCATTCTGAAAAGTGAAACGTGATGCAGAACGTTATGGATGAAAGCAACTATAGAATGCGAGGAATTGGCACAAATCAAGATAAAACCGAAGGCTGTCACCAACAGAACAGCTCGGGTAACAACTGGAAACAAGCACAAGGCTGGCAACAACACCGCCAACGCACTTCTTGCAGCTCTTGATAGGCAGAGGGTGAATCAGCGCCGCACCCCGGGCCAAGAGGGCGGTCTTATGGGTCAGGGCCGGAGACTACTTTGGCCCTGGAGAGCCAGCTACAAATAGAACGCCTCCTGGAAGCGAACAGGTCGAAGAAAGGAGAGAAATTTGCATACTAAAAATCTATATGTGACGTCTTACCACGTCAGCGCGCCCGCGACCGCCGCGCCAGGCGGTCCATGCCGTGCTCGCGCTAACCTGCACATCTAATCCGGCTGCCAACTTTTCTCTCGAACGGAATTCCGCTACTGAACAGGCCAGCTGTTTTGTGCCAGGTGAAGATAGTAAGTGGAAAATCTTGTTGGATATTAAAATTTGTCTTGAATCTTTATCTTTATCACTCTTTTATCATGTAGTGTAAGAACCAGTCAAATGCTGTAAGATTAAAAGTGAATTCCTCCATTCGTTTCTCGTAGGAGCAATCTCTGTTCTTATTTGTTCGTTGATGGAGCACTACTTTTCTGTTGTTTATTTATTTTTTGGAGAAATATAAGCAGTTGATCATCCATAAGAAAGTGCATTACGACCAGAAATAATTTCACTAGCTTCTGAAAGCTTCCATTGCCGGAAAACTGCGAAGGAATCTCCACTCCTTTTAAAGTCAATAATCTAAAGTAGATCAGGAGTAAAGTTGGAAAATTTAGAGTAGAAAAGTAAGTGGAGTCAAATAGAATCAGTACTTTCGCCCATTTTTATGACGATGATATATCAAGTTAAGTTTCAAGTTAATTCTTAAAGGCAGTGTCTCAGCTCAGGTTCGATGACGAGCATTTGGTATGAGAAGAATCTAGGGGAGCCGCTAATTACAATGGTGTAGGTGTCCCGACTCAAAAATGCAAAAAACCCCCTTCTTTAACGGTTTATTTTTGGAGCAAACTTCCAGCCGCCGCATCGAAAGCTCGTCCGCACGGCGACGCGCCGCTATCGATCGGCGCCACTCCATGCCACTCCGCGCCGGCATGCGCCTCCTTGCATTCGCCCTCTCATGCGCGCAGCTGAGTAACATCCTCGAATTCTCGTTTATTCCACCACAAGTGGAATGGCTGCTCGTTGTTTACTATTACGAGTACCTGTTGTTCACTGTTTGTTCATTGTTTGCAACAGTTTCTTTCATACACACTAAACAATGCTGTAATCTTTATCTATCTGTACATGACTTAAATTCTAGAACAATGAACCTCTCAGAACCTTTCGCTGCTTACGTGAATGATTATGTGAACGTCAATTTCACTCTGTATGCGTGTGTTTTTTAAATGTTACCACGAAAATACTTGTTGATTTAGGCTCACCGGTCTTTTTGTGAGCATGAATCTGCCCTTACGACGAATACCCTCGATTTCAACTAAACTCGTACGGACGTGAATAACAACTAAACTCGTACGGACGTGTCTCATCTTCCTACAGCGCTTTATATGATGTTTAGATACAGCTTCTGTATTTTTCTTTCATTTTTTTTACCAGTTATGGCATTGTATACATCACATCCAGAATTCTAGTGAGTTCCTTTGCTTTCAGAAATGCTTATCATCTGTACAGTGTTCTAACGTTTGATATATTTACATATCGAACGAATGTCATGTACAGATAGATAAAGATTACAGCATTGTTTAGTGTGTATGAAAGAAACTGTTGCAAACAATGAACAAACAGTGAACAACAGGTACTCGCAATAGTAAACAACGAGCAGCCATTCCACTTGTGGTGGAATAAACGAGAATTCGAGGATGTTACTCAGCTGCGCGCATGAGAGGGCGAATGCAAGGAGGCGCATGCCGGCGCGGAGTGGCATGGAGTGGCGCCGATCGATAGCGGCGCGTCGCCGTGCGGACGAGCTTTCGACGCGGCGGCTGGAAGTTTGCTCCAAAAATAAACCGTTAAGGAAGGGGGTTTTTTGCATTTTTGAGTCGGGACACCTACACCATTGTAATTAGCGGCTCCCCTAGATTCTTCTCATACCAAACGCTCGTCATCGAACCCGAGCTGAGACACTGCCTTTAAGGTCATTAAAATTACCGGATTAGCTCGAGGTACTGTCAGTAGTTTCACTGCGTTAACAATTAATGCCCTGTGAATTTGTTTGTTTAGTTAGAATTGATGCTTTCAATGTCTTGTGAGGGTCGCTTTGTTATGCTATTTTCGATTGCCGGCTGTCTTGAAGTTCTTGTTGTTACCAGCTGTTGCAAATACAAACCCTCTTAGATTGACACAACCGAAGTCAGTTTCGTCCAGTAATACAAGCGCGTGACTTTCTTCTTGGTTTAACGAGATTTTATCCATTCTACCTGATTTTCAATTTTTTTTTATTTTGCGGTCATTTTATCTCGCCGTGCCACCCATGCTAGTTGCTATTTGGCTATTTGTCCCCTAAAAATCCGAAAACGAACAAATAAAGTAAATAAAGTTGGTATATTCTATTAAAAGTTCGCCTAGGGAGTGGAATTCATTCATTCGGTGCGCTGATCACGAAAATAATGCTCATTCTGTATCGTATATTCACACCCTTCATTGAAAAAGTCGAGTAACACGCTGCTCGAACACATGGGTTCAAATATTTAGGTTACCTTATTTAGGGAACCTTTCAACGTGTCAGTGAAACTAGGGGTCCAAGCGATAAGCAAGATTTTACTAGCTTGGCACGTTCATTGTTATTCGTACCAAAATCAGAAATGAAGTGGGAACACGAGGAACGCATGTCCTCTAGCAGCACGATAGTCTCACATTTCTAAATAGGGTTTTTCTCTGTCTCAGCGTGGATACGCTACTCTACCAGTTCACAGCAAATCATTTTAGGTCAAATGCAAGGCGAACCTCCCATCCCCGAAGGTATAAAACCGGAAGCGCCGTTTAGCTTCGGTAGATCCAAGGATGGACTTGATCCAATGCTTCTCGGTTCTGTTGGAATATTATTATCAGCGTAAGTGTAATTGTCAGTTGTTCTTATTTCCTTCCAAAATCTTGTTCATTGCCGCCTTTTTTACTTACTTGTTTCGCTTTTCTTTTCAAGATTTACACTTTTTCAACATTCAGCTTATTCTTCATCATCTACCGTTTGATAAAACTACAGTGGGATGAGGCAGCTGCTCGTCGGCGGACAGAAGCCCTGCTAGCTATGGCGGAAGAAGATGAAAGAGATAATCTCAGAGAAGCGCAAGGTTCATTCCTCTTCAGTTGTGCTGTATACTACTCTGTGCGTATGTATGTTATTTGTTTTGACGATTCAGTGGCTGGAGGACGCAGGAGAAATGTTCGTCGACGGGTGCACCACGGTGATGATGACTTCGTCAACCAGATGCTTGCACAGCAAGATCCTGATGCTGATGGTTAGTTCCTGCTTACTACCTTACTCTTGTTTGGCAAGCCTTATATCTGATATTTAGTGATAATACATTTGGCAAGAGAATGTGTTTGACAATACATTTTACGGGATAAAATTTTGCTTGGCAATACATTTTCGGGAGAATGAGTGAAGAGCCTGTTTGGCGATACAAAAGGCGAGAGAATCTGTTGGCGATGCATTTGACGACGTTTGCTTGGCGATACAAATGGCAACGTTTGCGTAGCGATGTATTTTACGGGTGTTTTGATGAGGCGTTTATTTCATTCTTAGCTGGAGGCTCAGCTATTGGCGTGGAACCGGATGGCTCGGCTGGTAAGGCAGCGGACTGCAGAGGTTGGTATCATGGCACGATTCCTGATGGTATTGAAATTTTTTGCGTGGTTGATAACCCTTTCTTCTGACGATACAATTGGCAGGATTTGCTTGGCAATACATTTTACGAGTTTTGTTTGGCAATACATTTTACGGTACTTCTTGTTTGGCAACACATTTGACGGGCTTCGTTTGCCTAGGTCTGCGAGGTTGCCAAACAAACCTCCCCAAATGTATCGCCTATGAACATCAGATATGTCATGTGATGCATGGAGCAATGAGCCTGATTATGGCTGCATAACTGATGTCCACTAATGGAGGAAACTGAGCCGCATGACTTTGACACCCTAGTTTTTTTTTCTGGTGGGGTTCAGCGTGCATTGCCATCTTCATTAATTTTTCATAGGCTTCAAGGGATGATTAGTGTTAGGTAGGGCGCAGAGTTCCCGACGCCGACGACGACATCGTGAGCGTCGTCGTTGCGGACGCGACGCTGCGGCGGTTCAAGCGGCGCACTCCTTCCGTTGCAAGAATACAGTGCAGGTCGCACCCAACCTTCGAGTGCGGTTTAAAATGACGCGGCGCTCTCTGACGCCAGCGCCGCTGGCGTCGCCCAAAAAGACGTTGACCTCGGATCAATTCCCATACTGCATGATCGACGCTCACAACGTCGTCATCGGCGTCGGAAACTCTGCGCGCTGTCTAACAAAGTTTCAAACGCGACGATATTCGGATATTCATGCATATCCTGGGTATTTTCCTGTGTTTTTTTTTCTCTCTGATGTCTTTTCAACTACATACTTTTCCCAGAGAAACAGAATATACTGTTGCCAAATTGGGCTTGTTAGATCAATGAACAACAGAAAGTGCTGTATAAAATTGATGATTTTCACAGGGTAAAACTGTGCACGGCTATTATATCCATTCAATTTTTATGAATTAGCCGATGTTCTAGACATTGCTGCTATATTTTCAGTACATTCATTTGAATACCCGCCTATTTTAGACTCTGGAGGCGAAGGTCGTGTACCAATTTTTGAAACCGATGAGAAAATCGGCAAGAGAAAGGCTGCCAAACTGCAAGCGAAAGCGGAGAGGAAGGCACAGAGAGAACAGGTAAATTTGAGATCATCCAAAACCCTCACTACTACAACTAGAATCATTTCAGGAACTTATCGAACGCGAAGAACGCAAGAGAAGGGAGAAGGAAAGAGAGGAAAAACTGGAGCAGGAAAAGGAGAGGGAAAGGCTCGAAGAGGAAGCGGAGCAAGAACGATTGAGGAAAGAAAAAGAAGAACGGGAGCAGCGCGAACTGGAGGAGTACCTGGCGGTAGGTCAGATTTATGTTCACTTCATAATATTCGTCTACAGCTAGGCAGTATACTTCGGACTGAGTAACGTATTCGAATCAAAAATGCAAGTTCGAATTTATTCAAAATTCGATTCTAAGTCGTTTCGAGCAATAAATAATTTCGAGGTAGGGATTCATGTCAATTGTTATTGAATGAAAATCAGTAGAAAGTATATAAGCGCAATGTGATAATTAAATTCAAATTGTATATTACTTACTTTTGCAGTTGAAAGAGTCTTTCGCCGTTGAAGAGGAAGGATTCGACCAACTTGAAGAGGAGGAATCAGCCAATTTGATGAGAGAATTTTCAGATTATGTCAAGAAAAGCAAGGTTTCATCCAGATATTTGCAAATTGTTCCGGAGGACCAAATTGTTATTATAAGTTATAGGTTGTGAATATGGACGAGTTGGCTGCTCATTTTGGACTGAAATCCGATGAGGCCATCTCGCGACTGCATTACTTCCTTGACAACGGTCTTCTCGAAGGTGTTATGGATGATCGTGGGAAATTTATATGTATCACCGATGATGAATTGAACGCCGGTAGGTTACTATTTCTTCGAATTCTTCAACCCTAGGTACTGTTTTTATTTCCATTACAGTAGCGAAATTCATAAACCAAAGAGGGCGAGTTACTATTCACGAGCTGGCGGAGTACAGCAACAAACTGATTCGTTTGGAAGGGGAAGCCTGATAGATCTGGGTATCTTTTACTGGTGTGCTTATTGTATTTAATGTTACTGTTCTGTCTCCTTTTGCTTCATTTTCTGTGATGCCGATTAGTCAGGATACAAATATTTATCTTTCAACACAAAGGTTATGGCTTACCCGGAAACATAAGACGGTGTAAAAAGTGGACCCATTTTGATGGGTGGGTGGAACTGGTCCACTCATGGATTTATAAATGTGGCCAAATTCAAGGATAGAATGAAACATTAAGCTTTAAAGCCAACACTTATACGACTTAAAATGAGACCATTCAAATAATCTGTAGGTGGTAGTGCACTAGGGTGCGTACCGGGGGTTCGCTATCCATATTACATCTCTTTGGAGCACCCTACATATCGAGCGGTCGCGAGCTGTCCCTCGCACTGGATGGGGCTCCCGCATCTCCTTGTGATGCCATTTCTTCTTCCTGCATGATGCGAAGACAAGTGCCTTGTCCGAATCGAGCATCCATGAGAATTTTTTGGATATGCATCTTCGCGATTGCTTTCTAAAGAAAATGCCTATACAACAGTTACTAATAGTATTCCCTAGTTCTCTCTGGACAAAAGATGAGTTTCTTTTGGGGGTGTGAAAGAGCACTTACTAGTTACCCTCTCGGTGACAGAAATCTTTGGCAAAATGATCTAGTGACATACTTAAGATTAGGGCAACAGCACTTACTAGTTACCCTCTCGGTGACAGTAGTTCGTATTAAAAAAAAAGAAACCTTGATGGGAAGTGCAACTGTGGTTCAGTTTTCATAGAAGGAAACAGTCAATTAGTGCACTTCTGTCACAGGAGGATTCCTCAAGCCAAGTTTGGATCAACGCTAATCTGTTTCAGTTCGAAACCATTCACAGTTCGAAAGCATTCAAATCACTCACTTCGTCGTCGTTAAGCAGACTCAAGTTCTGGCTGATAAACTGTTGGAACTGTAGATCAGCATCATACTGACTTTGTTGGAGGTATCCAGGTCCAAGTGAGGGTGAGTGGTGCTGCGGTGAGGCTACCACGCGTGTTTGTGATCGTAGTTGATCGCCCATCTGAGCCGTATCGACATATAATACAATAACATGAAGAGGACATTAAGCTCACCGATAGCTGCATGTGACGCGATTGGCTTCCTCGAGGCACAGCCTGATGACCGCTGACCATCATTGTACTGAGTGGTGAATCCCCCAACAATGGAGAGTCAGAATCTAAATTGATGTCTAGGTATTAACGTATTGACGTAATGGAAACGCCTTTCTATTAAAAAATTTGGGACTGCATAAAAACAGATATCTGAGCGTATGAACAAGGGTTCACTCATTTCACTTGATCTTTCGAAATTCGAGACCAAGAAAATAAGATTCCGGATAGTTTGTAGTACTGTTAATATTCCTTGATAAGTAATGCCCCTTTTCTGTAAGCCCAGTTTCGAATGTTTCCAGTAAGGGTAGGCGCACAGGGATCATATTTTGCAGAAAAATGAAGAACATAACCACTGAATGTTGCATCAACTGAGTCTTTGAACAGCGATGCAAAGCATAACGCATAGATTGAGAAGATGCATGATGCTGCAGCACCGTAGAACCTACATCTCTTTGGGAATTCAGGAGAAATAATGAATGACCGTCGAAAATTCCTACCGTGTTGTTCTATAACGACGGTACGTTCATCTATGCCATCATCAATAATAATATCGTCTCCAAGCTGCCCACGGGAACCGGCAGCAGAATTCGATCCACTGTTCATATCGAGTGAAGATGCATCACTCGCCATGGAGGCACTGTGCTGAGGGTTTGATACAGATGATTTTGACAGGACTGCCATTCGCTTCCTTGGTGGATGCCCACTGGAAAGGTTAGATCAGAACAAAGCCACAACAAAGACCCTATAATTTGTTCTGCATTCGCGGCCAAAAACCACGAAGCAGCATCTCATTCAGATCGATTAAATTCTAACTGTAAAGATCTGGAGTGACACAGGTCCTTTACCACCTCAATTACCATCAGTAGTTTTTTTTTAAACAAAAGCTGTACTCGAGAACCATGACCAGAACGCTGATATAGGACTGCTTCAAAAATCTTACCTAGAATCCATATCAGCCACACTGACTAGCCGGTACATTTTTTGAGCTCCATTTGTGTAGTACGTCGTCGGGTCGATTATCATAGTCATGGTGTCTGAATTTAAATGAATTAACTTCCAATGACCGATGCTGCTTAGATTAGTTGATAGTGATCAATACGAAATATTAGGTTGTGTACAAATTAATTGCGTTTTTTGACGCGTAACTTTAAACGTTTACAAATCGGCTCAAACGGAAGTTTATTAGACAAAATAAGAACCATTAGAATCTACGCATTTTTGCCAACGTTTCACAAGATCATAAATTCCCTTGCGGTAGAAGTCCGAACTTCTGGAGGCTATGAACTCGTTGAAAGCATTTTCAGCATCGGTCTGACTTCTGAATACTCTTCCCTTGATGAAGTTGTCGAGGTTCTTGAAAAAGTGATAATCGGTTGGCGAAAGGTCTGATGAGTATGCCGGATGAGGCAGTACTTCGTAGCCAAGGTCCTGCAACTTCTGCAGCGTTTTTCTTGAAACATGAGGTCTGGCATTATCGTGGAGAAGAATTGGACCTTTTCTGTTCACCACTGCTGGGTTCGCATGTGCCAGTTTCTCATGCATTCTGTCTATTTGGTGGCAGTAGTTGTCCGCATTGATGGTTTCATCTGGTTCTGGGAACTCGTGATGTAAAATTCCTGCGTAATTCCACAAAACTGTGACCATAGTCTTCTTTTGGTGCAACTTCTGCTTCGGAAAAAGTTTTGGGGGCTCATCCTTGTCCAACCACTGCGAAGAACGTTTCCGATTATTGTAAAGAATCCATTTCTCGTCGCAGGTTACGACTCGATCAAGGAAAGTCTCGTTTTTATTCCGTAAAAGCAGCTCCGATGAGATCTGATAACGCCTGAGCATCTGTTCAGCGTCCAATTCATGTGGCACCCACTGATCCATTTTCTTCACCTTTCCAATTTTTTCCAAACGCTTGGCGACGGTGGAAATTGATACTTGAAGATATTTTGCTATCTCACGAACAGTTTTCCGTGGGTCCGACTCCACCACAGTCTTCAGGACGTTGTCGTCAAGTTCACGGATGCGACCTCGACCTGGTTCATCTTCAAGGCTCATGTTTCCTGATCGGAATTTTTGGAACCAGATTTGAGTGGTGCGAATTGAAACGACATCTGGTCCCCATGCTTTCACCATATTTTTGTGAGCCTCCACTACTTTCCGTCCAAGCTTGAACTCATGAAGCAAAATGATACGAATTTGTACCTTGGAGAGCATCTTGAATAACGGGCGGAACCAAGCCAAGAGTGAGCTTCGAAACAAATGAACATCACGAAATGAATAAAGAAAGATAAGCTTCTGAATTATATACAACATTGGGAACGTTACATGAACAATACACGAAAACCAGTAGGTCAAAAACTGGTTTGCAAAAAAACGCAATTAATTTGTACACAACCTAATATTTGCTTCTTTCTGCTTTGATTCGTAGGGTATTCGAATCCTGTACACTAGCAATAAACTTATATTTTCAACAATTCAAAATAATTAGTGTTCGGAGGTACTATGGAACCAAACAGTTTACTTATCACGAGCATTTGATAAATCGAAATTAGACGACTAGTAGAAACCCGAACGATCACAGCGACTGTCAGTGAAGATAAGAATGTGATACAATACATACGATTCTTACCTTTCTTCACACTGCCAACCATTCCAGCATTACCACTGGCGGTTACAGTCATCCCTTCATGAGCAACTTTCTGCACGAACTGTGACGACGAGGATGCCTGAGCATGAAGCAATGGTGATTGCATCCATGATTATTCCTAGCAGTAATCAAACAACTTACAATTTGTACACGTTGAGAACGTTGAGGTCCACTTGGAGCTGCGGTGGTTGTCTTGTGGGTTTGACTAGAAATGTGGGACATAGTCAAATGAATCCAAATCTCCTCAGAGCAGCTTATGAGAGGTAATAATTCAACTTACTTGGATGTCGTAGCGCTGCGTGTAGCTGTCTCACTTCCCGTATTGTTATTACCAACTACTCGGATAGTGGTTTGACCTCCGCTAGGACTTGATTGGCGGAGCAAGATGAAGCCTACAATGACCACAGATTCATCCAACTACGTACGGGATCTTGTCGCTTTTTTTGTTGAAAATGCATATTAAGGCATGAATTACCTCCACTTTGTGATTCTGACTGCGCTAAACGCTGATGAGTTCCAGCAGGTTGCGATGGCTGCTGATATCTAAAGTACAACGTACGATGATGCATTCATATTCACTGCAATAATAAATCGTAAGACACACCCTGAAATCATCACATCATGATTCACATCATTGAAATATACATCCTGTGCATTCGATGGCGACAAAGATAAATGAGATTGGGTGGACAGTGCTAAAACAGCTATTATATAATGCATCACCAAACAGACAATGGGGACGAGCACCTCACAAATATGGGTTACAACGTTAAAGCTCCGAAATAATGCTCGCCGCAGCAAAATTAACATACGAGCGTCTTCGAAAATGTATTCATCAATCCATTGCATCGATTCTGATAGAAAGTCTCCGTCCGGGCATAATCTCTCGGCATCCTGAAAGTACACAAATTCAATAAAGGTCACAACTCTGGCAAAAAAAAAACAATAGCATCACAGCACATTGCGCATTCACACAAAAGCAATAACAACACAACAAATCATAAAGGACACATAGGTGAAATCCGGACAATTTGCTATCAAGCAAAAACTTATTGACACCAGATGAGGCGACCTCGCGGTAGCGAAGTTTTTTTTTTTTGAAAACGCTCGCAATAAAAAAGGGGCTGTTGTGTAACGGATGTGTTTGGGGAAAAAACGCCAACAGTGAAGGGCGACACTATAAGGGAAATCTATACTAGCTGCGTGTGTCAGTCGCGCACCAGTCGCACGCATCCATGCGAGAGGGATTTCCCATGATGGCCGGTCAACACGACATGTACATCCTCAATGAAAAGAACGCACCGCGGCCGCGGGGCCGTAAACGCGTGCGTCTAAGCTGCGACTGTGCCCCATCCTTCATCATAGAGACGCACGCGCGTCAGTAGCACGCATCCAGTATAAATTGGCCTATACGAAAGCGGATATGTATGTAACGTTACCTCCGCACGTTCCGTTTTTCTCTGAATATAAAGATCGCGAAGTCGATCCCATTCGTCGATCAGGGAGTTCAAGTCCGCTAAAAGGACAACAGTCAGTCGACGGAAACCAATGCAGTGATTGATATTAGTGTGAAAATAAGCATGAAGGGTCACATCTCTAGAAAAAACTAGGGTTGATAGACACAATGGTGATACGCTTACTACGACTGGATAACAGTTATTTATGGAGTTTTAAAACAAAGCTACTCCAACAAATAAGCGCTCATAATTATCTCAAATTTCCATATTGAACATTAGATACATAGTATCAAAACGAAGGATAAGGTGGATGTAGTATGCAAACAGGTTCCATACTCACACTGCCAGTGCAGATCCTCGGCAATCTGATCCCATATTCTCAGCCGGAACTTATTATTCTCAGGTTTATCACGGTAGAACTCGTTCAGAGGATCATATAGGCAAGGATTCTCCCGCACCGCATTAATTAACCGTAACTGGAAACAAAAAAAAGCATTATAAGTTGTAGGAAATGGACAGAATAAGCCCTTTAAATCCAAAACACCTGAAAATCTTCGTCAACGCTATCGCGCGCTTGTGATTCAGAAGCTGTTCCGCTCAATACCAGCTCTTCATCAATCGATGACTCAATAGTGGGGAAATCCTTCTCGGTGCGTTCGAAGTCATTTGATACAATCCTGGCTGAAAACACCTTTTATGAGAAAATATTCATAATTTGAATGATAAGCCACATAAAGTCAAATACTCAAAAATGAAGATCTGAGCATACTTCACGACCACTTTGTAGTGGTCAACGAACAATTACTTTAGGGTTTGTAAACATAACAAAATGGCCTTCAATGCAAAAATCTGCGTACTATCTGCAGAAGAAGCTCTATACAGAATCAAACCGAGAGTTTCTAAAGTTGAATGAATTGCGTACCTTGATTCACACTCGATGTATTCATATGCATCGGTTCTCAACCGCGCAACAGAGCCACGGCAACCCATTTTTGATGTGGTGCTACCCGGTTCTGACATGCAAAAGTGAGTACTAACAGGTACTACCGATCTCCATCTGTCTTAACCAGCACTAACATAATGTATCAAAACATGTCCGAACCGTAGCGAAACTGGCTGCGTGCCACTTCGCGGTTGTAAAACAGTGCGTACGAATGGAGTAGTGTGAATCCCAGTGATCGCAACTATACGCTCGAATAAATCGAACGGAACACAGTTCACTTGATGTAGATTTGAATGCAGCCCATTAAATTTAGCTGCTATGGCCTTGACAAAAGAAAAATTTGACTTGAAGAAGATATGCTTTCCGCGTGAAATCTTCATTAATTCTAAATTTTACTCCAATTCAACATGCTACCCATTATGGAATGGCATTTAATAAAACCTCGGATACTTCACAAGAACAACCCTTGCGATTTTGATAAAATCAGGACGGGTTGGACCATACTCCTTTACTTTTCCAAAGGAGAAGGAGCGAAAACAGTGCTCTGGCCCACTCGTTCGTGAAAATCAGAACGGTACCATTATAAGGAAAGCGATTAGATCATGTTCAAGAGCTACCACCTTCTTCAGAAAGTTGGCTTGCGCCCATTTCTGGTCAAAAATCCCCATGTACTTCGATTTTCGAACCTGGGCATTTCGATAGTAACTCTAAACAGGGCCACTAAAGAGAAGGAAAGAAAACGAAAACAAAAATGAAGCAAAAAAGCATAATCGTAATGAGCTGTTTTTCTCACAAGAGTCTACTTGTCATATCCGTCCGTACACCCTATGTGGAAACAAAGGAAGACTTGTAGATGGGTGAACGCAAGCTGCCACTCATTTTGGACATAACTTTCGCTGACGATGTGGAACGGATAACAAAAAGGTTCCGTGAAATTGGAGTTTCTGTCGAGACAGGATTTAATTTCAAAGCTTTCCTGGAGCCAAATCATGACCAGATGGCAGAAGAAAGTGATGAAGAAACTTAAGCACTGCTGAGATGTTGAGAAGCCACGAAATTCTGCCGAAGGTTTCTCGTGGGACGAATCTGGCTTAATTCAAAAATAAGGTTATCACTATAGCATGATGCCTGCAAATAGTGTCATGACTTCTATCCATTAATAAGTGCTCTTTCCTTCAATTAGTTGGAAAAATGAATGACTTCTAGAATTTGTGTATCTAAAAAAAAACAGATCATGCAAATTCTAAAAATAAGACCAGTTAAAATTCCAATGACGGAGTGCCAAGGAAACTGCTGAAAAGATAGAAGAGCATTCCTTATCCAAGTGAGGTACAGGTGGGACGGCGGTAGATCTTCCCGATTTTTGAAGATAAATTTACTTGAAGCCTCTTATTAAGTTCAAGACGTTAGGTGTCATAGTAATATATCTAGAAAAATCATGTGCTAGGACCGGTTAAAACCATGAAAGCCTAGAACTTCGAGCATTTCTGGTCCCAGCTCTCATATAAGAGAGCGAAATAGGACTTCTCCATGGTAGTACGCACTTTTTAACAACAAAGAACCTCACCTGATCTGGTAGGGACGTTCTTCAGCTCCGTTAGCTGGTACTCGCCGCTGCGAGTTGACGTCGTCTGGCTGGCGGGCTGCGACGCCGCGGACTGTTGTCGCCGAGGATGGGGGCTCGCGACTTCCATGCTAAAGCGCGTAGCTACAGAAGTAACCGTACGAATTGATAACAGATGACATGAAGTAGTGTAAAGTGATCAAAACAACAACAATACGAACAAAAACAACGTCACCAGTGTCGTCAACGGTTTCTGAAGCGTGCATTACGACGTCATACGAAGAACTTACGGATGCCGCGATGCGCTGGATCGTTGCGGATGTCGTTGGACATCATGGATCTACCGGTTGGGTACATTAAAACCAGATGACCCTGGGGCTTCGAAAAGCCGGCGTTCGCGCTGTTCTACGCTTACGCCGCGCAACCGCTCCAGAGCCGCGTCGCACAGCTTCAGAAACCGCAACGACACGCTCGCGACACGACGGCGACCGCGTCGCTGAACCGCCGACACGTTCGAATGCGAGGCCGTCGACGCACGCGATGACGTCACGCTCGCGTCGGTCGATACACAGTAGGTGGCATCGTTGCGGGACCAAGGACTCCGATGCCTCTCTGCACCTTTAAGCATGATTCTTGCTCGTGATTCGTTGACTTCCGGACTTCCTGGGGAAGAGCAATTCCCTGAACATCTCTGTCTGAGTGTTTCCCATATGCTTGGAGGTGTACATGAGAGTTCTACCTGATTAGATAGGGTCCATCCTGTCTAATGCACCTGCTCCTTTTTGTGCGAATAAAATTGCCATGAAATGAAAAGTTTGGTCTGGAAATTATTATAACCCTTGTAATATTGGCACTTTCCACGTCGTCACCTATGCCTATGGTAGTATTGACGCTATTATTGTTAAATTTCCATACCCAACAGTAATTTTTCACCTTCACATTTTCGCCGCTCGTGAAGCTAGTTCATTAACCTGTTTTGCCTGCTTCGAGTAAAGAAATTGGAAAAGAACCAGAAGGCAAAGCGAATGATGTTACGGACTGGCTTGCTTCATCGCATACAGCTGTTAATGAATCGAACAGTTTGATTCCTTTCACTGACTTTCACAGCTTGCGAGTGAAACTGCCAGCGAATTTGTCCCTAGTTATTTCGTTGCAAAAAGTATGAAGGATTAAAAATTTAGGTTACAAGAGGTTGGGTTATTTGCAGAGGGCGACGGGTAGGAGCGTGATCAGTCCTACATTTGAATGGTTGCAAGACCAACATGCTCCGTAGTGGCCGTAGTGGTACTACACAGTTCCTCCGAAAGTCGGTAGAAGTGGAGAAAATCAGCAGATTTCACTCAGCTCAGAACGCCAAGAACAGCTTGTCGACAGGCATTTGACGATTGATTGCCCAAAAGCTTGTCGACAACTTGTTTTCACACTTCATTGCTGACAAGTTGCCTGACGAAAAGCTTGTCGACAACGTGTTTTCCCAAAAGCTTCTCAAAAATTTGTTCTTCTCGCACCTTCTTCACTGACAATCTGTCAGCACTACAAAACGTCTAAACAGACTTGTTTAGAATGGCGGCACTGTCCTACAGTTGGTTGACATCATCATATGCTAAGCGGTTACTAGGACTTAACTCATTCGTCGACAGGTTCTTTTCCTAGAATGTTGCTGACAACTTGTTCGGCGGAAAACTTGCCGACAAGTTATTTTTGGAAAAGCTTGTTAACAGCTTGTTTTTTCGCTTCCTTGTCGACAACGATTTGCTGGTCAAGAGCTTGTTTCTAATTTGTTTTTGAGGAAAACTGGGCCCACTACTTGTTTTTGAGGTTCTGAAAGAGTTCAAGTAGAAGTTACCAAATTTACATGGAATTCCAACGAGATGCTTCGATCTTTCTTTTACAAATGCAGAGTTTACGCCAATTTCAGCCAAAATTCATGCAAATACCACGGATTTTCGGTGGACGATTCATTTGGCTGCTGTCTGGAATTTATCCGGAAGCGATCCGTGTGCTGTCGCCAGTGTTCAGGCGAGAGTTGAACACGGTACATTTTGAGAATTCCACCCAATCTCTGGCGTTGCACGCTATTCGGGTGACGACAAAAGGCGGAATCCAGATCAGAATTCCACAATGTGGTCAAAAATACTCATCAGCAACATGTCAACGCTAACAATAAGACCGTACGATTGCCTCACATGAGTCCAGTTTTAGTACTTCAAAACAGTGGACTTTCTTACAACATCGAATTTTTATAATGCTGAACTGTGCAGGATATTGTTTGCAAAATTACCAATTTGAAGGTCAGGAGGTTAAAACCGGAGTGGAACAGTCGTCTTGGTCGTTAAACTGCCCTTTACCGTCCAGCAGAAGTGCGACATCAATTGAAAAACCGGGAATTGTGTTTTTCCCCACCGAGAGGAGGTTCCTGAGCTACATAAATAGTAGATACCCAAGGAAGCCAGAGGTATCAAATAGTTTCCGGCCTCCGCTTCATATTTCTGAGCAGTTTTGGCAGCATCATGTAGTGTAAAGCCCTGCGCATCAGTCTGCAAATTTTCGTGGGATTTCATTAGATCTCCTAGAAATAAGAGCGTTCTATTCAAGCCAAGCTATAGCCATCGCTCAAAAAATGTCCGTCCGGCGAGAAACAATTGACAAATTTTTGCTTTATAAACGAATTTTATTGGACAAAATCTAAATCTGCCCCTAAACTGGAAACAAGGAGGATGTGGTCTAGCATTCCTATGTGAAACTTTGGAACTCCTTGTTTTTAAGGTAGTGAGAATCGGTCACGAACGGAGCGACTTCTGATCAGCGAGCAGAGGCAAGACGAGGAGAGAGTACTGCGTCTGTAGAAAAAATTATTGAGCATTGCAGAGAGATTTTAGATGCAGAAAGTGTGCAAGCATTTATGCTATCTAAAAATTCCTTTGGAAATCATCTACAATCACCTGGTAATTTCAAGCTTCGCACAACTTTGGATCTTGAAAACCCTGCGTTTAGCATGAAAATTCCGGCCAAACATCCAAAGAAGATTCTCGGTCGTTCCTCAAAAGCCAAAAGGACATTCTGTCTGGTCCTGACTGCCGGTGAGTGGCGAATTCACAGCCAAGATTTGAAGTCCAACCCGGCGAGTAATAGGTTAGAACAGGCAGATCTCTGAGACCAATACGATCGAACACGGAACCTGGAGCTAAAAAACCCAAAGTTTTGTGGGACAGAGGAAAGATCGTGTTACCTGACTACCTTTGCGTAAACTCCAATAAAGTAGATATCTGTGCGCTACTCTGTTCCACTCCGTTCGGAAACCAGTCATGAAAAATGACCGCAGAAATTCAATCAGGGAATTCAGGCTCTTCAATGAAACATCTTTTTGACAAAACTATATTGCTTCATGAGAGTGCGGATGCATTTCGCTAATCCAGCCAGTTCTGAACCGGGTCTAGGGACTACATAACTACTAGGATTCGTGAGAAAATCTGAAACGGCACTTTAGCGATACCAAACAAGTAGCGAAGAAGAGTCTAGGTTTGGTGTTTATATTCGGGTGATGAAAATCCGTATAAAATTCGTTGAGTCGAACGAAATGACAAGTTGGAAAATTCTTTGAATTTCGAGAGATCCGCATTTATATTCTTCACAATGTTCCTACAGTAGCTAATCTGCAAGTGGTCCAGGTCAGAAACGTTTTGATACTCCCGTAAGTGTATGAACTTGGAGTAGCTCCAGCAGCGAATAACACGGCCACGAGAGGGTAGATTAATTTATTGACCAATACTCAGTCCTTATAGAGCCGATCCTATTAACTGGCTATCACATTCTATTGAATATCATCTCATACCACTTTACAATGCTTTAAATGACAACCTTTTCTTCAGCTCAGAACCCCAAAAACAACTTGTCGGCAAACTTTTGGCGAGCAAGTTTCTGATCGCATCTGAAACATGCTTTTCCAAAAGCTTGTCGACAAGTTGTTTTCACACTTCCTTGCTGACAATTTGTGCTGCCAAAAGCTTGTTGACAAGTAGTTTTTGACAAATCCTTGTCGACAACTTGTCTTTTCTCTTCCTTGTCGAAAAGTTGTCGGAAGAAAAGCTTGTTGACAACTTGCTTTTCAGTGGCGTGATGACGTCAAACTTGTCGACAACGATTTTTTAGCTGAAAACCTGTTTGCAAGTTGTTCTTGGACAGAGTTGGGCCGACAACGTGTTTTTGGGATTCTGAGAGAGTGATCAAAGTGAACATCAAACCGCGAAAATATTTGGTATTGTTTTCAATTAACTTCATTTGATAACGCCCCTGGGACCTCTTACATTATTGAGATTCCCCGGGTTAAACGTGTCAACAGCGCACAAATTTACCCTTCGTTAACGCTGTTGAGTTGTTGATGTGATCACGTCTTTGAGTAAGAGGTTCTGCGGCCACTAAAGTAGCATAACTTTCTTTGACGCAGCTAGGTTTCTGGGAAATGAGAGTTTTATCCTACAAGTGGTTCGTAATTTGCATTACAGTTTTTCGGTGCGTTCCTATTATTTTCATCCATCGGCGGCTATCTATTTAAATGGTGCTGAAGCCTGGTATATGTCTACGCTAACTTTTGAGAGCTGGAGACAGCCGAGCATTTCCCAGCATGTATATAAAAGAATTAAATCTATTGATGAACTAGTTATTCGAAAAAAAAATGCTTCGTCGGTCATCTATGCATACTTCTTTTCCTGTGTGTATATTTCAGCATATGTTGAATACTACAATATGTCAATTAGCACTTTTTTCCCCAATTTTTATTCTTAGACATCTATGTAGTTTCAGCGAAGCAAGAGAAATCCTCGGTGTCTTGCTTCGAAAAAAGCAAATTGCTGTAATATGTCTTTAAGTATGTGTTGGTATAAATCCTATAACGTTTGCAGGATTCTCATGGCCCAGCTTTTCGAACGAGGAATGCTCACTCTGCTTGCTTGTAGTGCCGACGATTTTCAAAGTGAAAACGTTGTATAATACTTGCAGAATGATGAGAAAGCAGGGATAGAATCCTTCACACAAAGCGTTATAGCGAGTTAACGCCATCGAGGAAGAATGATTGATGTTTATCTTGTTTTATTTATTTTTTTTTAATATTTTGCATTTTTCCGTGTCCATGGATGCAATTCCATCGCGGTCTAACGTACCGAAATTCGGTACTTACTAGGCTTTGTTTTTTTAAAATCATCCTATTATCTATTAGGATTTAGAGGTCTAACGACAATAGGGCATGTAAGGGATTGTATTAATATTGAGCCAGAGCTACAGCGAATCCTTGTGACACCTCACATTTTGGCTAGAAGAGCTAAAAGGACATGATTGTCCGTATACTCGCATAACCTCGCGAATGACAGTGATTTCTTGTTGATCTACTCTCCATCTTCAAACCTCTTACGGCATACACATGATAGAAGACATCTTCAATGCCCAGGTTCAAAGAAACGAAAACATTTGAGCTGTCAGTCGATCTTCCAGTTTTCTTTGTGGAGGTACCTAAAAGACCTGCTCCAAATCAGTTCTGTTTTTGCTATGGTTACTTGGGGAATTTCGTTGTCGGCGGGAAGGCCTTTGGGAGCCCTTTTCTGTTCTGTTCTTTGCAGGTTCTCCGAGAGACAAGAACAGAGCAGACAAAGAGCATCTTAATTCCAAAAATCGCAAAAAATCTAAGGTTTGATCAAAGGAAAAAGTCCTGAAGATGGTCATCATTGTCTTTAAAGGCAAAGTCCGGTTACAATGTTGCCCACTCAGATTTTTTTGCTCTCTGGAGTCCAAACCTTATGTGTGGCATGAATCTCAAATAATCGATATCTTCGATATAATCTCTATTGCTAGATATGGAACAAAACGTCTGAGGATTATGGTAGCCATGGGAAAACACGCTCTCACCCACAAAAGCTGTGCGCGTGCATACTGAACAACGGTGGACGCTCATATACAAACAGCCTAACGAACACTTTGTGAGACCTTCCCCACCCCACCAAACGGACCACCGATCCCTTGAACATAAATTTTTTCCTACGACACCACAATAGACGACATGTGAGGCGCGCCGTATAACATCGTTTGAAAGCACGGACGCCGCAGACACGTAAACACCGCACCGAAATTCTTCGATGAGGAGCGTTCGTTGCGGAACCCTTCCAAGGGTTTTCTACAGTTTTCATGCAAGGCGTCGCCGTCGTGGGCTACAAACCCAGTAGGGAGATGGAATTTTACCCGGACCTCTCCTTTAATGAAATTCTTAGTTCTCATTGAAAATTCTGTCCACGAAAACCTATTTCTATCCATGGAAATTATTTCCAAGGATTGTTCAGCTAAACTTTTGGCCCGTCATAAACCCTTGCTCATATAACTGACCACAATATGCTCCTGGTGGCAAATTTCTAGTGAATGTGAATACATTGAATGACTGATCTCTAAAGTACCCCTGTATAATAGCCGCTGGATGCAGTGAATACAGCAAATTTTCTGTCATGCAATTCTGTACATTTTAGGTTCCATACGCTTGTGCGCAATGCTAACCAAACGACCCGTTTTCACCTTGAATAATTATCAAGCCTTTCGGTCAAATGGTGCCTGTTTTGGTGTGCAGCAGCACCAGATTTTATGCGTAAATATTAACAATGCAAATGATCTATAATACATAGTGTTCAAAAGAGCAAACTATTACCAAAGAATCTCTCCGGGGACCGCACCCACTGTCCACTACCACGACTTGTTTTTCTATTTTTTTTTTCGGAAAATGAACGGTCGTGTCTTGGCGTTACTGGCAACGTGAAAAAAGTATCAGTTGTCCCGGCCCCTTTGGAGAGGAGCAATTTTTTCCTGAAGTTGGTGGATCATTTGACCTGACAGTTCACAGCCACTGAACTTACTTGTGAAGGCAAAACACAACAGAGCAAGAGAAATCGTCCGATTCGGTCACTTCGCCTCTCGATCGTTGGATTGTCGGCGCGTGACCTTCATAGATTTGCGCGAACATTCGCGCTATTATTGTACATACCGGGTTTTTCACCCGAATGATTGCGTGCTATAATATTTGGCCTCGTGGGTCGAATTCACTTTTAATGAGAGCACAGAGCTGCTATTGTGGCTTACCTGCTGGCAATAATAAGGAAGAACCGTTAGGAAGGGTTCTACTGTCAGCTGGATTTGACAAACTTGTGAGTACAATTATCATGGAATACATGGAAACTGATAGCAGAACCCTTCCTAACGGGTCTACTTTATTATTCCCAGCAGGTAAGTCATTTGAAATTTGCATTCCATTTGAAATTTGCAAGCAATAAAATAAGTGACAAAATAAATGTGAACATATGAGCGGGATAAAATGAATGCTATGACAACTGCATCTTCAATTTTAAAAAGACCTCTCTCTTGCCGTGTACGAATCTCCTTTCCACCTTCTATTTACACCTGGATTATTGGCCACTTCCGTTATCGTTTTGCATTGGTTGGGAACATGGTAATTTCTCTTCGAAATAACCTTTTCTTGATATTATGGATTGGATTGGATGTATCAACAAAATACGAAGAGCGATTGTTTCAGATGGTGGAATATCAATGCCCAATCTGACTGATCTGCGCTTCTAGTAATCATCGAGTGAACAGGCGCCGGCAATACTTTCATAAAGATACTGGGGAACAATAACCTGAGAATAACCTTGCGCATCACCACGCCTGAAAGAATCAGCAAAAGGAAACTCCAAGTGTTTGAATATGTAATATTATTTCAATACTTTCTCCTCTGATTAATATACGACTTAGAACTTGGTGATAGAAACAATGATTCTCACTCAGAAAGTTCCACTATTTGACAGTCATATATGTTAGTGTGGGAAATTTGACGATACCATCCTCCGAGGCTGCAAGGCTCATTACAATCTCCTGAATGAATAAAAGAGGTGCTATGAAGAAAGACCTAGAGAAATCCTCTGTTGCTTATTCAAAGAACAGTAACTATAGCCCTTGCTTCATGGCGCTTTCTGCTTTGCTTTCTTTTGAATACGATTTATTTCCGCTTTAGATTTACTATGATGACACAACAAGCTTGTAAACAATTTGGAGAGCACACTTCGCCGGCTAGCGTATGGTGAATTATCACAAACGTATATAGATGAATTCAAGCTCACAAACCTTTGCTAAGCCATTCTATCACGATGCACTAACCCGAATTTTGTGAAGTTCTGGGGAACCGCAAATTCGCATTCTAAGACGTACCATTTATAGTTCCCAATTTTTTCCGTAATAAACAATCTTAGGTCATTTCAGCGTGATGGCGCTTATGACTTATTATTGAATAAAATGAATAATGATACTCTCACTGCGATTTTAGACAGTGAAGAAATAATTGCTGGTGTTATCATGATCACGGTAAATTGTTTCTCTATGATGTGTTTGCAACATAACCACTTGTCTGACAAGTTTGAGATCTTAGATGTTGTTTAGATGGGAACTCTAGGTTTTATAATCAGTGTTACCGTCATCGCCCAAATTACACGGGAGTCAGCATTTCACAATGCTTTCGGCTATCTATGCCTTTCTAACCTAGCTGCTAACAGCGCGGAACTCTTAATCAACGTGCTTTGGACTGGACCAGCAACGCTTCTGTGAGTATATCTTGGAAATGCCACTCCCATCTCGTTCGAATGAAGGATTCGAGCTTTGAAAAACAAATCTTATTTAGACAGTTCGATGAATCTGTGACGCACTCATTTATTGGAGGGATACTTGCTCAACTCATTCTTTTATTCTGGTTTGCTATCATATATGGCCACTTGGAAATCGCCATAAACCGCATAGTCGCTATTGCCTGGCCTGTGAGATACAAGTAATCTATTTTATTTTCCCTTCCTTCAATTATTAACAAGTTTTATGCTTTGTATTATATTTTCGTTGTTACGTTATTTTTTTAATGACTATTCGTTATTCCCAGGAAGAAGGGCGACTACGCTTTTCTGAACCGCATATTGGTTGCGAAAAGGCTTTTACTTTACCTGTTCCATTTTTCAGTAAAATTTTCGCGGGCAGAAACGTCATCTACTTCATAACTTGTTCTTGGATTCTCTCATTCATTCACTCTTTATGGTATTCTTGGTGTAAGTTGTCAAATTTTTATTACTAAAACTACGAACCCTATGCACTACTTCATTCGGTGCCAAATTCCATTTGGCTTACATTAAAGGCAGCACTCACGGGAATTTTCACTTCTGAAATGAGTCGCTTAATATGTAGCCGGCCGCTGGACAATCACAACAGTAAGTTGAACACCTTGAATGGCCGCCTACCTGCGAAGATACTGCCGTGGACACAACTGCCGCTCTGGACATTAGGGTTCCGTCGCGCCAACTAACGCCGTTGACAGGGCATGCGCATGTGGTGGAACACTCGTCCGCGCTGTGGGCACACATGAAATACCGCCATCATTTTTCGTGTTTTTCGCGTGTTTTACGCTACTTCATCGTTGTCAATGAGTTCATCGTCCCTAAAAACCCCGATATACCGCGAAATCTTCAATCCAAAAATTTCCGTGGGTGCTGCCTTTAACTTGGAAAACTTCTGACAACGACTGAAACCAAGAAGGAAATGGGGTTAAACTCCTCATTTGTGTTCTTATCAACAAGGTTTCAGTAATTTATTATATAAAAATGATATAGTTTTCTGAGCCTCAAGCGAGGTTGGCGTTCAAGTTTATTTTGGCTTACGTTTTATCAAATCGCCGTTTTCAGAGCCTGAAATGAGCGACTCGACAAGCTAACATCACACAAACGAAACACTAGGCCTATTTTTCAATGATGAAGCTAGCTGTTAGACCAAGCGCTCACCACTTTGTTGTCACGAGAGTGACGCTACGACTGGCTGACCGCTAACTGTCCACAAGAATAAGTGACTTGGGTGTACTCTTGCAGATCAGAATAGCGATCCAAGATATGGCGCAAATGCCCGTGTGATTGAGAGGCATTCTTCCTTGCGATTTATTTTTGGTTTTTTTTCGCATGAATCCACAATGCCTCCAAAGTTTTGCGAGCATATGTTTGAGGTTAAGATTTTTACGGTAACTTCAAAATTTGCTCCATCGCGTCGCAGCCTCCTGTGAGTGCCCGATGGCGTGGTCGTACGTGATTTTTGTTTGCCATCGAGGTGCTTCTTTATGCGCCCGGATAACAGACGTGCCGTCTCGCTTACATACTCGTCAACACAGCTTTTGCAAGAGATCAGGTAGATTACTCCCAAACTCATGCAGTCAACTGTCCGCAAACAACGAATTTGGTTGTGGAGCATATATGGTCGTACATATATAAATGTTTCAATAGTTGCAGAACAGAAAGTCCATCCTTTACATTGGGTTGCTGTGGGTCCGTCTTCAAAGATGAGGAGCAGAGCTCTCAGATTCACCATTAGTTAAATTGTCTAGATTCGTGAAGAGGAGGTAGTCGGCGGGCGAGAATTCTGCTGATTATGATGCATGAGGCAGGCTTCATAGTCTAGCTCTTCCAACATGTGTATTGATCCAATTTATTAAGCAGCGCCGGATTCGCACAGTGAAGTTTCCTGTTCATTTCACTTACATCTCAGCGGAGCGCTGCTTCCCACGTGCAAAAGATTCGATGACCTGCAGTGATATATTCTCAAAGATTCCGGAAATGCTACCACGGATCGAACGAGTTTTAACGGAAGTTACGGCCTTTCTCAAAAAGATAGGCGGATTCCGTGAAAACCGAAACAGGAACACGGTGGGAGCTTAGGGACCGATGCGGAGGGAAGATAGTGGGTGTGGGTCATGATGAGGCAAAATGGGGCGGCGCCTTCCCGCCCTTTGGCGTCGATTCGTCCTCACTCACACTCAGATTTGCATGGGCAAGTATGATGAAATCGCGCGCGAATCAGTGCGAGTAGGTCCTGAAGGGCGGAGCGAAGGTTTCATTGAACCAATCGCGGACACATCGCCCACCTACTTTTGCCTCATCATGACCCGCACCCGAAGATAGTCCAAGTGACAGGGTCGAGCACGTCCAGCCGCGATCCTGCGGCCGCGACGATATGAAAGCGCACGCGCAATCCATCTATCTTTTTCACAAGGAGTGTGCACAACGAGGTTAAAGCTCATTTTTGGCAGGTTCTGCTGCTTTTGGCTTATCCGGTTATCAGAGCTTGTGTAGCGGATAACCACAAAGTTACCGCTAGCTTCATTTGATGTAGCTTCGGTTCTTGGAAGTTTCCGATGTTTCATCAAACTATTATGCAAGGCACTTCAGGTTGTCCTCTAGATTCTATTCTCCATCACGTAAAGGGTGTGCTATGAGTTATTGTATAACGTTTGCTCAGTCATTCCTCTACCAAAACGCATGTTTTCTCCTGTTTTTTTTTCTGTCGAATAGAGAAAAGTTCACAGCATTGTTGAGTTCGGAGAGGATTCTGGAGGGGGCATTCACTCTGAACCGAATAACCTCGAGAATAATTTTCCAAAATTGAGGGTTGTTTTGGTGTTTTACCTGGGAAGTGCATGAACTTTCGAATTAAAGCTTTACTGCTAAGACAGTTCTCTAAGCGCAAAGAGTGCTATTTCCAACGGTACCTGCCATTTCCCATAAAAATGGTTTGTAAGTAAGATACATAGACGGGCGAGACCACGGCTTTTCTATGGTCTAGGTGATGGCCAAATTTCCCTTTGTTTGTTATCGATGAACTTTCCCTTTAGGAGCCAGCGGCGAGACACTGATTGGATATGATCTTGAAAGTTAATTAAAAAGACTCACGCCACAACGAGAAACGCCTCATCTACCGACTCGCCCAGGAAAGCGACTAGCGAGGTCTCGCCAGTGGCAGACCGAAGACGTCGAAAAGTTCTACGGAGTTAACGACAAACACGGTCATCTCATATCAGACCGCAGGAAGGCAACGAAGAGGTGGTGTGACTACTTCGAGAAGATCTCCACGGAAGAATTCAGCCATCCACCCATTCCACAATTACCGCCAACTTACGGTCCCATTCAGCCGATCACCTTGGATGAAACCATGGCTGCGCTAAAGCGGATGAAACCAGGAAAAGCGACGGGTCCTGATGACGTAGCGGCGGAACTATGGAAGTCGAGACACTGGAACTCAGCTGAATGGCTGACGTCGTTCTTCAACCAGATCATCGCAGAGAAGAAGACCCCTGTGGATTGGCAGAAGAGTACCACAATCCCGATCTGGAAGAGGAAAGGCAACCCTGCGGATTGCTCAAACTATCGGCCAATACGTCTACTGTCTCACAGTATGAAGATATTCGAACGCATCATCGACCGCCGAATACGCGACATCATCCGAGTTACCGCGAACCAGTGTGGATTCGTAGCCAACTGCGGAACTACGGATGCAATTCATGCGGCTCGACTGATGATCGAGAAACATCGAGAGAAGCAGAAGCCACTGCATCTAGCATTCCTCGATCTGGAGAAAGCCTTCGATCGCGTGCCACATGAAGTCATCTGGTACGCGCTGCGGTGGCACGGCATTCCAGAGGAGCTCATCGAGTGGGTTAGGATTCTCTACGCGGACCCGAGGAGTCGAGTGCAGGCGGCGGCGGGCACGTCAGCGGAATTTCCCATCTCCGTAGGTGTACATCAAGGATCAGCCCTCTCACCGCTTCTCTTCATCGTCGTCATGGACGCTGTTACGAGAGACCTCCAGAGACCGATGCCATGGACTCTGCTGTACGCAGACGACGTCATGCTCGCATCTGAACAAAAGGAGGACCTTGAACGACAGACACAGGCCTGGAGCGAACGTCTAGCGCGGTTCGGTCTTCGGCTCAATGTCAAAAAGACTGAGTATATGACGACAGATATGAATGAGCCCGCCACCATTCAGGTTGACGGCAATGATCTTCCGAAAACCGACTACTTCAAGTACCTCGGCTCAACACTCTCAGCTGATGGCAGCCTAGCCCATGAAGTCGTCAGTCGCGTCAACGCTGCATGGCTAAGTGGCGCTCAATGACGGGAGTGCTGTGCGACAAGAAAGATCCCGGATCGCTTCAAGTCGAAGGTGTATCGAGCAGTTGTTAGACCCGTCGCACTGTATGGTGCAGAATGCTGGCCGGCCACCAAGGAAGTGGAACGCCGCCTGGGTGTGATGGAGATGAAGATGTTACGATGGATGGCTGGTATCACGAGTGTGGACCGCATACGCAATGAAATGATCCGAGAGCGGTTCGGCATCGCCACGATTGCTGACAAGCTCCGCGAAACCCGCCTGAGATGGTACGGCCACGTACTGCGCGCCAACAAAGACACCGTCTGCAAAGTAGGCCTTGATCTCGAAGTACCAGGAAAGCGACCAAAAGGACGGCCGAAGCAACGGTGGCTGGACACACTGCATGCGGATCTGAAGCATGTGGGCGCCCACCCAGACCAGGCTCACGATAGAGCTAAATGGCGTCAGAAGATCAGAAAAGCGGACCCCGCCAACGAACGGGACAAACGCTAAAGAAGAAGAAGAAGAAGAAGAAGAAGAAGAAGAAGAAGAAGAAGAAGACAAAATGAGTTTGCCTGAAAATTCTATAACCGTCTCGTACTTGTTATCAGAAACACGATTTGATGCTTCATTCAAGTCAAAACCGTTGCTAAAAGGTAGATTCTTTATTGTTGGTGTTGCTAAACGACAAATGCGCTGTTCCATCATCTATGCTCCTGCTCTGCGACGCTACCGCTCTGATTGACACTTTAAGGGGCTTTTACAGTTTTGACGCGCTGCGCCACGCCATATGGTTAAGCACATGCGGCAAATGACGCAAGGGGGTCCTTGCACGCTCCTTGCCGCGGCGCGTTAGCTTGCGAGCTCGCCTTGTGGGCTGCGGCAAGGAATGCTTCGTGGCATTCGTTGTCGCTGTGGCAACGCGGCAAACTGGAAGTTCATTCGAGGCGAGAAGTGAGCTCGCAGCGGTTCACTTCTCCCGTCGTGCCGCGCCGCACTATGCTTAAAACTGTAAAAACCCCTTTACGAATCGAAATGGTGAGTATGCGAGCGCCGGCTACTTATGCAGTTTCGGCGGAGCGGCGGAGCTCAACGTGCGCGTGCGAGAAGCGAATCGGGACCTTTCAAAGATGTTACAAACAGAGTCGCACGAAGTCGTGACACATAGGAAAAACAAAAAATTGTTTGCACCCGAAGATGATGCATCGAAAAAGGCTCATCATTTCTGCAGTAACCTAATAGAAACGCTCCAGATAAAAGAACAAAAATGGTCTCTCTAGCTAGCTTACGGTACGAGCCCATTAATCATGGTAATGATACATTCATTCTTTGTAAACGATTCTGAAAATCGTGCTGCGCTCACCCTACTTCGTATCCTTCGCCTATCTTATTTTTGAGTCAATAAAATTTGTAGTAGCCTTGGCTGCAGCTCGTTATCACAAAAACATTTTTCAGACGCCTGCCCTTTTTGGTTCGATGCTAATCGTCTCATATGGAAGCACCCTGTGACTTGCTCTTCCGGTGTAAAGTATTATGTAAATTTCATTCATGGAACAAGTATGTCTTTGCTTATGCTTTCGATTAACACGGTGACATCCATATGCATATGGAAAAGAATTAGGGTACGTTGCCATTTCATCCATGTTCATTTACCATGAAAAAGGCAGAAAGTACTACATCTGTTGGTGTTTATTGACCTTGCAGCTAAAATTTAGGCGCAGAAAAATGAATCAGCAATGGAGCAGCAGACGTCGATGCTAAGAATGAACATAAGATTTTACGTGCAGGTAACGTTGGGAGTAAAAATTGATTTTAATTGGCGTACTTTCTGCAATGATTGCAAGTATGAGGTTTGAACGTCGAGTTCAAGAAAACCCCAAAAAAACCTCTTAATTTTATTAATGTCCCACAATACACAACGTTCAATGAACGTATGCTGATGCTCTTTGTCACTTAAGTTTCTCTTTACTCGAACGTTAATGTATAGCCTCAGAACAAGATTTTTATCAGCTGCTCAGCATTTCCAGGGTTGCATTGGATCCGCAGTAATTATACTAGCGTACACTTCGCTTCGAATTGTTTCCCCTCTTGCCAAGACGAGAATGCAGCTTTTTTTGGCAACAACACTGCTTATGGAAATAGTTCATATGTGTGATGGGTAGGATGAATTATGTTCCTGAAAACGTCATATTATTTAAAAGAGGTGTTGCAGCATCATACTCGTCGCCTTCAACAAACATTTTCGTGACATAGTGCTTCAACCGCAGCGGCTCTTCAAAAAGACTTAGACATCTTTTTGAATAAATCGGTTTGAGAATTGAACCTGTGCGATTTTTCATCCCTTGCTTTCCCGTGGTTTGAATTTGTTGCATTTTTGAATTACGCATTGCATTATGGCACATAATAATATTTCATTTTGTAGCCGTTGTTTTGTCATGTACCACGAATTTACCTATAAACTGTATTACCCACTTTTCACCGTGCCTTGTTTCCTATCGCATTGAATATGACATTGCAAGGGTGGTGAATACCTACAACAGCGATTTCTGTTGTAGGTTTAACTTACCCAGGAGCCCGTTCTGTGACCATATTAATTGTGATTGATACTAATGATTTATTCACCTAAAGATGTTTTTCATCGCGGGATCGAGATTGTCGGATCGGTCCGCGATGGGGACGACTTGAGGCATGCATTTCTGATGTAGAAGTGTATTTCTATTCATTCATAATTTTCATATGTACAATATAACTTACTAGAATGTTGCAGAATAACGAGCACGAACACCGAAATGAGAGCAACGAGCAAACACTCGGGAAAAAACACTACATAGGAAAAAAAAACTAACAGTGAGTGCCGTCCACCAGGCGTTCATTACGTCCGAGAGGAGGCTTTCTCGCGTTGGCTGGATCAAACAGTCAGAGGAGCTCTCTTGTAAAAGGCATTGAATGTTTTATCCATGATCAGTCACTCTTCTATACTTGTATTGTCAACATTGACTAGTCTATGTTTTGCTCGCTGTGGGCACTTCCGAAACGTACCCACAAAACGTTATTACGAAGGGAGCGCAGTAAATGAGTGTCTTGTGACACCCCTTATAACACATTACCGCCATACCGTACCTCGACAACATATGCTTGGCGTAGCAGCGAAAGCGATGATATTTCAGAACCTCAAGCAATAGAGGCATCTACTCAGCAAGTGCTGTTTGGGAACTGCTCTCGGAAGTAATCATGTATCTACAAACCAGAGAGGCCGTCAATGTGCACCTTTCGGCACTTTGCTGAGGGTCAGGTGATGTTTGGGCAAATGAACGCTTTAGAGAGCATGACTGGATAGTAATCAGAGATCAAACAACTTTTGGGAAGATATCAAAGGAGAGGGTTGAGATTAGCACAGAGAAAAAATGCGTTGCTGAAGGATTGGACCGGACCTAAATAGTGCTTGGACCACAGCTAATGGAACGAATCAGAACAAATTCGAACTCAGTTATAGTTGGGAACGAACAGGCTTCGGGTGTGGAGGGGAACAAAAGCAGTGTTCTTAACAGCAACCAATCGACGGATTTGAAGCATATCTCAAAATGTGTTCTGCAATGGCATATTCATCAAGTTTCCTATGTGCACCGGTGTTTGAAAGACATTTTCTTCTAAATCCAATATTGATGGAACGTCGTCACCTGGTACGTTATTCGCCCACCGTTCACTTGTAACGCTTGTCTTGAAGTCAACAATTTAATAATGACAATAAAAATACGAATAATAAAAAACACAAGTCAACAACTTTAGAAAATTCGAATTCTGAATATGCTACGAAAATTTCTTAATGCGAAGATATCTGTTTGCGCCGATCTCAGTCCTGCATCAAATAAAAAGAAAATTTCATGTATACTGTCTTGGTCTCCTGAAGATTTTGTCGTTCCAGCCCGAGCGGCGGGAAATGTCGGGCGTTAAAAGCAAGACGGAAATTTACCGCATACTGTACGAAATTCAGGAAGGAGAGAATATTGGCGCATTTACAAATGTATTGCCAGACATGAAGTCTCTCCAAACGCATTGTCAAACAAACCTCTTGCAACAACAACAATCTTGCCAATTGTATCGCTTCACGAATTTTGCCAATTGTATCGTCTAACAAGCAGGCTATCAACCGCGCAGAAATTCCTATATCATCAGGAATTGTGCCACGATACCATTCTCCTGAGTCTGCTGCCATTCTAGCTGAGCCATCCGCGTCGACAAATGGCTAAGCCTCCATCTAAGAATGAAATGAATGCGTTATCAAAACACCATGAAATGTATCGCCAACAGATTCTCCCGCCTTTTGCATTGCCAAACTGAGTCTTGACCCATTCTCCTGGAAAATGTATTGCCATGCAAAATTTTAAATGTGTTGCGTATAACGTATTGCCAAACAGATTCTCTCGCCGAATGTATCGCCACTGAACTCCAGAGTAGGGAAATGTTCTGAGATTTATGAAAACGAATAATGAGGCGACTTAGTTTCTTTTGAAAACCTTTAACGCTTATGAGCATATGGGCACTACTCCATATTAGAGTCAAATTCCACCTCCCCACTGCCCACCTTTGCTCTCAGTTGAACGTAAGACACTTTACCTTTCTTGGTGTTGCACACAATTAATACATTGTAATGAACATTTGAATAGCTTTCGCCTGATCTAAGCACTAATTTTCATCAATGTTCGACCTTTCTTAACCTGTAACACAAATTCCAGATCATCACATCACTGACAAACCTTCCAACATTGAGGAAACCAGGGGTGGTAGTAAACTTACTGAAACTGCCAGTTAGCGAATAACATTAACTGGCAGCTAACTCCCAGCTTACGGGGAACTGCGGGAGGGTAATGTAAGCTTCATTGGCCCGAACGAGATTCTCTAAGTACGATGCTTAAAAACTATGGCGAAACGGGGACCATACTTGTAGGTAAACTCACAGTTCGAAAACGAACTATGAGCTCACCGTCACGTTGAACTTGCTGCCAGTATGAAACGACGAGGACGCGGTGAGCGAAAGAGCGTGTGCGGCGCACGAGACGCAGACGGCGATCTCGTCGTTTCGCGAAAAAGTCCTCCAGAGGACTATTTGCTCATGGTTCGGGTTCATCGTTGTAGCCAGTCGAGCTTGCACTGACTCCTTTTTGGTGAAGACACATTTCCGGGTACACCCAGCTGATCGATGTTCCCACTGCCTCGATCACCATGACCTTCCGTCGGAGATCATCGGTGACTCCAGCCTCCTGGTGGCTGATTCCGACACCTGAGCCCTACTCCTTCGTAAATTAAATCCCACATATTTCATGGGCATGGAACTACATCTTTGAGCTTAATGCATCAAAGTTAGGTTATACGGGAAGAGATTCACTCACCGCTTCGGGTATGATGACCACATAAGGTCCCGTTTGAACTCGAATCCATGGTTCAGAGGTATGTCGGCATACTCCGAGGACAACGAGTATCCCATCTGTGAAGGTTCGAAACCTCTAAGAGTTTGCAGGTTTTGCAAGAGCCTCATCATCCAAAGACCACAGTTGTCAGTTAGCTCCAAGCTAGTTCAAGGTTGCAAACCAGAGCTGACAGTTCACCGCGACCTTCTGCTCATCGTTTCATCGCCGTTCCAGGAGGTTTACTACCACCCCAGCTAAACAATTTTGGGCATTTTGTATATACCAACCGTAGCACAAAGAAGAGAGACCAGGAGTGGTATGCGTGATCCACAAAACGCCATTTAGTCACCTGGAGATCTAATCTTCGTGTTCAGTACGAGAAAGAACCGCGCTGTACAATTTTTGAGAGGATTCAACGACATCGTATTCGGCCCCGATTCAGAAGCGTATCGTAGTGAGTTATTAAAAATTTTCAAACCTTCTTCTTCCGAATGGGCCCTTTAGACGACAGTTTTATATTAAATACTTCGTAGCCGTAATTCATCATTGTTGGTTATAGAAGTCGAAACGCGCAACATTCACATCCTTCTATGTGAGTCTGTATAGCTGTCAGCAGAAGCATCGTAACACTTGTACATCCAGAGGGCATCATTGGTCACGCCCCTTTTCTGGTTGAGCCTAAACACCCCTCCGGGGGTTATTTTAAGTGCTGGGCACGAAAATCCTAACAATTTCATATTATAGCCGCACTTGATTGCAAAAGATATGCACAGGATAAAATATCTCGCAGAACTTCCTGAATTTTCACAGAGGGATCATTTGAATTGCTATACATGCTTATACCTTACTGCTAAAACTAACACTTTCTTCCAATTTCTTACACAACCGCACATCAATCTCATGAAAACGAGGGTATGGTACGAAATCAATACGATATTCAATGTATACAAAATCTATAGTACGATGTTTGTATTCAGGACATCGAATAACTCCCACGTAGAGATTCTATACCTACTTACAGTATACATGTCGTAACCCCACAAACGCAGATGATTATCGCTTCGCTAGCACAACCCTTAGGTTTTTCTCTCATACTTTGCATTTGAGAAAGAACTCCCCCCCTCTCCACCCCCAAAAAAAAGTACGGTGCGGATGCGTTTAGGCACGCCCACCGAAATTTCATTTAAGTGGCGGACATCAGAAAACGACTGTAAGTCATTTCTACCAGTTTAAGCAATGGAGTGGATAATTCCGCTGCTAGTAAACCTGTTAGAAAATAAGATTTGGTGCACTGCGAGCTGCACACTGCGAGGTAGGCAAAAGAAGGAAAATGATGTGTCAACTAGGGTCACTGTCGTGAACTCAAAATTAGGAATCTCATTTGCCCCGCCCATTTGTTTCGCAAAATATTTGGCTTTAAATAAATTTTTTCGACTTTTTTGCATGGAAGCATGCACGCACATATACCACTTCCACCAGCGGCGTCTCTTGATGATTCCAGTCAGGTAAAATTCCCAGAAATTTCAAAGCAAGCAATGTGACTTCTATGAGGAGTTTCGTTTAAATAAAAATTTATTCGAAATCTTATTAAGAAATAGAAATCAGAAAGCACCGGCATGATTAAAAATCCATTTGAAATGGCTATGTAAGCACGACCATGGACAGCATGTGAAGGAAGCCATCTCCACGCAAGAAAAAAAAAACATGAGCCGAAGTGAGCATCAGTACGGATATTATAGACCAGAACGAAGAAAAAATACAATGAAGAAAAAAAGGAAAACGCTCTACAACCATGTAACAGCAGTTACCTATTCGACTATTATAATTCGAACATTCCTAGAAAAAAGTCTCGGTGAATCATATTCACTTCAAACGATGTCGAAGAGCACTAGCGAGTCAAAATGGCTGGCAAACACTTTCTGGAAGTGAAAATATTCAGCAGTAAGCGCTGCATGGATCTTTGTGCTAGAACCAAAAGCCAGGGTTCTATCAGGCTTCCGTAACGTGAGAGATGTTCTTACGGTGAGTACTGTCAATCCAGAAACTTGTAGGGATTCCTGGGACAGAAGGATCTCTGTTCGACGTTGAATCATAAAATTTTCCACTTACATCCCAAAGATTCACCCATTGACAGTTGCCAATGTTCAAAAGTTCAAATTTGGCCCGAATGAAGAGCGGGAATTTCCGGATCGACAGTACGTAGTACTGAGCGGCCTTGGCTGGATTTGTGCCCTCCACTCGAACCAAGTGCACCTGCAGGGTCGCCCATGGAACTCCTTCGGGGCAGCTGCTCTGATCGACTGCCCCGTTCCTCCAGGATGGAGATCTGCGCCTCTCGATGTGGCCTTATCCAAGAAACCTATCGTTAGCTCCTCTGTTCTAGTTCCTCCTTCTGCGTGGCTCTATCTGATAGGATAGTTCCATTAGCCTTCGTTGATTGTCGACGACGCGGAAATTTCTAATGAAATTCTGCGTCTCGAAGATTTTCTTCTGCTCCATTTGTGTAACTGAAAAAGAGGGAAAAAATGATTTTTCACCCGCGACCCCAGGAAATTTAGCCAACGTACCCGAATACCTAGATTTGCATTGTCGAAAACTCCGCAGAATATTTGCGATCATGTGCTGAAATTAAACAGCATTAGGTTAACCTGCAGGTAAGATGAAGCTTTAGAAACCCACCATTTTCTCGAAGTTCACTAGCCCGTTGTAGTACGTTTTATTGCCCTCGTGGATGAATGTTAGGTCTTTCAGTAACAGTGGAACGAACGGAATCAATGGTGGTGACATCTGAATAGAAAAAAAGCAATTGAATTATATCACATGCACACAATAGCCAACACAATGACGAACTAACAGTAATAAATCTAGTGATATGCTGTTTTTATAACATTAAATCAGGATTTTCTAACAAATAATAAGGATGTTGGTGTATTTCAGACTAGAAGCAGTAATGTACTACACGACTGAATGAAGTATTCATTTCACGAGAAAAATGAAGTATTGCTTTCACAAGAAAGATGGCGATCCCAACATAAGAGCAACTTATACTAAATGCGCGCATTCCTCGCACGTAAGATATCTACAGCAAAACACGAAACCTAAGGTATTATGAATTATTATGTTCATTATTATTATTATAAACACTTAATTGGTCTCTAATGGTGGAACATTCGATTTTTCCATTCAATCGAAATCGAATATTCTTTCGTATGTCGAATGCTTGGAAGAAGTGGAAAACTCAAATGTTCCAGCATTGGCGGCCAATACAGTACTGTACAGAAGAGAAGAAGGGCACCACAGCTTTCTGAATCTCGAACTCCTGGATGTTTAATTCGTCTAATGAATTGGTAATTGAAGTGACAAAATTATTCGATTTTCACTCACCGATTCTTAGTGGGATGGTTGGTTGCAAAAGTTTTGTTTTCAAGAGAAGACTTACAATATACATATATGAACAATAAATAGTTAAGTACTAAGAAATGGCTCCGGCTATAGCTTCGCGTACATAGACTTCCCAGAAAGCCTTGCACCAAACTTCACCCTTTTCCCAAATAATCAAAACATTACTGTCGATGGATGAAATCTGGTCTACCATTTTTAATATGTAGTTGAGATAAAATAGATTATTCTACCACATGCGGTTGCCAAAGAATTTTAATTCAAGATCGATTGCCAAAGAATTTCAATTCAAGACCAAGAACCCCCGGGTTGAAGTTTAAATTCTAGTGCAAAACTTTCGGACTAACTCAAGATCTATTGTGATACAAGACCGTGAATGTTTATGCAGTCGACGAGATACAGTCAGATAAAATTTTTTAATGGAATTTCTGAAGCTCTTGCGAGACAGAAGCATGAGAGCAAGCGTTGCTCCTCAGATCAAGAGTAAAACCCCACGTTAAAACGTGAAAATTTACTAACCTTAGCTACAAGAGCTCGATAAGGTCGATGATTCCTAGAGGGATCCAACAACGACTCGAATTCGGCAAATTGTCGTCGAAGTTTGGCAGGAAGACGCTTCAATGCAGAGAATTATAGGAAGATATGCAAGATTTTAAAAAAATATGCTAATCCTTTTTTTCTACATGGGATAAAACGATTTTTGGTATACGAATACTTCTAGAAATGTTTGGCTATCAAGGCTGTCACGAGTAAGCAAATACTGACGGTATGATGGTATACGGATGACGGTCTCATCCGTATACCATCGAGTAAACACAGCTCAATGTTAATTATCCAGTAAAATTGGTGTATCTATCCTCCGCTCCCGAGAATGAAGGAGCAAATCTTTCAAAACTATTGTAAACCGTCAACGAAAACTTTGCATTGGCTCATTTTCAACTCTTACTTGAATTATAATTCATTAAGCGTTCGCTAATACAAACGATTATTGTCGTTCCCCAGAAATTGTACGGAAAACAGCGGAAACTCCCTACTCATTAGCAGACCCCAGTTGATAGTGCAGTTGCGCAATGAAAGTCGTCATTTTCTCAGAAGTATCAACTGAACTAATCATGTGCGAAGAAAATTTGAATGAAGGCAAATTCACCTCCCAAAGATGAGTAAGCCGACTGACAGCGATGTTACTGAGGCCCAGTGTGATTGCGAACAACGTCATCAAATCGCGATTTTCCTTTGCACTGGAATCGATTGTAGTTTAACTTTAGCAGAATGGAGAAGCCTTGAGACTTAAAATAACTGTAATACTCACTACATGGCAATTTTGATGAATTTCCTCAGAGTATTGACCCGTTTCTGTGGAAGCGCCAGAAGTACCTCTGTCGTCGCCCAGTACTGAACCTCGTTAAACCTAAGGAGAAACGCGTGAGAGGGGAAAACTTAAGTGAAGTGACAGCCAGAAGTACCTTCTCATCAGCAGATCTAAGTTGGATGGAACTCGTCCGGGGAACTGATCACGACCGATCACTTGAGTCACGAGCTCAATTTCGTCTGTCGCCTAAAAAGGGAACTTGAAAGATTATGGCATTCCTTTCTAGGAATTGCAGTGGGACACAAGACATCTTCTCCTAGAACCCTGAGGATTACCCTAAGCATTACAACGAATTACAGGAGTAGTACCAAATATACGCAAACAAAAAAGGTTTCTGTTCTTTTTTAAAATAACTTAATCACCATTAGGTACTGAGGTAGTGCAGATTAACTATTTACAACATAATTATCAGTGCAATTTGAGATGCTTTACCTCAAAAAGCTGTGTGTGCAGCACGAGCAGCTGCTGCGCCAACTCATGGCTACCAACGTACTCCATCACCGAGGCATGCACAGACTCAACAGGGCCGTTCTGGTCAAGTTGCGGGACCTGAAGAAATATGAGGCCTCGTCCTCCAAAAAAAAATTTCTTCTGAGAAATCAGAATTTCAAAAATTTGGGTAATATGTAGCAAATCTTACCAAAGAATCAATCTCGTCCTTGCTGACGACGTATAGCTTGCTATTCAGCGATAGCATCGTCGCTATACTGACGTCACCATCGTAGAACACAACTTTTTCTGGAAAAAATCATTTCAACCATGTGACGTGGTATTCGACTAATCATTCCCTACAAACTATACAACTCCATGGAAAACAACGCCAATTGCATCTTCAAATGCTGTTATGCTCCATGTAGATTATTGCACCCTATGGCGACGTTGCTTAGGCGATATCAATTTCGATAAGTATCGACTGATAGTGGCTCGCGCGGCCGCGCACGTACAGTTCCGCCCAAAATCGATATGTATCGGGATCGTTGTCGCTGGTGGGGGCGACACAGGGCGCTACACTCGATGCCAAGTAATGTGGCTGTGTCCAGAGCTCATCATGTTACTTTGTGACTTCCAAAATTTGTAGGAGAAAAACTCCACGATCTCATGGATTGGTTTAACTAAGGACTAAAAGTGGACTTTCACTTTCAGGCCTGTGCTATTTCAAAAAAAAAGTTTTTTAAAGTAAAAACGCAGTTGCCAGCAATCTGCAATAATGCAATAATCTTTTTGATCAAGAAATTAAGGGGTGAAACCCACAAACCTCCACTACTTTTCACCTCGACCAACGCCAACTCTTCTCCATGAGAACTCCTCAGCCGACTCCGAACCAGCTCACAGATCTCCGTCGCTGTCTTGTCCATACGAATCGGCAGTGCGAAAGATGTCGTATCCGAGAGATGAATGATTTGGTTGCCTGAAAATACAGCCGACTAACAGTTGTCCTCTTGTTTCTTGACGCTTCGAAACGTACATATATCGCTGGGCAGGACGGGATTCGGCGATGGCGCCATGGTGGACAGCACGCCGCATTCGAGAACAACGGCAGGATGACGGGCAAGAGTACGTCGGGCTTCTTCCCTCAGGTCTCGCAAGGCTGATATGCGCGCGAGAATCGGGCCCATGCCGGGGAGTGTTCGATGGTCTTCCAAAACGTGGCAGTACAGTTCCTAAGGAAATTTTAGCAATATTAACAAGTCTTGAGGGAACGATTATTTCTAAAGTCAAACCTCCACAAAAGCATTCGCTGCGGGATCCAGGAAGTAGTGGATCCCCAAGGCATTCACCCACAACCAGAGAAACGTCACCACACGCCGTCGAGCAGATAGGCGATGTTCCAAGTCATCCATCACCACCAGAGGATCCGAGTGAGGCTGAAATTGTCATCAAACTCTGAGGATATCCCTACATTGGAGAAAGGACCAGGATTTTACTTCAGCAGCTCGTGAATAATAGTGTTTGAGGTAGTTGCAGAGCGTATTGGTAGGGAGGTAAATGATGTGCGTCAGCACGAGGTCCTCCAGAAACACGTCTAGTTCAGCACCATCTTCCTGAGCGTCAACGCGCGTCTCGAGGACGTACTCCAACATCTTCTCGGCTAGGCCAGCCATCACAGAGTAGCTAGAAGAGGGAGTATAATACATACTGGTTTGGTTTGCGGGTAATTATTACAAGTAGAAAAATGATGGATTGAATTCTTTTGGTGGGGACATAGGCATAGATAATTAATACTAAAAAGTCTAAAAATGATGGATTAAATAATTTTTGGTGGGAACAAAGGCAGTATGGTAGTCCAGAATTAGAACTTGAAAGAAAAACCGGCTTCACTGATGGAATCAGATGGTGGTTATATTTTACCAATTTAAATATGTACTGGAGTAGTACATGGTTCTAAATCTAAAATATGAGTTCATCCGGAGCTTTCAAGGATGCTCATTTTAAGCAGAAAATTCACTATGTACATTTGGTACAGTTGGAGTTCATTAAGAAAGTATTAGTAGAGAGCAAAAATAGCATGATCCCAGTGACCATACCAACTTGACATTTTCTTCTCCCCCTTAATGTTGATTTACACACCACAAAGTCATTTAATACTAGTTAATATCTAACACTGGCTCCGTCACCACATACTTACCCAAGAAGGGGAGGAGAAATATTAGCTCACAGCTCACCGTGCCTCACAAGGGAAGTGCAAGAGGTTGAGCTCAGAGATCGAAGTGGAACCTATCTAGATCCGGATGGGAATACTCATGGTAAACGTGGGCCCGGATGCATCATTGAGATTACCCAAGGTAAGCGTGTCGACGCACATATTAACGATGAGTAACTAAAGGTGGTCTCGGCACGTACACCCTACTAATCTCAATGATGCGTGCGTCCTGTTGCAACGCACCCAATTCTAGCCTTTAACTTGCAGCCATCCCTACATGACCTGTGTATACCCAGCTGCTGCCCATATTTGACCATACCGAATGGTATGAAATTATCTATTTTTCCAATGATGCATCTGGGCACTGATTTCAGGCTTTGCCTAAGAAGACGCTACAGCTGCTATAGCATTTCCGCCCTCAGGGCCTAAGAATATTTGGTCTCACATCTATAAAACAGTATGCACCAGCATTACTCATGGAAAAGCATAGGTATCCTTATACCCATGGACAGCAGCGTAGTAATGCATAGGTAAACATCCTGATTGTTGCCAAGTGGTGGGTAAATTTGGTTAAATTGTGGAGGGAAGGGGGGGGGGGGTGTTAGCAGGTTCACTCTGGAAAATCTCAATGATGCATATCAGCCCAGGCATGGAGTGTTGGAAGTGGGTAACACGCTGGATCAATACTTGGCAGCTGCTCAAGGGTTTGGTATCCCGTCGATACCCTTCGCTTTCCATTTTTGTATTCCTCTTCCCAAAACCCAGAGCCGAAATTCTGAGCAGGCTGTAGCATTTTGTTAGGCAAACGTTTCATTTCAATCTGGTGGGTTGCCGTCCTGCAGTCGTGCCTTGGACATTTTATTGTGGAGAAAAATCTCTTCATACCACTGAGTTCGCGAAGTTGAATTACTAGCGCTACTGCGGAACCAACAAGCAAATCAACGACCTATTCAGTAAGGCATTTGACCTTTGCGTACTTAGATTTTTAATAATCAAGAGGATTTCTATCTAAGTATTTAATTGTTTATCATCTCTTTCATTTCATTATGTTTCTATATCCTCATGTTGTTCAACGAAAGTGTTAAGAAGAAATTCAAGACGAAGGAAAAACGAAGGAAAGATGAACGACAAAATAACAAGTGCAAAATCTTGCTCAGGCAAACGGGATCAACCCCTTGAATTATGTACTGCGTACCGTACAATTTCCAAACAGGTTATTACCTATTTTACTACATTATTATTTATTTTATTAACGTTTATTAAGCATAACTTGCCCGACCTCTGCCTGTTTAACTGTTTAACCTCAGTTATCGCTCAGCGTTCCTGTTCTAACTAATTTCAACTATACGTTTTGTTTTTCTTTTCCAACTGTCATGCAAATAATGGAGCACGCTTACGCTTACGCTTACATCTCCGTAGTAAATAAATAGATGAACAAATAAATAAACAGAACTCATGTAGCTCCAGGGAGGTGAATTTGAGGATGTAGGACCAGGCTTCTCGTAGGAGGCTTGTCATTCTCCCCGAGAGGACATCAACTTGAAGATCTGCAGGGAAATAGAACTCGGTTATTTTGTTGTTTTTACCTATCTGCTGAATTGACACTGTATTTCTTTTCAGCTGACTGCTAATTTTTCTAGTGCATTTCAACAGTTCTACAAATAAATAATCACAGTTTGAATCAGTAATTGTAAGCTACCTGAAACAGCAAAAGTTAAATTACAACCAAAGTTGTCATTCTCAGTTTTTGAGTTTTTTTTTCGAGGATTAATGAAATGAAGGGGCGAATTACTGTTAGTTTGGCTGAGATTCTTAGCATTTTATTTCGACAACTTCAACGTCGGGTTTGTAAAAGGAAATGCAGAAAATGATCACGTCCAGAAGATTCCACGAAGTTCCTATTTTGGAATCAGGATCTATTCATATTTTTTTAGCAACTCATTGTGGTATAGCCCACCTTGAGAAATCCTCCAGATACCTTTTGGTTTCTTGAAATCCAGCATTCAAACGAGACGACTGAACATACGAGGAAGAATGAAGAAAATTTGAAAAGCAAGGCATAACAAAGAAGTACCACCAATAACCGAAACCCTCATATCTTTAATGGTGCGGAATCTTGATATCAAAAGAAGGAAAATGTACATAAAACACCCATCTTAAGATTCTGAAGAACTGGAAAAACAAATAGCTAAAAAACAATCAATGGTTATCAGTGTGTCCGTGACGAAGTCCATGTTTTGCTGTGTAGACGTAACTGTTTATCAGCAGAAACACGTGCGTATTCTTGGAATCTTACTTTATTCAATGTGTAGATTGAAGTTCTCCTCTTCTTTACCTCCCTCTTTCCTCTGAGCTATTCTGATCCATCACATCCACGAAAAAGAAGTTCACGGTGACACAAAGGCAACTCACCAGCAGTGCCCTTTGCCGGTATTCGTCAAGCCTCCCTCTATGGCTGCTCCTCGTGGCAGGTTGATCTTCTCCAGCACGAGCACGTCTTGTCCGTGCTCTTTCAATCGCACAGTGTTCGCTTCAACATCTCGTAGTATCCTTGAAATAAGATTTCTAGAAATAATAATGTGCAATGGACAGGTAGTGGCAACAACTCTAATGTATAGAAATAGTGGGAAGCATTTGAATAATTCCACAACTGCATGACTACACATAAAGCTGTTTCCATTTGCATTCAATAGCTCCTTAAATTTAAGAATTAATTCCCTCAACAACACCCTTTTACAAAGAGATTTTTACGGATTAGTAAATGCAGAAGGCATCATAGTTTTCAAATGCAATTCACCCTTCGCAGAAAAAAAAAACACCATGGTTTAATTTCTCTTCCGATGTTGAAAAGGAGTAGATAATGGGCAGGCTAGATTTCTTGATACCTCTTTCTAAGCTTTCCTCTTCCGTCAATCCAAATGGGTAGAATTACCCGGAACGTGACAAACGCCTAAAATAAATAGTCTACCAGCAGACCACACCATCCCCTTTTTCATGAATTCTAGGTGAACTTGAGATGTTAATACATCTTCTTTGGTGAACCATTCATTCAGATGCCTCGGGCAACCCACTTAAAATCCCATGCAAGATTCATTTTTCTGTACAATCCATGCAACCTCGATGCATATTTCAGTTGAACCAGATGCATTTCGTGCCTATGAGGGAAACCGAAAGAAAACCCAGTTGCCAAATTTTCTATAATTCTTTTTTCGTTTTCCACGTTTGAATATAGGCAAAAAAAACCCTTTGGGTTGGGTTCTTGACGCTTTCGATGCCTTTAGTTCGTACTGCGTTTGTTGGCAGCTCATGTGGGTTCGAATACTGGAAGGATTTCGAAAACTTAACCCATTGACCGGCGTGGCTCCCCGCTTTTTGGTCGGGTGGGACCGCGCGGCTCACGGTGAGCCGCGCTTTTGTTATCAACTTCCGAACCTCATTTCTGAACTTTTTCGCAGTATTTCCATATGAAATAAGGACAAAACTCTGGAACAATGTCTCATATATTTGTGGTTCAAGAAAAACTTCTGTTTTATTGTTGCAAATACTATGAAAAGGAAGGGATTTTGAAATCGAGGAAGATTGTGTTAAATTTCTTCTGTTGTGCAGGGGAATAATCCGTGCAGAAGTCACATTTTGTGTACAGAATCACTTTCGTTACATTTAGTGTTTCCTTAGTCGTCAAGCTGGAGCCATACGAACGTGCTCACTCCTAGGCCACTTCCTTTTAACCCTCAAAACACCTTTTACGAACTTCTTTCGTCTTCAAAGGAAGCAAGAACCGTTCAGATTCTCCCCTTTTGTGGTCCGATGATGCTAGTAACCATGGTGGCTTAGATCTTAGATTATTTTTGCCCAACTATCGATTCTGGTCTAAATTTTTTTTATCGCAAGAGCGTGGAACCATGCGGGCGCGGCGCTCTCGAAAGGGGCGTTGGTCCCAGGCGCCAGACTCGCGAAAATGTGTGCGGTCGTCAATGGGTTAAATGAGAGCCTGCCTTTAAGTTACAGTGTCAAGACAAAAGCTAACGCTCATTTCATAAAAGTCTAAACCACATTTGAATTAAAAAAAACTGTAATTTTTGCATAGAAATAACACACAACCTTTGAAAAATCCCATAATACTGCCCCAGCTGCACGAAAAATGCAACGAAACGTCTAGAAAACTCATACCTATTGAAGTCGTGCTTGTCCACGGTGAGAAACTGCGCATGATCCTCGCGTAACGTGATTGTGGCCGCTCGCGGACTGTCGTTCACCAACGCCAACTTGCCGAAATCATCGCCTTCTTGAAGCGTGCACACTACTCCCTGAGAAACAGTTCCGCTCAGATCAGAAACGATCAATCAGAAAATCCTATGTTTTTTGAAGCAATGTGATAGGTGTAGAGAGCGGTCGAAATTGCAAGGATGACTTTTTACTCGATCGAAAATCAGGTCAGCGAAACGAATTTTCTCGCTTTGAAGCGTCAAATCTTCCGTTCGCAAAGGCGTTTCTTGATGTTTCTTTTTTAGCTGCTTGAACTGAATACCGCGATGGTATCGTGGCCAGAAAATCATTTTAATTCGATAAATTTTAAGTTCCAGTTTCTATCAACTCTGAACAAATTATATGACCGTTCCAGTTTTCTAGTGGTTTTCCCATTGATAATTACCGGTGAAACCAGTTGTTCATGGCAATAATACAAAAAAAGAACACCAAAGGTCCTCGTTTTCAACTTCAAAAATTGAGGAAAAATAGAATAATACAGCTAGAATAATGGCCAAACAATGGAATGCATCCGGAATAAGCCATACTAATGCGATATGACGATTTATTATACAGGGATCGGAAAGAACAGTAAAAGTGTAGGGTTGCCAAGAATCACCCGTGCACCAAAACTTTGATGCTAGAATCTTAATATAATTTATTACGCGTGCAGGACCCAACGAAATAATTGAGATTCTCCATGGTAAACGTATTAAAGTATCCAAATTTACCCTTCACCTGACACCCATCAGCATGCTTACCCATAGCTGACGTTGTCTGCAGAGTGGTGGGTAATCATACCCATGGGTACAAGATTATCCATCTTATCCATGTTCCAGGCTCATATCTCAATGACAGCGTGTGGATCCTTCAGTAATTAGGACTTACTGAAGTTTTTAGGAACACACTCTACCAACGGCCGGATGAACCATTGGGAGGATAGGTAATTATAATTATAACAATACATGGATAATTATAATTATAATAATACACCACCGGTATAATTACCCAGACGTTTTGGGGAGCATCTGGGTATAAACGATGTCACGTATGGGTAAACATGTTGATGGGTACCGAGAAATTGATAAGCTTGGCTATGTGGACATGTTTATCATGAGTAATCTCAATGATACCTCCAGGCACAGCCAGAAAGCAGGCGGTCAAAATTCCTAATAAAACAAAAATCAAAATCAATCAAAATAAAATTCTCGCAGGCAAAACTGGCCTTATAAGGAAAATTGGCCCTTGTGTCAGAGACCCAACCTTGATTTTTGATACGGACTGTGCGAGCCTTGTTCCTCAACAGCCAGCAAATAACAAAAACCAAAACATTCAAATGTGGTCTATAGGAAGCCATTCTCAATAATTGCGGAGTACGTTTCCAAAAAGAAGCTGGGTGCAGCATACATTTATTTTGTAGAATATGCACGGGTTATTTTTAGCCATTCTATGGTGGATCACGTATGTTAAAAAAGTTGATAGAGTTATTTAATGGTCGAGGTATTCATTGGCAATCCAGGATTTTCATGACGGATCTTGGGATGCGTGAAATAAGAGACTTAAACACTGGAAGTTTGGAATATGAATAACAGTTTGGAATTCTGGTAATTTACTAGACTAGACTGATAGTAAGTAACATAACACACAAGTTCTACATACTACATTCCGCATTCGGGTATCGTATATCTGGACTATATGGATCATAACAAATAAAAACTTAATAGAGCCGATAAAATTATTTGAATTCCCTGATATCCGCCTGATAAAAGCACACACATACTTTTTTAAAAGACTATCACATGGTGTGAACAAATATTGATAGGAGTGTTGAGATCGACACAATCGCAGCGAACAGGAAGCCTCTATGGCAGCAACTCATGAAAAAGCGTACACTCCGTAGCTGAGTACATGCCATAAAGGGGAATAATTCAGTTAATTCAGCTGATTAGCTGGGGATCTATTGAAATACTTGAATACTCAAGGAAAAGAAACATCGACAGCCTTTATCTTCGTTTGAAAATTCCTCATCTTCATTTGGAAGCCTTTCTTACTTTTCGTTGAAGTCACCAGGGAATCGAAATCACTTATAGACAAGATTTCGTGCGAATTTGGTGAAATATAGTGAGAAACTTAAGCGCAAAGAAAAATAGTGGAGATATTCTAGAATCTAACCAGAATCCTTCAAATCGTAAGAAAAGAGCGACACTATTGTGAATGGCGAAAATTCCGTACATAAACGAGCGACCACGCGGTACGAAGAGCGAGTAAGCATAGAATAAGAACACCGAATAAGGTCATGTTTGTCGACGAAACGGAATATGGGTAATTCGTGCAATTTCGTGCAAAACGCTTCTTGTTCTCAATCGTGACAGAATTAGAGAAAACACAGTTTGTGCTAAGAACTGTTGACACGTTTTAGTTGTAGACCCAACCCAATCTGTACTGTCTACATCCGCAGAGGCTTAAGAAGACCTAAAATCGTGCTGGGGTGATTAGTGGCAAACTTTAACAAAATGAGGAGATCACAAAATTTAGGTAAACTTCTTGAAACGGATGTGAAATATTCGCACGCGACTGCACATACAGCGACGGACAATCATAACTGCACCACAGAAAATAATGCCGCACTGCACCACCTACGCGGCGCGGCAAACCAGCACGGCATTGTGTTTGTCGGGTTTTGTTGGGGTTGCCGAATTGCCAATACTTCCACGGCCAATTTCTATGTAGCTATGCACACATATAAACATTTAAACTGGTGCTTATAAAGAAGAGAGTCCCGACAATGACACCGCACCGCATGGGTAACGCGGCGCGGCTTTGCTTTTTGCGGTGCCGGGTTTGTGGGCATGCGTCAACTTTGCTCTGTTCTTCTGAATGTAGCGAAAAAGTTGAAAAAACAACCAGATTTGATTTAGTGATTTATGATTGAAGGGGTGAAAATTAGCTCATGGGTTTCGGAACTAATCTTGACTGAGAGGAAATCGCTTAAAAGTGAGTCAAAAAGGGCAAAATAAACAGTAGGAGGCATAGAAACTCGCGTAAAAACTTAGGACAGACTATATTTTGACACTACTTGCATGAATTTCGTGAAAGAACAGATTTTACTGCAGAAGATGAGGAAGTCAGATATCCTCTCAGCATTATGAAGAGTGTCAGGAAACAATGCGCTGTTTACTCAATGGATTATCCTTAATTTCTATATTAAAAACTGTGTACCTTGCCATGTATACTGACGTCAACGCTGCCACGCAGAATGATGTACCAGTTCTTGCCCGGATCTCCTTGATGGAACAGCACTGTGCCTGAAAGGGAGCACGTGTACGACTAGAATGAGTACGTGCAGAATTTGATGATGGCGGGATGGAACGAGTTTATTTTACTGGGACGGAGTGAATAGTTCTCATAGCCACGACGAAAAATGCTGTAATATCCGAGAAATTGTGCGGATAATTACCCTCTAATTACAACATTAGAGAACCAGTGCAAGCGATAGTGGCAATTTCTTCACGATCTTCGCCAATCGAGTGGCATAGAGCTGGAGAAGAGAGATAGGAATGTAGCCTTCGTCGTTTGTGTTCTCTTCATGTTTATATGCACTCTTTTCGCTTTTTCTGTAGGGAAACAATGACGGCGAGGAAAGCATGTATGGTTGATCTTCTTCAATATTAGGATGTCCCTCTTCCTTGTCAGATTCCGTACGCTTTTGCTACACTTCAGGCGAAGTATGGCACCCTGCGTCACCATCGTCAGCGACAGTGATTCCGATCCTTATCGATTCCGAGCGCATCATCGCCCGTCTCGACAATCGATAAGTATTAAAATCGAATGTCGCTTGAATGACCGCAAATCAGAGTGCTATACTCCACGCTGGTTATAACGGTACCCTAAAGCAGTCGAAAATCGCTGACGTCTGTGTAGCGTTCTACACGAATCCGAGAACTAGGGCCGTTTAGATGGGCATAGCCCAATTTTGGAGAAAAAAAGTGACAAGGTAGTGTAAGAAAGGATTGTCTTGCAATATCAGCGTTTTTTACGGGGTACTGCTTCAGAGTAATGAGATCAATATATGGATTGCTGCTAGCGTAGAAATTGATCTTGAAGCTACAGTTGATTTTGTACTACTTCTATAACCAAATAAAAACTGACTTACTTAGTTAAGTCGATCAATAATCTAGGGAACATTCATAGGAAATTTATTTAGGAAATGAAATGTTTCATCTACGATCAAATTGGTCACTGTTGCTATAACATTGAAATTTTAGATTCACTCCAAATATGACTACTATTTTGTCTAAAGCAAGGATAAAGTGGTATGCGTTAATTAATCCCGTTTGTGGGATGCGCCCGCCACGCATTCGGCTTCATCTGAGTATTTTATCTAGTATGCTACATTACTACAACTAGGACCAAATAAAAAACAAATGAATCAACTAATTAGTAAATTGGTAACTCATTTCGTAGCATAACCCTGAACTCACTCACCTGCATGCGTATGATGCTCGTAGCCGATCACCGTGGCCAGCTCTCGTTTCACCATGGTGCTGAGGTGTGAGAGGGCTTTCACGTGCAGCAACTCTTCGTACACCAGTTCTAACTCTTCTGGCGTGCGATCCTGTGGGCTGAAAAAGGGGGTAATGTTCAGATTTCTTCAGGAAATAGAATGAGATTATAAAAATCAATAAGAGTTCAACAAGTAGTATAGAATGAGATTATAAAAATCAATAAGAGTTCAACAAGTAGTACAATAGTACAATAGTTTCGTTCTCTATTCTGCAGAATTTTCATTTCATGACGCATCATCACCATTCAAGTTAAATTGACAGTATTGTTAGTTTTATGAAAATTCAATGGCAACACTTTATTAAACCATTCCCTTTGATTTCTTCAAACTACCTTTTTATTGTGGCCAGCTGCTCTGATTTCATGCCACACTTTGAGTGTAAACGATAGATAAACAAGCGCAATAAATAAACAATAGTTAGACAAACAAGTGTGAGAACGTACAGTTTCTTGAGAATCATTCGGAACAGAGCATCGGGACCAACAGTGCTGAGAAAAAACACGGCGCTGGCGATATCTTCCCGACTCGGCACCTCCTCCTTTAGTCTGGGATCGGCGAGTGGAAATCTTCCTGTGGTATAATCTTATTAGTAAGGTCTGAATAGTTTCACTTGGAGAAATAGTTTAAGACACCTCTGATAAAAAAAAGGTCGAAAAGGTGAAAGCTGAGGCATTTTTTGCTGGGGAACTAGAACGACAAAGAGAATTGGGAAAGAAAAAGAAAAGCGAACAATTCCGGACACAAAAGAAACACAAAATTAAAGAGAATGTGTTTCTTAGGAATTCTAAAGAATAACCTAGGATATATTTACGTCATTTCATCAGAAACGAAAGTTGGAGAGGTATCAGAGAACTGGGGCGAGAAAAAGTGTACGTTCTTTTGAACAGGCAGGAGAGAAGAGAAAATGGTAGACGTAGAAAAGCGACTTCCGTTGTTTTCGGAGCACATGATGATACCGGATATCTATGGTAGGCTAAGAACTCGTTATGATTTGCGCATCTACGGAGATGTACTATGTAGAGGACTTAAAGAAGAAAGGGGTAGATCAAGGGTAAAATCAAGGCCATAAGGATAATAGTGGATGTAGTGACGTCATGCAGAGCTGCTTTGAGAGTACAAGAGTAATTCTTGAAGGATTAAGTAAGATTATTCATAACTTGTAGCATAGTTAATGAAAGACATTCTCAAACACTCCTCCTCCCAGATGAAAAGGAATTTCCAGCTTATTTGGATAAAAGTGCAGGGAATATAACTTCACCGATACTTATGGTGAATAAGATTAGTATTGGAGAGCATCTGATGTACTCTCACTCCATGCTTTCCAAAAGTTTTTTTAAAGCCATTTTCCAAGAGTTTTCACCACGAGAAAGAAGCGAGGCGCTCACCAGGTACTCCATTGGCCATCCGAAGATCTGTCCTTCCACCGTCTACCCATCGATAGCACACCAGTTTGTCCACGAACTGCAGCTCGCCAGTAACTAAATAGTCGCGTTTACTTGTAATTCTAGCCACAACACACACAGGGAAGCCGTTTGCCATACCGTGACAGATCACGTTGTGCTCTAGAAGAGTCTGCCACATTCCGCTGATCTAAAACAAAGCTCTGTGATGGTGAATAATCATTTAAAATTGCGATCAAGAGGGGAATAAGCCGCTATGCTCCTTAGTCGCTATTTATACCTCGCTTAAAACGAAATAAGACAACAATTTTGCCGAAAAAACACCACGAAGTTTCAAGAGGATCCATAAAACTGACCTTGGCAGTGACTGGGAGTGGTGATAAAACCGTGAAAGTTGTATAATATGGTGTAATTAGCGGTATCGGTGTAAAAATTTGCTTGGTTGAACAGTGAACAAATGATTATTCAGAAAATTATTAATTTTTGAAACACCCTTGATTTATCAATGAGCAAAAATCGAAATTGAAGGACTTCTGGTCAAAATTCTGCCTTCCAAACGATATCTTTCCTCGAATAAATCAATAACAGTATTCCTACTGAAAACCAGAAAGTACATACGTACAAGTGAAAGTACGAATAAAAAAAAACAAAAAAAAAATCAGTTGTACTTTTGTATCATTTTCGAATTCGTTACATGGCGTGTATTTTTTATTTTTTTTTCATCATTTTTGTATCCCAAGATAAGGCAACAAAAAACGCGCATTATTTTTGCACCAACACAATATTGTGTAACACACAATTATTGTAGATTTGTAGCCGACCTCACCCCTATTGGTCGATAATTCAAACTATCCAGTCGCAGGTATTGGTCGTGTCGCATCGTCTCATGGTTTTATTTTTACTTCTGTATCCTTCTTGATAATGGAGAGAAGCGTCTCTGATGATTCTATTCCGACGGAGTCTGCCTGAATTCTAGGGGAATGCGCGAGAAATGCGAGAGGAGAGCAAGCTGGATTCATTCGGAATTCAAAGATCAAATAACGAACTTGGATGAAATTTCAAAAATCTTATTGCTAGCGGAAACAGCTGGATTTCTCAGAGGTAACCTAGCCACTAAAAAATAGACCGGATCCACAAGAAAACAAATGGAATTCTGCGAAACATGGACATTCTATTAATTTGAAAGGGAACTTAGGTGGGAAACACCATGTTCATTCAGAATTTATCCTAATTTTGGCCAAATTTCTCGAAATGATTTAAAAAAGGCACGATAATGTCGAAGATCAGTTGGAATATACGAGGAAGTCAGCAGAATTCCGTAAATTACTACAGTGCCATTACTATAACACATGTGCAATCTTTTCTACCCGATCTGTTGCATGTTCTCATCATATTATTGTTTCATGACGGTGCATCCTTCATGAGGACCGAAATTCCCTCACATCTACACCTCGATTCACTTGTTTTTCTCACCTCAGAAGGTGTTGTCTAGAATTCTCTCACAGGGGTCGAGACCAGCTGGCCCTTGGCACCAGGTTCACTGATCGGTAACTACAGGAAGTTGGGTAAACACAGCGCCTTCCGTGGTCTGAATGACTTGACCCATCCCCGAACAACTACCTTCTGGGGCAATCGGGAAATGATTTAATTCGAATTCATCTCAATGATATGAGTCCGCACGTTCAGAAGTGATGCAGTCATTGAAGCTTGTGGCCTATTTCTTTAATATTCTTCTATTTTCCCTCGATTTACTTCTTTATTTTCATTGTTTTTAACTGTTCTGTGTTGAGCTGGTTGTTGCACGCCATTACATGGCGTATTACAAATAAATAAATAAATAAATTTAAGCGCGACATCCTCTAGAATTCTTCCGGAAAGAACATCGAATTCGAACAATTCGAATATTGGTGTTGAGTCGTTAGAAATTCTTCCACCTACATATTCTCACTTTAGAAAACTCAGGAGGACTAAAGGCGCTAAAGTCAAACCTGAAATCGCGACAATGCCGGCGAGTGTGCACCTGTGGAGACAGACAAATCCAGGAGCCAATCCACCATTTCGCTTCCGATCATGCAATCAGCGTAGGGCTGAAATCATTAAGTCATTTCTTTTATTACAAAACACAGGATATAATTTCGAGGTTTTCAGAAAGTTGTAGGACGTTTTCTGAAAAAAAAAATGCACAGATGATTTCTACGACCAGTATAAATGGGATTTCTCCTGAAACAATGTATGAAATCTCTGAAATTAAGGAAGTGCGGAGGCTGATGGTAGAAAAATAGAGTTTCATGAGTATAAAAAAGATGTTTGGACATAGTTTGAAAGCAAACACGCTTCTTTAGGGCCACTAAGCACAAAAAAGCTCACCACTTTATGGATGATCCGTTCGCGGATGAGATGTGGCGCTTGCGTGTACATCGCATGCTTGAGATGCGAACCAACTTCAAGGATCCGGGCCTCGAACGACTGGAAATAGGCCGCTATAGCCTCGTTGCTGACAGTCAGCATCACACCGCGTTGGGAAATCGCTTACAATGGAGTTGTTGAATTCAATAATGCTGCCCTGATCGTACGAGTGTTTTGGCAGCTGTTCCAGTTCGGCCTGCATCGCGGAAACGTCGAACGATGATGGACCTGGAACGAGAAAATCGAGTTTGTAGGAATTCCGGTAAATTCCAAGGGATCCAGATGATCTTTCTTGAGAGCAAACTTTCAGATAGACCCCAGATTTTACAAGAACCACTTACAAAAGTGAAATATGAGGGAAACAAAAGGTGAAATTGAGACCAACGACTTTATATGGACACAGAGCGCTGTCGAGTCAGCTACTATCATGTAAACTATGGTCGGTGATGTGACTGCCGCTGTGCTGTCAACAATAATCCACTCACGAATTATCATAGCCACTGCTACCACTTCTCGTATAACAAGTTCGCCAGCGTAGCGACTGGATTTTGCAAGGTGATCTGACGCCCGTAAAAGTTACGATGGTGCCAACCATCGGAGCAAAAAAGCCGCGTCGTGGACAGTGTAGTAATAGTGGTTGGGCTACTGGTTCATCTTCGCATCCTTTAACATTTATTTATTTGAATGAATAATCTCAATTAGACTCTAAAAGAAAAAACTAGAACAGAAAAAGATGGTATGCATCAGACTTCCTACAGGCTATTTATAAATTTATTGAGAATAATGGATCGTTTCAAGTGCTAACGCGCTTAGCACAATGAGACAGTCCCTGTTACACAATATAGTGTGTTTCAAAAATGAAACATCCCCCTAAACAGGTATTTTCTGTCCTTCAAAAGGTCCGAGAAAGTACCTTGTATTCACAAACTATGGCAGACAACAGTAGGCATTCGTACGTATTGCCTGTTTTTCTCTAAACCGTCCCCAATTTTCGCGCACCTTCCACACTTTTCTTTTTTTGTGGCGTTTCTTGAACTATCTTTACTAGTGAAACAGGCTCTACTAGGCATTTACGTCAACCGAGGCATTTCGGGCCCCGGTCTTAATTCAAGTCGGGTTTCGAGGAAGTCGAATATTTTTTTCGAGTCAACCGAAATATCAGCTCTCCGAAAAAACCTGGAAAACCGGTTATCAAAATACGGATCATTGGAAAAGGCTGCGAACAGAGTTAATCGAGATATCAACTCTCCGATAAAAATCTTACGCAGCCAAACGCTACGCAGCATGAACCGGCAAAATCTGGAGGATGGATACCAGGATCTGCTGATATGTTACAAGAAGAATATGTTCTCGAAACTTTCAAATTCCATCAAGAATTTAAAGGAATTTTAGCGTGAATAACGCGGAAACGTATAAAGGCATGAGAGATTATTTCGATGGAAACGCGCACTAGACAGCATTTCTGATTCCCTAACACTATGACCAATTACGTTCCTGTTCAATCACATTTATTCCACAAATCAGATGGATATAAATCCAGGAAACGTGGGTTTGCCTCAGTTAAGAAGGAGGTTTTCAGATTGCAAAGAAAACACAAGCGTGGAGTGGAAAATATGGTAAGATAAATTCGAGAGAAAAAGTGAAGCAAAATGATTGAAAAACTTGTGGTAGGACAAAGCAGTAACGGCGAGCTGTATCACGATTAGATCAGTAAATAAGGAGCAGTGTAACAGTAAACATTAGAAGATACTGGAACAAGTAAAAGTGATAGCAGCCCCCATGGTTTGTAGGGAGAATCATCTAAAGTGGTAGTCATCGAATGCACGTACATGGGATGAAGTGTGGCAAAAGAAGTGTGGAAGGCTTGATAAAATAGCTTCTCCTGGAATTTTTCAGCAACGAGTTACAAATGAAGGTGGTAAATATTATACAAAAGGCAGCAACCTGCTATAAAGGCGGCATACAAAATTTGGATGTGGTTGCAAGGAGGATCGTGTGAATTTTTAAATGATTTTTTTCTCGCTATCGCCTAAGAAAATGATAGAAGAACAAAATACTAAAAAAATCCGTTCGTTACTGATTCTTTCTTCGATATGTAGTGTCTGTTCAGCGGGTCTAATGTATAGTGATATGGTAGAGTTAATTGAATAAATAAGTAAATAGACTTCCAGACAGATGTTTTCGTGGTTAAAACAGAAGTTCAGAAAATCCAGAAGATTCCAACAGTGGCAAAAGTGACGAGAATAAGAGGTTTTTTTTCATAAAATGCCTCGAAATATCATGATTCTTGACGGCGCAACCACAAACCAATAGGCCTCACCTTCCTGATACTCAGGCGCATATGATAATCCTCCCGCGTTGATGCCGTTCACGTCTCCGTTCAGATGTGGATGGATAATTCCGCCGTCGGGTTGTGCGCGAGGGGCAACCAGATGAGAAGGAACTGCTAAAGAACAATTACAGTGCAGAAAAAAAGAAACCTTGCCGTTCCAACCCAAACAGTTCGGGTAATTTATGGATAAGCCGGTTCCTCCTGATGATTCGAAAAATGAAGAATTCGCAGAATGTCGAGTCTTGCACGAAGAATTAGTGTCGTACGGCGAAATAACGACGAAATTTCGCAATACTGAGTTTTTCGTGGATAATCCTCCAGTGGATTTACAGGATGGTCCACATGAAGTGTGACGGGCTTTAGGAAATCAATTCTCGGACATTTTCTCTCATTTTTTGTGCTTTCTATGCTGTTCTCCGCTTCTCCCGTATTTTCTAGACCTATTTTGGCCGGTATTACACTCTGTTTTTGATAAAGATGGTATCGCTTGAGGATCGTTCAGCAATAGTCGCCATGTACAGACGCAGGTCGTCAGTTTCCGATATTTCGAAGTCGCTCAAACTGCATCGGAAGCAAGTACATTGCATGACAAAGCATTTGAAGAGACGGAAGAAATTGAGTGTCGTCCGAGAGAAAGACCTGGACGAATTGCGCAAAGCCCTGCCCTTCGAATGGCCGTCAAAGACAAACTTCGCCAAATTCCTGGAAGAAGCATTAGCCAATTGACTAAGGATCACAAAGTAAGCCATTCAACTATGCAAAGACTGATCAGAGATGATTTCGAGTTGTATCCTTACAAATCCGCCAAAGAACAAAGCCTTACCGCCGAAATAAAGGCCTCAAGATTGTAAAAATGCAGAAAGATAGTGACCCTCACGGGCGGTGACAAGCTCGGCCAGATTCTCTTCACAGAAGAGAGGATATTCACCGCTGATTCATTACGAAATGCGCAGAATCAACGGGAAAGGATCTCCAAAAGCCGAAAAGGTCTAAAAAATCCATTTTCCAGAGTACAAGGTGGTGTGGGCTCGAATATGGGGCCTGGGCAAGAGAAGGCTTGTTTTGTCCAAGAAGGAGTTTAAATTGATGTCGAACTCTAGCGAAAGCAGATCCTGGAGGGCGCGATGATACCTTAGGACAGAGATAACGATAAGGGCTTTGAATGGACCTTCCAGCAAGATTTGGCACCAGCCCACGGCGCAAAGAAAAAAAAAACTTGAGTGGTGTGGGACCATTCTTTTGGGTTCCCGGACGAAGGAGTTTTGGCCATCAAACTCGCCCGATCTCAACTGTCTGGTCTTAGCTATCTGGTAAGTCCTGGAAGAAAATGCCTGCTCTTTCAAACCCAAGTCACCTTATTCGTTGAAGACAACCCTGGTGAAGGAACGGGACGAAATCTCGCCGAAAATCGTCGCCCACATCCTCAAAAATTACCGAAAGAGATTGGATGCTTGTACCAAAGCTGAAGGCAACCAATTTGAATGAGATGGATGACATCTTATGTAGAATTTTTTCGCCTATCAGATGAATGTAAAAAGTGCCTATTTGGATTGATTGGTGCAAAGTTATGGGTAGTTTTTCCCGTCACACTTCATGTGGACCACTCTATACATACATTATATAGAAAGGATATTCCGGCCAAAGACCAACAGTGAAAAAAAAAACGCTACCTTGCTCTTCGGACAGCATATCTTGCATAACAACAATAAACGACTGCAGATGATCGGCGTGTTTCTGAAAAAAAAACTGCAACAGTAGTAGTGTCGTCAATAACCTACTAGTAATACTGGAATGACAGCCTTGTTACCCTTGGCTGAGCTTTCGAACCTAATCAGCTCATCCAATTATTCCACTTCTGTTACACATCGCTGCTAAGCCAGGAATACTGCGTTGATGGACAATAATGCTATTGGCCTGCTTTTCCCTGTACTTGTTAAATTTGTCCAAACGAATCCGAGAGCAAAAAGCTGAGTTGAAATCACAAAAACGAAGAAGAACTGATATTGGAAAGCTTTGAAGGCAATAAAATCAAGGCTAGCTCGTGATTTCCACTCAGGACCATTCGTATCCCTATATGTATAAATCAGAAAAAAATTTACAGAATTTCCCGTTTCACGTATGTCTTATGAATGAACACAGGCGTCATCCGTGTTCTACTCTCGTGGCCTTTGCGGTGCCAAATTGTTGAGGCGTTGGTGGAGTCACTCCTGGTCGCCATTATCTATTATATTAAATTCTTATTTTTGAAAAATTGATCCAAAATAGGTTGAAATGAGATCGATGAAATTAAGTAATTAATTTAATTATAATACTTTGTCCTTGAAAACTGGATTGCTGAGGTTTTTCAGGATGGAGGACCCAACTTCCCCTTCCACTCCCTGTCCTCTTCCCCCCCGCCTTCTAACCTTCTGCTGCTGGTTCAGTGCTATTCGAATTTGCTTCTTCCGCGTAATATGCCGGAATTCTAGCGTTTTTAAAATTATTCGAGTGTTCGGACAATTCGGGTACTCAGATGGTTCGAACATTTGAACAATTAATTAAGCTGTGGTCATTTTCGAATTCGATTTCGAATTCGAAAATGACCACAGTTCTGAATTATTCAAGTGGCAAAATAACAATTTCTACTCGAGACCATTCGTATCAAAGATGTGAAAAATTGAAAATAAAGTTCCCGTTTCAGATTTTCCATTTGAGCAGTAGGCCTCTCCTGTCGCGGTGTCATGTGGTCTTCCGTTGAAGCGATGTATTTTCAGTAAAAGATTGTTCGTACTGATCTTCTTGAAGTTCACTAACCTAGGTTACTCATGATCATCATCTTTTTCCGCTCTATCGACCTTGTAAAAATCAATGCATCTGCTTTTTATCCATTTTCAGGATTTCTTCATCCTCCAGGGCTTGCCTAATTTTTGGTATGCACGTCCGTCTAAGCGATAGAAAGTGAAAGTCCATCCTAGTCTGGTTTATTCTTCAAAAATGGCTAGGCGGTTCCACTGAGAGGTGCTGAACTCAGGTTCCGTATTCTCGTGGGTGTAAAAGGTAAAAAATATCTAAAAATTCAGTGGTTGAAGAGAGGAATGGAAAAATACGTAAGCACAGTAAATAATACCGAACAAAAAATCCAATTACTTAACTAATCTGAATCTCAGTGCCGAAAAATTCAAATATTCTGTGAAGAGGGAGTCCTAGCAGACTTTCCATCATTCTTCAAAAGTCACATTACTCCTTTTTTTCAGTACGCAAACTATCGGCTCATTCGGAATTGAATACCCAAATTCGAATGAACTGAACCATTATAAATAAATATGGCAAACACCTGCCCAGAGAATTTTGGTGTCAAATCTGCGAATTCATGGCGCTAGTGAGGTGTATTCGTTTTTACCACACAACCGTACATAGAAATATTGGTAATAGTTCAGGGAAGTGCATATAGTACATGATTTTTTTTTGGTTGCATTGGACAAATATGAAGAATTGCGGGTAGGGAAACCAAAGCAAGATTGTCGTTAATAATCTATTCTCCTTTTTTGGTATCCGTCTACATGATCATTGGGAGAGTCAGTCGTAACCCTGACGCAGCTCAGACGCAAGTGAGACGCTCGCGTTTGGGGCCTCATTTTGACTGCATGATATTTACATTCAGTAAGTTCATCCTGCGTTAACTGGTCTTCATAGAGAATTTTCCAAGAAACGGGTGCGTGCGTTTGACGCACGACTGACGCACGCATCTTGTCTAGGTCACATTTTATACATAGAAAAACTCACATTATAAAGGCTAACGAAATGACGTTGAGAGATTCTAACGAATTCCGCTTGCCGAGTGACGATAGCAGAGCAACAGTGGCGGTCGATGTCAAGTTCACCGAATAGTGAGCCAGCCGACAAGGAGCACAATGGCACGGATTCTAATGTCTGGAAGAGAAGGTTGGATTCATAAGGATAGGAGGAAGGACATACAAATAAAAAAGCAATACGAAAATGTGAATCTCAAGTGAAAAATTCCATAATTGAACGGATGAAGAGACGACGACAAAGGGTCTACAGCAGTGCTGTCGCCAAAATGGAGCACGTTAGTGACAGCCGAATTTTTATGCATGAAATTCGATGCGCTACTGCATAGGATGCTCTCCTTGCAAAGTTCGCGTGGGCTTCAGTAAGGGAAAGCATTGAGAAACCAGGGCCGAATTTTGCGTTTGCTGAAGAGCCGAGATCAGACTTATTCTTAGATCGGAACAGGTAACCTGTTCGGAGCACAAAATGGAGCAGTTGTTTCCATTACATATTTAGGGAGTTTAAGAAGTTGAGTAGGGTTTGAACTATCGACATTTTCTATATTTTATAATTACAATAGATAAACAGGAGGTACGGTCTCACAAAATCCCCTCCAGTTTTGCGCAGAGAGCGTCTTCGAGGTGCTCAACACGAATATTGTATGGCTTTTCATCACAGGCACATTTTGTGATGCTACGGCGGGATTTTTATAGGTGATCAGGAAAAATTATAAATCGATAGAAAGGTTGTGCCACATAAACTACTGATAACCATGATCAGCATCTAAAAATACACGTTCTATTTACAGGAAAACAACCTTCCCCTTTTTGCCTTGTAATCTCTCGCAAGTAAATAAAGCAAGATTTTGCCGTCAAATTCCTGCTATATCCAGCGATTTCCTCTTGAATTCCGGGTGACTTCGGCTTATCTCCCCTTCGCATTCCCCATATTTTCTCAGGATCCAAACAGAAACCACAAATGAAGTGGGTTGTGAACAGTTAGACAGGTACTGACTGAGCAAATTCTCACAGCTCTAACACATAATTGCTAGGAATACGATTCAGAAAGAAAATATTCTACCATAACAGGTTGATTCGCTCGAGAGGATCTGAGAATCCTGTTCAAAGTACAGCTATAAAGATGAAACATTATCGGAGATACTGTGGAAAGCAATAAATGCTACGGAGTGGCGATGAATGTGGTAATAACCATCACGAAAAAACTTCAATCTGTCCCAGCGGCAAGCTGCAAAAAGTTTCTGGACACTCGCTAGAAAATTTATTGCATGGGAGCAGTGCTGTGACCAGAAAAAAATGTCAGCTTATTTGCTGAATGGGGTGTAACGCAGAAACATTGGCGGCAGTGAAGAAGATTATGGAGGAATACTTTTAATAGAAGCACCAAACAGTGTGTCTAGAGCGGAATTTGTGCACGGGACGTTTGCTGGAAGGTTGTGGTCTACCTGGCTCTCTGGAGTACCGAATTCTCCACAAAAATGGGGCATACTTTGCCAGCATAGTTCTTCCAAGTGAGCAGTGAGCAATGTGGTGATGTACATATGTATGTAAGTAGATGCCGATATATACCGCACACTGTCCCAGAAATTCGTCCTCTCTCGATGAGATAGAAGCAAAACCTTCCCGGAAACGATTATGAGTCCCACCCACTGATAATATTATGTATGTACATGAGAAAAGTTATTCAAGAGTAACACGTTTCACGTGGGAGTTATCCCCGTTCCGGGCTGAAAAAAAAGAAAAAAAAGATATGAGAAATACGGCTCCATAGGAGACCCTGGATGTTTCTGTGGCACGCAAGGAATTTAATTCTAGCTGGCTTTCTCGTTGAAGAATATAGAAGAGAACAGAGTGTTGAGTGACGTCCCACTGAGAGTCAGATTTCAGATTTCTCTCATTCTTTCTCCTGGGTGGGGAAAAACGCAATATTCGGAAACTTTAGTCTGGATCTCTTCGACTGGAGTTTGAGATTTCAGGACATAATTATTTCACATTAATTCTTGATGACTGCAAAGTTTCTGTCCAAAGGTTTTAGGAACACATTTCGTGCACTTTCCAATACGCTTTGTGATCCTATTGTGAGCATTCTAACTGGTCACAATTGCCGGTAGAGGTGAGGGGGGGGGGTGAGACTGTTGTCTCAATCAAAATAAGGAAGTCGAACGGAAAGAGTTCCAGGAAGAAGTTATAGAAAATCGAAGTCAAGTTGAATTTATCAAAAGCAAACATGGGAAAATAATGGCATCAGCCGTAATCAAAAATAGACTACATATTTCATAGGTTTTATAGTCATACAGCTTAAAGGGTGCATCTCTGACTTTGTCTGCAATTACAACCACGATACTACGTCGCACGCTCAGCTGATAGGAGATTTTACTTAGCGACAGTAGGAATACACCAAATTGGATGGAGTTACACGACATACATATGCGATCTCAAAAAGGAAAATGTAAAAATTAGATCACCCCAGCTTAGCAGCCGGGCGACATCACGCGGCAGACATAATTGCAGACAAAGTTTCAGAAGCACTCTCTAAGCTACTAGACTGACGGGAGGCTAGTTGAGTTTTGATACAGTCCCCCTTTCCAGGAAAAATTCCTGGGCTTCAGAAAAAAAATTACTGCGGGATCCATTTAGTGAATAAAATCGCCTTTTTGTTCATTTACCAACACTAGTGAAGGTAAGTACGGTTGTTGTTTTACCTTCATAAGGAACAACTCCTACTTTTCCTTGAATTTCTGCGGAACTATGTAGGCAAAACGTGGAACTATGATATGCGATACGATGGGAATGATTACCTCTAAATTAAGAAAGCAATCAGGTATTGCCAGGTGCTAATAAAATCAGTGGCAATCTATTACGGAAAGAAATTCATTTATGGGCACCTGCATTACCCAGCAAATGGGAAACTGCTTACGTTTTTCTTCCCACCTTTTAGTAGGGTTGGAACTGAACAACGAAAAACAGAGAAAGTTTTTTTTTCCACAGGGCAACTATTGAGTAAGGGGTATCTAGGAATACTAATATAGAATTGTGATTAGACCAAAAGAAAAAAGATAAGTTGTTATAAAAATCCATGAAATGCTATAGAGTACTCTGGAAAATCAAAAATTCCATTGGGTACTAGAAAAAAACTCACTGAGTAGTAACCAGGCAGAAAAAGTTGAACTTCACCAGCTAACAGAAGATACCAGTAAGATGTGCGATCGCCCTTGTTGAACACTGAAACACGGTGTAATCATCGAAAGGACATCTGATTTTAAAAAAATATCAGAGGATTCGGGGAGAGGGTGAGGGAAATCATCCGCAACTGTTGATCTTGAACAAGTGCACATAGGAGGTATTTTGCTGGTTTTTTTTCAAGTTGCCGAGTTGTAAGGAAGTCAGGAGAAATAACATATGTCTAATGGTGTGAAAGCAAACTTACAGTGAAAATGGAGATAAGGAGATGGAAATAAGAGATGGAGATAAAGAAAAATAGAGAAGAGACAAGGGGAAGAATGGGAAAAACTGACGAATGTGAGCAGCCGGACAAAAGGCGATTACATACACAACTGAAGATAAGGGCGGGAAAAAGGAAATTCAATTCGTCCCAGATAAGTCAAAACAGCAGTGAGAAGCCCAGAGCAGTCACGCAGGCATTTTCATCTCAATTTTCGTGGATAGATGTCCTGGAAAGCTGCTCCTGTGCAACTTATCTCCTGTATTCCTCGCAAAAAATTCAACGAGGCTATCACGTAGCCATGATATAACTGCAGAAAAAAGAGAACAAGAAAAAAGTGGAGAAAGAGGAAAAAGTTCATATTTTGATGCTCGGAATGTGCAGAACCCAAGGACTAGAAAGACGGAACTCAGGCAGCCGAGCGCTCTTCTAATGACCCTCATTTTTTATGGGTTAAGTGAGAGTATCAGAGGACACATGGATTTGCGCGCGAAGTCAGTGCTCATTATTCAACAGCGTTGAGCGAAATCGCCTTGAGAAACGAAAGGACGAGAGGAAGTTCATGCAATTCTATCACAGTGCATAGAACGTGGAAGGCACTAAATGCTTGTATTTTATAAGGGCTATAGCTTCCACATGCTAATCAAGGTGAGAAAGTACAAGTGGCACAATATTACCGCAAATAGCTCAAGGCGACGCTTCTGTGAACAAGAACATTCATTTAAGAAAGCAATATAATACTAGGGGCAGTGCTGGTATAGGTTCACGCAGGATTTATGCTCCATGACATGAGTAAGAGCATGAGTACTTTAGCGACGTCAAAGTGCATTTACTATCATTGTAAGATGTCAGTCAAAGAATTGATCGGCAGTTGAAGTTATGTCGAAATGATTCCCTGCTTTGTTTCATTTCAAAACATTAAGAAAATCATTCGAAAGTACGCAGAGAGTACGTTAGAAAAAGTGAAGAACTTCAGAACAAAAGAATCCCCAGATCCCATGTAGCCTGTCATTAAATCTCGGCATGTTACTTATTTGTACGAAATCTTCTGTTTAACGATACCCGAGACTGATAAAGTCCACGAATTGTGTAGCCCATTCAGGCCCTGAAGAAGGCGAATCACGCCGAAACGTTGGCTGGAAAGGAATAAAGAACTTTATAAATCTCGGGTATCGTTAAACAGAAGATTTCGTACGAATCCCCAGATCACTACTAATTAATGTTGGGAACACGCATGTGGCTGAGTTCATCGTGATTATATGAACCGAACGCCTTCTCGTGATCCAAAAATAGTGAGAGAGCAGAAGCGACGCATATTAGTTTATCTGAGCACATATTCTACAGACACCATAGGATTCTGAGGATTCCGGCGCAGTCTAAACAAAACCACATGACATGATATCTTCACTAACAAAAGAATTAAGGGAGTACTACAGGCGTTCGAACGCGCAAGCAAAACTTACGTACCGCACGAAAGATATACGCGAAAACCCTTTTTCCGGAAATTTCATGGAGCTGCTGTGAAGTCCAGACTTTAAGGTTGGGCTTGAAAATTGGAGTTTGGGGAAATCTAAGAGGACACTACAACTGTGCGCTCAGTATTGCCAGAACCAATGTACGGCGCAAAGAATATATGCGGGGGAGACCTCAGGTCACCGTCCAGGTCTCCCAAGTCGGCTTAGCCACTTAATGAGTATACACTTTTTTTAGTTCAAATAATTTTTGGACTTAAGATTGTTTGTTTTCCAAGCAATCATTACCAATCACCTACTATTTGAATTAATATTTTTAAAAGTTATTGCGGAGTACAGTAGATTTCGAGCTGTTAGCCAAAATAGCAAAATAGTTACTGATCTTTATTGAGGTTAACATTTTGCGTTGTAGCCTTCGTCAGAGCGAGAACGTCAAAGGCATCAGTGATTTACTCCCTACATCGCCTCCTCCTGGTACACGATATCTTCCTTCCGGGTACCCGAAACGGTGGAATCCCCGCTTTTACGCCACGCTCCTCCCCCGGCCCCCTCTTCTGCCCAGTTCCTGCTTCCTCCACTGGCCTTTACCATAAGTATGCTTCTACGGTCTTAGTCAAATTCTACTACATGATGGTTGGAATTAGGTTAAATAGAGAACTTTCACCTGCAACTAAACTTGATAGTCAAACTAGGCCGATCTCCCTGCAAAGAAAACACGTTCAATTGCAGCACAGGAAGACTTGCAATCGATGTAAATTTAAATCCATAATATTTGAAGACAGTCAGGAAAGGCAGCAAACAATTCAGCAGGAATACAGTAGTCGCACAGCAGCTAGAAACAGTAACCAATTCATAAGCCAAGTGATTGCCTGACAGTCGCTTGTGTAATCCGATCAACTGCTGAAAAAATAGCCACAACTACAGGAACGGAAACCGTTCCAGTTACACGATAATTCTTCCCACATAAGTGATTTTCTGCAGAATTCTGCAGCAATGTTAAATGACAAAGAGATCACTGTTACGTACATTCTGTATTTCAATACGCAATATGGTTAGAAAATATTTTGCACTATTTATCAAAAAAAAATAAATGTGAGAAGTTAGTTCTATATTACTTAGTAGCATTTCTCGTATGGATCATTCATCAGCAAAGAAACCTTTTTCCAAAACGTAACATGCTGGCATTCGCCCAAGCAGAAGCCTAGTCCAGTGATTATAGAAACGAGTTCAGTAGCGAGGAGTATAAGAGCGGAGAAAAAAAGCAAAGATAGAAAAGAGAACGTTATGAAGGCATGCCGGACCTATAATGCACAAAAAGTTGTCTAAATATGGAAACATAAAGAGCACGGAAATTCTAGGTTCACAGTCCAAATTATGATTCAAACATTTGGGTAAAGAAGGTAAGGTGATACACAGAGACTTAATTATCAGTAACTAGCAGTAATACTTGAAATCCCTAATATTTCACGAAGAAATCGATGTTGAAAACGTTAGGGGAAACGTGCAGAATTCGAGAACTCTAAATTGGATTAAGTCAGAGTCACTTCAGAAGAGAAAAGTCCTTCAAAAAATGTTCACCAAAATGGATTTCTAATGCTCAGGATTAAGCAAGAGCATGCATGATGGAAACTGAGTACAACAAAATTTTACATGAATTCCTTTCCTAGGAAAGAAGGAAAAAGGGGAAGTAAATAAGAAAGGTAAATAAGAAACATAGTTCACTTCAATCTTGAGGAATTACATTTGTTCCACCACCTACCGCCACTCCTGGTTTATGAGTCTATTCTGAAATAGGAACTGTGAAAAAACACTTGTGACGCTGTACTTTTCTAGACACAAGATTTAGGATAATTAACCGAATGATCACCTGTCCTCATGGGTCACTTTACTCTTGTACGCTGTACGCAATGAAAATATGCAGAGCAGAAACGAATTAACGACGTTCAATCAATATTAAATTATAAAAAAATCGTTACTAAGAATGCTGCATTTCATCGGATTCAAATGGGCTTCAATGTAACAGCTCATTCCTTCTCTGTACTAATCTGAACGCTTTGCTTGGTAATCTTATTAGGTTGGTGCAGAAATAATGCGCGTTTTCATGCCTTTGATCCCGAACCTCATAACCACTCTCAAAATCGACCTTTTCCGAAAGGCTTGGAAGTATTGTAATCCGTAATAGCAAGAGAGTAGCTGTTCTAGTTTACAATCCCGACAGGGTTTGTTAGGATCCACGAACTTTCGCGGGAGAATTTCGGTATCCCTTTAGTTTTCGAGAAAATTCTCCCGGAAGAAGTCGTCCGAGATCTCGTAGAAGTAGTAGTCGGTGAGAGAGAGAGGTTTGCTAATTATGACATATGAGTCCAAGCTTCCTAGTCCAGTTGCTTCAACCTGTGGAGTATCTGTCGTGCAAGGTGTGCCTGGACGGTGCTGTGTAGGAGTTTAGAATTCATTCTATTGAGCAATGCTGGGCTCACACAGTGAAAATTCTAATCCATTTGATTTACATATTGAAAGTACTTCTCAGATGAGAATGAATGAATGAGCTGCAGTAAGCGACTTTTGCAGAAGGTCACCACAAAATCGCCGTGACCTCATTTTGGTGTTGCTTCGATTTCTGGGAGTGTCTCAGTGCATCTTCCTCGTCCAGCTGTTGAGCAAGGCACTTCATTTTGTCGTAGAGGGTCTACATTTCATAGTTTATTACTAAGCGACCGAGTGTTTGGTAGCAATTTTTTCACTACAGAGGCTTTCAAAGAGGACCACTGTGGTACTCGTTCAGTATGCGCGACATCTATTCGTCGAGCATTTTCATCCTCCCATTCTCATTGAAAGAAGGAATAGTTTGACAGCAATTACCAGCGAGGTTCTATAGAACCAGATATGTTGTTTCGAATGGGTTCTCTTTGATTATTGTCATCAGTTAGGGGTCGGAAACCTCAGGAAGAATTATGCGACATTCCTTAATTTCGAAGCAAGGCGCACCAAGTCCAAAGATCCGCAAGCAGCCTGGCGGGATGTGGTCGAGTTTTAGCTAGCTGAAATGAGATTGGCAGGAAACTTGTTTTATCGCCTTCTGTTCCAAAACTCAAAATTCACCAAAAACGTGAATTTCGTCCAAAATGCATAGAATATTTGAAAAGGCCATAAAATTTGCTACAAAACCATGTGCAAATTCCCGTACCGGTGGTAAGAGACACAGAAAGTTTTCCGCTTCAAAGATGTAGCAACGAAAATCGCGCTTTATTTTTGCACCTGCCTAATACTAATAGTAACATCCCAAGCCCTCATTTGATATATTATTGCTCCCCTCCCTCACTTCCTCCCCCCGTCTATGCCTCCGGAGCATTAGTCTGCCAGTAGATCATCTAAAACTCAGTCAAATTCCGACGGGTAGATATCAAAGGTTTCTGTGGTTTATAAACTCGTAGAGGACCCTAAGACCCGTTACCAAACAGGAGAACTTGCCAGGAGATCATCTGGATCCCAGCCAAATTCCCATGAGTATAAGTTGACAGCTTCTCCGCTTTGTGAATCCATGAGAGATCCTCAAAGGCGTTCCCAATCAGCACTTTCTAAGCATCAAAAACAGAGCAGTCTAACCATCAAGAACAGAGCAGCCCTTATTGCTCGACTTCTTGAAACCCCTTGGCTGTTAAGCCAAGTAGATGCTACTAAGGCACAGTACATAGTTGTTGCAAGAGATCGCAGGACTCCATCCGCTCACGGTACTTTCCTCGCCTCGTAACTAGTTTTTGTGGGTTCACTTCGGAAGTGTCGCTAGGGAAGATATGTCAAATCCATGTTGCCACAGATTTAGAAGAGTGACTAGCTATGAATGAACCATTCCGAGCCCTTTATCAGAGGAGCTCTCTTGACTGTGGTTGATCCAGTGGACGCGATAAAGCCTTTCCTCGGACGCAGTGAAAGCTTGGTGGGCGGCATTTATGGTTCGTCTCCTTTTGTTATTTCTTTCTGTAGTGCTCCTGAATCTTAGCTGTTTTCCAAGTGTTCGTCTTTGCCGTTCTGCAGTATTCTGGTAAGTTATGCTACTCGTATGGAAATTATGAACGCAGTGAGAAACATACTCTTAGAACAAATACCCTACCCTATTCCTTATTTTCCTACCCGCTATCTCCCTACGGGACGCCCGCCGTTGCTGAAAAAATGCTAATCAATGTGAAGAATTTCACAGTCAGAGCCCTTCCGAACACGGATAAATAGATCATTTTGCTGTGAATTGTTGCAACGTTGAGAGACCTGAACGCTCCGACCCTTCGCTCGCAGTACAAGAAGCGCAACTGCTACTCCAAAAAATTTGTCGGAGGGCTTTTCTACTGGTTTTGTTTCCCGAAGAAGAACCAGACCTCCTTCCTCATAATTTTTCTTTCTATGAGCACTTGACAACGTTATACACACACTGTGGCAGCCAAAAAGATACGATCAGCGCCGCTTTGAGAGGAGAATCTTTTGCTATACTCATTTATGAATTGACCTATCCAGGTTGAATTTGGAAGAGCATTGAAGCTCCTTGGATGCTTACTAACAGCAGCCTATCATGGACCGACACTCAATTCTAGTGACATTGTTGAGCCTAAACTTCAATTTCCTCGCCGCTTGCCCCAGAATCCATTCCGCGACGGCAAACCGTAGGATTTTCTTGATAGTTACTAGGTTTTCTTGAGAGTTAACATCGAATATGGCCATCGACGCTCACTGTACACTGCTAGCCGCTCCATCAATGATTAGAAAAATCTTTCCCGCGGAAGAGAAGAGCAGCACGGCACATTTTCCTGTTCCCTTATTCACTTGCTACTTGTTACTTGAAGACCATATTCTTCTTCCGTAGTCGTGGAGGAGCAGGATCTTCAGCCTACTTCTAAATTCTCGCCGAAAGTTGACTACACATTTATTTGTTTATTTATTTGTTGGAGCTGTCATGCCGGCTGAGGAAGACGCACCCTCATCGACGCCTGCTGTACATATATCCGTGTACACAATGAGGATAGAAGTTTCGCAAACATTTTGTTGCAGTAGGTCGACAAATTTTTCATATTTTCTATTTCACTGAGAAATTTGTAGAAGATTCGCACGGGATAGTTTTACAAGAAAAATTCACCCAGCTAATAGGCATAAGAATGAAAAAGAGCGTCAAGGTTGGAAAAAATCAGCAGGAAACCATTAAAACTGCCTGGAATGCTCTAATATCTCAGTCCCTCTAATCCAGCACCCAAAGTACTGTACTATAGGGAAGATAAACTGAGGGAGAACAGGTAAAATTGAAGCAAAAAGTCGATGAGACGGATAGGCAGCCGGCTCAGGACGTGCTGCCCTTTCCAAATTTCATCTGGAGTCAGGAAAGATTGGCATTTTTCATGAGCTTGCACTTCAGCTCAGCCAGGAACTAAAAGCATATAATCGTCAACGGAAAGCCGAACACTCATCAAAATCACCGGCAATCTCGTTATTGGACATTTTCTTCAAAACCAACGTAAATCAACCGGATCGACAACTGCTATATTTCGAAACGGAGCCATCAAATAACAAAAAGCTCGGATTCGGTCGAGAAGCTGTTGCCGAGGACAACGGCGCGTCCATGGTGCGGCTCTATGAGTAAGGAAATGGTGAACGTTGGCATGTTTACGTCACTTCAGACCCATTCAGCAGCAAAATAACGACTGTCTATATGGCAAACGTAGCATTGGGGACTAATTAAGTGCAGGAGACAGCGTTATGACTTCTGAATGCCACAAAAGCAGCGAATGACGCGATTGTTCCTCCGTCTGTAAAGCACAGTAAACACGCCTATTAGGTCTTTTATGGAAGGGCAACAGAACGAAGCGGAATGACGTTGTTCGAATTAGGCACTAGAGAAAAACCAGAAGTTTATGCGGCTTCTAATTCGATGACGTGAACGTTGCTTTTGTGATGGGTCATGCAAAACTTCCGCTATTTTGATTCATTCGCTCTTATGGAACCAAATCTGGATAGATTTCTGCATGCTAAATGCAAATGAGTATATTTTAACTCATTTGTATCTCTGCATGTTTTTTTAAATTATATTTTCAGTGTCTTTCTGTGAAAGCTGAAATCGAATAGGTGGTTACTGGTTATTCATCTCCTGAACTCCCACCATATGAAGATTTAGACGTTTAATTTATCTGTAGTTATCTTCATTCAACTGCTTTCCCACCAATAATCTTTTTTTAAATCATGTTCTCTTCATTCATTGGATCAATACAGCTGCCTCCAATGTCATTCCGTTCGCAAAGTGAATGCTTTTTTGAGGACGTTTTCCGAACAATGGGAAAAAGAGATCAATAGATACATTGAATAAGGTATTGAATGATCGGGAGAGCGAACAAATAAGTAAATAAATAAATAAACCAATAAGTAAGTGAATGGTTGAATGAATGAATGAATGAATGAATGAATGAATGAATGAATGAATGAATGAATGAATGAATGAATGAAAAGGAGTGGTCTGGAAGCAGAAGAGGTGATTTTGCGCGCAGAAGGCACCACCCCGCGAAAGCTCAGGCCAATCGCAGACAAACCTTCAGAACTTCCGCGGAGCTTGATTATTTTCAGAACTTCTGCGGAACCTGATTTACTATTGGAGTCCGATTCTAGGAATCTCCGCGGAAATATGACGTCACGCGTCGATTTTTTCGGAAGTCCCGCGCAATTTCCACTGAAGTTCCGAATGGAGACGCAGAGGAAGAAAAAGTGGCTTCGGTACTTCCGCGGAGCCAGTTCGGAGCCTCCGAATCCTGTTCGGAACTTCCGTCGTGTCACCCGCGGAAGTTCCGAGAGTTTGTCTGGGATAACGAGAAGGTGTGCTATATGATCCAAGCATAAGAAAAAAATGTAAGGAAACTTGAACATGAAAATTTACAATGAGGGAAGTGCAAATCGATCACAAAAGACAAGAATCCACGATCGGGAACTTTTTCCATCCACCTACTTCAGCCGATTACCTCTCAACTCTACGGACCCCGACCCACTGGAGTAATCTACACAATCTGTTCCTTAATGAAATGTTGAAGCCCATAAAAAGATGCCATTGTAACAGATACCAGTTGAACAGGCAGCTCTACAAAACTTTGGAGAAGCTGACAACTCCTATGTGCAGATGTCATGGCAGATGTCTTCACGGCAACCCTTGAGGATGACATTGATGAGTGCTATGGATTTCGGTAGTGAGGGGCAAATGTCAGGCATCAGCGCCAATTTCTCATTCGAAAACGAAAAAGCTTCCTTTTCTGAAGTACGTTGGAACGACTACAAGTGGTCCATAACCTCGTATTATTAAGTTGTAACATACGTTTCCGCTGTTCTGAAATATTCAATGAGAAAATTTCATAGAAAATCAAACAACAACTAATCGATGTGCGGATCATAACAGTCGCTAGAGTTTTGCCGTTTTTTCAGAGGAAGCTTGATATACCTGCTACAGAAATCCATGGACTGCAAGACAAAGAACTCAGTCGGACAGTGCTAGAGGTGACTGACTTTGGCAAATCGGTTGGCGCCAGTAGACTTTCTTGTGATCTGGTAAGTGACATATGGTTAGAGCCAGATTTATGCTACATAGTGCGCAATTAAAAATCCCTCTGCGAACTCTTCGCTTCCCGGAGAGTTCGACCACCAAAATTAAGGCGCCCTCAGCGGTTAGCAGAATGGAGTGATTTCCACAGAGCGCCTGGAACTTGTTCCAAAATTCCACCCATTAGTATACGCAAACGGTTGATGTTTGTAGCCACAGGAGAGAAAATTTCACTTCAATTCCCTCCAATTCCAGAGAGAAATACGGCATAATCAAAATTTTGGGTTGCCAGTTTTGGTGTAGGTGCCTAAGACCGCTAGACAATAAAATGGGGAGCGAAAGAACCTGGAAGAATAAGAATGATCTCGAGAATACTACACTCAAATTGGGTCGGCTTCATGCAATGTTATGTTAAAACTATTATTCGTGCAAGTGCAGTTACCGAATTTGCATTCTTGGAGGGTTCACTCCAAAATTAATTACATTTTAAAATGAGATGCAAAAAATAGGTCCTAAGTTTCAGAATGTTCGCGGGATCATGCGCTTTAAAACTTTATCAAGATATGCGCAAAATCTTATCGGTTTTCATTTATTAGAAGCTTTGGAAAATGTTTCGGGAAAACAGCGGAACCTTATGTTACAACTCAATACATTACCAACACCTCGTTTCCGAAGTTCAATCCGCCACAAAAAGAACTGATATGTATCTCCAAGCCTTGTAGGGAAACCCAGAACTGAAAGAAAGAAATTTCCTACAATGGCATGAGTCCTTTGGGTTGTTAGCGCTAGCGAATCGATCCTGACAGTCAAGGCAGTCCAGGAACAAGATGCATCGATGACATAGCGAATTTCAAAGGGAGAACGGCTTAAAATGTAATGGCAAAGTTGAAAAAGATGATGAATGTATTATAGAAGCTCACGAAACTAATCCCTCTGCAAGGAAAGTTTAAAATCAACTGCGCCGTTGCGATATTTAAACTGAATAAAGAATCAAAACAAAATGGAAGAGCGAACGTTCGAATTTGTAGCTGCAAAAAACCCTTCAGTTCAAGATTTCAAAAGCAGATAGAGTGTTCTCTGCAGTTATAACAAAAGACCCGCGAACTTTTTGTACAACAATTAATGTCGTCAATAAAATATACAAAAATTACAAAAGATTCAACAGTTGTCAAACTTCAATGAACGACCACTGTTTCTAAAATTGTTAAAGACTTAATTTTCTTTAAGTATGTAGGTGACGGAACTGAACATACGTGTCAGTTCCGAGAAAAGAAAACCGTGAAAATCGTATAGATTCCCAGCGAGATTTCACCAAAATCCATGTGTTTTTGAGTATTCGAATCCACAGCTCTCGTGACTTGTAAACCGCTTTATGGGAATCCCGATTATGATGCCACTTATAGACAAGTGCGACGATGAAAGATGAAAAATCGCTGAACTATGCGATGGTGAATGGGAAAACATATAAAATGTGAATCCCACACTCTGTACTTAGAGAACTGTCGACCCAAAATGGTCGGCTAATAGCGAAAACAAACCGATGAGGTCACCTATAGCAAAAATTCCAAACGAGCATAGAAGCAAGTGTGTTTATAACGTCACTTTCAAGTAAAGTTACTGCATCACAACACTAATTTGTCCTTTAGGCTCAGCGGACCAGTGAAGTTGGGCCACAAATTGAAAAAAAAAAACTCAGATCAGGTTGAGCATGCTTCCACGGGAAATTCAATCATTGAGGTGGAAAAATTTCTACTTTTAAACAGGAACACATTGCTTAAGTCATGGATAAGCCGATATAGAACTTTTGAGCCATGGATGAGGGCTAAAAATATAATAAAATGTGCGGATAATGGTGATGGGCAAGAAATGAATACTATCAGCTGATCCCTCATACTAATCCAGGAAATAAGGGGGTTCACATCAACACTTCCTGAAGAATTAGTCTTTCTAGGACTTTTCGTAGTAAATATTTCCGATCCAAAAATAGGATAAATTCCAGGAGCTCACACTCGACTATTAAATTATGCGAAAAAGGGCTCAAGCTCAATTTCAGAAGACTAAAGCAAGAACGGCAACTGACTCTCACAGGACTGCTCTTCACTACTGTAGTAGCTGAACAAAAATCGAATAAATTCAATTATTTTGATAGATACGTAGTCTGAAAACTCATTCAAACAATAGAATAATTCAAAAACAAAGAGTTCTTCAGCCTTTCCGCTTTTCCACCAGATCTGTAGGGCTTTCCCTGCGCTAACCACTGGTACTTTTAACTTCTTTAATATCGAATATCGATTATACGACTCATTATTCGGTTAACTCGCTACTTTCCAGCGTTTTCATAAAAGCAAATAATGGATCTTAAGCGATTAAGAGCAGAAAAAACAGCGTCACGTCTTCCAGTTCTCCTTTGAAATGTCTTCCGTGAGCAGAATACGTAGGCAAAGGACTCGAAGAGCAGAAGACAAGAGCCATGAGAAGCCAGAAACATCGTAAATCACTTTGTAAAACCTCAAGGAAAAGCTCCGGATCGAAAGAGGAGTAAGGAGAAAGGGCGAGATCGAAGAGTTGCCCGGAGTCGTACTGCTATTATCCAGAATTAAAGCCACAGAAAGAGACTGATTTAATTGGACATAGACGGAAGTGTGGCAAACGAAGCAAAGGATTACTGCTCGACTTCTCATGGGGGAAACAGCACGCCTATTGAGAATCAGCCATGAAAGTGTTCTCACTTCAATAAAAAATTCTGGGAGAAAAGTCAGAAAATCACGCTCCAGGTCTTCTAGATCATGAACAACGTCAGATTAAGTGGACAGCTGGTAGCGGAGTTCCAAATTTAATGGAGCATAAAGTGGAAAACGGAAGTGCAAAAGTGTTTCGAGAAGGAAACGGAAATTTCCTCACACATGTGGTGAAAATGCTATGGCTGTCTCATGATTGCATCAGATTACGAAACAATAGGTACGGCTCTCAAGATCGGATTTGTTTAATCCATTGATCCCGAAATGCCTATCGATATTTCAAGTATCAAAAATTGAGCAAATCCGCCTAATGCCAATTTCCCAAATTTCATCAAAAAAATCTTCTATAACCTTTTGACTAGAGGAGAATTGCCGAGTTTTCTGAATATGTTTAGGGCCTGAAAGTCATAAATTGTAAACTGGCCTTGCACATTTTTCCTATGGAAGTAGCCTAGGGGGGGGGACGATAAGAAGTGACGAGAAAAATACACATGTATAGCATTTTTCCAGGAAATTCATCCACTTAGCGGATATGGATTAGCGAAAATGTTACAAGTTCCAGTCAAAGATCCGTTTATACGATATAAGCGGACTGTGATCTCCTTATCCAAGCAGGCTAAAGTGTGTGATGGTACGTAGATTATTTCCAGTGGGGGTGTGTTGTATCGACGGAAGGGGGTCGGCTCCCCAGCGAGGATAGAAATTTGTACGCAAGGGGGGACAAGGACATATATTTTATCCATTGGGAGGGTAGTAATTCATGGTAAGGAGCCTTGTAAGGGAGAAAGCCTCTGTAGGAGGGGAGAACTAGGAACTTTCAAACAGGAGGGGTTTTGTTGTTATCACTTGGTGAGACGAGGCGCCTTTGAAACAAAAGGCGGACGGGTGCATAATAAGCGGAAAGGTAATATTTACCACACCCCTTAGAAGGCGGGGGGAGTGGTCTAATGGGAGCATTTTTTGCCACCTGCAAAGCTCAGGATAGTCGCTCAGGACGAGATGTTCTAACTTCGCATGATGTGTACGAAGGAGTAACGGAAGTGTTATGCAAAAGCCGTAAGTCTTAATCCGAGAGAGAAGGTAAATTGAATGAAGCAAGAAGTTACAATGGAATCAGCCAAACTTCAAGGAATGAAAATGAATAGCCTGAAAGCCTGCAGAAAGCAGTAGATCCAGAGCAATACAGAACTTGATGAACGCATCCTGGTCACTAGGTACATAGTTATTGCCTAGGAAACGGAAGATTGCCGGTGTACTCCAAATCGCAGAACGCCTCGATTGTATGTGCCCCATTAAAATAGAAAAACACCTGTCAATATAGAGGAGTAGCAAAAAAGAGTGATCGACATTGTTATGAAATCGCGTATCTCTTTCACCCCAGAGTGGAAAACAAGGAAATGTAAACGGAAACATTAAAAAATCTAACAAAAACAAAATCAGTGCTATGCAGAAGCTAACGAGGTGCACGAGGCAGAAAATACCTCCATATGACACCGTGATCTCATATTAATGGCGAAGGCAGTGCCAGATGCAAGGATTGCGGGCGGACAAAGATCAAATCCCGGAAGATCCTCCACATTATTTTTGACTAGGAACGGGGAACAAAATAATACATATGTAGCTCTCCCTACGGTTCTCAACCCTACAGTATTGAGTCCTGGTTACGTGATCTGGGTAAGGAAGGGTAACTAGAAATGCATGAGCCGCTCGAATTTCATGCACCAGGACATCGAGGCCAGGACGAAAGAGTGAGTTTTTCCACAAAATGAGCCAAAGCAGGAAATGAAGGCGCCGGCCAGCTAAATGGTGTCATGATAAAAGACACTCGATACTGTGCCTGAGTGGGTTTTTGTGTTGGGCATGGTAACGATGTGAGAGAAAACAGGAAAATGTGTTTCCATATCGAGCAAAATAGGAACTTTCTTGTTTGTTCGTTTATTTATGTACATACTTATTCGGTACGACAACAAAATTATCCCTTTGCTTGAAAGCCTCATTGCAGCAGTAAAAGTGAGAGATGAATGAAAAAATGAAAACGGAAGAGAAGTTGATGAATGTATCGAAGGTTGAATGAATGAATGAATGCAGTGAATGAAATGAATGAATGAATGAATGAATGAATGAATGCAGTGAATGAAATGAATGAATGAATGAATGAATGAATGGCACGAATGGATGAATGAATGAATGACTGAGCGAATGAATGAATGAATGAATGAATGAATGAATGAATGAATGAATGAATGAATGAATGAATGGCACAAATGAATGAATGAATGAATGGAATGAATGAATGAATGAATGAATGAATGAATGAATGGAATGAATGAATGAAAGAATGAATGAATGAATGAATGAATGAATGAATGAATGGCACGAATGGATGAATGAATGAATGACTGAGCGAATGAATGAATAAATAAATGAATGAATGAATGAATGAATGAATGAATGAATGAATGAATGAATGAATGAATGAATGAATGAATGAATGAATGAATGAATGAATGAATGAATGGCACAAATGAATGAATGAATGAATGAATGAATGAATGAATGAATGAATGATTGACTGATTGATTGATTGATTAAATGGTTCAATGAATGAATGAATGAATGAATGAAATGAATGAATGAATGAATGAATGAATGAATGAATAAATGAATGAATGAATGGAATGGAATGAATGAATGAATGAATGAATGCAGTGAATGAAATGGATGAATGAATGAATGGCACGAATGAATGAATGAATGAATGAGTGAGCGAATGAATGAATGAATGAATGGATGAATGATTGACTGATTGATTGATTGATTGAATGGTTGAATGAATGAACGAATGAATGAATGGAATTAATGAGTGGCATGAATGAATGAATGAATGAATGAATGAATGAATGAGTGAATGAACGAATTAATGAATGAATGAATGAACGAATGAATAAATGAGTAATGCGAGGATGAATCAAGGGAAAAAAACCTCTCAGAAATTATATTGAGGATATGCATCTACAAACAAACATAAACTTCCTAGACATAAACTTGACGAATGAGGAAAAATTTGAAGAAAAACATAAATGAGCTTTAGGGTGGTAAAAAAAAAGAACATAGCAAACCCATTACCCCAAGTTTTCATATGCAGGGAAAGAGGCAAGACTTGCTCAATCTGTCTTTCGACACTCAAACATAAACTATTCCTTAATTCTATCCGCGAAACAAAAAAAAAAGAATAAAACACATGAAGTAAAGTCGAATAAAACGAAAAAATAGAGCAACAGATGAAATAAAAATATTGTAGATCGTTCGCTGCTGAAAGGATGGAGAGGTTCTCGCAGGAATTTCGTACAGAAAGCGCACGAGAATAGAAGCTAAATAATTTCTCAGCAGGTCAGATGACGAGAAAGCTAACGAAGCCTCCGCCAGAGCTTTTGAGTCCAAGAAGTCTGGCAGAGATGCATGAATAATTAGGCTGGCATTGCTGTCACCACACAGGCGGAGAGAAGACGACCAGAAATGAAAACATCCCGCCACTGGCCAGCGCCACGTCTTCTCTGTGCGGTTTCCACAATGAAAAAACGAGCGTGGATTGTTCGACGACGGGCACCGTGTGTTAATTACTTGTTTGGTGTCGTGAATACGGAAAAGAAGACGGCGCGCGGCGCGGCGTGCGACTGCCTTCTCAGCGCATTAATTATTTGGCAAGCTGACCAAGCATGGAAACGACCACGACGACGCGGAACGTGCAGCTGCAGTCGGCCGAACGGATATGGCTGGACTGAAAACAGTGCAGTCTCGCTCGGCTGTTCTGTTTGCTCTACATTTTTGAACTTTGCTCTACCAATTTCCAAAAAATTGCATAGGGAAATTGTCCACTGCTATTCCCTCCCTCTCCTTTCCGTGGCATCAAAGAAATTCTTTTGACTTCAAAGGGCAAGTTATTAGGAGGTAGATGCCGTCACAAGGATTTTCTTGAATCCACTGGGTCTGAGGGCATAACGGAGATTACATAGGGTGCACGCATTGGGTGTACCCATTGCATACGCGACCGTCGCCAGGTTTACTCTGAATGATCTCGGTGATTTATCCAGGCACATTTTAACAATGGATAAATTTGAAGCATGTTGACACGCTTACCCTGGATAAGCTAAATGGCTCCTACTCATCTTTAAGATTACCCAGGGTAAAGTGTTAACACCACATTGATTTGCCCAGTGCTAACACGGTTGTCACCACATTTATCCTGCGTGATCTCGATGATGCATCCAGGCCCGTGCCAACAATGGATGAATTTGAAGAGTGTTCCCATGCTTACCCTGGGTAAACTTCACACGAAGTCACCCACTGTTAACACGGTCGCCACCATAGGTGCGATAGTCGGAGCCAAGGCGCCCCCTTCACTTCAGGCAGGGGTCCGGCAGACCCCCTTCACTTAGACGAAGGGGAGGACAAAACTCCGGTGAAAAAAATTAATAAAATTATTTTTTGGGTGATGGAAACGATGAAGGAAATGAGAAGAAGAAGGATGCAAATGAGGGGAAGACGAAGTAACAGAAGGCAATATCAGGAAGTTAGACGGAAACATCCTTATTAGGGAATGTTAATAAACATTTAATGAAGGATTATAATAAATGTGTGTGCGGTGTGTCGGCCGGAACGAATGTCTCATAGGTTACGAAATTCGAGTTAGAGTACTGAATTGAACGGATTGCAAGGGGTTGAAGGAACTAGGAATAACACTGCTGTGAGTGAAAATTTCCGTAGGGTGAAGGGTATCCTTGGATAGCTGAAACCTAGGAGATGAAGAAGGCACCCTGTTTGCCTAGAATAAGTCAAAACTTGCGGAACCGTTTGCATTTTTCGAAAGCAATACTTTTCGTGGCACTTTCAGTTCTATGGCTAATAAAAGTATTAATAGGAAGTGAAGCAAAAATGGGACAGTCCTGGGAAGAAGAGGAGGAAAAACTGTATAATGTGAAACCAATTCCAAATCCTGTAGTGAATATCTTACGGGAACCAAGATGAGGTTTTCGAGACCGACGAAAATAGCGAGAAACAGTAGGTTTTTCGCAAATTTCTCTTCAACCACAAAACCAAATGAGACGTTCAGGACATGAGAGTGAAGTAGAAGAAATTCTCTATCGATCCGTATACGATATGATGGGTCAAAATCTGTCCTGCGATGTGCAGGAGGGGATGGAGCCAAAACCAGTACATTGGCTCCGGTCAAAAGCGAGACGGTGCAATGAGGGAGGAGGGCGCAGAGCGAGAACCCGAGCCATCCTCAAGACGCCGACTCCGGTACCTTTCACCTTTAGCGGATTACAACGAATTTCCAGAAGAAGTGACGAGTGATAGGTGTAATTTCTCAAAAAGTGGTCACTATGTACCCTTCACTAACATGTCCACGTTTCAAATAAGGAAGTTATAAGGGAAAAATAGCCGTTTTTTGGCACTTTTCACAATCATCAAAAGGGAAAGAGTTGCCGTGGGTGAATTATAGGGTATTGGGCACCGAGAGGTAGTATATAAAGTGCTGATATCTCTCGGACCCTCCCATTTTGGAAATAATAGCAATTTGAGTGTTTTTTACATTGAAATTAGTGCCAGATTTTCCTCAACGAGGAGATGACTCATCGCGCCACCGCCGTCACTTCGCTGCAGATGGAAGGGGTACCTGATATCTGAGCTTGCATAAATACCTACGTCTGTAATGTGACGACCCCCCCCCCCCGGTCTTTTTGTGACAGCCAGCGCTAAGAAAGCTGCCTCTACCCCCTCCCCCACCTCGGGGTCCATGACCCCTTCACTTTTGGCACCTCTGACAGGCCTCAGACCCCTCAAACCCCCTTCACTTCGCAGACCCCCGGCTCCCCCCTATCGAACCTATGGTCGCCACCACATTTACTCTGGGTGATCTCGATGATGAATCTATACACAACCTAACAAGAGATAGATTTAAAGCTTGTTGACACGCTTACCCTGGGTAAGCTTAGTGTAGAGAATTTATCACTGAGATTACTCAGGGTGAAAGTGTTAGCACCCTGAGAATTTACTCACTGTTGACACGGTCGTCACCAAATTTACCAGGGTTGATCTCTGTGATGCATATAGACCCATGTTACCAATGGATAAGTTTGGAGGGTGTGAACACTTTTACCATGAGTTAGGTCGATGACACAAGCGCTCCACGGATGCTAGACTGGTGCTCACTTGACTCTTGTTTCTCCCAACAATCCATAGTTGGATTCTTTCCGGATTTCCACTCTGCATCCACGAAAACAAGTCTATTATGCCAACGACGCGATATATGCAGTATATGCATCATTCAACTGAGTGGCTCTTGAATGGGTTCCTATGAGAGGAGTGTCAGATAGCCAGTGAAACACTGGATGAGCAATCCAAAGCAATTGAGAAGAAGAATGCTGGAGTAGAAGAACATTGCTGTAATTACTAAGTCACGGTGGCATTTGCAAAAATATGAAGAATATTTGAGCATGAACTCCAAATATGGAAAATGATGTCATAGGAAGGCAACCAAAAAGTGGCTGTGAGCCTCTGTCCAGATGACGAAAGCCCAGGCCTAAGCCTAAGCTTATTTCTAAGCCAAAACGCGGACCAAGCCAACGTGCAAATGTCGTACATATGTATATGTATAGCGAAGACTGTGGCAGTTCTCAGTCGAAAATAAACGACAAATCAGCAGAATAGTCTGAATAAATTCGCAAACGGAGGATTTTCAGAATTACTCCTCTTTTCATTTTGTTTCATTGTTCTGATGGATTTTATTGATTACTTTTGTGAAGTGGATACTATTTTCCACATTGAAGTGATGGTCACTGACGACATGCAATAATTTCATTGCGAAAGATGCGGCATGTACCCTGAAGTTCCTACAGTACTCTGTAATTGCATGAAAACCTGATACTATCTAGGAAAACTCGGTAAAAGGTACCCCGCCGCTACTTACTGCTTATACAAGAGCGATGCACTCTCAGCTCTCTGCCCTCTCTCTCCTCCCTATGCCATGAATTCGAAGTCAGGATAAATTGTAATTTTTAAAACTTCTTGCCATATGCGTATTTCACAGTGTGACTCAAGAGCCTGTGCTGAAATCCAAACGTTGTAAAAACCAAAAGAAAGGAGCATAGAATACCGATGTAAGTATTTCGGAAAAACTAACAATGGAAACTCAATCTCTAATTACTAGTTCTGTGGGAAACCGTTGGACACTAGGCATCTACATCACCATTGTACGTGGACAGCATCAAATTTTCATCACAGTTGTAGTTGAATTTTTTTACAAAAAAGCTTCCGAACGCCAAATAAGGAATGCGCCTTGGTAAGGACTTTCTAGAACGACCTGCATCCATCTAGAATGTTCTGCAAGCCATAGCAATCGAAATTATACTTAAGTTCTTATGAGGTTGGAAATTAATAATAGTATCTTCAGTATATATTGAGTATACTACAAATCTATCCCATAAGGCGTTTCAACTAAGGTTCGTATTCACAAAATCCTTAAAAAAACATACATATTCGAAGTTTTGCAGAATGGAACCAGGAAGAAAAATGGTCCAACAAGAGGATTGGAAGGAAAGTTCTGCTAATACAGCTACGCTCAGAAAAATAACTTGTTTAAGTTACTAGGATCCGGCAAATGAGAAGGGCCTGGGCCAAGAATCATGAAAATAGTTGAATAGTTTGAGTTCTGGATCTCTAACTTGATGTTATGGTCCTTTGTTCGTTCTTTCTTGTCTATGTGCTTGTAGGATATTATACGGCACGGGGTGTAATAAGTAAATAAATAAATAAATAAATAAATAAATAAATAAGCGTACCATCCCGTAGAGAGCTAAACTCGTGACATTTGTGCACGTCTGAAAGCCAGAAAAACTGGAGTGATTGGGAAAAAATTAGTCTGCAAATTCTCCGCTGCAGGCGGCGAAGTCACTGTGGTGAATAGAACATTCCATAGAAATTTCCAGCCCTTGGAACGCTTTGAATATTGATCAGCTCATTTGTATTCCTATAAACATCGTTATAAAAAGTGATCAAAATTTTGCTAGTGATATCTTTTTCTATAGGAAAAGTAAGTACTAGCCATGAACCACCCAGATACTCACTTTCCACACAAAGTTGGTAACTTGAAATCGCTCCAGCCTTTATGTACTATAAATGAGTAATAGATCCGGGTGATTTCCAGGGAAAAGAATTAATAATTGACAACGAATGAATGAAGAATTCCGGAAGAATTTGACTCTCTCGCGATCTGAATTCAAAAAGAAGAGAAGTCAGATATAAATAATTTTTTGGTTGGAAATTTGAACGTTGATCCCCTTCGCCGTCGCCAACGTGGAGAGCAGGAAAACCAAATGTAGTTTCTAAGCATGGAATAGCGCCAGATTGCTGGTAGAATCAATAGATTCCTGGATTAGGTCCGCGTGGATAACCTCAAGGCCAAGCAATCGCTGAAAGCAAAGAAGCCGCGGCCATTTTACTTATTTATCAGCACTCATCGCTAACCCCAGGAGGCTGCGACGCTTGCGCTGTGAAAAACCGAGCGATTCACGTAATATCAGATGAGGACGTCCAGCCTCCGAGGACTACCGAGGGAGACAGGACATGCATTAGCGATGAGGCATTAGAAGGATAACGAGAATTCGTTCACAACTATGCATTCAAAGACGGTAGGGTCTCGAACAACACTAAACATCCCGATATCCACCACTTATATCTCTACCTTTTATCCTCGAAAATTTGCGTGTTCGAGCACTGGGTCATTTCCCTACGGCTCCATTTTTTCCAGCTCCGTTCTTTGTTTTTTCTTTTTGTTTATGAGGAGATTCTGGCCCATGAAGGTCCCAAAATTTCTACATCTATCAAGTGTTGATCAGTGAAAAAAATGATAAATAGATGATCATAACAGCTATTATACTCCTTACTACTTTTTTCGCATTCAAAGAAACAAAGAGGTTGTGAGGGTGAGCAATATCGAGAAAACCAGGAATAAAAGAAGTAGCCGCGAAGAGAAAATTTAGAGGAAGAGATGACATCTCGCTGTAATTACTGACTTCTGCTCACTACATGCACAGGGAGAACGCAATTAAATTATAATTTCTGAGCCAGGAAGCGTCAACAGCCCGTGAAAAACAAAGGAGATACAATGGAACGTGCTCTGAAAATATGTATTTCCCTGGTTTATAAAGGTCTTACTTCAATTTCAATGAGTTTCCTATGTGAAGAAGGAAGAAGAGAGCCACAGAAGTGAAGATTAACCTCTGGTTGAGAGAAGGCGGTAAAAAAACTAAGCAAAGCAAAACAAGGGCTCCCAAGAAAATGTTTCGAATCAAATGATCTGGGAAAGAAAAGTAGAAAGAAAAGGAAGTTAAAAGCATTGTTTCTTATATCCCGTTTTAACACAAAGCTTCATAATACAAAATTTAATAAGTACAGTTATGGGAATTCTCCTTGCAATTTTTTGTCCGGAACGTATGCAAAAACGAAGAAAATGCGAGGGAATCTTACCTATGTTGTCGTTATTTCATTAGTTATGTTAGAAGACCAACATTAGATGTGTTCTAAGGTGTATTCTGAGTTGGAATTAATTGCATGGAACGATGAGAAACTTTGCATTGGAATTTGAAGAAAAAATATGTGAAATAGTTAAATGAAGCACGTTTCTTCACGTAATAACCATTTGAAGGTTCAGTGAAGTTTCAAATATCGTCAAATTGCTAACTAATCAAATCGAAAACACTATCCTTGACCCCCTCCTCCTTCCTCACCCACAGATGCATCCAGAAACTTCTAAAAACTACTTCATAGTCAAGATGTGCACACAGAACAAGTAATTTGCAAATAGGTAAGATTTGTTCAAATTTTTTTGAAGCAGTGAAATATTTTCAAATACGGAACTAACCTCCTAGTTAATTCAACGTTGAAATTTCGGCAATCCAGGACACTTCTTCCAGTGGACATCCCACTTTTTCCACCCTATTCAACACCCCCCCCCCCCTCCCCTCTTTGGTTCCAACCCGTCCGCACTATGATGATGAACTTGTTGAGGAATCACCTGTGAACAGCGAAGAAAAGAGGCAGGGAAGGTCTATTTCACTGTCCAAATTTTCTGAACGGTCAACGATTCGACAAAGAATAATAAATCTACAGGTACTTCAGATGCTCAAAAGAGAAAGAGCTTATGAACGGCTTCAATTTGCCGTCAAGCGTTCTGTGGCTCGATTTCATTGTTTCAATTGTCGCCGCATATTTCCAATACATTCCGTTCTTCAATCTACATAGATACAAATCTACATACAATAGACGCAGGTGCAACTGCGCAATATCCTTAAAAACCGTGGATGTTTTTGAGATTAGCGATATCTATCGGTGTCTCTTGCAGAAATGAATACAAAAATCCAAAAAACAATCTCGGAAATGTATAACTTTGAAAATCATTGTCAACCAAAGTTCACCACGACGCGATTCTGCACAAAGTGCACGCTGCGCGCAGCGGAGCACTTGAAGGCGAATAGCTGCCGGCGTTTGAGTGGCAGATGAGGTTGCTGAGAGGCTGAGCGACAGCGAGAAGAGGGCGGCGTCGACAACGACGATGGCTGCTGTCGTGTACTCGTGGGAAACGACGCCAATCTATACATGCTATATACTATAATCAGTAATCGCGCGGGTATAATTATGGCCAAGACAAACACCCCGCTGCCACCGCCGCACCGACGCCGACGAACGCATGCGCGTCGCTCAGCTCGGCTGCCACAACAAACGCCGCCTACTAGCATGCAAAATAGCTCCGTCGTTCCCCAAGAAGTCGCTGAATAGGGAGCGATGGCGAGGTAGACGAGATCAGGAAGCCGAGGATCCCCATCCACGGATGCACGTACCTCGTAGATCCTTGTTATTGTAGTAATCAGAAAATAGAAATCAGATTGATGTTTTTGCTCAAGAAGACAAAGTTCGAGATAATAAGTTCCAGTAAGCATACATGAATTCATATGAATTCATTAAATGAGTACCATAAAAGTCCATCTAGCCCGTGCGCTGCATCTGACACCAACGCCAGCTAGTGCCCTAATGCGTTTGGATTCTTAGAACAGTCACCGATTCGGGAAAGTTTGAACCACAATTGCCTACTTTTTCAGAGATTAGTTACGGCTATTCAGATGGATGAGTGTGATACCCTACGGGTAGCAGCAGGGTATAGACCACATCACATATGGGTAAACTTGATGGGTGTCAGGAAAAGGGTGAGTTTCGATACGTTAACACTTTTACGATGGGTAATTTCAATGATATGTACATTGGGTATCCCATGTGTTGGGAGAGAAGGGTTGTATACCAGTCCTTCGAATCAATGATAACCAACCTCACTCCTTGTGGATCAAAATACACAACTTATCCTAACAATATATGTAGTACACTGCTTTGAAAAGCTTGAACCAACCAGCAGACCTATTATTAATTTCGCAGCCATTACTTATGTACATCTTTTATAAGTAGGGGTTCAACCTGAAATATGAGCAGCCAAGCAAAGTAAGATCCCGAGGATGCTAAAAATCGTAAATTGAACATTTCTAAAAATTTTTAGAAAATAATTCTCAGAAAAAAAGTGCATGACCTTTTCCAGCAAATTTCAGCCCTTCTCACTGGCATGATATATTTCAGCAGGTATGACATTTGCAGAGGAATTCGAGAAAGAATGAGCCTCAGAAAGTGCATGGTATTTGGGGAGACGAACAAGAAAGGCAAACAGTAAGCAGAAATACTCAATTAATACTCAATTATCGCCTTTCTAATATAGACTATAGGGCAAAGTGGTGGTAGAAGAATAACTCATATTGCACTGTTTTAAGGAAGGTTGAGAAACAATGAAAGAATGACAAAGCGGTAGAGAAAATACAGTGATACTGCCAATTTCGCTCCTGCAACCCACTGACGCGGTGAAATCTATTTTAAGCTAGCAGCCGTAATTACAGCTCTTTCACCGAAATAATACCTCCTGATTCATGAAAAAGAGGAAGAGGCTTTAAAAGCAATAGGAAGACGCGTGAAAATACGGGTGCACTTTGACGACCAGACAATCAGCGGACGATTTCCTTGAATTGCAAGTGAAATGAGAAATGAGATGAGCAACGACGAAAGACTCACGGACGACACCCTGTTGAACCCTATCGGGTATGCAGTCGGAGTTGGCGAACAGAGCGAGCAGCAGCGGGTCGGACAGCGATCGCAACGGGCCGATCCGACGCGCGCGCGACACCAACGCGTCCATAGCGCGTCGCGCGCCTGCAATCAATCAATAAGCATTTGTGACGTGTGAAACATGGAGAAAAACTTCTTTTGTAAAAAAAAGCACAGAAAAATGTAATAAAGTGGCAAATAAAATGTTGGGGAGGCAGATAGGACGAGGTTCAGAGGGATAACAGAGCGGAGAAGTGCAGCTGCAAAAAGCTGCTCACAGAATACCTAAATGTGGACGTTTAGCGGATTTTCGAGAAGACTACGAAGAGTTCACGTTGAAAGGCTGAAATACTGAGATGAAGAAGACCTATTAGTGCAACAGTACTGAATTCACTCGTAAGGAATTAGTAGTCCTTCGTTACAAAGCATGTAAACCCAACTGGGCCTTAATCACTAGAGTACCGTCCTCCCATGAAACAAAAAAAAATCATATTCGTAAATCATGGTGAATCTCGAAATTTGATAAATTTGTAAATGAATAAACTTGCAAACCATAGGTCATCATACACCATCAATATCCAGGAACATGAAATCATGATTGAGACATGATTTGCGGCCGGGTCTCACCAACCACACGTCAACATGCAAATCACATGCACATTCGATGCGTTTTCTATGCCCACGTCGGTTCATGATGCATAAATGTTTAGGAATAAGGTGTGCACGAGATATGTACATATGTATGAGATGTGCATGACTCCTACAAGTTTGATTTTGTACAGAAATCTGAAAACACGGCAAGGGACGAGTAATTCATAGGATAGTAAGATTCAAAGATTTTGTGGACCAGTGCATTTCTTTACAACTAGCACACCTCAACAGAAAAAGTGGTTCAAAGCAATTCGTGTGTGAATATATTGACTGGATGGCGCCATTATTTCTTTTCCGGATTTACTTAGGGGATGGATAAAACCCGTCGTTGAAGCGATGTTTTCGACAATTTCCCAGCATACATACGTCGTGCAAGTCGCTCGCAAATTTCATGCATCCCCTATCGACGTTGATTTTTTTAATCACTTTGAAACTTGTGCTGCTCTTGAGAAACCTTTTCCTGCACATGTTTCACTATGTGCCCTATGGTGCAAGGTCAATCGGGCTGAATTGTAGGGCACCTGAATTCTACTCAAATTCTGGAATTCTTAAAAATCCATGCAGAATCTGCTAGGTACATGCATTGTGAGGAGGGAGGGGATCTGAAACCTCATGCCTATGAAAGAGCTGCTCACATCCGGCAAGAGCCATTTTAACGAATTTACAAGTCGCAAAACTCGGCACCGACCCCATGTGTGTAACATTCTACACCTTTACTGGGGTCATAGTGGGAAGTCCAATGTGCTATAGTGGGAATCCATGGTGTTTTGCTGAGATTCATGTGTTTTTCTGGTAAAAAATCACCACTTTGTCCCCAGCTTCCAGTGAAGTTCTCAAAATTTCATAAGAAATTTCATCGGTTCAACGCTGGTTCTGGCCCATTTCATCCATCAGCAGATGCATAACTCAAACAAATGCTAAATATCGAATAAGTTAAATTGTAAACCATCATCTGAGCAGATAAGTCAAGGGCCGGCAGGTGCGCATTATTGAAACTCAATTTTCGAGTAATTTGTGCAAGAAAATGAGCAGTTAATCGCTGCGATACTGACGGAAAGTGATAATATTTGATAAGTTCCGGGAGAAACTGGGGATCTTGCTGAATTTTCAACCTGGCCAACTCACTTGTTGCTAGCTGCAACGAAAAATTTATCTTTGGAAATTCGACACTCCCTCCCCGCCCACAAAAAGGAAAACAACCCAACAAAGATGCCCATTACCGAATTTCGCCGCACAAAACAACGCTCAATTTGTCAAATTCAACGCGGAAAAAGGCAATTTCAATTCCGAAATGGGTGGCTGTTGGGGGGAATTTGTGGCGATGTGCATATGCGAAATGGGAGCAACGGCTCGCCACCACATGCATACGTAATGGATCATGCGTATCTGTATTAGCATATAGATCAGCTGTTTCAGCCACGCCAGCTCATCTTTCAGCTGATGGGCAACAGGCTGCTGCTGTTTGTCGGAACAACGGCGGGTTTTTGCGTCCAATTTCCTTTTGCGGATGAATAACCCGGGGGAATGTTGGTTTTTGTTCGGAAAGAGTTATCGCTCGATTCTTCTGGAATGCGGCAGAAGAATTCCAACATGTTACGCTGATGAAGAATGCGCGTTTTCAAGCCGAACCCCATTCAACGCTTCATAATGAACTTTTCCATAGAATCTGAGAACCTTTGCAGCCCTCAAGTCTTCAGAAATAAGGGACATGTTCCCATTCCATTGTGCATGGCTTAAAATCTGAAAATCCGACAAAAGTTGAACTATGTTCAAGACAAATGACTTTTGAAAAGGAATGGAACTCGCTACAAAATGATGTGCATCTCTTCGTGTCGATGGAAACAAAAAACCGGAAATTTTCCGAATTAAAGATGGTACAACGATAAACGTGCCCTGTTTTTGCATCCACCCAATAGTTCTAACCTTCGTCTCCAAAAGGAGTGTACCTCGTTCTATAGCCACACACATCTAGGACATGTCTCGATTATAGGACAAACAACACATTGAATATAGAGTATGTATAAATATAACATCAGACACGAAGCTACGTCCTCTCAGCTAGGTAAGGAGCCTTCTAACATTTTTTTTTCAAATTAGTTCTAGCATGTTCGCATCAGCAGCTATTCCTTTTCAGCGCATATCTTCTACAGGTAAAAAGAAAAATGTTGTCAAATTGTGTAACTTCAAGTGATCTCTGCAAAAGAAGAAAAAAGATGAGTGTGCCTAGAAAAAAAATTTAAGTGCAGTGTGAAACATCGTCGTAGGATTTATGTTCACTGTCTAACAGTTAGCCAAAAGCAACTCTTTACTTCAGGATACTCTCCATCAATTTAGGGACAGGCCCCAAGATGATGAATAGTCGCTGACGGCGGCGGACAATTGGGTAGGGCTCAAATCATCCAACATTTTTTTGAGTGTTTTCTTAACTTACTCGGTTCCTGAAGAGGTTAGGAACAAGTTCTATTTGTAGTTAGTTATTTATTTCTTTTTGTAGCTCAATCCTAAATCAGAGGTGACTTGTGGTCCAGAGCACTGTTTTGATGGAACGTTGCGGAAAGACATCCCAACTAGGTTTAACTTTAGGGCAAAACATTTCTTGGAGAGAAAACGCGTGTTTATACTGTATTTTTTGGCTATCCTGTAGTCATACGGCACTGTGCATCTGACCAAATTCCAGGAGAAAATCTGAGGATTTCTTGTAGAAATCCGCAAGGATACCCACAACGGATGTCTCTTAACTTCGCGGACATGAAGTCTGTAAAATTATTCGTGCATACAAACAACAATTTTACAGATTTTGATGAGCTTTTACTTCTTGCGGTTGAAACACGTTACAGCGCACCATCTTACAAATGGATAAGATCCAGAGAAGCATGCTTGCTTCATGAATCTGGAAATTAACACGCTGAGCTTCAAAGCAAGATGACCATCAAACCTCACAATCCTTACAGTCAAATTACTCCATAAGATCTTTCCATTTGTGCTGGTTTTGAAGTCCAAATAATTGGTAATTTTTGGCATACATCCATTGAGATTTTATAGCTGTCGTTCTCGTAAATCTCGTAGTAAAGTGTCCAATGTGATCATCGCACATCTCTTTAATGGCGATGAACGCACTTCGTGTTGGAGAGGAGTATGGTGATCATCGCCACGGTGAATAGGACGGGTCGTACATGAAAAGTGATCAAATGTACGTGTTTCACGTATTCAAACACCACTTCCGGGGCTGTTTTAACGTGTGGGACAGTTATCAACCATTGCGGCCAACAAGCTAGAACGAGTACGACTTGTCAGAAGCACCAGAAGCACCACTGTGCCCCTAACAAGTCGTACACGTTCGAGCTTGTTCTGTGCTGTGGGGCGAAAATCAACGTGCCAGAGTCCGTAGGCTCAGATGCATTCTGTGCAATTCGCGCACCTGACCATACGTACCTTTACACCATCACCATATTCCGAGTGAGATGCTCCGAGTACTTCACTCGACGTCTCTTCGCTCAGCACACTTTCTAGTGCCAAACGATGGCAATCATCGCCTTCCATGGCGATGAGATCAGCGCCTCGCACATACGTGCTCGCACCACCGCCACGTGTGGTGATGATCCTCCATTGCTCAGTGTTGGAGGGTCGTCGCACGTGCGGTTATCGCTTCAAATGTGGCGACGAGCTGTGCAGGCAGCTCATGACACTTCACTAGGGGCCCTTGTGTCAGGCTCTGTAACTTCATGTACGGCCAGGATACTGCATATGAGGAAGTAATGAGGAATGAGGAAATCGGTCCGTTACAGCGTTGATTTTTTGGGAACAACAAGACAGCAAAACTGGAAATTTCGAGACTCTGTAGACATTCAAGCGGCATTTCTGTGACATCCCAATAAAATAGCCCTTCCTTGCTTTTCCACCCACAGCGTTCCACGATACCCATGACCCCCTGGAGTTTTGATTAGTCTAAAGTCTCCTTATCAGTAATTTCCGAGTTTTAACTGGTTTTATATTTGCTTATTGAGAATATTCCAATTTACTGCCCTAAACAGTGTTATCTTGGACTGATAATAAATCATTTGCATACATAAAGAATGGGAATAATCTTAAAATTTTGGAATATCCCCATTCGTTCATGAATCTCCTTACCCCTCCGATAAGATTCGAACATAAAGTGCATTGATTTCAGAAAGTCTTCTGAGCACTGCCATTTTCACCCGTTGAGCAGTATGATGGCTTCATCAAAAACTGAGAAGCGACTCCCAGCGGATCTCCACCACAACAAAACGGTGGTTCTAACAGCACAACAAATCATCTGCGAAAAAACGGAGATAGCCCTCTATTTCGAGGCAAACTGCTCTTCCGAGAGCCGAGTACTTCCATGTCGATGGCTCGCACAAAATTGAACACGGTAATAAAGTTGTAAAAAACGCGAATGAGCACAGCATCAGCGATAAAAGCGCATTTTTATCGTCTCGCTTCAGCTATGGTGTGTTAGAAAAAGTTCATTGGATGTAGGATCACGGAGAAAGTCGAATTTTGTTCCTTCACTGCGGTCTGTTTATTAGCTTTCTTACAGTAAACTGATATCAGGGCGCTTTATCACCTCCTCTACTTCGATGTAAGTTTTCAACCCGTTAACGTAAACTCTATGCTTCTTTGGGCTATAATTAGCCCAAAATCTCAGAAAGATTGGTCCTGAACGAAGCAGCTAGTCAGTTGCTGCGTAGAAACCATTCCCATCTCATACCATAGCACTAGCGGTTCTTGTTAAGTTAGATAATCTCACTGTACATGCTCACCGTAATCCTCCAGGAAAAGCGACACGGTACTAAATTGGTGAGACGAGGCAGCGCATCAAATACTTCGCCAAGTGGAAATTTAGCAATTTTTTACATTTTCCTGCACAAAAAATGGAAACCTTCTAAGGAATTACACCAGGTAACAGTAAAAGTAGACGAATTTTTGCGCGGAAAACTCCTCCAAACTACGTTAACAGGACGCTTACTGTAAGCTTATAGGTGGCGTTGAAGAATTCTGCAACTGAGCTTCTCCGAACTCGTACTGGTAATGCTTAGCCAAAACATAGAGGCCTGTATCGTGATTCGGAGAATTTTCTGGAAAAATATGACCTAACCGCTTTCCTGAAGTGCAGGAGTTCAGGCAAAGACGGTACGCATTGCCAAGCAAGTCGCCTCTGCCTAGAACCCCATGTCATGGCAAAGATGAAAAGGGAGAATCACGAATGGCTCATTCTAGATAAGCAGTAAGCGTTCCCGGAATTGTTCACGAATCCCACACCACTTGTCATGGCTGGATAAACATGGCAGGTCAAAGGAAAGACTCAGAACAGCGCTTACACCGTTTCCCAAAGGAGAATTTGGAAATCCGTAAACATGAACCCTGGAATTCGGGATCTAAACGAGTCCAAAGAAAACGCGACCGACGAGTGTTTCACATTCAAATGAGCACAACAGAGCTGAAACACGTCGTGCGGTCGGCTATTGAAGGCAGCCATATGAGGCCAGAATTGCAATGTGGAGCCAGTCATTTGTCATTACCAAGATCGTAATGACCATGAAAAACCCGGAGAAGAATTACTTTTCTCTTCCGCTGCGGAAATGGCGACGACGAGAACGGCGGCAACAACAATTCAAGGAAGCCAGGTGCTCGAGCAGGTGATGCTGGCGAATGCCTTAAGACAGAAGGGATGTTGACGCGACTTTGACTCTGGCAAAAACAGTGTGTTATTTGGCGTTGGCAGAGATTCTTGGACTCCAAAACCATCCAAGGAAAAGGAAGTCGCTAACATATAATTTGGGGCTGAACCTACAGCAAACACAACGAATGTTGAATTGGTTCCTTCAGGGAATAGTACTTCTCCAGAAAACTTTGAATTTTTCAAGAAAATTTAGAGATATAGAAACTAACAAGATATTCTGCTCATAGGGCTAGGATAAACATCACATAAGTTGTGAAAATAGCTTATTATAGTTTAATATGCAGCATTGAAAAATATGAGCCTTAGAAGTGTAGCAGGCATTTTTTTTTGTTTCACAGTAAGAATTTTAAGAGGGTTAGGATTTTCAAGAGACCTATTGTTTTATATGATCAATTCATAAGGGGTAATACAGTGGGTATGGGCAAAATATTCCGTGGATAGTAGCTGGTCATAAATGATGCCACGTATGGAGCGGAACATGTTGATGGGTGTCTGGTAAAGGGTAAATTTGGATACTGCAACACATTTACTAGGTAACAACAATAATGCATCTGCGCCCAGATTATGCATATTTCTGTAACTACCGGAAAAAGGAAAAAGAAATTGAAAGGTGAATTGAAATGTTTTACCTATCTTGGTTATTTCTAGAACACTTTCTTGGCATATTGTATTAAGCCGTTGTCATCAGACTTTTATTATTGTTATTATGAAAGTACTGCTATAATAATCACTAGTGGTTTCACTGTTGTTAGCATGACACGGTTTTTAAGCACATGAAGTCAAAACTACTGAAAAATGAAAACCCAACCTATTTGTTATCTAGTGGAGCAGCACACAGTAGCAGAAAAATTGACTGGTGTAGCAGTCTTGGAGCTTCCACCGATTTTATGATGTCAACAGCATCCCGAGAACCTGACCATACAAGAGGAAATCTGTTCCGAAACCGAAATTTATGGCAATCCGCAAATTATGCGCATTCTAAGGCTCGAGAATGATGCGCCCTTTCCAAATGAACAAGTCGGGAACAAGTTAATTCTCCCTAACCAACTATTTAATCCAGAGGGAGCGAGACATGTCCGACTTAACTGCTCTTTTTTTCAAGTTTCGGTCTGCTCTGAGCAAGTTTTGGGAAGGGAGTCTCTTTTGCGGAGAAGAGCAGGGGAGGGGGAAGGTGTGGGAAACAGGCATGTGCGGAAGTAAAATTTTAAATCCCGTAAAACGTAAAGCGTAAAATGGAGGGCCAAAAATATGCGGAAAACAGAAAGCGTGAAACGGAAAATTTCACACACCCCCTAGTGGAAAATCATTGGTTATCGATTTCTTGCTTAGCCAATCCTATCCTACCAAACACAGTTCACTAGGAATGAATTCCAGCTTTCCGGGAGCACGTGAGATGAATGTAATACGTATTTCATTTTTCTCTTTCTAAACAGACAATACATAAAGCCTTGCCCACAACAAAGTCCAGCGGATGACAATCGGCACTATCAGTTGGCATGTAATAATGTGCCTAGGGGCAGCAATCGCGAACCCACCCAGTAGGCACGGTACACCATTCCTGCAACATGCTTCACAAATTCAAAGGTTTTACATTTTCATTAATGGGTAATGAGCTGCTGAAGTGGAGCGAGCAGAAAAGAACTGGGAAACGCGTTCGAAAGAGGGCTAGGAGAGAGAAATTTTTGGAATTTGGAATCCAACTAACAAGGAAAGGACAGGCCATTCGTAGCGAGCATACTGCTTTACGCAGCTGGCGACGCTGATTTCAAATCTGTGTTCATCTGCTCCTAAATATGTCTCCGTGCCAAGTTATACCCATTTTTCTATTTCGAAAGCTGTGTCTGGTGAGCTGTGATGCAGTGGTATGTGTGTGGCTTCTCAGGATCAAGATTAAGAGTTCAGTTCCTCAAACAGTCCGTTGTTTTGCATTTTCCTTTCACCTACTGTTTTCCTCTGGAAATCCATTCTATGCAGTTTTGTAATGTTTTACACCTACAAATTGATCTTTTGGAAGTTTGGAACAATTTGGAGCAGCGAATAAAAAAGGCCTCGTTACATCCGTTATGTATTCCTATCAAATCTGGAGGCAAACAGAACTCAACCAGGGCGCAGCACGAGGTGGTCATTGACCAGCAGGACTTAGTAGCGTTCTGCAGATTTAGGGGGCTTAGCACCAATGTCCGGGGCGTAGCCAACCGCTAACCGTCTATTGATGTTAGAGACGAGCAGATTTCAGAGAGGCACTTCTGGAGGATCATCAAACTCGTGGCTGAAGACCACCGTTGTTCAACCATTTACTCCATCCCTACCCTGCACTCTGGTGCGCTCCAGTGATAATCAGGTGTTGCTCTACCTGTAGGAGACGTATCATGTTGGAATTTTGACTGTAGATGCGCACTATACCAACGAGTATCCCCCCAAAGTGGCACCGTTCGTTTTTGAGAAACCGTCTTCGTTTTGGAGAAAAACCGTCATTAATGGTCAAAAAGTGGTTTTTGACCATTTGTTGACCATTAATGACGGTTTTTCTCAAAAACGAAGACGGTTTCTCAAAAACGAAAGATGCCACTTTGGGGGAGAGTTGATACCACCTAGGCGCATATCTTGGAGTTGACAGCGTATCGGAACACTTCCTCAAACGAGAGAAATTTCCTGGGAAATTTCCGGGTCTGAGAGAAAAAAACCACGCTCCAATGACAATTTCTTGTATCTGACAGGTCCTATAACAAGTTTCAACGAGTTCTAGCGGCATCAAACAGTTCGGTACTGAGGTCGGTTTTTCGAGGATTTTAGCTAGAATTTGAGATGATTTAGGCTGTCTTCGCCAAATGGTACGCATTTCTTGCTGAAACATCATTCGCCGTCTCACTAACGCTTATTCAAGTCACTTTTTTAGTGCTATCTGCTTTTCCTGAAAGAACCCTAGTGTGTAGGTACTTAGTAGCCCATTTCGGAATCCGACTGGACTTAGTACTCCCCAACCGACACTGACCACCTAGTGCTGCGCCCTGAACTCAACAAAAGTTGTGAATTCACCTCCTGCCGCTGTCACTGTTTCCAAAATCGGTGTAGTGAGAGTCTTCCTAAATAGTTCCAAACTTCCAAAAGATCAATTTGTAAGTGGAAAACATTACAAAACCGCATAGAATGGATTTTCAGAAGAAAATAGCAGGTGAAAAAAATGCAAAAGCCGGGCTGCGAGAGGAACTGAATTCTTGATTTTGATCCTGAGAAGCCATCCACTTACCATTGCTCCACGGCTCACATGGCACAGCCACCTTCTGCGCCTTACGTGAGCGTTCCTGAAGTGGAAAAGTGGGTTTAACTTCTCATAGAGACATATTTAGGAGCAGATGAACACAGATTTGAAATCAGCGTCGCCAGCTGCGTGAGGCAGTGTACACCTCGCTACAAAAGGCCATACTGATGAAGTATCTTTCCCTAGTAGGTTCCAATTCACAATGATATGCATGCATTTATCTGTAATTAGAGGTATAGGGGTAAAGATTAAGACATTTCTAGCTAAGATTCAGGCTTTTTTCTCAAAATTTCGACCGTACAGTTCTCGTTGCCTTGTACGGAACACCATGAATAGATTTATTAAAATGAATTCAAAAGAAAATTTCGCCCCGTTCGCTTTCTATTGTAGTTTAATACTCACGATCATATAGGATTGGAGAAAAACGCCCAATTTTTGGGAGAAAAGAAACAACAGACCCGCAACATAACAGTGCATAAATAAATGCGTGTTAGAAATGCAATTGATTAAATGGAGAGCATGCTAGGACGAATAGGGGCAGGCATTCTAGAAATGGCTAAGAATAAAAGGATACGAAGAAGCAATCAAACTAAAAGTGATGAGCACACAAAAAACAGCTTAATACGAAGGTATTCCGGGAACGGTATCAATGAATAACACAACTGCCCTATCTTGTGTAACTCGGTGCAAAAAAGTACACATTAAGCCTCATCCTGACATTCTGATCATTTCCCCTGAAAAAGGTAATCCCTTGAGCCTATAAAAGTGCTAATTTATACATGAAATGACAGGTATCAATAGTAAAACGCATTTGAGTAATCTCATGAACTTAAGCAGTAATAATTCCTAGAACATTACGCAAAGTTCCCAGCATTATATCGACCAGAAACGAGTTTCGGGAAATTTTTTAGGCTGCCGGTATGATCCTCGAGGAGTACAGCACCTGGCATAACCATCGCTTGGACCACCTCATTTTTGATACTTATTGATCTGGGTCGGTCCGAGTGACCGTGTACGATCAATAAATATATCAAAAATTAAGTTGATGGGCAACCGCGACGCTCGAGGCTGCTATACTGCGCGTGAAGTACATCGCTGGCCTAAATTCATTCATTCATTATTCTCAGGATACCGAAGCCTCTTATGTTAATATATATGACGTAATAATAATCAAAGTATTTGCGATAGAACACGAATAATAGAAATATAAAAAATAAATAAGACCAACAGATCACAGTGATAATTAATGATAATAATAATCAAACTTAATTGTACACTTAACACTATACAGCGCAATCTGTTTACGAAAGCATGTCGAAAAAAATTGCTTGGGCCGCACAGTCATATTATGCCTTTTAGAAGATGAAAATTTGAGGCCGGTGGGCAGGCAGTATTACCATAATTCTAAACAAATGGCCATGCTGCTGCTGCTGCTCCTCCTCCCCTCCCCCTCACCAACTGCATTCTTATCCGATCACCTAGCTGACTGTCTTCAATATAGTTGTGTGTGGTGCCTAGTCACGGACCACACTCTATTTTGCGCCCGGAAAATATGGTAAGACCAGCTGTTAACCGGACTGGACCTTACATTTTGTGTGCGTTATTCGCCATTCTTGTTTTATTTTCTTCTTCATGTTGTTTCCAAATGTTTTACTAGCTGATTTTACTGTTTTACTGGTTCTATTTGGTAGTGCTAACTTATGTGTAATTGTATGTCCCCCTTAAAAACCGTAATAAATAGAATATTGTGGAATGGAATAGTAAGTTCCTTAAGGACGACGAAATAAGCAGCGGAAGCGAGTTGTGCCAGCGAATTGTGCAATGAAAATTGAACAATTACGCAGCAGTGGCGAGTTGTCACCCTGAATCAGGATCAGTCGGATGCGTAAAGCCAGAGGGCATTCCTAGTGATGGGAACGGAAAGGATTGGCACGATGCTAGCAGTGCTATGTCGTTGCCTTGAAGCACATTCTTGGTCACGAATAAGAGCGAACGAAGGCAAAAAAAAAACGTCTTATAAGGCTGAGCACCTTTATTTGGTCCTCTATGTTAAAGGTGAGAATATTTCCTTTTAATAACTACACATTTGGCAACCACATACTTGAGTGAGCTAATGTGAGATCTTAAACACGAAATAAAGGTAGCCTCACGGGGAATATCCAGGCGATCCAAGAAAAATGTGAGCTCAGAGTTCTTCTAAAATAAGAATGAATGATGTCATCCAAACTTGGAGATGTTCTGTCAGGCAATGCCTACCTCCATTGTTCACAGAATTATGTGCACATGACAGCGTAATTTCGAGTGACGTGTGCATTTGCGGAATCGCGTAAAATGCCTGCATAAAAGTACAAGCCAAAGCCGATTGACCTTATTATTCTGAGAGAATGGCGTGTCCTATAATGTTTTCACAACGAGGATGTATAATCGAACCATGAAAACAAGTACTTATTCCTATATCCATTTAATTATCCACAATTACTCCTTCAAGAAAAACCGAAAAGAAAACTCGGAACTAGAGCCTTGAACCAATATTAGATTGTCGGAAAAGTTTCCCGCCTATTGCTTTCCAGTCATGCCGAATTCCCCAAGACTGCTCTACAGTGGAACCGCTTACTTCCAGCTCCTGCCAACTGCAAACAAACAATACTGTTATTGCCGGATTTCTTGTCAGTAAGGAGGGTAATTCCTCGAGGAACAGAAATGCGGAGCAACTACTAGATCCGTTGGGCCACGCCTAAATTTCAGGCAAATTTCTTATCTCGTGAGATGGGAACACGGCACAGAAGGCTTTAAATGGTCGTAAAATGGAAAAACGGTGATCCCGCACATACCTAATTTCGGAGAGTGTATAGCGCTGCACCGAAAAAGAGCGGTGCATCAGAGCTCTGCGATTGGTCATTTCATGTGACTGCCCAATCACAGGGCTCCATCTCATAAATCTTTGTAGTTTTTACGCTCTACATCTAATTTATTTCAGCGAGTACTTCATTCCATGCATAGCATGGTCTGATCGTTTCTCAAACCTCTCCACTATTTCCTAGGGTTTCGAAAGACAATGAAAGACAAGCAGCCACAGGGAACTAACACCGAAAGCCCTAAGGAAGGAACGGAGCGGCCAAGCAATAAATTCTAGCAGTTCTTCAGTTCCCTAATAATGTTATGCTCCCTAACAACGAGGTCTTTGAAACTCCACAATGAGTTTCAGGAATGATCATGAACTACGTATAGGACAATCTTTGCAGGATAAAGCACTCGTGCCTTGCGCTCTATTCTAATAGTACAGCTGAACCTTGGCGTGAATTTCTTAGTTCGCTGGCTAATGAATCATTCTAGACTGGGGCAATTTATAGTCGATGCGACGTCCTTCCTCTACACATCATTTTAGGAAGACCCCACACGAATAGCCATAATTGCGATGGGTACAGAAAATATGGAGCCGCCATATCACAGATTGTGCGAGTGCGAGCGTCTGGCGTGCGTGCGTCCGTGAACTGCATTCCGGGTAGTCGAATACGACCAAATTTAGCCTCTGTGACATACTCCACCAAGATACGTTCATAAAAATCACCTTAAACCAACAATCAAATTAAATCTTCGTAAAACTTCTAGAACCTTCCAATGGTTATTATTTGTTCCCATGAGCAGGTACGACCTTTGCGCGAGATCTCGTGGCAAACCGATATCTCAAGGGCCAAATTTAGCCGCGATGGACAAACCGGAAAACTTTGTGGTGGACAAATTTAGCCTTTTTCTAAATGTTGGTTAAATTTGAAACGAAATGCCAAATCAGTGAGAAATCGTTATTGCATATCCATTGTACCCTACGACAACTGGTAAAACTTATCGGTTATGCAACCGTTCCAAACAGCCTTTACCCACTTTGTTATCCAGTATGGTTCATCAAACCACGTGCTCGACCTTGAACGCAAGTGATAGATGTGTGAAAAATTGGGAAAAGACATCACGAACTAACACTGGAGTACATGATGGGTCCTTCACGACTGGATAAACATAACTTGCAGAGAAAAGCCTGGGTAAAAATGGGGAGAAAGTGTTTACATATGGTTAAATTCCAGTGGAGAGTAATATGTGTATCCACACCGTATCAGCAGATTCGCCATACGCAGCATGTTTATCAGAATGAATAAAATAAATACTAAAAAGGAATTCCTAGTAGTATCAATACAAATTAAAGTGGTTGTAGTACAGTTTACACTGGTACTGATCGGTGAAGGGAAAAATAAAACAGCGGAAAGCGCGCTAGTTGGTGAGAAAAAACATAAAAGTTTCCGATATTACTAAAATGAACAAAAGTTAAAATAAAATAAATGACATGAGGCTAAAATATAACATTTTAGTCAAAATGAAAAAGTGAAGTCCACAAAGTCGAGTGACACCACCCTTTAATAATTATAACGGAAAGGTTATAGGAGCGCGTAAAACTACAACTTATTCTGATCGCGAAGTGCCTCGTTACAACTGTACATCCTGGACAATTACTACCCAGCAGCTTAACAAACATAACTGACAAATAATAGATAAATAAATAAATAAATAAATAAACAAGTAATTAAAAATTGTGACATCCTCGCTCTATTCCTAAAAAGGACAGCCCAGCATCGGCTGGAGACAGCAGTGGTTTCCAGAATTGAAGTTGAACGAAAAGAAGGTGGAGGAGCTGAAAAGGGAAGGAGGGGGAAATAGTGGTAGCTCTGCCAAAAAATTAAAAGGAAGGCAAAGTGTTCGAAAGTTATGACAATAAAAAGATATTATAAAGAATTTCAAATGTAGACGGGTATAAATGACAACTTAGGAATAATGACAAAGATGACTTTCGGAAAACAAGGTAACATAAAACTTCGATCTTTTTGTGTGAAAAAATCCTGAGAAATTTCTCAGTCTAGTCTAGGGTAACGCGGAGGAGGGAGGGGTCGGGGGAGCATTCCATCATCTTCGTGTTCATGCTGCTGTTGTTTCCTCTTTGGCACATCTTCGACTGTATAACAAACAAAAAAATAATAATAAACGAGTAAATAAGCAACCGACAAACATACTAATAAATCAATCGATGAAATAAATATGTTTTATAGCAAAAATACTGCGGAAATGTTTTGAATTCTACTTCGCCATTCTTCATTAGATTCAAAACAGCACAACGGCTCGACGCCTCGATGACAAGTGCCCATGAATAAGCACCTAGCCAATAATACATGCACAATCTGACAGACCGATGGGTCCTAGCTGGAATCTGGATCAGCCAGCGAGGAGCAATTCACCTCGCCTAACTGCCGTGCAACTATCACTTCTGCTAAGGATTAAATCCACGCGAATTCTCATATTCTACAAAGTGCAGCCGTCACTCTCAAAAGGCAGCTGGGGAAAGAAAGATGCGTCGCTGACATTCGGTTGACATTTTGCGTATACGGTAGTGCACTTTGAGGTCGTAAAAAATATAGCAGTGTGAAGTTTCCGCAAACAATGGGGATTAAATGGTAAATTGACGAATCAGACAAAATTAAACATGGCAAGCAAGGTGAATTAGTGCGAATGCACAAATTGTAACTAGTGTCGAAAAAAGAAACTACATTAATGAATTGGTTGTAGAAAAAGTGGACAGAAAAATGCTGAGGTACGAACAAAAGTCGAATAAAAAGCCCTGCTAAATTGGCATTACTTGCAAAAACAAATAAAGAAAAAACAAATGAGCTGAAATACACATCTACAGAAAGGAAGGAAAAATGCAATATGGTAGATTTCAAAAATCGGGCACTTTCAACGTATTTGGTGCAGTTACAGAGCAAACACGACACTTGACGCCGAGCCGTTATTGTTAAACGTTGCAAAACCGGATCTGGTGCGCCACTGTCCGTATATCCGGGTTTTCGAAATTTTTTTTTTGAAAAATCTCAAAGACTGGATTTTCCTTACGTTCATTCTCAAGGTGTCGAAATTCAAATCGTTGATCTTTGATGGTGATCTTTGTCGTTGCTTGCTATTAGTCCGCAATTACAGACATTGCAGGAAAATGCCATTACGGCCAGTTCAAAAATCGGTGCTCTTCCGCACTGCAGGTGCGAATGCAGAATAACTGCTCTGCTCTACAATTAGTCAAGAAATTTGACTTCGGATATAATTTGGACGTTAGCCAACCGCTGCTGCACAAAATTGAAACTTGGCTCACAGCCAAAGTGCATTATTCACGACAAAAACAATAACAATATAATAATGAAACATAAATACACGTTGAAAAAAATGAAAATTATAAAAGGAGTGCGAAAAACGACAAAAAAAACTTTTCTAGGGAATAATCTGACTGCTGCAAGAAGTGCGTAGTCTGCATTTGCGGACTAACTAACCTTGCAGCAGATCTCATCTGACTGACCTTCAATTCTTTTTCTAAGCAGCCAAAGGATGCAGAGTGGATTAAAAAGGTAAAAACCAGCAGAATTAATAAATGAGATTTCAAAAACCAAAATTTATTTGACTTTTGTTAAGATCTCAACATGAACGCACTGTCATCACGTCATGTAGGCAAATGCAGACCATCTGGTTGCCCAGCTGCATCCATATTTCGCATCGAATTCCAATTTTAAAGCAAACATGACACCGGATAAGCGCATTTTTCGCGTCTGCAAGGTGAAGTCCTACTGTAGCTGTACGGTACCCTCAGGCCGCTGGTTCGGGAATTACGATAACACTGAGAGGATTGAAGAGGATGAGGAAGTGAAGATTCCATCGAAATGAGAAGTAATCCCAGATTGTGAAAATAATGAAAAACCAGCTTACCGTGGGCTTGATGCCATGCCGCAGACTGAATGTTTTCGACGAATATCTCAGTGGCTCATCGAAACCTGCAAAAAGTACGGATCGGGACAGAATACATCGAGGGAAATGCAAGGGTTCACGAAAAAATTTTCATTCAAAACTAAGAAAAGCGAACAAAACAAGCAGGAAGTGACCTTTCCCGAGAAGTATTTATTCTTCTTGCAAGAACCCAAGTGCTACTATAATGAATGCATCAGAAATGAGCTTGACAAACGTCATTTACGTCAAGTTTTTGTTTTGAGGGAAACATTTCCATAATGGACTGCTTAAGCGGATTCGAGGACAACATTTCCATTAACGAAGAAAACGTCGCCTATTCTAGTAGGGAAACGGAAATCAAGAAGCAAAAATTACATGAAGTAATCTATACGAGTTTTCCGTCTATTTCTACAAAATCTCCTGTGGAATTACACAGAATTAAATGAGATATACCCCTTATCCAGGATTTGTAGTTAGTTTTCCACTAATTTCCTCTACTTTCCCACTAAATTCAAAGGAATCTGTCATTTGATGGTTTCTGCCTCTCCCTGCAATTGTACAAACTTTTTAACCAATTTTTCGGAGCTTTTCTACTAAAATTCGGCATTAATCAACGATTTTTTGTTCCGAACTAATCGAATCTCAGACAATTCAAATTCAGAGCTCTTTCGGGCACTCGACTATTCTGAACATTCGATTCCTAAGCATTTTTTTAAAATGATCGACACTTAGAATCATCTGACATCTAATTTGTGGGCTCTGAAAAGGCAAGATTTTACGTTTATGAGCTTCAAAAGTGGGAATAGTGAAAACATTTTCATAGAACAGGAAACTCGAGCAAAGGGTACTGGAAGAGGAATCGCCTATGATCGAAATAAGTCCCAAACAAGGAAGAAGGAAAATGTACAATCATAAAATCCAGGTGGAGATAAATAGAAATCAGTAGGTTGTGAAAAAGATGTTTTTTTCTGTAACAAAGACAGTAGAACAGAGAATTTTTGAAAAGGCTTGAAAAACATCGGCTAAACATGAAAATCACCTGAAATAATTTGAAAAAAAAAAACTAAATAACCAGCGAAGCTGCATATAGGAAAGAACTGACTAAACCAACAAAGACATTAGGAAACCTAACATCTCTTTATTAATGACCTAATAATGTTTTGCAGGACATTTGCCCAAGAAGGCCTAAACGAATCTCCTATTGAAAGTTCCTATCAAAATTTCCAGAAAGCATTGAATCATGGGAAATTATGATTGAAGCTTGAAAAATTATATAAATACAAAAGTAAAAGGAATGAAGGAAGAAAGAAGTAAGGACTAGATCTCTTTGTATTCCCTGGATTTACGTTTAAATCATGCCATATTTGCTTTTATACAACTCATTTGCTGTTTCAACGTTACCTTTTCACCACTTTTACTACGATCAGTCTTGGTTTTCTCTTGACGTGGTCTGGCATGCCTATATGGTCCAAAAAATAACTAAATGAATGGACTTGAAATGCTTGTCCAGAGTTGCAGAATTCAAATCACATAAACAAGAGAAATACAGGAACTTTTTTTGCAGATCTTCAATCAAAACGTGCTCAAAGGCGCAACAGCAAAGAGTTTCAGTAACAGAAAACACAAGATCTCCTGACAGTGGCTGACTTCACAGAACACTCCCTTCTCCAGAACAAAACAAAATTTGGCGAAGAGAGAACTTAGTAATAGTGTGAGTGACGGGAAAGCTCCCGAGAAAGCACACCACACAAAAAAAGCTAATCCAATTGTAACGATTTCTGAAGCTACGCGGAGACATGTTGCTACAACGTTTGCTTTTGGAAAAATTTCGAAGGTACTTAGCTTCGGGGAACAAACTCGCAGGAGGTATTGAGGATACAACCCTGAACACCTAAGAGAAAGCGAAATAAATAGTGAAAAGGTATGGAAAGCGTGTGACTAAACGACTCGTCGCCTGCGCTGCGAGGATTAACTCGGCTAACTCGGGATAGAAGTCTTTTTGGGAGGGTTGTTTGTTGGCGGAGTGAGGGTGTGAGGAGGGAGAGATAATAAGAAAGCCGAAGCGAAGGGGCATCGATCGAGAGAAGAGAGATGAAGAGTCAAAAGAGAAGAGACGCGCGTACGGGAAACGAGGCAATCAGCGGGAAATCCAGCACGTTCTGACGCAACAAAAACACATCGCGCACTTCCAGATGAACTCAAAGAACGCCCGCCGGTCGGAAGTCGTACATCGCTAGGTGAGCGCTTCGAAATTCTGTAATTACGCCCAACTGGACGTTGGCAAAAAATAATTGCCGCTCATTTGGCCCATACGACAGCCTAAAGCTGCACAAACGAGCTACTCGTCATCGAGTGCACGGGCAAAAACGACGGCAGAAATGTTTCGCATGCCGCGTCCAATGAGGAGAATATCGCACGCACGCATAGCTATCGCACTACTTTCCACTAGTTAGCTTACATTAGTTTCGGTGAAATACGTCTTCAGCAGTATCAAGAACATATGTAGACTGATGCGACGTGGCAGAAATGTTCTGTTAGCAGGGTTTTCCCTATTACTTTGGTGTTAGAGGCGGTTGAGCCCGTACTACTAATTATAATTTTCATTTTTGTCATAATTTGTGCCATCTATTTTGCATATTTCGTTTTTATTCATTCCTTGATTCGAAAAAATACATCTCAAGGAATTCTTGAAGAACGATGTGCAGACTTTCTACCAGTCTATCATACACTTGAATGTAGGTACACAGCACCACATTACTTAGCACTATAGGGATGGATACCCAGACAACACCCGAGTGAACTAGTCTGCAAGGTGCACAGGAAAAAATTAGGAAAATAGTGGCTCAAGATCTTCCATACATTACAAAGCTGTATGAATGAGGACAACAGCCTAATTTTTAGAAAAAAGTACAGAAAAGCGACGACACTGTTTGAGATGAAGAGATGGAGAGCTAAGGATATCCTTTTTTCTCTATGGGGAAAATAGCCCTGATTTTAGGCTGCTTTTCCGTATAATTTGTACATCAGGCTCCTCGCTAAGCTCCTCTTATTCACGTTACAGGCAGGTGATTCTGTAAGGGGAGATTAGCAGTGATTCTCAATATAGAAGAAATGAGCATGTGGAAAGTCCCCGGCTGAACTCTTCCGGGTGAAACAACAGATTTTTGACATATCCTACGTAAATTGATGCGGTCTCAATACTCACTCCTTAGCTCCATTCCCGATCCCAGTATGACCCAATATCTTACATTCAATGGTCATTCAATGAAACTATTTAAAAAAAAGAGGAGAAATTTGTAAAAAGATGGAAGAAGAATGGGAAAGAAAGCTTAGCAGATAAATGGTTCAGCGAGTTCTCGGTATCGATCGACTGATAGGAGGATGATCATGCTCTAACTGGAATTGATCGATTGGAGTGGATAGATCAACAACGGTGAACGATTCAGGACTTCGAATAGATCGGAAATTCCATCAAAGAAACATAAATTTCACTGGAAACTGTAAATGTATGAGCAAGCGACATTATTCAAACAAAACACAAACAAAACAAAGAAATCATTCCTGCAGCGAATAATCCAGCAGTTGCAGGGACCGTCAATCACGATTGCACCGTCCGGGGCCAACTGCGCCGTTCAAAGCGCTGCAGCTGAGGCGGCGCGTCAAGCCGCCGAGGGGTGCAATCGTGATTCATGCTCCCAGTACCAGCGCATGACTATTTTCTGCAGGTTGAGCTTGATTTTCCTGTTTTATAAGCGCTGCAGCTGAGGCGGCGCGTCAAGCCGCCGAGGGGTGCAATCGTGATTCATGCTCCCAGTACCAGCGCATGACTATTTTCTGCAGGTTGAGCTTGATTTTCCTGATTTGTAAGGGCCTTGCTATTTAATTCATCGTGTATTGGTTAATTGGGCGTTCTCATGGAATATAGACGGACTTTAGCAGTGAAATCGGCCTAGATTTTAAGAATTTTTTATCCATTAGCGAAGGATTGATGTTGTGACCATCGTCTGGCGCACTAAAAGGAGCGGTGTTGTTCAGCCGCGAGAACACGTTCACGACTCAGTTACTGGTAACCTGTCCTTATGAATTCGACTGTTACTCACACGAGAATTTTCTAATCCTCTTCTCCTTCCGAAGGAAGCACACCGTCGGTGGGTGTGTTTTAAGTAATTCCACCTGACTAGGATCAAGCCTTGTGGCGATAAAAATTGGAACCCATATGCCCGTCCCCTACACTTTTAGGCCTGCGAAACGGTAATCTCTGCCCATTATCCCCCCCCCCCCCCTTCTCTTTCGCATACAAATTCATACTTCACAACAACCACAACTCCCTTTTTTCTGCATACAAAATCCAATCCTCGATACGGTCTCACCCCAATCTCTGCATATAAATCCCTGAATGGCTCCTTCTCCGCTCTTACAACCTCTCCCATCCCCCTTAATAATTTATTGTCACACAATTGCTCCTGCTCATAGAATGAGCCGAGAATTTTCATCTGGTGATGTATGGTTACGTCTGAGTTGACGTAACCTATCGTAGATTTCTACGTGCTTGTGGAAGAAGATGACATTACTCTCCTCAGACAGCGGCAGTAGAACTAACGTCATCTCTGCTGATAACAAATTCCATCATTCCCTCTATAGCGACTTGTTATAGAAAAATGCAAATTGGCTTCAGGTTAAAGAAGCTAATGGCGTGCCAATGACGAATAACGTTTTGTCAATGACGTGTGGCTTGAAGCACACACGTCAATGACGGCATAGTCAGCCAATTACTCATCAAAATGAATGCTCCATTCATCAGTTCCTTTCTAGTGCAACAGTTTTTAAATAAATAAATTAGCCCTAACAAATATGCGAATTCCTCAAGAGATCTCACGTGCTGCTCTCTAGCAAAACACCTATAGTTGATTTATGCCTATCCAGAACCTGCAAATGCCATTCCTGTTTTTTTTTCAGGGCACGGACCATAAAAAATCTATTTCGCGAGTCAATCATGTAGTCACACCAATTTTGCAACAGTCTTCTGGGAGCTTTAACTAACTACTGAAGCAAAAAGTGAAACTGTTAAAAATCTAGAAAAAACTCATTCAAATGTGAACGAAACAAACATGGATAGGATGAGATGACACTAGTTGATTATTAAAACGTGATATCTTCCACAAATGAGTGAAAAATTTGAGACCTTAACCATTTTTGATGGTAGAATCCCGTCGTTAGTTCATAACAAAGTCCACTAAGACACATCCTGGAATTGTTAGGCAAAAATAATATAGCATCAGTTAAGAAACGCTGGCTCTGTTACCAGAGGTGTATAGGAGGGGCATAAGTTCTCTTTCAACTCATATAGATGATGCTTGTTTCACGTGAACATTTTAGGAATTACAGGAGTGTAAACCGAAATCTAGCTGCTCGATCATCAGCGAGACTATGTAGTGGGGTATCTTCTTCTTAGAAGTGCCACATAGGTCGGAGAGGTGTGGAGTGTTCTACCTGGAGTGGGTGAAAGGCCCTGCAATTGGCCGATTGGTTGAACTGACCAGTCGTAGAGTTTAACCGCACCCCATTCCCAAGAACAACGCTCCACACCCAAGTCAAACTTAACTCTTCTTCTCCAACTAATTACCAACGAAAATTTAGAGAAAATCCCTCATAAATCGGCAGGAAGTTAAACGACAACCAAATGCATATAATCGTGCAATTCTGGATCGCTAGTACCACCAGCTATGTTGTTCTCATTGCTTATTTATAAGCCTACCACTTGATCCATTCATTTGCTCATTTAGCTGGTTACCTATTCAGTAGTGACGTTGGTTTTTTCTGAGGTCAACAACCATTCATTGATTACTCCTTAATGATGCATACAACAAAAGTTCCCGGCCTTTACATGTGTGCATTTAGAAAAATGCCCTAATGTTTTCTTCGAATTCAATGACAAAAATCCCCCTTGTAGGGTCTAAATCTTTGCAGGACGGAATAATGTATCAAACTCATTCGAATTCGAGCATTTGATTTCGAATAAGTCGAATATTCTGATGTTCGAAAGTAGAGAAGAGCTATAAGGCTTCCTCCTCCCTGATTATTCAGAACTAGTTAACAACATTCATTCGGTTTTTGTTAGTTTCCAAATACAGTGGGTTCCGACAGAAAAGGTGCCGGCGTGGTCGTAGCGTTGAAGATAAAGTTGCTGGATAAGCAATGAATGAAATGCATTGCTAAAAGCAAACGCTCAAAAATTGTGGAAGAGATTGAAATCAAAAAAAAAAGACAATAAAAGGCTTGAAGCCATATTACAAAGGAGGTTCGGAAGATTTTGCTAAGCTGCCCCTGTGTGAGAGCGGGTTCGCCTTTCAACAGTTTACAAGAGTAGACTTTCAGTGGGCAAGAACAGGGCAATTCATGGTGAAGTCTATGCTTTCATGGTTTTAAATGCGTTTTCTAACTTTCAACTGCTGCTGCTTCCTGCGAAAATAGTCAAAAATTCTACTTTATTTTCCACCTGGCGCTTAGAAAAGCGCACAGCTACAAGTTCTTGCATGAAAAGGACCTCAAAAATTCGCGTGCCCTTAACGCTTTGGCGATTTTGCCACCAACACGCATGTCGGCTGAAAGATGCATCGCTTCTTGCCTTTTTTCTGCCCGCACTTTTTATCCACCGAGAAGAAATTCCTCTCGAAAGCGAGGCGAGCGCTGGAAGTGACGAAACGTCGGAATTCCAGGGAGCTGCGATGCCTGCCATAAATCTCATCGTCACCGAAATCCCAGTGGGCTGAGCAACTTCGCAGTTACCCAAGAAGCGAATGACTTGACAGCTTCTGTGTGGAACAAGGAAAACGTCAAGGATTTCCATATGAGTAGTTTTCTCCAACTTTTTTCTTTGAAGTTTGAACTTCAAATGGAGGAAGCATTCGTTGGGGTTGCGTTTGAGAATCTGCCGCATTTCAGCGCCTTGAGAGACAGGAAATGCAGACCCAGCGGTAAAATTGAGCGAAACACCCGAGAATTTCAAGGACGTGAAAGCAAAATCGAAGCACTTGTTGGAAAAGACTTGAAATGCTAGTATTCGATAGATTCCTTGTATTGTGATTAATTACATTAATATGGCGACTAAATTCTTGGGCTGGTTGCTAACTACGCATATACAACGGACGAAGAAGCTGTCAAAATGGAGAGGAGTCTTGCAGCCTCTGTACCCTTGATTTTCTAAACACATCTTCATTATTTGCCGTCATAATAAATTTAAATACTTGAAAACAAGTGCTACTGAAGAACTGCAACGGATGATCAATCAAACATTTCAACAGTTTCTGCACTGTAGGGCTAGAAAACAGTATAAGCTTCTCCTCTGGCCACACCATACATAGGTGCATAAACTAAAAGAATCACTTCCATAAATGGAACTTGTGAGTGTGTTGGCAGAGGGAAATCAGAAAATCAAAAGTGAAAAATTGGAAAATGAGAAACTGGGATTTCAACCAAATCAAATTAATTTTGGTTGCTTGCTTGAACATTCGATTATTCAAAGATTCTGGCGTTCCGACTAGTCAAACTCGAATAAGAAGGCTTGAACTATAGAAAATTTCACTACCAAGAACTTCCAGCATAAAACTTTGGAAGAAACCCTCATAATTCTCCTCTAACTAGAACACCTCATCATCGCCAAAATACAGCCTGTTAGATCAGGTAGTGCACAAAGATGGGCTTCGTCTGCAACTGCGGCTCCTCTGGTATCGGACGGTCGATCGGATCTTTCGATCTATTTTTATACCTCCTTCTGTAAGTTTTGATATGTTTGATATGTATGCAGTGTGATTCCTTCCATTTTGATGTGTCGCTACTGTCTCCGATCGAACCAGCCGATCGGCCGGAAGATACCAGCGCGGTCGCGATTGCAGACAAAGTCCATCCTGGTGCACTCCCTAAGGTAACGGACCATAACTTTGTGAGCGCAATGTATGATACTTTGAACGAAAATTAAAGAGATGTGCTACTAGTAGCACTCCACACCATATATTTCTATTGTTTCCGATGTTAACGAATTTATTCGATCAATATTTACTAACCTGTCAAAAAATTTTCTTATTCAAAGCGCTTCTCAGTGTGGCTTCCATGCACCTATCATCCTAAAGCGAGACCGATACAGAGCTTAGGCCGTGATTGATCGGACCCTGGACCCTTCGTCCTTCCCTTGCAGCTTGAATGGAAACAAATCTGGGTGAATTTAATCCTTTCAGCCCTCCTCTATGAGATGGGACACGTATGGGACATATAAATGTCTAGAAATCTTTTGGCAAACACTGCCCAGACACCTAGAGGCGGATCTTGTTCGTATTTTTTATATTTATTTGTTTAGTAACTGCTAGATAACTACATAATTTATGTACGAAGTGCTCCGTTTATATTTCAGCAACTGTAGCCCGGGAGTTTTCCATAGATTACGTGGTTGGTGAACATTTTTTCAGCTCATTTCAGTCTAGGCCTTGTTTCGCAATTACGGACGTCCAACGATGAAAAATTCATGAATAAGGGAACCAGCGTTCGCATGAAAACATAAGAGGATGGGAACGAATCACAGTGAGCATACGGCTTCTCCTATGCTCTCACAACATGCCATCATTTACCTGTTCTTTTGAGAGAAGTAGGACAAACACTGGGATTGTTCTCGAACCACGAAAACGACGTGTTTAGGTGCTAGTTGTCCGTTAATCCAGATTTTAGAGCAGGACCCGAATGCATCATTGAAAAGGTGAGTAAGCGTATACAGTAGGGTATAGACAGCTTCACGTAGAGGCAGACATTTTGGGTGACAGATAAGGGGTGACTTTGTTTACGCTAACACTTTTACCATGGGTAATCCTGCATTCAGACCTAGCTAGCAATAGAGACAGAGCTGTCAAATGATCCAGAAAGCGATGGCTTACATATCACTGGGCTGAGCAAGAGCCGAAAGGCAAACATGAGGAAGAGAAGTAAGAAAAAGAAGAATACAAGACGAATGGACGATATTTCTCAGGGTATCTTATTCCAAAACTGCAGAAAAAGCCGCATTGCATGCGAAACACACCACGCCGGCTCCATCTGAGGAATTCATCGAGAGCGGATGCGGAAAAAGCCGCCGCGGGCTCATATTACATCATCTGAGTGCTCATATTCGGCTCTCGAGCGCATGCTCAACCGCTTGTCTTAGCCGCGAGCCGACGCCCGTGTTGTCCAGATTTCAGCACGCCGAAGACGCTGGATTAGCTTGCATTATCCGATTACAAATTCGCTGGAAGTTCAAAATATCGGTCAAAAAGACAATGAGGCCCATGGGAGGAAACTAGCGGTTTGAAAAAGCTTAAATACCATAGAGAAATGTGAAATTACCGATAATACGCATATGTAAGCAAATTAGACGTCTAACAGCTCTTAAAGAGTAGATTAGACTCTCAGCAGACTTCTATTGATGATTTTGTCGAGAATTACTGTACAACTTGCTAAATTTCTATAATAAAATTACAACAGTAGGGGAAAAGAAGTAACGGGACTGGAACTGCCGAATGAAATTACAACTTTCCAGCGATTAGGTCACTGAATTCAAGTTCATTCAATATTCTACTAGGTTGTCGAAAAAGTTTCCCGCCATTTTTGAGCTGCCTTTTCAAATTTATTATTATTTTCCAACACAAGCAATAGCTACACAAGATAAGTGACGTCATTATCGACAGGAACACCGGCTGTAACAATATGCTTTATTTGCAGCATCTGGGAGTGAGTGGTTCTATTTTAATTCCACCAAACACTGAGCACTGCCTTCTCCGGATAGAATTCTCGTTTTGCCACTAGAATCCCAGCTTACCAAAGCCACCCGCGCTTTTTCATGTGATTTGCTTAGGAAGACCACTTCTCGCCGCTAGTAACCAAGTTGGCTCTCTTCAACCAGCTCCAGGAGAAACTCTCGAACCTCCTTGACCGGTCGATCAAATCCTAGTCTATATCAAGCCGAGATCGCCGTCCTCGAATTTGCGAGACCAAATGTTTACAGTGATGTAAGAGCTACTGGAGAGAGCCTACCTTATGACATATATTTCTTACCTCATCGCTTTCGTTACCGTGCTTTATGGTTTCTCAAAGCAACAGCAGCCGAACATGCTTCTAGTCAATGACGATTTTTTCTGCCATAACCGTGACGGAACGCGGAGGAAATTTGGCGTGAAAAGGCTATTGCACGGCCTTTATAAATGTCTTGGAGAGAAAGTTCCCGAGCAACTGCGAAAAGACTGGCGATTAGAAGGAGAGAGTGACAGGAAACTTTTCCGAAAACCTAATGTTAGTGCTAATAATGAAAGATTTTTCTTCTGTTCTTGCAAATCTCACCAGTTTTTTCGAACTCGGATGAGTATAAGAATATTGCCTACAATACCTGCTCAACTCAGCTTGGCAAAAAAACACTTCATCAGCTTAAACGTTTTCTTGTTCTAGACACCTCTGCATGGTAGTTCTTTCTTGTTTTTGTTCTTGTGTCTTCGAGGTTTTTTAAAAGATGGAACATTTCATTAAACCTTACGTTCCGGCCTTATCGCCGTTCTCAGAGGTTTGAAAAGAGGTTGATCCAAAAGATCTGAAATTTATCCCACCAATCATACTATACTGTCGAGTAATTGAGCAAATGAGTGCCGCCATGCATAGACGTGAACGATGATAGAGGTGTATTAGATCTACAATGACGATACAAAGCAGTTTATAGCTCGTACAGTGGCACGAGCGGCATAAAGTCTTTCGTAATCGATAAACACTCATGTTGTTATCCATTGAAGGATTTCGGACCGAGATCCAGAACGCCTCCAATGTCCTTGTGGCTGATGTTTCCGCTTCCTGGGCAAGGACCGAGCATTTTATGTCGAAGTCTTCTCCAGTTACTTGCCAGATGTTCTTTAATCCTCACTCCCAGGGTTCTTTCTACAATGTAAGTCTCACTGCATGTCAGGCACTCAAGCTGATAAATCGCTCTTCTTTGTGTGCAGTCGAATGTTCTACCGTAAGGACATACTATGCAACTTTCAGCGATGCAAAGTCTGTCGTAGACTCTGTTCCTAAAAAGGTGGCTTTTGATGTTTTGTTGGGATTGTTCAGCAGCCCTACTTCATCTTGAAGTTGTGCTTGAACAATGCAGCGTCGTTCTGCGGCACCAATCTTGACTAATCTTGTCAGAGATAAATGGAAGGCAAAGTGGTACTTGCTTTGTGGTATCACCATTCACAGTGTATGCCTTGCTATGATGCGTAAATACTGTATAGCCATTATTGCTAGCAATATTCGATGCAAGTTCTCGTGACCTCTCGTCTTTGGTCACCCCCACGAATGATTTGCGGTTCTATTCGATCTGGTACCCAATTCACTCTTTGTGAGAAGTACGATAGACTTCTGAGCGCAAACCGTAGAAGACGTTACAATACTAAACTTACCAGCACAATGAAACACCACCGATCTAACAACATCGTAGAAGTGTGGCAACCTATCATTCGACTAGAGTTACAGTACTCGATGATACTCATCTGATAATGCCGTTGATTTCTTGAGTCTGGGACTATCATTCGCAATTTCGCACAGAATCGATTGGTCTACATTCCAAAAGGTTGCAACAGGCCTCCGCAAGCTTCGAGATCGGTTTAGGCTGAAAGAAAAGCGCCCCAACCCACACACTCGAGTACAAAACCGCTTCTCTTGGTACCATTTCCGCGATGTTTTCATACGGAGCCTGAACTAGTTCGCGATGTGAACACCTAGTTTAAAATTCTCCTTACGAGTGTTTTGGCTGCATATTCCCATTGCAGGCGATCCACCCACGACAATCTAAGTCGCAAGCAGTGGCAAGGCTTTGCAGAAGTATGGAAAGTGATCAAAAATGGTGCCATACGCATCTCAATGAGTGGCAAAGGTAGGGTATTCGTGGTAATGCTGCAAGTACTAGATCGTCAAATTACCGATCTCGGCTTGCAAAATGCAGGAGGAAAACACTTCCACAATCAGTGCCGACTTTTGATCAACGTCTGGATGAGCACTGGTAAGTCTGCGGGTCTCGACGAAAGCCCCATCCCCGATGGTATTTTCGTCTATTCGGCTGCAGCAAAGTAAGTTTTTGTAAACAACCTCAGGTTATGAAATCCTAACCAAGTTTCTAAAATATCACGTGAATAAGGGATTACCTATCATGTAGTAATTCCTCGTGGAGAACACACATGTGGGCGGAAACACAATCCTATGTTTCTTTTTATATTTGACTTTGCGTGCAAAGAGGACAAGGCGCATTCCTGCATGGCTGAGACGTGAGACCAACCCCGAAAAAGTGGAAAAAATGATCTTGGAGAAGTCAGTGGTGCTACTGGATAGCCTCAGGCATGAAATTGGATAAGATAGAGAAATTTAGGACTCAGAATTGGAAATGGACAAATCAAAACGCAGGCGAGCCATGGAGTGAATGCTGGGATCGGATGAATTTTATTTTTTTTATGTATAACTAACTTCTGAATACCGCCTCTTCTATAATGACAAAGGGCCTGGTTTTCTTTTCATGTCCTCCTCAAAGATAACTATTTCAACAACAATTTTGCAGGAAAAAAATCATCGCGCTTAATTTAAATTAAAGCTGAGAATTGTTCCTGCAAATTATTGAGCTTGCTATCAATTCAATGACGAGTTTGCTCACAAGAATTAGTTTCAACTTTCACTTTCTCAAGGTAGAGAAGCAGAATATCAATGAGATTACAAAGAATAACCCCTTAATCATATTGTTGTGAGAAATGTTCTCTATTCGCAGATGTGCCTCTAGGACTTCATTCAGAAAAATTCCAGCCAGACTCTTCTCAACGTATGTACATTTATTCTGAACAGTGTTAATCCGATTTCCTTACATATATTTAATTAAGAGAGACGGATGCGCCTGCAAAAATGATGAGAATCTCCGGCTAAGACGATTTCTCAGCAACCTTACATTATCAATTAGGGAGAATCCGTGAAGCCCTACATATATTCAGGAAATAATCAATTTGCCACCATCTCAATAGCGTAACGGTTGGCCTGTGTTTAGCATTCTAACCACTGTAACCATATAGTAAATATATTACCGGTGGATGCAGGAACATGCACCTAAAAATTCTTTTCCCACTGGTGAATCATGGAAAATACATCCCATGAATGCTGACGGAGGAGGGTACACTGATGGATTTAGGAAGTCAGCTTGCACATAGGCAAGCACGCTTGTCTGTGTGGAGCATTGCACCCGATGGCTTACATAGCTCTACCTGGACTCTACAGATGGCCTATTGACCCATCTAGTCACTTACACAACTCTCTCGCCTTGTTCTTCCCGCATACAACAATCCACTCCTCAGAAAATGGTGCCGCACTAGCTGTCAACGCTCACTCGGCTATCGCTCATCATGGGCCGAGCTCTGACCGCTGATCCACGATTCGGGCTTAATCAGGACGCTGCCGCCAAACCCAATCATCAAATTGCCTCGGTTCGGCGACGAATTCGCGAGGATAATCGCGTTAGAGGAGAACACGTGCCGCGACATAGAAAAGGGCACTAAACGGGTTAGGGCTCAAAAAGAATGCCGCCGGCGGAACGCTCCAGAAGCACATCTGGCCCCGAGGCATTAGCAGCATAAGTGCATTCCTGGGAATGGAAAACCGCTGAGCAGAAAGCACAGCAACTTTCCAGAAAAATACTCTCGCTTTGGATCATGCGAGTGTCCGTGCGAGCGTGTAAAATCTCAGAGTTTTCACAGTACATTAGAAATTAATCAAATTCCTTCATGGGTGGGTCTTGCCTACGTGGGAACAGAGGATTTTCTTCGGTGAGTGCATGGGAGCTGACAAAAATAGTTGAGTTTTGCTGGCTTGACGTTTTAAAGACCTTTTTTTCTTGCCCTCTTCAATTATCTCCTTTTTTCCGGTCATATCACGGATGATAGGCTAGACCTACAAGGATTGGTAAAACTGCAATTTTGGGGGACAGCTATTCAGTATGGGCTAATAATACATTCTAAATGGAATAAGCAGAAAAATAAGTAAGAAAAATTAGCGTTTGTGCCTCAAGATGTAATTATTATTAACAAATGTGTCCTGTGATCTTATCCTCAAGAGACTGACAGAAATTGCTGCTAAATAACTTCCATGTCCCTTCTTCCTTGAACCTTGGCATTTGTTTGTAATCTCTCAAATTTTTATTGTGCCAACAAGGTTTTTAGGTGGACAGATTTTTTCTTCAGCTCGACGTTTCGACTCAATAGTCGTCTTCGGAGGCCTAAAGGTGCCTCACAGTTTTTTATCTCTGTCCAGACCGCCAAACGTCTCCTCTCACCCTTCTAAATCAACCTGCTCACAAACTTGCTACCCAGAGAAGCATTCAGGACAAAAGATAAACCCACTCTGAATTCACCATTATTGCGGAATAGTCCGCAGCACTTGTGACTGTCGTAGCGGACAAGTGAGAAATGCCGCACTGTCCTACACTCTATAGCTCACATATGTAACGATACGAAGGACAAATACAAGTTGTTAAGTATGTACTTCAGGAGCTAGAATTCTAATATTTTTCTTTACCTCGCGAAAATAAATTATGGCTTCATGGCAGACTTAAAGACTTTAAAAAACTTGAAACGTTATTTTATCACAGTATGTATATCCCCTCATTGTATTTGTTTCCTGAATAATGTATCTAAAGTATTTTAGATTAATAGCGCTCTCCATAGTGCTACAACGAAAACAAGTACATACAGATAGTCCTTCTCGGAAAGATAGGCGGGTTCCGTAGCTGCGGAATCTCGGCGGGACCTGAACGAGGAATACGAAAGGAGCATGCTGTAGGTGAGAGGGTTCAGTAGGTCCTGCCACGATTCTGCGCCTTCAATGCTATGAAACCGCACGCGCAATCCGTCTATCTTTCCGACAGGGACTGTATCTGGGCAGTGTCTGCGAGTCAAATAAAATCCTTCTGGAAACGGATCTCCAACAACTTGGAATTAATTAAGTTGCCGAAATTTTGCGAGTAAGTACACGACATAGCCAGATGTAAATCGAGAAACTTACGATTTACATCTCCTTTCTGTTTATTTCTTGTGTCTGTATTAGGTCAATAATGGCTATTTATTTCAGTGCAGCCAACAAGCCTCAGGATTGCCTATCCATCAAAATGCTAACGCTATAAAAAGGAAAAATCCAACTGTAATCCATGCAAGCCTTTCGCACATACATAAATTCTGGCTAAATCCACAGGAAGGATTATGTCTTGAGAAGTGGTGAGCCCGGGCATGACATCACCTTTGAGCCCACATCAGCAAGTCCTTCCAGAAACTTCTGGCTGAGGGAAAACAGAAAACTGAAGCACCTCACTTGCCCACTGGTTCAAAGTTTTCTTGGTGTCATTGCTCCAGGACTTCTCGTATACAGTGTATGGTAGCTATCTTTTTTTAGAGTAGATGCTAGGAAAATTCTTAGTTCTTTGCAAAATCTAATCTTTTCGTTCCTTAATGGCTAATTCGCTTAAAAGCCCAAAGTAGGAACTCAATCAAGTGCTGTAGGTGGATAGGACAAGGTTTTCATGCTCAGAAACACTGCGAGACCTACTGAAATAAAATCTCGGGGAACACATTCAATAAAATAGAACGGAGATCAATAAATTCCTTTCTGAGACATTATAGATGTGAGACGAATGCGAAGCTTTGAGAATTCTGTCGCAGAGAGAGAAGTACAGAACCATTAGAAAATTTTTAAGGAGGTTGGGAGTGGAAAAACACATGAATTTCCAGGAAAAAACCATAAACTACTGGATAACAACCTTTCCTTTCAGTTTTGATCTGTTTTGGAAAGGCTTGACTCCAAATTAAGATGTGTGTACATAAAGAATTCCAAATTTTCCGTGGTTTTAAAACGTGACGAGCACGGTTGATTTTTCTATCGTTTCATTACATACTACACAAGCAATCATAGGTGGTTTTGATTCCAAAAAAAGAAGCAATACGAAGGGAATGCCAACAGCTTGTGAACAATTGAACATGTGCTCAGCACACATGAAGGTGTCCTCCGGTAGAATTCAAAAAAAAACTCAGAAATTTAATCCAGGCATAAAACGATGCGGTAGATGAGGTGGGAGTGCCATGGAAAGCTGTTCGAGGGCGCTGAGAGCCGAGTCCGACGTGAGTTCACGCTTGGATGAACGAAATAGGCGAAACAATAAGACGAGGACAAATGTTTGCTGGAAGAAGGCGGAGCCAGCAGCGAGATGCAGCGCATTCGATTAGTTCGGCTTTTAATAATACCCGCACAAGGCGGCCATCGAGGCAGTACCGCGGTCGGGGAGAGCCGACACCGCCACGCCCCATCCGTTGAGTAAAGATCGATGCTACACCACGCCAGTCCGGCACGGATTCATCCGGAAGCGTGTGATGAATTACGCCTCTGCTGCTGGAGAGCATTCTGAGCTGTCTCCACGCAACAACGCGCCACCGCCCGCCCGCCACTGTTGCAATGCGACTTTTTGCACTTGTCCACGTGCAGGATGTCAATATTTACATTATTTATTTATTTATTTGGGTGTAGGCATTCCACGCTCACTAATCATTACAGTCTCATTAATAGGAGTGCAGCACAAAAAAAAGCAGTAAAGCGGTGACAATTCATAATACTTCACAACAACACTACCAGATGAGACAAATTCGCCATCGTGATATTAGGTTGCTGGAACAATAGAGTCCGAAATTCCTCATAAACTCCTCTTACTTGACAAAAAAGTCGATAAGAACATGGAAATGGACTGTAGTTTGTTTTAGTACAATCCTTATATTGTTAAATTAGAGGTATATAGGTGTAAATCGGGCATCATCCGTTCATCAGAATGGTAAAGTTGCCCAGAGATCATAATAATGACTTACAGATTGAAGGGAAAAGGAGGCTACCGAACTACCCTCGAAGGGTGTAATTAGACACGAGGAGGGGGAGCCAAAGAGTTTTGACAACTCCGAGAAGGGAGTTGAGCTCCGTTGAGAAGCGGGGTGGTCCTCCCCAACCAAGAAACAAACACGATCCGCGTGTTTGACCACTGACCTCCTCCTCCAACCTCACAGGTCAGCCTAGAGGTTTACTTCCGTTTAGTTGAATCGTTAAAGGGAGTGTCTAGGCAAAATTTTCGAGTTTTTGTTCTCAATGGTTCCTGGGTCATTTCTGCCGGCTGATCCCAAATATAAACTTGAAACATCATAAAAGCGTCGGAAACACCTTCTTCCGAGCGCAAGATGTCTGGGTAGCGCCTCTCGCCAGAGGAGAACGGGAAGAATTTTCTATCGATCGATAACGCCAGCACATTTCCAACTGCAATTCATTTCTTATTCGAGATCGTATCTCTATTAGGATACTATTTTCTAATTAAGCAAGAAAAGGTGAGTTTTGATCATTGTTGCAATGTTTGTCGATAGTGGATGAGCGATTCTTTACACTACGACTTTCTTCTTTGTGGTTTGCTGGAAACTGCGCATGAATTTTTTTGCTAATGTCATTACATTTTGCAATCCTCCAAAGTGTTCCAGTACGATCGTTCGTATTTGCTAGAAGGCTAATGTGTGCATTTTGTAGTAAATACTGAGATACAGATGTGCGAGTGTGCGTAAAAGCTCTTGTTGTCCAAGGTCAAGCTCATTTAAACCTGAAATTCTGCAGTATATAAATGTTTGGAACGCATTCCGAGTGAAATCTCTACACGAAGGTAAAACTATTACAATAGTAAGCGATAAATGACAACATATTTTTCCAACGATGCTCCACTTTACACCTATCTCGTGCGAAAAATGGCAGGCACCGGGTGGGCGGGCTGAGTTCTGGGGATGGCTTTGGGTACTGGGTCGGAAACGGATATCTCGCTTATTTGTTGGAGTTTTTCATTCAAACTTTGGCAGATGGCCATTGAACCGGCCGGATGGTTGCACGGGATACGTTCCCCTACCACGAGCACAGCCTGCCGCGCCCCGCGAGTCCTTCCGCTCTCTTCGTCTCCGATTCCCAAAGGGTCCCTGTATGTACTGCCTTCACGTACCACCTTCCCGTGCCTATGTTCCAGCCCTCCGCGGCCGCCGCAACGCAGGTGGAGAACGTATGTCATGTAAACCGGCCGGGCACCATAAACTATTAGGATGTCCAAATCTGAGGTTATGACTAGACACTAACTTTAACTGAGAGTACGTGACGCTGGTCACATATTATTGTTGAATTGGTGTCATTAGGATAACTCTAAAACGAATCTGTGTTGAACAACAAGTCTAACCAAATCTTGGTCAATAATATAATATGTATATCGGCATCGCTAACATTCAGTATGTATTATATCATCCTACAAAGTTACTTTTTTGCTCATCTTCTATTTCTAGCTGTTGTGAACTTTTTTGAGCGAGCATTGTAGCCAGCAATATCACGAGACACAATCGAGGTAAATGCCGTCAAATTTTTCGCAGAATAACGCCGATTTAGCTTTTCGCTTCGTGTCTAGGAATACGAGTTTTAAACGGCAACCACGCCACACGTTAAGACAGAAGAAATGCGGAGGGAGGGAATGACGAAAAAAATCACTAATTCTGGTCTGAGCTGCACATTTTTGACCCCGATGTTTCCACTTTTTCAATCAAAAGGCTTACAAAAAGTTGCAGTAGTGCTCCTATTCCTTGCAAAAAGGACGCGCCCGCCGCGTTAATGCGTTGATCAATTCTGAAGGCAGATTTTAGCGTATTTGGTTCCCGAAAAATTTAGCCTAGTTCAAGCAACAGCATCATCTAGACGTTTAAAAATGGGCAACTGCTATTACTGGAGAGTTTTCGTTTATGATTTTCTAGAATATGCAGTATTTTGAAAGCATCACCAAAATCCGAGCATTTTTATGGAATGAAGGGTACGCTTGTCCGTTGTGTGCAAATCTGATCCCTCATGATTAGAGCCATCAGTAGCCACGGTAGTGAATACGGATAATGATATGTTCTGCGACTGTGAACTCCTCTGGTTTGATAACCCCTGACATCTTAGTGCGATTAAATGCGATGCATTCGCACAGACGCATTCTCGATGATTTCTGAACTTTTACGTATATCAGTTTGTAAAGAAATCTGAGTACAATGCACGTAATATTCACAAGTTTGTTATAGTTGTTCGTTTTGCTGTACGGGATGATTGATCTAAAACTCAGAACATTCATTGCGGATAAAACTTGAAATTCGGCAGATGCTTCCTCTTTATTTGTGATCATGGTAGAAGAATCCATATTTGCATGAGACCAACTGTCTTCTGGCTTCATTATAAATCGAAGAGCTTTCCACCACATGTGAGACGAATATTCTTTCACTGTAAGTCCACGCGTTGCACAATCGGCTGGATTTTCTTCTGTGTTTATGTAATGAAATTTTACGTCAATTTTTTGTTTGAAAAAATTCTCCACTGCTTTTTGGATGTATTTTACAGGGTTACTCACGATAACTTTTAATGTCTTTCTCAAGTGTATCCAATGTAGAGCTATCAACGAGTCCGAAAAGTAGCGTATTCTTTCATATTTGTCGTCGATTCCTTACGATTAAACTCACTGAGTTTCACGGCTACGTAGCAACCTAAGAGTTCCAGTCGTAGAACCGTTATCTGTTTCAATGGTGCTAGCCTAGATTTGGCCATTACGATGTTGCATTTATTGGCTTGTCCTGACGATATGCAAAGGATATAAGCAACTGCAGCGTAAACTCGCTGAGATGCGTCTGAGAATACGAGTAGTTCATATTTAGTCTTGACTGAGGCGTCAGTGATGAATCTCGACACCGATGTCGTGGAAGGTGTGATTTCGCTAAAGATTTTTCTCCAGTGATCAGTATCTTGGTCGTCCAACGGCGTGTCCCATGTACATTCTTTTTTACATAGGTCTTGTAGAAAAAGTTTTGCTTTTACTAAAAGTGGGGCTAAAAGTCCCATGGGATCAAACATCGGTGCTAAAGGCTGTAGTAAAGTACGTTTAGAATTAACTGACGTTGAATTATTTTTGAGACGTATATGTAGAGATCGGTGTTAGGACTCCACGGTATCCCTAGCACTTTTGTAACGCCATCTGCCTTTGAACGCCATCTGCCTCTCCGATCTTTGATCGGAATTTGTTCCATGAGTTTAGCATCGTTGCTCATGAATTCTCTCAAGTTCATGTGCATTCTGTTGCCTTGCAACAGTTTTGTTTCCAAATACACTCTGAGGTGTTCTGAGCCCCAACTAATACGTTGTCTACGTAAGTGTTTGCAAGGATTTCATCACGTATCTTATTGTTTACGTCTCTTTCTAACGAGTACTTGATGAAAATAGCCAGTAAAAACGGCGATGCGTTGATTCCAAAAGGAACAAGAGTAAATCGAAAAATGCGTATGTTTTCATCGCTCGGTTCCACGGATGGGTTTTTTAACCAAAAAAACCTGGTCGCATCCCGTTCCCGAATCCCAGTCTCTGTTTTACTAGACATTGGCTCAGAACGCAGCTATATCCGCGAAGAATTAGCAAGTAACCTCGGTCTACCGTGCAAAACATTCAAACCGTTGACAGTTCTAACATTCGGGGGACAGTCAGCTGCTGAATATTCAGCAGAAACACAGATCATGCTGGTAGTCGCAACTGATTGCCCTTTCAATGTTTCACTACATACACGCCTCAAAATCATAGCCGTACATTGTACTAATCGTCTACCACGAATAGATAACAGATACCTGAAAAAAAAACATGATGTTTCACTTGAACCGTGTCCAGTCAACGAAATAACGATAGACATCCTGATCGGAATGCACTATTATTGGAAAATAGTAGATTGTACCCGGACCCATCAACTTCCGTCAGGACTGACACTAAGTTATGCGCGCCTTGGACCGGTTATTTCTGAGTTCGTGAGCCAACCACCTAGTACTTGCGTAACAGCGACAATGAGCCAAGACGATAATCCCTCGGAAAGAACAAAAGCAAAATTGTGGGACCTGGAAACCATAGGAATTAAAGAAGACCCAGATAACGTGAATGAAATAGGTGAAAACGAAGAAATTGTAAAGCGATTCTACGTTACCGTAACCTTCCAGGATGGGCATATCTTCGTGCAATTTCCATAGAAAGCTAAACATCCAAAACTAGCCGACAACAAAGCATTAGCTCGTCGCCGGCTAAAAATCAATATAAACTATACCACAAAAATACGAAACTATGGAATGCATACTGCGACACCTTTGAACAGCAACTTGCTACCGGCATAATCGAGAAAATCGATGAATCCTTCGACGGAAACCGCATTCATTACATACCACATCAAGTAGTCGTTAAAGATAGTCATATTACTGAATACCGTATAGTCTTTGATGCATTCAGCCGCTATCGTGGTGCACCAAGCCTCAATGATTGTATCCGTCAGGAGCCCACTATATTAGCAGACTTGTGTGGCACCTTAATCCGTGCGCGACTATATCCATTTCTGATAATAGCAGATGTGGAGAAAGCTTTCCATCAGATCCGCTTACAGAAGAAAGAGCGGGATGCGGGAACGGGATGTGACCAGGTTCCTTTGGTTAAAAAATCCATCCATGGAACCGACCGATGAAAACATACGCATTTTTCGATTTACTCGTGTTCCTTTTGGAATCAACGCATCGCCGTTTTTACTGGCTATTTTCATCAAGTACTCGTTAGAAAGAGACGTAAACAATACGATACGTGATGAAATCCTTGCAAACACTTACGTAGGCAACGTATTAGTTGGAGCCCAGAATACCTCAGAGTGTATTGATTTCTTTTAATACCTCAGAGTGTATTGATTTCTTTTAATTTCAAGTGATTTCCCTGTAACTCTACAAGCAGCACGTTTGGACGCATCCGCATTGCATTCCGCCTAGCGACTCCCAGCGCTCGGCCCTGGTACGATGCAGGTTTCGCCACTGGAGAAAAGCAGATAGGCTCTTTCGCGATCATTTTGTTAGCTGTCCTTAGGACTACTTCTATACAGACCTTTCCTTCTCAAAACAGGCTGCTCAACCTCAGAGCGGTCTTCTCAAAACATGCATAAAGTTTCGAAAGTTGTTGTTTGCCCAAAAAAAACCGTGGGGTTTTGATGAGAAAAGCACACGAGTCTAAAACCCTAAGAAGTCCGAGACAACGGTCGTTCAAATTCCATTCCCAAAAGCAGGCCCATGCTTCGATAACTTCGCTCTCAAATTGTTCACCGCTCATCAGTTTTCGTGTACATCTTATGAGCATCATCTACTAGCGGCACCTTCTTTGTGAAATACAATTGGGAAAAACGGCAACCTAGAAATTGCATTCTGGGAATTTTTCGCTTCAGCACATAAGTGCTCTAATCATCTGTCATATGTTAGCTCTAGCTAATGATGTCTATTATATGGTTCGAGAAGTTTGCAGTTCGGAGAAGTCGCGAAAATGCAAAACTAATGAAAATTTTGGACAGAGCTGCTTAATAATAAAAAAATCCATACAAATTTTCCCAAAGAAAAAAATCATGGGCCACAGAACGAGGAGGCGACGAGCTATGCACAGCATTTAAGGCTGTTCGAGAGTTTTTCAAGGAAAACAGAGTGAACAGAAACGAAGAACGAACTCAAGTACGTTCTCGACTCCATGTAATGAAATATCTCATCGAAAAGGCCACAACATCCTAGTTTTCTTATTTTTAAGAAACAAAAATAGCGTAATGATTCAAAATGGATAATTTGGCATTCTCACAATCCAACTGCCCCCAAAAATAATGCACCTCAATGTCATACCGCTGTCAAGCTCATCTCGTTCGGTCACCACTTATGATACCACCCGTTTAGTGGACTTACAGAGGCTTTGATGGAGGCAAAACCCTTAAATGGTGGCCAGTAAAACAACAAATAAGCTAATAAGCTCGTGTTCGGCTCACAGAATAATAAATCATAACCTAAGGACTTCATCTTTATGTGCTCACGAAGATGTCATTTTTTATTACCATTGTCCAGGTGTGGACGTTCTTTTTTCTCCATTGTCTAGTACATATATAACGTAATTTTAACGAATCGTTTTACGACAAATTGTACATGTACATTGTACAAATTGTAGTTCTTCAAAGGGAGTTGGAACTATTCACGGACACGAACATGTTGATTTCGCTACTACTATTACACGGGTGTTGAGTACTTGTTTGAATCTTGAAGGCAGTTTAAGACAAAAAGTATCTTTGCTAAGGTCCTAAGGCTGGAATCTTGCCCGTAGCCAAATTAAAAAGTCAATGATTAGGAACAACACTCCACTGATTGTGAGTAAGTAGGCGGTGGGAAGGCCACACGTAGAAGGTAATGCTCCATAATATAGATGCTCTTCAAACTTAGGTTTCTTATATTAATTCCTTCCGACTTATGACGAGTTTTCGCCTCAGCAACATTGTTAATGTGCCAGGTTTGGGAGCGTTGCAGAGGCGCCTGCTCCTCTGTGTCTTAAACTTTCTTCGAATGTCGAATATAGGCTTCTAATATTCGAATATATTCGAATAATGCCACCTATCGAATATTCAAATTCGAATATATTCGAATTTGGAGACATTTTCGAATGTTCGACTATTCGAATATTCGGATTTTTCGAATATCTATTCGAATACGAATATTCGGTCATAACTATACTAACAGCTATCAACTATACCACTATATTACTAACATAGATTCAATCAGAGCTATTCAATGTTGTTTGAATGAAGCTCACAGACATCACTCTTGCGCGCTCTAGGGGCAAATGCCTCGCCCTAGCTGGGCGCGCCGCGTCCCGAGCCAGCCCCAGAAACGCGTCCACATACCGGAGTTGGATTCATAGCTCGTCGAGGAACTCCGGAACCCGTAATCAGTGACGACGCTCCATCGTTCAAGCTAGGTTCAGAAGTACTCGTCAATGAAATATCGAAACAACGTCAAAATTCGTTTACGAATTTACTCCTGACGAACAAAGGCTTTCGCTGGACATTCATTACTCCGCTCTCTCCATGAAAGGGGAGTTTCTACGAAAGGCTCGCAGGATTAGTGAAAATATCCCTAAAAGGCTATACACAAAGCTGTACTTCTGGTCAGATCCTTCGAAACACTCCTCGTTGGAATAGAGGGAGTACTTAACACACGACTCAGTAATTCGTTACTAGGGGAGATCAATGTGCTACGCCCCGTTGATCTTATCCAATCCTTTGCAAATATATCATCCTTCCAGAACAACGAAGGTGACTACAAAGAGCACCACATATACTATAGTTCAGACACAGAAGAATTCGTACTAAATTGGTTTAAATCAATTTCAGAGAATCTGAATTATTTTTGGTCCTTCTGGCACAAAGAGTATCTGTATGCACTTGCGGAAAGATACCAAACCGTAGAAGAACATAAATTTGGCAGCAAAAACTTCCCGAGGATCGGAGACATCGTGATAATCAAACAAGATTCATGTCCTCGATCTGAATGGCCGTTAGGAGTCATCTTGAAAATGAATACCTCGGCAGACGGTGCAACACGATCCGTAAAAGTTCGCACCAGTAAAAAATCAATAATCGATCGGTCTGTTAACCAACTCATCCCGCTGGAGATTCAAGCAGATACAAGCAAATATACTAGAAGACTTGAAGGAAGAACTCGCGGAAATTTTCGGGTTGAAGATTTTGCAGTATATCGGGGTTTTCAGAGATGATGAACTCATTGACAACGATGAAGTAGCGTGAAACACACGAAAACACAGAAAATGATGGCGGTGTTTCATGTGCGTCCACAGCGCGGACGAGTGTTCCGTGATGACTCCCGCCACGGAACCCTGCAAATGGCACGAATTTCATAAACAAGCCTCCGCTGAACCACATGCGCACACCCTGTCAACGGCGTTAGTTGGCGCGACGGAAGCCTAGTGTCCAGAGCGGCAGATGTGTCCACGGCAGTATCTTCGCAGGTAGGCTGCCATTCAAGGTGTTCAACTTACTGTTGCGATTGTCCAGCGGCCGGCTGCATGGCAAGCGAATCATTTCAAAAGTGAAAATTTCCGTGGGTGCTGCCCTTAAAACCGAAACTCCAACTCGAATTCAACCTCCAAGGGCCGTTAAGAAAACCTGTAACTAACTGACTGAACGCGCGTTTCCCTCCTTTTTCATTGTTGCCTACTCGTTCTTTTACTAAACTCAGCCCTGTGATGTCATCAAGTGACGTCATCATACCACAAGTAAAATGTCCTTTTTATTTTTGAACCAATGTCCAGTCAGTTTCAAAAAAAAAAACTACACAGAATACGACGAACGTGTTGGACGTGTCGAAACCTACTCGTCTTGACATGTTAAACATTGACATGTTAACACCGGTAATTAACCCGTTAGACACTGTCATCTACGTGTGAATACACTTCAAACATGGTATAACAGGTCAAAACTTGGCAACTTTACTCTATAAAAATGGCGCACCCCCCAAAAACTCTTCATCTCGACAACCATGTCTACTTCGCCTGTACAGTCCTTGTCGAAAAGATAGACAGATTGCGCGTGCGGTTTCATATCGTCGCGGCCGCAGAGTCGCGTTGGGACCTACCGCACCCTCTCACTTGAAGCATGCTCTCTCCTCATCCCTCGCTCGGGTCCCACCGCGTTTGTGCAGTCACGGAATCCGTCTATCTTTTCGACAAGGACTGTATCTATCGTTGACGCCGTCGCAAACCGCCAGATGAAGAAACCGTCACTCATTCTGAGCTGCCAGTCCAAACCGGGAAGCCGCTAACCACCAAATCGGCAATGGAGACGGAAGTTCAGAACAGTGCATCTGTCATCCGAAACCGTAAGTATAAAAAAGGTCGTCGCGTAAAGAAATCGTCAGAGCAGAATGAAGATGTGAGAAAGTCAAAATCCGTAGATCTTGTAGGAAAAACCGTAAACGAAACCAAAAAGCCGTAACCGTAAAGGATTCGTCACAAAATAGGGATACGCCTTTCCAGAAATGGGTGGAGATAAAAAAAAAACAAATCATCAGAAGTTCAGCGCAAAATAGACGAAAAGACAGAAGAAGATCTGTTGAAAACACTCTCAAGCTGGAAAGGATTGAAATCCGTTGCAGGTCCTAAGGAAGAAGATCAACGTCCAATCCGTCCAAATCCGTCACCATCCGACACAGGGATACTTCCGAAGATCTCTCACCCTACATACGATGCTGATCATCGCACGACCGAAGAACTCACCGCAGCGCAACTCCGTCAGGTCATTTCCTATCTTGACAGCCGTTATTTTAACTTTTTAAGGGCTCAAGCTTGCCAAGATATAACCATTCCATCTGATCAGTCATCGCTGGAGGTGAAATCCGCATAGCGAGATCCGTGAAGCAGCTGCATCAGGACCGGTATTAAAGTACCCCATGACGTGACGTTGAAATGCCGTCATGTAGGCAGGTGCTCAAGGCATATTTGGCATCTTTGCTCCCAACATGCTCCCATCTACGGCGACATCACAATGGAAAATGAGGTAAGCATAGATGCCGACACGTCAGGAACAGAGATGCCGACACAGTGTGTATTCGTATCAATGTAACGCGCTTGAGAAGTTGGTTGGTCCACTACACAACTTGAGGAGGCCTCGCTTACAAAGTCTATACGCTGGGCTCCATTTTTGAAACTGTGCAGCACGAATGCAACCCGAACATGTACGTCGAGTTCAAAGCTTAAGACCATTTCTGACCTTTTGCTTTCTTCTCTACTGTTAAACCTTTGCTCCCCTTTACAGAAATTGAGGAAAAACGAAAGAAGTTTACGACAACAAGAAATAAGAGACGCCCTTATGTAGAATTTGAAACCGATGTATTACGCTGTTCGCTCGGCATTGGCTCTGCACAATTGTCAGAGACATCCACTTGAAGGATGCAAGAGCACGATATGGACGGTAAGATGATTTGGGATGGCCCAAGGTCATGTGAGAGACCAAGCGATGCCCAACGAGCACAGGTAGAATAAGCCTGGTCTGAATTTAGGTAATAAGCGTAGGTAGTGGTACCGTGATGGAATCGCCATTGGCTATCCGATTGACGAGGTTGAGAGAACAAACGTATATGTTGCCACGTTAAAAGATTCAAGTTCACCTGGTTAATCCTTTAAAACATGCCTCTTACAGCAGATATGTGCTGGGGACCACTTTTCTCTAGTTAAAAGGAGGAAATTCCATGGAATTTGGGTTTGGTAAGAGGTGCTGACGTCCGTCATGCTCTCGACCATGACCGAGCCTCTGCGTCGGCACCCTCTTGTCTCTACATGTTCTCTCTTCATTTTCTGACTTGTCGCCGTAGGCTCGTGTTGGGAGCAATCGAGCTGCCGGCAGCCCTGAGCTCATTGCTGCCAACAAACTGGCGTCCGACATGAGAGCACATGCTTAAGAATAGAAAGATGCCGACATCCCTCTGGCTATTTGTCGGCAGCGACCTCACGTCACTGCAACAAGAGATGGCTGCCAACATTGAGGAGTTTACTACCGGCCCAGTTGACGGAGAACCTCGTCAACATCTTCAAACGTCTAGTCGTATTCGTATTCAAAGCCGATCCTGTTATCCGTGTAACTCAAAGCCAGCTGGAACACTTGGAGATCAATCAATTCGTATTGAGCGAGCTTTTACAAGCTTCGTCACCAGAGTGTGCATTCGCGCACCGCTATATCCGTACTCTGCAAACATTCCAACTGACGCAGAGATTCAGATGGCCAGACGCTCCCGTGTGCTCCCTCGACACTGATTATCAGTGGGGAGAACGACAGAAGCGGATGACAGACGTTTTTCCGGATCTGTCATCATTCTATGCCCACCTGCAAGCATGGCGTGGCTCATTTCATAAGGAGCTTGGCACAGCTGCAGCACGCCGGCGTTTGGCAGAGTATGGAATGAGCCAGGTAGCAGATCAAGGCTCGCAGACAGAAGATCCAAGTAACCTTCCAGCAAGAAATCCGCACGCTCCATCGCAACCGTCTGCGCCCCAGCCTGGACCTGTACGACCCACTCTGTATAACAACGTACAGCGTGAAAATCCGTCAAACAGCCGTCAACGTTCTCCACGCGTTGCAGAGCCAACGTCATCAGAAACCCCGGCTCGAGCTGTCCACACCACCAGTCAAATACAGTGGCTGCGCGTTCTGCTCCGACCGTGACACGTGGACGGTGACATTACTTGAGAGAATGTCCAAATATGTGGAGGCTGTCACTGCGACGTAATGTGGTCTACAGTGAGTTCTTATGCCATAAGTGTCTGAAAAGGCATTTAGGCGAATGCGAACTCGACAGAAAATGTGCCATTTGTAAAAGCCGTAGCCATCACCAGACATTATGTGTGAGAAACCGTTATACTGTATGTGGTATCCGTCAGCCGGCAGTTGAATTTTACGAAGACTTGTTCAGAGACCGCCAGTGCTCCTCCCAAGAAGAGCGCAGAGAGAACCCGTAGCCCAGGAGCAAGTACGCCACAGCCCCAGGGAAGCCGAAGAGGAAGACACTGATCCGCCGTATGAAAATGACGATCGCAACGAAGGACTGTGGTGATGGAAACCGTAATCACATATCCGTCATAAACCCGTAAGATTTATACTTAATTCGTAGTATTAAGATCCGTAAGATTAAGTCTTCGTAAAGTTCAAAGTAATTTTATATTCCTATTATATGTAGGTACTTGCCGGTGGTCCAACTTCTTCCCATGTCGCCAATGGTCAAGAAATCCGTGCTACTCCACGAACTCATGGCTAACCGTCAACATCCTGTGTATTCACTTCATTTCACGTCGCCTATTTGATTTGTAACAGGTGTTGCTGCGGCACTAAACCGTAATCAAGACTAAACGTGAAACATGGAATACCCGTAATTTGGCGTAGTACCCACAAACAATTGTAGACTTAACCGCTTTTGATCATTTGAATCCGTCGCGTTCACATCCGTAAAACGAGTGAAATCCATAAAGATGATATTGTTTTTTTTTCGACTCCAAATCTCCATGATTGTTTTTATGCCGTGTACTGCACGGATCACTCATTCAGAGCATGTTGGGTATTCTATACAGCCGTCGTACTACAATCAATATACCAAACCACTGTGGTATACTTCAATTCGGACTAGTTTACGTTGTGGGGGTAAGTGAACGAAATCAGGAAAATCATCAGCGCCTGTTTCAAAATATTGCTCAGGCTGTAATGATAAGATGGACTGCCGTTTTGTAAGGATCGGCTTACACAGGACGAAAAACGAGTGTTGGGAATGCATTGATTTGCAACACTACTATCCATTTACCACGAGTCAACTGTCGTTCCCGTACGAATAAATTCTCTTATTTTATGAGTCCCACAACTGAAATAGACTTTCACCTCACAGACAAGAGAAGTGCCTGAATCAAAGCCACAAATATCCACCTGCATTATTTCTTCCATTATCTCCACCAGCTCATCATTGAAACAAACCTAGAGAGGATATCATTCTTCTTAGCAACCACGATAAGAAACCTTACCCTTTTCTTTCTTCTTATTAGCAAATGGTCCATACTAATATTTGACGTAGATACAGTCGTGTTAGTGATATGAAGTCGGCTGTCACACGACTTCTATCTCCTCTTAGTCGTCAATAATAGGACTCACAACCCCCCCCCCTCCCCGCATTTGCACACAAACTGTGACAGCTCCTCTCCATTGCGCATGAAGTAGCATTGTTCTAAATATTAGGATGAGTCGTAAGTATTAGGAGTTTTTTTTATTTGCATTTCTCGAAGTACATCTGCTTGCAATTCTTCTGATCAGATTCTTCGAAGAATGAACCACTGCATCGCAACATAGGCGTTATGGCAACAAGTGAATAGACAGCGGGTGTCCAAATTGTATTGTGCTCGGTTCTGCAACACAGAAAGAAAAGTGGCCGACTCACATTTTAGTTCATTTTTGGCATCCACTCGTTTGTTTCTCAGCAATGCTGGAGATTTCGGTTGCCTACTATTCTGAACGAAGATCAGTCATTCGATACGAAGGATGAAGAAGAAGTTCCATCCCCGACGTAACGCTCCAAAACATGACCAAATTCTTTCACAGGCAACCCTATGCTTCCCACACTCTGATTGAGCCTGTATAAAAATTGAGTATACTTAGAACCAAAAGCTGTCACCCAACCCATACGAAATATCTCTGAGCAGTAGTGCTACGTGACACCACGGATCTCCCTCCTACGAGGGATCCCAGCCGATTTGCTGCGAGGCTACGTGGCGCGACCCCAGGTGGAGGATAGGGGGTTTACCGCGGACCAAAAGCAGCCATGCGCTTGCCCTGCGACGCGAGTAGATCTAGGGGATGGACTCCTTAGTTCGACAGTGCTGGATTCGACACATATGGCCGGCATATGAGTGTGAACACGTACTCGCGCGTGTGGGTGTGTGCTAATGCTTCATGTTGGCTGTATCCTGCAGTTCGGATTTAGCCAAAAGCTCGCATTCTAACGACTGGGAAGCGCATGAGAGGCGATCTGGGGCCGCCTCTAACAAATAAGTCCCTCGTCCACGGGGAAGGGAATCCTTCCCTCAACAGTCGAATGCCGGCGACAGGCCGTGGTGATAGGCCGGCCGAAGAAGACCCACGTCACGTCGTATGGTTATGACGTCAATAGTGCCTGAGAAGAAAACTACGGCGTACACGGGAGTCGACGCGCACTTTCGGGGCCCGGTTAGTGTGAAAAGTATGCGAGGGTCCCCGATGCTTCGCGAACGGCGGCATCGGGGGGCAAGCAGGCGAGTCGTTAAGCAGGACAACGTTGCCAAGACGCGCATTGCGACTTTGAACGTCGGCACGTTGACAGGTCGCTCGTGCGAGTTAGCAGCCGCACTAGAATGCAGAAGAATCGACATATGCGCGGTTCAGGAGACGAGATGGTCAGGCAGTAAGTCGAAGGATATAGGATGTGGTTACAAACTCGTTTACCATGGCAGTGCAGGTACCAGAAGTGGCGTCGGATCGTAGTCTCAGAACGCTACCGAGACGCAATAGCAGAAGTCCAGCGTTTCGACGATCGGCTTATGAAAATTGTCATCGCCACTGTTGAACTGCGGCTCCACTTCTTCTCGGCATACGCTCCGCAAACTGGCTGTTCTGAGCGTATCAAGGACGACTTCTGGGCGTTGCTTGATGAGAAGACAGCAAAGGTGCCGAAGGAGGATACTCTTGTCATTGCGGGAGACCTCAATGGTCACGTGGGAGAAACCAGGAGCGACTACAGTTGTCATGGTGGGTTCGGCTACGGGACACGTAACGAAGATGGTGAACGCATTCTTGAGTACGCCGAGTCTCACAACCTCGTCGTAACGAACACATGGTTTCAAAAATGTACGTCTCATCTTGTTTCCTTCTACAGCGGCAATACGAAGACACAGATCGACTATGTACTTTTGCGTCGTCAAGATCGAAAGCTGGTCACGGACGTGAAGGTCGTGCCGTATGAGACAGTAGCGACACAACATCGGCCACTGATCTGTTCGTTGAAAATCACTCCACCGAAGAGGAAGTACGAGGAGAGATGCGGACCAGCTCGAATCAAGTGGTGGAAACTGAAGCAGAAAGAGGCCGCGGTCATATCTCGCATTCAGCTACCGCCTGTAACGAGTGTTGAGGAAACTTGGCGGAAAGCAGCAGATGTGGTCGTAGAGGCAGCGCGGTCTGAACTTGGTGCGACTAAACCAGGTCGAAGGAAGACCGACAAGCAACCTTGGCTATGGACGGACGAAGTGAAGTCGAGGGTTCGGGAGAAGAAGCGCATGTACCATGCCTTCCTGGACAGCAAGACAGACGACCGTTGGCATAAATACTGCGAAGCGAAGAGAGCAGCGAAAAAGGCTGTGGCGGTGGTGAAAGCCGCACATTACGCGGATGTCGGAAAGAAGCTAGACACGAAGGAAGGCGAACGGCTCATATACCGGCTCGCGAAATCTCGTAAACGTCAGATGGAAGATATCGAAAAGTTCCATGGCGTCAACGACGAGCACGGCCACCTTCTAATGGACCGCAGGAAGGCAATGAAGCGATGGCGTGATTACTTCGAGAGAGTCTCGACGGAGGAATTCGCCCACCCACCTATTCCCTATGTATTGCCAACCTACGGGCCCGTGCAGGAAATCACTACCGAGGAGACGGGGGCAGCGCTGAAGCGAATGATGCCACATAAAGTGACTGGTCCCGATGACGTGGCAGTGGATCTATGGAAGTCACAATGCTGGGGATCTGCTGAGTGGCTGGCGAGGTTCTTTAACCAGATAGTGGCGGAAAAGATAGTGCCCTCGGAATGGCAGCGGAGCACCACAATTCCGATATGGAAGCGCAAAGGCAGTCCCGCTGACTGCGCTAACTACCGACCTATTCGCCTGCTGTCCCATACCATGAAGGTTTTTGAGCATGTCATTGACCGCAGGATTCGCGACATCGTGAGGCTCTCCGCTAACCAGTGCGGATTTGTAACTGGGTGCGGCACTACTGATGCCATACATGCTGCACGTCTCTTGGTAGAGAAGCACCGTGAGAAACAAAAGCCGCTGCATCTCGCCTTCCTTGACCTAGAAAAGGCATTTGACCGCGTGCCCCACGGAGTCATCTGGTACGCTCTTCGGCAGTATGGCGTTCCTGAAGAACTTATCGAATGGGTTCGCATTCTTTACAGCAGTCCAAGAAGTCACGTGCAGGCGGCTGCCGGCACGTCTACGGATTTCCCCATTTTCGTTGGTGTGCACCAAGGCTCTACTCTGTCCCCGCTCCTCTTCATTGTGGTGATGGATGTTGTAACACGGGATCTGCAGAAACCCACGCCGTGGACTTTGTTGTACGCAGACGACGTCATGCTCGCGTCTGAAGACAGGCAAGAACTCGAGCGGCTGACACAGGCTTGGAGTGACCAACTTGCACGCTTCGGCCTAAGTCTTAACGTCAGGAAGACGGAGTATTTAACAACCAGCGTGGATCAGCCCGGTACCATACGCGTAGACGGCGCACAATTACCTAGAACGGAAGTGTTCAAGTACCTTGGGTCAGGAATTTCATCTGATGGTAGTCTTTATCATGAAGTTGTAGCCCGAGTTAATTCCGCATGGAGAAAGTGGCGCTCGTTGACCGGTGTTCTGTGTGACAAGAAAATCCCGGACCGACTGAAATCGAAGATCTATCGTACCGTTATCCGTCCCGTTGCTCTCTATGGCGCCGAACGTTGGCCTGCAACTAAGGAAGTAGAACGTCCCCTCAGCGCTATGGAGATGAAGATGCTGCGCTCGATGGCTGGAATAACGCGGCTCGATCGAATCTGCAACGAGGATATCAGAAATCGGTTTGGCGTTGCGGCGATATCTGATAAACTTCGCGAATCTCGTCTGCGATGGTATGGCCACGTTCTGCGTGCCGAGGAAGGAACCGTCCGCAAAGTCGGCTTTGATCTCGAAGTCTCCGGCAAACGGCCAAAAGGTCGACCAAAGCAACGCTGGCTTGACACACTCCACGCCGATCTTAAGCTAGCGGGAATCCACCCGGACCAAGCGCGAGATAGGGCTAAATGGCGTCAACAGACCTCTAAAGCGGACCCCGCTACTAAACGGGACAAACGCTGAAGAAGAAGAAGAAGTAGTAGTAGTAGTGCTACGTGACACTAACCTTACTTCCAAGCAGTAAATCAAGAGAAAAACGCAAATGTTAGCCTACTTTGAAGAGTAGAGCAAGAACATGCCCATTGTGGAGCTTCATTTATTCATGTGCCTCCTAGCTTCCATAAGTGTTTGCGCTCTGGAATTTCAAAGAAATCAAAAGAAAAAATTCTAAAAAATTATGTCTTGCCCTCAAGCATAAATTTGGGAGACTAGTAAGGTTATTACCCCTGTGACAAAGCCAATTTTGAGCTCATTGCCACTGGGACACGTGCGCCTTCAGGGTCCCGTGCCCGGCCAGTCGAGCACATATTAGTGATCTCTTTCGTGTAAAACGGTAGCTTCTTTTTCATGAGAAGTCTCTTCCTAATCATAATTCTTAGAAGTTCATCTCATGTTTGTTGTCTACTAGCTCCTTATTATTAGTGGTTTTTGAGAGCTTATTGTTTTTTTAGCTGTCGTAGCTCGAAACATCTTGTGAAGAAGTTGACGAGAAGGTGCTTCGCCCACTTCATTTATGATATGAAACACTTGCATATCTCGAAATGCTCGATGATCGATGAACCTCGGCATCATATCCAGTGTGCTGATGCTTTGAGCCTCCTCTGAACTTTCTGCCCGCGGTGGATCCGCGGTACGCCCGAGGTGCATCCGCGGTTCGCCACCGCGGATGTACTGCGGCTCCACCGCGGGCATGTGCGGGTCCACCGCGGGCATGTGGGGGTCCACCGTGCGGCATGTGCGGGTCCACCGCGGATAGCAATGTTACTGCGGGTCCACCGCGGGCACGTGCGGGCATAGCGCGGGAATGACGTCACTCCCGGTTGTCCACCGTGGGCATGTGCGGATTTATCGCGGGCAACCGCGGATCCACCGCGGATCGACCTCGTACCGCGGGTCCACCGCGGGCAGAAAGTTCAGAGTCAGACAACGTTTTCAGTTGATTTGCTGGCTGATGTTTCGGCAAATCGCCTTCCTCAGAACCTGAGATGGGCAACCTATTTAGCTAAACGTTTCCATAATTCCACAAAGCGAATTCTAAGTCTAGTTTTCGATCCTGAACATAGCTCGTGGACCGAATACTCGTGTTAAGGAGTCAATCACAGAGGTTGGAACCGAGTGCTACCGCTGACTGGTTAAATGAGCTAATGGCTGACGACGCAGGCGCTGCCTTCTTTAGAGAATACCAGTTCGGTATATGGCGCGAGTCCACGCATAATCGAGAGGCGCTTTTCCTTACAGTTCATTTTAGGGTTTTTTTTAGCGTGAGTCCGGATGCCTTAAGTGTTCTGGCGTTTAAGTTTCATGCGCCAAGATCGTTATTTCAAAATCAGCTCCGCTATGGCATTCTGTTCGCTAAGCTCCCAAAGCCGTGGATTGGCGCGACCCATTCTATAATAGGTGTTCAATGATGTATATGCATGAGCGCGGTGTTTCCCCGTTGTATTCGTGTATTCTTCCACATTCCGAACAAGATATCGGGTGTATTACAGGGCATTCACCTCGAAGTAAACATCGCGTTGCATGCAATACGCGCGCGCTGATCCATTCCAATCTGTATATATAAAGTAGAATGTCTATGTGTGTGTGTGTGTGTGGGTATGTATGTATGTATGTTCCTTATAGAAATCGCGGAGGGTCAACCGATCGGGACCAAACGTTGCACACATACCCATCAAAGGCCGGCGGAGGTTTTAGGCTACTTTCCTCTAGGAAATATCGATTGATTTATCGATTATATCGATTTTATTGATTTTTTGCTATTTTTGCTCAGGGGTCAGTGGGGACACACACACTGGGGTATCTCAATACGCTGAACACGATCATTGCAACCGCTTTGCACGAAGATATCGATTTATCGCTTTTATTGATTTTTCGCTATTTTTGCTCAGAGGTTGGTGAGGACACGTACACTGGGGTATCTCAATACGCTGAACACGAATAGGGCAACCACTTTGCATGAAACTATCGAGTTATCGATTTTATTGATTTTTCGCTATTTTTCCTCAGGAGTCGATGAGGATATGCCTACTGGGGTTTCTTAATGCGCTGAACACGAATATGGCAACCGCTTTGCACGAAATTATCGATTTGTCGATTTTATTGATTTTTCGCTATTTTTGCACAGGGGTTGGTGAGGACACGTACACTGGGGTATCTCAATACGCTGAACACGAATATGGCAACCGCTTCGCGCGAAAATATCGATTTGTCGATTTTATTGATTTTTCGCTTTTTTGCTCAGGGGTTGGTGGGAACACGTACACTGGGGTATCTCAGTACGCTGAACACGAATATGGCAACCGCTTTGCACGAAAGTATCGATTCATCGATTTTATTGATTTTTCGCCATTCTTGCCCATGGGGCGACAGACAGATGGCTACTGGAGTTCGTCAGTACGCTGAACACGAATACAACAAACATTCCGCACGAATTACCGATTTATCGATTTCATCGATCTTTTCCATTTTCGTTTGCGGACAGTCAAGGACATGTGTACTGTGGTTTTCCAGTACGCTGAACACAAATTGATGATAACCGTTTTGCACAAAATATCGATCTATCGGTTTTATTGATTTTTCGCTGTTTTTGCTCATGGATCGGTTGAGACGTGTCTACTGGGATTTTTCAATACGTTGAACACAAATACGGCAATTGTTTTGCACGAATATATCGGTTCACTAATGTCTTCTGTTCTTTTCCTGCTTCTGAAAATTGGCGAAATGTGCCTACTGGATCAATCGAACACGTTAAACATCTAAGCACGAATATGGCAACTGTTTTCCACGAATTTGTCATCGACATAACTTTACTGACACTGACGTTTCGCTTACGGGATTACTTGAGGGGAAGGGTTACAAGGCTTTCACTCCGGAGTAAACATAGCGTTGGAGACACGCGCGCTGATCCATTCCACAGATCAAATTCTCAGTTGAAAGGCTACGTCCGAACCGCTAAAAACCATTCCCACGTAGCCTTTCGATTGAGATTTTGATCTATGGAATGGATCAGGTCGCGCGCGTGTCTCCAACGCGATGTTTACTCGGACGGGAATGCCCTTACCTGAGCATCGCCAATGTGCTCACCACCAGAATTATGGGTATTTCCAATGATTTTATCAGCAATGGCAATTGTTCTCATCAATGTGAGAAAGCCGGGGTTGTAAAACACCCGAGCGAAGCCGGGTATGCCGTCTAGTAGATCATATTCTCAGTTGAAAGGCTACGTGTGCGTGGTTTTTAGCGGTTCGGACGTAGCCTTTCAATTGAGAATTTGACCTCTTCGAATGGATCAGCTCGTGCGCGTATTGCTACGCGATGTTTACTCCGAGGTGGATGCCCTGTACACCTGAACTCATGCAATCACATACTCACTTCAGGCAGAATGGCAAACAACACATTCTGGAATTGTGCAAGACGTTTTAGACTGGCCGTATATTCAATAGATATCAATTCATCCAGACCCCCCCCCCCCCCCCCCTCAATAAGACACTGCCTGTTGGCAGCGCTTACCTCAACGGAGACAAACGGGATGTAGCAATTGACTTTATTCGTGACAAACGGTCATTTCCTAGAAGTGTTTTGCGAAGCCTGCTAGTTCAGCCTTGAAATACGCTGCACACGAACATGATAACCATCCTGCATGTGGTATCAATTTATCGATTTTATTAATTTTTCGCTATTCTTGCCCAGTGAAGAGGTATGTACCCACTGAGGTTCACCAATACGCTCAACACAAACATGAGAAACACACTTGAGGAAAATGTAGCCATTGATTTTATCGATCTTCCTGGTTTTCCTCAGTTATGTGTAGAACATGGCTACTGTGGTTCTATAGCATGTTGAACGTGAACATGAAAAGATTGTTAGACAAACAACTTCACCTACTTCTTAGCAAGGGTGGGTGAAACACGTTTTCACGCCGGTCACCAAAATGATCAGCACTTTAAAAGGATTCACTACGTTCAACGGTTAAATACAGGAAACTCCAAACGTACGCAGACAAGAGTCAGGACCGCGGAGCGCCTCTCTTGGGCAGAAACGCAGGTGCTCAGCACATAAAACGCCCGCATCTCAGCCCAAGAGAGCCGCACCGCGGTCTCTACTATTGTCTGCGTACGTCTGGAGTTCCCTGTATATATGCATACTATGACATCGTAGTCAGCGTGAAATAGCCGGGAGAAACAAAAAACCCAAGCGAAGTCGGACACACCATCTAACACACAATATAATTTTGTGAAGTACGGCACGACTTCGTCACCTATCAAGCGCCTAAGAAACAAATGGTTCTTGAGTTTGCTTCTACATTTTTTCCCTTAATTTTGTGCTCAAAATTCCTAGTTGTAGTCGAATACCAACGAGCCAGTAGAGATTTCTCTTTCGAAACCATTCAGGAAAATCATTTCAAACCTCTTATTATTAACATTCATCTCTAAAAACATCCCAGACAAATAACAATACAAACGAACAAGGTTGGAAGAAGAACTTGACAATGGTATACCGAAAGCGAAAACGGCAGGTTGAAATCCGAAAAGCCATGTGCTTAAACAATCGATACTTATTATTTACATTATGAGCGACTATGACTTGAACAAAAACAACTGGAAATACTCGTCATCGACATAACGTTGAAACCATTATGTTTACATTGAAAGGTGATAATGCTAAGGGGTTTTGAAATACATGTGGAATCATAATAACTCGTAGAAGATTATTAAATACTAGTGCATAAAAAGAAAACTACTATACAGATATCTTCTCATCAAGTGAATCAAGGACTAGTTTGGAAACACTATAGCAAACTTCAATTAAAACGATGCAATATGACTTGCGCGAGGCTGCCTAAGGCGTCACAAACGAAAGCCCGTCGCCATTAAAGCCTTCCAGGATAACGTTGCAGCACAGCTGCGATGACGTCATCAAGCGATCAGTCCTAGTACCCGAACGGATTCTGCTGCTGGTGATGTGGATAATGACCCATCATCTGCTGCATTTGGTGCTGGCGCTAAAATTGACACCATTTTCAACCGCTGAGAACTGTGTCGAGGTGTTTATTGAAGTATTTCGAATTTTTCAATTTTTTTTCTAGTTTAACGCTTTCCCAGGCTGCGAACAGAACCCACTACAATGAAATGATCACATAGCTCTTCAAGTTTGCTATAACTGACACTGTGTAAAAACTTGTGTTCAATATGCGCGTGCATCAGACGAGCGACTACACGATGAAGTATAGACCTACAACTACGTCTTTGCAGTGTGACGGCTATTCGTGGCGGTTCTTAAACAATCTTCTCGCTGAATAAAAAACGAATGTGTGCGCCTGACGCACACACGCATCTAGCATAAATTGTCCTTCACTAAAAATTAAAACGTACTGCATTGTTTTGAAATGCCTGCTGTTGCTGCTGCATCAGAAACGATGGATGATTTTGCTGCTGCATCGAAAACGACTGTTGTTGTTGTCGCTGTTGTTGCATCTGCTGTTGTTGTTGCTGCTGCATCTGTTGTTGTTGCATCTGTTGTTGTTGCTGCTGCTGCAACTGCTGTTGTTGTAGTTGTTGTTGACGCTGCATTTGTTCTTGTTGTTGCATTTGTTGTTGTTGCTGCCGCTGAGCCGCAATTTGTTGTTGTTGCTGTTGCAACAAATACAACTCTCGTTGACGTTGCTGTTGCATGAGCATCTGCTGTTGATCGACAACTTGTTGCGGTCGCTGCGCAACTTGTGGTTGGAATTGTCCTCCCTGAACGAGGATAACTTTATTTCTAAGATTCAAACGCATATTGAGAACGTTAAAACCTACACATGAAGCCTGTTGAGCTTGAGTTTGCATTTGTTGTTGTTGTTGTTGTTGTTGCATGGATTGTTGATGTTGCTGCTGCATCTGTTGGGCATGTTGTTGTTGCTGCATTGAATGTGACTGCATTTGTTGCTGATGCATCATGGGCTGAGATTGGGGCATTGATTGTTGCTGCATGGGTTGATTCTGCTGCATGGGTTGACTCTGTTGCATTGACTGGTGAACCTGAGGCTGCTGCTGATGCTGAAGCGGTCTTTGCGCCTGATGCTGCTGCTGTGGTTGCTGTTGTTGCATTCCGAATCCAAAATTGTTGTGTGGAGGAGTCGAATGAGGTTGTGGCTGAGTGAATGGCTGCTGTAAAAACAAAACTATGCTGGGAAAATACTTTACACGGGTGAGGAGTATAGGCAGTATTACGCAAACGGACTGTGGACTCCCAAATGAGAAAAAAAGATTTTGTATTGAGAGAGTTCTCAATACAAAATCTTTTTTTCTTCTCATCATTGATTGCTAAAGTGATCCACCTCCAGCTGGCAAAAAAAGTAACAAGGGTACAATGACAGGCTACGCCAGATGGCCCTGATGCATCACTGGCATTACCCATGGTAAACTTGGTGAGGCACTCAAATTTTCCGTTTACCTACATCCCATCAACATGTTTATCCACATGTGACGATCTATACCGTGCTGCTATCCATGAGCAATCACACCCATGGGTATAAGATAACCCATCCTTCCATTGATGCATGTGGAGCCTGATTTGCTGCTTTGCTTTTCACAACAAATGTCAGCACGATTTTGCGCATACACTAGTGAAAATCTCCACAGACGTACGAATGAATAGTAACCTTTACTTTTTACTTACCGTAACTTCCCATTTATCCCCTATAGCAACATAAAAAAGAGGAGGGACAGGCTACTAGGGAATGTTCGAGTTTGTGGATGTTGCCTTTTGGTCACCTTGGGAAAAGAAGTTTTGGGTTCGGAGCGAACTCAGCATGGTCTTATTTGGCTGCGAGGCATCGTAGCCAGTCCAAAATAGATCCGCTTCAAGGTAACGAAGCGTCGCTACTTACCGGATCAAAACTAATTGTCTGCGGAATATGCTGACTCGGTTGTTGCGAGCAAGTTAAAGATTGCGGCTGTTGCCTTTGGGTCACCCTGAACGAGCACTTCATGGCACTCAAAATAGTGCTACTTTTATATCAAGAAAATACATCTGGTGTTGGTGTGGTCCAGAAGACAAGGGAGATGGAACCGCATGGTGCTGTTGAGGAGATTGAACCACCTGAACAGTGTAGCTAGTTTTTGTTGTGTTCAGACATTTTTGGTGGCAAGGACTTTCGAATGTTCAATGACTCTTAGTTTCGGCTTGACATTTAATCAGTATTCATGGCAAAATAAGCGAAAGCAGCTTGTAGGGAAGGTAGCGTAAGGACGATTGTAAGGCATTGCACCCACACTGCCTCTTGAGAAAAATTTTCTCTCGGAGGATTTAATACCATTACTGTTAAAGGAAAGAACAAAAAATTAACAAAAATCACCGTCTGTGGAGTGAAAGCTGGGCTCCTATGGGACGGTGGTGTCATTGGTGTCATACACTGTGGTGACATCATTATACCACTACCACTCCCACTGCCATGGCTGCTCTGCAAAAGAAAATCATTGCATATCAAATTCATTACTAAGCTAAACCATACAAAAGGAATTGTCTCACAGGAAATCCATAGCTGTTTGGATTTGGATACTGTGGACTGGAGGGAATCACCGGCGTAGCTGGGCTTCGCATCACAGTCGATTGTGAAGGCATCTGGAAGCTGGCAGGGGGAGTCGCTAAAACAGGTGAAATTAGGTTTGATAAGTTCTAAAGTCAGCTCCATCCGCGAACATTTACGGTGACGAGAAAACGTACGCAGTGGCTTTGGCGGAGTGGCCAAAGGCTTTTGCTCAATAGGCATCGCAACCGCCGCCGGCTGAGGAGTGGCTGATCTCGGCTTCTGAGGGCAGGTCGAAGCTGCTTGCGCTTGTTGGGCTTGAGCAGCAAGATTGGCAGCTCGCACTGCTGCTAGTTGTTCTTCTTGCTTCTTCAATCGCAGCGATTCTGCCTGCTCCTCTTCCTGAAAAAAATGAAAATGGCATCCATCAGAGACAAAAGCTCGTAACCAGGCTGTCTTCTGAATTGGGTAGAATTGAGATCAACAGAAAGGTATAGATAGGTTCTCCTATTAACTCCCGAAGGTTCAGTTTCAACTTATGTATTCCTAGATTTGGCTCTCTACACAGGCAAGTAGCTCAAAACTCTTTCTGTTGCCGAGTTTCTCGACTTCTGAACAAACTGCCGGCCGAAATGATGGCTGCGAAGGACTCGTCATCGCCTAAAAAACTTATACGAGATGTGGATTTACTCTGTGTATTGGGTTGTGAGGATGTGACTTGATGATACCTAGCGTTTTCCCCTATCTTGTTGGTTTTATAAAGTTCCGAACTACTAACTACGTCTTGTTATTGTTCTGTTACTGTTGTATCACTGCTGCTTGGTTACATGACCACCTTAGTTTCAATCTCTCCGACAAATCTTATGGCTCATCGTTATAAATCAATCGAAATCTTCAGCTTGTGCAGTTGTGTTCAGGAATGGTCCTGTGTCATCCATAACTTTTTTCGCACCACCGCATTTTGAAATGAAGCTATCTTGCGTCGGGCTATGAGGTGAGGATAAGGGAAGGAGCCGGCGAGCATCCACCTAAGCTTACGCCTGGGGTTCGTACCAGATCAAAGAGGCGCTTCAGCGCCCGCCCCAGAATGGGTCTTCCCAGTTGCGTTCTTAGGGTGTGATTATCTCAAAGGTCTGGTACCTTCATCCAACCACTACACCCCATGCATGTGGAACTGCAACCTCCTAGAGAAATTTCTGCTTAGTTACACTTCCGTTCCTGAAGATACTTTGAATAGATTAGCTAATCAACTTTCTCATCATCAGCTTGGAATTGAGTTAGAAGCTAAGGTTACAGTCACCTGGGCCAAGAATCATGATACTAGTTAGATAATTTGAGCTCTGGATTTCTAACTTGATGTTGTTCGTTCTTTCTTGTCTATATGCTTGTAAGATATTACACGGCACACCTGTAGGGTGTAACAAATAAATAAATAAATATAGGTCATCTCAAAAACTACTATTATAAATCTAATTGAATATTGGAGGAAAACTTTACAATTTACGCACCAAAGAGCAAGCCCTAAGCTGGTCTTGTCACCGTGCGAAGTGCCACTTCACCATCTCCATATAAGCACAGTTTTTCTACATATGATGACGCAAAAAAAGCTACAAGTTTTCTATGCTTTTAAGTATGAGGCAAAATCGCTTTCAAAAATGAATCAAACTTTAACCACACTCAGAACAGCGGTGTGGCCGATGACAGCCACAGATGAAACTAGCTTGCAGAGTGAACCTACAAAATCATCACCGATCCTCAAAAAAAACATTAGATCAAGTTAAATACAGAAGCAAAAGGGTAAATCTATAAGATGAGGCATTTCAGAAGGAAATAAGATCAAAAGTAACATTTGAATTGTGGAAAACCACGAAAAACTGCATTTTTTATGCACATGATCAATGCGCGAGGCAAAGCGATCGATTTCAAGATCAAGTCTCAAACATTCTGCTGTCAAAACATGTGGAATAGTGGTGAGCATGGGTAATCCTACTGATGAACGCTCCACAATGTCAAGATTCAAAGATGGTCGAACATGGGATCTATCAAGAGAACAGTTCTCCAAGGAACGTTTGTCACCACACCCGTACCAATCATTTTCAGAATTCAAAAAAGTTTGTAATGCAGTAGCGGTGTCATTTTGCGAGCCTCATCGCAGACCTTTTTAGAGTTTAGCCTGAAATCAATAAGTAATTTATCTACTGCGAACCTAGCCGTCACGCCATCACCGCTTCGGAGCAATATGATTATGTTTTCTAGTGCATACAAGCATGCAGAGCCTCAACAGCAATAAAATGTATATTTTCGCGGCAAAAACGAACAATAACAGTTAAACATGAAGAAGCATGCAACGTACTACTGGAATTTCATTCAAAAACATGGGTTTTCTTCCACATATAATCAGGCTAATGTTTGTGTATTATAAATCTCTTAAAACTTTTACCTCGAGCTCCAGTTTTCGTTCTGGTGGAACTTCACTGGGATCTTCCAGCAAAATCTCTTCTTCCAGCAGCTGAGCCGCCTTCTCCTCTTCCTGGATTTGGATCACAAAAAGCATTCGCGCATCATAGACACTTCGGCATGCTAACACAAGGGCTACAGCTACTCAAATAGCAAATAAACGGCTTATACCTCGCGCAGCTGAGCTTGGCGTTGTTTCTCCAGCTCTCTTGCTTTTTCTTCCTCCTGAAAGGGTGCAAAACACGTCACAGACATTCACACGATAGTTAGTATACAATTACATGCTGGGACGGACGAATGGAAGGCAACATTCCTCAGCGGCGAGCGGACAAGACTACTTTCAAGGTAATTTACAATGATTTTAACTAATTCAATTGGATTCAATTTAATGGGCAGGTTCCATAGGGATTCTATCCCGTAACAGATTGCCACTGACAAATGCCGTCGTTAGCTTCGGGGTTAACTGGCACCTACCCAAGTTTGACACGACATAGGTCAATATAAAAAAAGCTTACAACTTTCACTCGGATTTCTTCGAGTCGTTGTCGTTCTTCCTCTTCCTTCTTCTTCCTTTCCGCCTCCTTAAAATGAAGCGACGTCTTATAGGAAATGGACACATTCGTGTACTTAGCGGAAGCCACCACAGCCAGTCTCAGCATACGAGCGCGTTTAAATCAACAATACTACAAAAAGGAGTCAATATCCCACCTCTCTAGCTTGCCTTTCTCGTTCCTCTCTCATTAACCGCTCCTTTTCAGCCTGCTCTTGCAGGCGTTTTTCCCGTTCTTCCTGAAAATGGGGAGACAATTACAAATAAAGATACCCTGCTAACTGTAACACAGTGAGCATGAATGAACAAACTTCAGCTTTTCGAGCTTTCTCAGCCAGTTTTTGCTTCTTCTCCTCTTCTAGACGTAACCGCTTCTCTTCCAATGCTTTTTCTTTAGCACATTGAGCCAAGGCCTTCTTTTGAGCGATCTTGAAGTTAAAAAATACTTATCTAACGAGCAAGAAGAATAAAAAAGGTTGAAATTTTTGAAGAAATAGAACTAACAATCTTCAACTTCTCCTCTTCTTTCGCTCGCCTTTTCGCCTCTTTCTCCTCGTCGGCCTTTCTCTGAAACAATATTCTACGTGGCAAAAAGTAACAACATAAAAGCAATATAAAACTCCAACCTTCCGCTCTTCTTCTTTCTTTCTCTCTTCATCCTGTTTCCTTTTAGCTTCAACTTGATTATGAGTCATCACTTGCTAAAGAAATCACAAAATGTAAACAAAGAAGAAATGACGTGGAAGTGATAAACTAACCATCATTAATGTCTGCTGAAGAACTAGCAGTTTTTGAGGATCAGTGGTTAACGTGCTCAACTGTTGCATAGCTGCCGTAAGCTGAAAACAATATAATAAAACGTCTTTAGTGAAGTCCAAATACCCAAGATTCTATCACTGGACTCTATCTACATCCCGAAGTTGATCCATAAATCAGTCTGTCAAAATCTGCTCCTGGAATGTAACACCTGTTCACACCTGTCTAGACGTAAGAAAAGCTCTACAGAGACCAAGTTTTAGATATTGGAATGGCTATTCCTTCCACTGCATTTCAAAGGTTGGATTCAGTAATCAAGCACAAAACGCAAAATGGACTAATACCAACGGAACTAGGGACCACAGAAGTTTGAGACACATGTATATCATAGCTTAGACTTCTGTTTTTGCTTCAGAAAATAAAAAAGTAATGTCGATACGCAGACTTTTGCAGAATCGAAAAAAAGCAGTAGTTTTCGCTGATAAAAAAAACATCACAATACCTCGGCAATTTGAGTCGGAGTCATGGTCAAACCCATCCCGTTTAGTGCTGCCACCGCTTGGTTGGATGCCGCCAGGGCCGATGCTGCAGCTGCCGCTGAGAATGAGGGAGCAGAAGACGTTGATGTTGAAGGAGTTGAAGCTAAAATACCCGCAATTAGATGGTGATTGGATGCATATTATCAAATAGGCCAACGACTCATTCAGTTGTTCATCTCATGATAACTTTTTAGGAACGGAATTCGCAGCCAGTTTCAAGTTCACAAATTTTATTAGTATTCAGTTGTGGAGCTATAGATCAATTAGTGAGGGTTCGCCACACAGCAATACTAATCACATCAATGATTAAAACTATTGAAAACTGGCAGCAGCTCACACTGCCAGCAGCTCCCCTCCTACAGCACGTCCCGTTTCTCAAACGAGATAAAAACCATATTTGATCCGAATTAAAGCATACAGTTGGTAAAGTACATCAGTATGTAAAAAAATAAACCGAATTTGAGCTCTAAATACAACTAGTTGTAAGAGTACTGATGGAATAATCCCAGCTCAAACCGCAATTACGGATGACCTATGCAGCACTGTTACCACAGAGGATCGTAGATGAACATAAATGCCTAATGCTAGAATAAAAATCACTTCTTCCACACGCGTCTAATCCAAACTGTGAAAAACACTACGAAAATAGTAATTGAACCCTCATGGAGTTCTCTTTCTTTTTCATGTCCCTTTAACTGGAGTATAACGATGAGCTCCATGCCCAAGTCTCAGATTATAAAATTGATTACAGTAACGAGGACAGCAGAACAGTTACCAGCAACGATGTCGCCATTGGAGGAGCTGGCGCAGGATGTGCTGGGCTCTACAGCAACTACGTCAGCGTCATCCTGGGGCGTCGAACTCTAAAAACAAGTGACTAAGTAGGAAACTAAACACGCCACATTTCAAAACTATTTTCACACAAAAATCCTTCCATGTTAATCAGCGCAAAAAAGTCACAAATGTCAGCACTCACAACAAGCACATATTAGTGGCAGAATTAGAACGAGGATTAAAACGACCAATCAATAAGCCAAAGAAGAAACCAAACCCTTCAAAGTGCCAGCGTTAACAACTCAGAGGTAAGAAGCTTACCTACAACAGATATTACAAGCAAAGGTGAACAGGTGCTGAACATGCTTTATTCACCTGGATAATCACAGCATAGCCGAATTTTAATAAAACAGTGAGAATGGTCAACTAAGCACACCATGCAACCATCACCAAACACCGAAAGTAAAAGCGCAGCGAAAGAAATTCTGAAAGGCGCTAGGACTACGCACTTTAACAGAAAAAACTAGATGATTTTCACAAACAAATTGGTCGGGGCTTCACAAATAGTACAGGAGGATTTGATAAAACACATAGAAATTCATGTAACCAAACGACGAGGTTAAGACTTCCTTCTTTTGAATATATGAAAAGATAAGAATACAATGGAAAGTTAGGCAAACACATGAAACGACAATGCAAATACAATGAAATTCTAAAAACCTGTGAGAATCGATTTGAACGCTTCGAAAGTAATCTGCGGGCAGTATTCAACATTTGAAACACAAATTTGGAAGGGTATAGGTGAGGTAATTCTTTTCAGAAAAAAGATCATTTATGAGGATTTTGTTGACAAAGTGGATTCTTCGGCAACACACAAGATGGCGTGGACGACGCAGCTTTGATTGCAATTACCTGGACGTCGTCAGAAGACGACCTGACAGGTAAAATCGTTGAAAATGAACGAGAAGACTTTACCTTCGTTGCAGCCTAAAAAGCAGTTGAAAAGGAAACAAGGATAATTACGGAAACCCACACAAAACGATGAATAGAGAGAAATTCTTACAGAGTCAGTATCCGTCTTTTCCTTCTTCGTGATGACGGTGATGCTGAAATAAAGAGCAAAATTAGTGCGCATGAATCTAGCTCAAATTTTCAGCATAAGATCTGAATATCCATCTATTATAGTTCAACATGGACAGCAAATGTGCACGAAACCACATAAGAAGACAAAAAAAAAATTGTCCTCAAAACGAACAGATATTTCAAAAGCGAACCAAAGATTAACAATACTGTTTTCAAGGCTGTAAAAGTTGCAAGCAATAACGCTGTAAATGAGGAATAATAAAATTCAAGATCGTAAACAATAGAAACCAAAGATGACACCATTACATGGTTATGGAAATCTCCACATGAAAGACAGCGGAATGGCCGAGTGGCAAATTTTCAAACTAGATTCTGTACATCATAACAGATTCCCTCCTCCCTGCCTTTAGAAATTCCACTCAGAAAGAGATTGTTTTGCAACTAACTGCATTTTTTTCTTGGGAAACGTGCCTATTAATTTGCTTTTCTAGAAAATAAGCCAAGAAAAACATTGACACACTGTGTAAAAGACACCTTTTGATGGCGATGAATGATGCAAACCAGAGAAGTGCAGAAAACTACTTCCAGCAAAAAGCACTGTCATTAACCAGCAATTACGCACGATTAGTGCAGCAAGAAGTAAGCTAGAATCATACTTGTTCAGATCGACGCCATCATCCTTCAGTAACCTCTGGATACTCGGACTTCCTAACAGGAATGCTCTCTCAGGACTACGCCTCACATATTCCACCAGTAAACGACTGCAAAACATAAACTGATCATCAACTAATCTTCTATAGCTTACCAATCACCAACCTCAATTTAATCTCGCCTCGAAAAAGAGGATAGATCTCCTTGGCGATAATGGTCACGATACCTTCAGTAGCATGGGTATAACTATCAGAGGCTAGAATCACCGACCAGTAGAGATCAAGCTGATTCCGCAGCGCCCTTCTGAATACCGAAACGATGCATTTCAAACGAGGAATCAATGGATATTAATTGTATAAAACTGACGCCAAGTTTTCAGTCCACAAAAATTCGTATTTTGGAGAAGGTTTTCCAGCAGCGGCCGCACTAAAATAGCAAAGATTTGATATTTTTAAAGGAATGAAATGTGGATATCGAGACTCACGCATCACATTTCTTCTTGTGGGCAGTTTTGCTGTTTTCGATGGCTACTGAGATTGCTGCAAATAAGGTTGCATAAGAAAAGTTTGTGCAAATACATGCCTACTTGTTGACGCACAATAGAAAACAAAGCTGATGGCAGCAATACAAGAACTATAAATGTAGCATATTTCTAACATCGAAAACAAAGACATGGTTTCAAGACAGATGGAGCTAGACAAGAAGAAACGAAAGAACCTACCTCTTATGGTATCCTGTTTATCCCCTTCGAACTTTTCCGCTACCTGAGCGCTAGTAAGCGTTAGCGGTCGCGAACGAGAGGGAGTAGTAGACGCAGCCATCGCCTGAGCCAGAGTTGTGCGCTTCACAGGAACTGTTGTGACGGTCGTAGCAGACTTCGACTAGAAAACAAAAATAAGCAAATAGAAATAGCCTCGAAAACGAATCACTAGTAACAGAAAGTAGAGCTCAACTAACCGGTAGGACAGTTGACGACTCTTTAGCTGCATTTGCTGCATGAGAAGACACTTTTACAGAATTGGAAGTTGAAGGGCTGGGCTTTGCTATTCCATTGACGGCAGGTTTCTGCTCACTAGCCGCTTTTACAGGAACTGGCTTCATGCTGAAGCTTATTACCTCAGTACCAACATTTAAGGATAACTGCAAATGATAAACGACCTTGAATCGTGCCACTTGATGAAGTCGTCATAACTGATGGTCTCATTAGCTACCTTCCTTAAAATTTCTTGCAGCTCAGCAACTCGCCCCTTGAAAGAGGCCAGTCCAGCTACGTTTGTGATCATTGATTGAGCAGCCTGTAGAAAGAGTGCACAAAAATATTCCTAGTAAATACAGTTACAGCAAAAATCCTTCTACAAAGCAGATCGAATTAACTGAACGTACCAATTTCTTCTGATTTGTCCAAGACGAGCTTGGCTTTGGTGGAGTGACGGTCGTTGAGGATGAACTCGAACTTCCAGAAGTGGAAGCAGCTGTCGCACCAGGTGGTGGTGCCACTACTGGTGGTTTCGCCGTTGAATTCACGGATGAGGATGATGCTGTAGATGTAGATGGAACTTGCGCCTAAAACACAAAAACGTTAAGAACATAAACCTCCAAATATCTACAGCGAGACTAGTAGGGAGATAGCTTTCGAAAAGCGAAAGCCGTAATAAGGCAAACAAATGTTGATGACAAAAAAAAAAGCCGAAATAGATCCCAAAGGATGTGCTCACCGTAGATGTCTTCGTAGACGATGAGACACTAGTGGATGGCGTGGGAATCACAGCAGCTTTGCTGGTGCTCGGGACGGAAATAGCAGGCGTGGGTGTGACTGTGACAGGAACTGGAACTGTGGGCGCCGCGCTCTTTTGGTATGCTGCCGGTCTGGGGCCTCCAAATGCCCCAGATTTTGCGAGCAATGCCAGATTTGGCGCCCCATTCTTGTGCTCCTGAAACATCAAGGCCTTAGAAACCACAAAAACAGCAACAAAACATCCGTATGAATGAGTACGCATTGTAAAGTAATTTCAGTGAAGATTACTGACGTCTCTCCGCTTTATGCAGCGAGCATACAGTGAGTTCTTCTGGATTCCGCAGTAATCTGCTAACGAGTGCGCTACACGTGCTTTTTCGTGAACAGAGTATCCATCCTTCAGGCACTGCTCTTCTATTCTACAAAATCACAGCATTAATCAAGAAGCAAAAAGGGTGAATAAGAAGCCGCATTGAAAATGGAGTTTCCTTCAGCAAGAGAAAACAAAATTGAAACAATCATAGAGCCAGGTAACTGTACTCACGCGATAACCATGTCCACATGTATGTTCTGTAAGCGCTTCTTTTGACCGGGCAAAGCAAGGTTGTTTGTGCAGCGTTTGAACTCCTCTATCATTTTGGATAAAGTGTCGGTCATCGGAGCCAATGGTTTCTTTCTCTGAAACAAATCGGATAGTAAGAGAAAGTAAGAGAGTAAAGTTGAATCAGTTACCGGGGATGGTGGAACAACTGCCGTTGAACTGCTAGTATCAGAGCTGGTAGTAGGAACAAGATTTTGTGAGGGAGCAGGAGCAACTGGTACCGATGTTGAGGAAGAAGATGCAACATCCACCGCAGGCGCTTTCTCGGGACTCTGAAGAACAAGAAACCGGATTGAAACAAGAAGCAGTAGTTGGATCTGGCTTCAATAAAAATTCGTTTAATTTTTTTATGTCAGGATGGACCGAGTTAAAATGCATTTACTCTGATATGTCTCGAAAAATCCTGAAAATGGCGTAATTTCCTGATCTCGCATGCAATGCCAAAAAAAAGTACAGGTAGGACTACTGGAGGAATTCGGATTCATGATAGAAATCCAGTAATGGATTGCAGAAAAGAGCACCCTGCTATAAAGTGCTTATTGCTAAGTAGATAAGTATAAGCGAAGATTAAACAAATCCTGTGCATACGATAGAGAGAAAAGACAACATAGAAGACTTCAAAAAAAAATTGTAGACACATTTATACCCTACATAATCGTTTTGCTCACAAGTGCCAAAAGAGGATCCCTCTAAAAGCAAACTGATCATTCATTAGCGTGATCCATAAATGTGTTGGCCGAACACGAGGTTGGCAGTAATTTGTCTTATTGGCCAAAGTTTCGGTGGTTCGAAAAGTTCAAGACGCTATTCTGTAAAACACGACAAACATTTTCACATCAACATGAGTCCATCAACATCGTGTTCGGCTAATAAATTCAAAAATCATATTGGTGTATGATGCTAAGGTTCAAAGGTGACACGACTTGGCGAACTGGTCCTGTACCGTATGTAAGAAGTAGAACTCCTGCGTAGTCACACAGGAAACAACTTTTGAACGAAAAACGTATGTTAGTTTGTGACGAATTGTGGATAGTGACCTGAATCGGGTTCAGCCGTGAAAGATGTGCTTGACGGCCACTGAGCACAAAAGATGAAATGAAATGATCGAGCAAATGTAATACTAATCAAATTGAAACCATCGCTCGAGTATCGAAATCCGGTTCTGAGAACCATCCCTTCTTGGAGAAGTAGGGTCGCCAAAATCATATGTGAGCTATTGCTTAATTGCTTACGACGAATAGACCCGAAATCCACCACTAATCTGCAGAAAGGGCGATCTGTTGCCAATATTCTGTGTGCCAGGAACTTAGATCCCCAGGAGCGAAATGGGCGTGGCCAGGAGCTGCCGGGAATTAGTGGGAAGTGTCAAAAACGTTCGTGGATACGGTTTCGCCAGGAAACCCCGCAGCGACGCGCACGCAACGCGCACCAAAGCTCCCGCTAGCTTCCCGGGAGGCTCCCGGGAAGTTTCGTGGATACGACCCCAGGGAAGGCAGCTGGAGAGATGCGAGAGAAAAAAAAGAACACAGGAAAGTGCGCAGAAACTGGAGATGGTGGGAGTGAGACATGTAGTATCTTCAGATATCGTCACACAAGTACCCTGACGTCTGAAACAGAGTCCAATGGAGGAAAATGTTTTTCTCTATATGTGAAAGCAAACAACTACGTGGTGGACCTAGACTGTGGACTTCTTAGAAACATGAAATGAATTATTGCGACTGAACTACTTGGAAAAAGTGTGTGATTTAGAGCAGGACCCCTTGAGTCTCTTAACGCGCATTGTTTCTAGTTTGAAAAGGGTAAGATGAGAACTAGTAGAAACGAACCAGGGGACTTATAGAAGTGATAGAATAGTAAATAACATCCTGAGTAGAACTCGGCAATAAGATTAGGTACAAAGCACCCTCGATAAACCCTTTCCTGCGACAGCATTGAAAAAAAAAGCATTTCCGAATCACTCACTTTGCTCGTTGTTGCTGGCTGAGCAGATGTTGAAGCAACCACCTCGATTATGTCGTCATCCATTGGAACGTCTCCACCTGCCATCGAACGGAGGAAATCGGACATTTCATTTTCTTTCCTAGTGACACTGGAAAAGGAGTATGACGTTAAGGAGACTTAGAACAGTAAAGTCAAAGCACTTACGCAGTCTGAAGAACTTTACGCTTTAACAGAGTGGGAGGCATTCCAACAAGCCGTTTTTTAATCGCATTAGCTGCACGTTGATTAGCCGATTCGCCCAAAGTAATCCTCTACAGAAGAGGAAAAGTAGAGTGAGTTTCTTTGACGGAGCAGCAACAAATTTTCACAGTAACTAAAACTTACTCTAACTTTCGTAGGTGGAGCGCCGACCATACGAGGCTTTGGAGCAATAGGAACAGGGGCTGGAGCATCAGGTACAGTCTTAGTACCACTTGTGCTGGCGGTAGCAACAGGAGCAGCAGCATCTTCGACAACCTCCACTTCATCCTCACTGGACACCACCACTCGCTTCTAGAATTAGACTGCACTAAAATAACGTCACAGATTTCTTGTCAATGCCAATCAAAATAACAAGATCGATCCAAATTGCCTAGTTGCATGACATTCACAAAAAGTACCATCCACTGCAATAAACGGATCCATCCGTTAATTATTACTCTCCCTCAAGCAATAGAATGAATAGGTTAACAGGGGGAATAACTCAGATGTGCTGCCATAGAGCGTTTACCGCGAACAGAATTTGAAGCAAACAGTTTTGAGTTACCCACGAGGTTTTCTATGTGCTATGGTTTTCTATGAATACCGATATAAATGATCATCCCAGTAAGAAATGTCGGGAGATCCCACTTATTTTAGTCAAATTCACTAGAAAAAAGGATGGAAAACAGAGCAAGAGACCTTATTCCTCACTCGGGCACTTTCATCGGGCGAAACGGCAGCTTTTTTGAAACACGGGGAAAGCCCGGGTATATGCCAGGAAGAACAATAGCTGGCAATAGTTGGCTGCTATGAACCCGTGTGTAAATATCCTATGCAATTGCAGCCCCGCCCCTAGAAAGATACAGGGATTCGCAAACGCTGGCAGTTGCGTGTGTGTGTTAATTATTTTCCACTGCTGAAGATGGTATGACCTATTTGAACAGATTTTAGAGAGGCGAAAGCATAATTTCCGATCCTCAAAGCTTAATTTTCATTGAGATATGACAATGAATCACTACAAGTTATTATGTCTTCGCCCCAAACCCCACAAAAACCTCATCTAGTCTAGTTCTGAATCAAATAAAGATTTCGGTCCTTTGTACAGGGTAAGCTAGCATGCACATCGTGCGAGATGGGCGTGGCAACCTTTACAGGGGATGCGCGGTGCAGCTGAGAGCTGTCACGACCTTTCGTTCTTCATGACCTTCACCCGGAAAGCCCCGGCCCTTACTTTTGGAGTACCGGGCAGTACCTCAGTGTGAATGCCGCGGGTACACCGGGCGGGTCGCTAACACAGCTCAATACTGGGCAAGCCGGCAAACCTGCTTACTAAGACTGTATCGGTAAGAGATGTGAAATTTTTCCATCTGTAGCTTATTTCTTTTCATAATGTCACCTTGGTCAGAAAAAACACTTCATCTAAGATCCCAAGCAGCTTACTGAAACAATGGTTTGGACTGGTTTATGACTTGGCGATCTTTACTAGCTGATTGTCAGCTGATGTATCCATGCCAAAATTTGTTTCATTATGCATATCTAAATTCCGTCCCGTACATTGCCGTTATACGGAGTCTAAGCATTACAATATGGGAGTCTTTGAAATGTTTGTGTTCTAAAGATATTTCCACTCCTCTCTTTTCACTTTCATCACCAAATTGTATAACATGTGCTTATTATACGGGGGTCCATGTGCGTCTTGGTGGAAGAAGCGAATATTGCTGCTAAAAACCGAGTCGCGCAAAGATTTAGATTAATTCCAGGAAACTAACAGAGGCCAACTTACAGGTCACTTCCCGAAATTCAACGACCATTTAATCTTGTAAATCACGAGCATTACAAAAGCTTTAGAACAACTGGTCGATTGTTCGGCAATGATGGATCCTTTGGAAGCTTTCAGAGGAAGGTGCCTTCATAAGTATGTGGATGAGTTTATCGAGGATAACTGATACAGAATGTGGAGTGAATGTGAAATTTCCTAGAACATTGCAAAAGAATTGGAAACATTAAATATATTTGTTATCATTTTTTGGTTTACAAGGTGATCTCGCCCGTAAAAGACGATTCTTGAAGTAGAGTGGGAGATTTGCCGGACCAGGAAAAGGGAAAAGGACCGTCAGGCCACTTATCCTACACCAGCAAGGCATCTTGGGCAGCGTTGGCCTTCCCGATATTCGATGAGCACCCTACCCTGTGAAGAGCTTAAGAGGATAGCAAAGATATTTTGGAATTTTGTCAACAGGTATGGAAAGATGTGATTTCAATATAACGAAATAGACAGGAATTTGGAAGGTTAACAGGAGAGATGTGACTTGACGGAGTAGATTCGATTTTTGGATAGTTTGAACGGATCGAATTGCGAGTGCGTGCACCGAGTATTAGGAAAACTCGACGAAGTCTGTTTTAGGGAGATGAAGTTATTCAAAAGAAACGATGAACGAATTACTCTACTGATTCGATGTCCCCGTTTCGATATCGAGACATACGTCTATTCAACAAAGTCAGGAGTCAACAAAGAAAATCTTGGCATGTTCACTATTTCTCTAATAGACAGGATGGTTCGCCTTTTGGAAGGTCTCCTTGCACAGTTACTGCTATAACAATATCCTATGCATGAAGATCCCATTCATAGGTAGCACAAGCCTTCTTTTCATTTCATTTCTGAGCGCAAGACAAAAAAATCCTATGCATAAACAGCGCATGCGAATGATATGCAAATCCACCCCTAAATTGAGAATGAAAAAATATTTAAAAAAAACACTATTGAATCTCCTCAATCATACAACTGTGGAGAAATTCTCCAACTCTTGTCGAAAAGGATGGATCGATATCGAAACGGTTTTTCTAACATTCCAAGTCAACCATCTCTGTCTCTACTACGACAGTCACCTACATGAAAGAATATGCCGACAAGCTCGAATCTTAGCTATACTGCTCGTTACTACCCGTTTCGACAGCATTAAGCATACCTTATTCAAATTTTCTCAAATACTGAATCCCACTTACAACACAAGCTTCTTTTCAGAGAATTAGGAGAGGCGTACTGTCGCTGTCAAAAATAACCCATAAGTTCCTTAACGAGGAAACCAGGTCTGGTATATAGGGCCAGGAAAGACCACGTAAAACACTTTCCAGCACATGGTGGAGGAATTGAAGTAAGCTGACCTGCGTCTACACCAACACTTGGGAGTGAACAGGACTTTCCCAAACGTGATCCGCTCCATTTGGGAATGGGAAGTGAAACATTCTTTTAGCTCCTTACCAAAACCTTTTTTTGAATGAAACATTCCAAAGGAAGGATGAAAGACTGGTAGAGTAGCACCAAATACTTACTGTGCCCTTCTTTGGTTGAGGTGCTTCGTCAGAATCCGAGATATCCGAGTCGTTAACCTCCTCATGCCTAGTCTTGAATTCTAACTTCCCTCGATTGACATAGAACCCTCCTTGCAAAGTGTCCATTGTAGATGGAATGAGCTCATCGTACTAAATAATAAATAATAATATGAAAGAAAGCTGTAATGCTTTGACTATCGATCCAAAAATGCCTCCACACCCTCCGTCTCCAGCCTTAAACGAAGGTCGGGGGGTGGAGGCAAAGGCAAGATGATGTTCTTAGATAACGAAGAAGTAATTCCTACCGCTTCAGAATCATCGATGAAGTCATCGTCCAGATCATAGCCAGCTCTTTTATCCATATAATCATCTTCGTTTCCAAATCGGAGTTTCCGGCCCTTCTTGTCCTTTTTTCCACCCTAAAAAGTTGTACTACTATGCAAGTAACACTAGTTTAGAGCTAAATGTTACATTTATAATCACTGTTCTTAAAAATCAACAAAGTATTCACACTTTCTTCTGCCACCCCAGCGTCGTCACAAACGGCGAACACCGCCGCCGAAGCAATTTCAACTTTACTTCCACTATCGATCGATTTCAAACGGAACATCGCGATTCTCATGTTGATAGTTTGCGCGTACGGTTGAATCGAATACTAAAAAGACTCACGTATTTGGCTTCCAGTCGTTTCACTATTTCCAGAGCCTCGCGATCGTGGAACCGCTCGTCGTCGCCACTTGAATCATCTTCTTTCTGCAAATATTCTCGGTTTTTAAAAGCAACTTTGAGAGCTAAATGAGTGGAGCACCTACCAACTGCTTCTTTCTAATCTCTTCATAGTCGAACTCAGAGTATTTTTTCTTGCCTGGCTTGAACAACGACAGTTCGACTATGGAATACTTGCTCTTATCATTTGGCTTCTTTTTATTCCCTCCGAGATCGAGCGCCATTCCACCAGGACCAGCAGATCTCGTGCCACAGGAGGGCGCGCACCTAAACACAAACTGCACGTACTCCACGACAGAAATCGATAAGCACTTTGCCAAGGACTACTGTGAAGTTTCCAGAAGATGTCATGAATTTCCTGGATACTTGTAAAGTTATTCGAAACGGAAATAAGCGGGTGACGGCGCCGACACCGTACACCCGCTCGATCGGCGGCAGCAACATCAAAATGCGAATTTACTACTTTTGATACGCAGCGAAATGTGCGGTCGTTGCCTGACTATCAGACGCCGTGCACGCTGTGCGGCGGGCGCCGAGTGACGTCATCGCTGGTCAGCTCCCCGCCGGCGCCGCCGCTGCTCCCGCCCACACACGATCCGATCGATCGATCGCGTTGTTCGAGCACCTCCCCGGCGGCCCGGCCACCCACGTGCCGGCGGGCGGCCCGCCGAGGACCTTCCGTACTGGTGCCGTAGCGCTGGCGCTTCTCCTGCCATTGTGGGCCAGCGCTCGTTTTGTTGACAGCTTCTGCCACCAAATTTGCCTTCCATGGAAACCATTCTCGTGAAACGAACTCATTCGCTCCTCATTGCATTATTGCCTTATGTACGGCTTGTTGTTGTTGCTGCTGTTGTTGTTTACGAAGCTCCATACGTAATTACACAGTGCACATGCGATTCTTCAACACCACACTCAATTCCTAATGTTGTTTGTACAATCCTAGCTAATATACCTTGGAGCGAATAATGCACCAGAGAGCTATTGATTTGTTCGAAATTCGACGACTCAGTAGGGCTTTGGTTTGCATATTTGAAAGAGAGGAAGCAATGCAATCTTCTAGGAATGAAAAGCACGCATTTAGGTCTCTCTCTTTTTGAACTTTTGAATTCTTCAGATCTATTCCTGTATGAATAATTAAATGAATTGACTAGCTCTGTGGCCTTTTTGCTGATTGAAAAATTAACGTGTTGAACTTTTGGCTTCATCTGCTGATGCACTTGGTCTGGTAGTGTCCACGAATTGTGTAGCCCTTTCAGGCCCTGAAGAAGGCGTTTAAGCCGAAACGTTGGCAGAAAAGGAATGAAGAACCTATCAATCTCGGTTATCGTTAAATACAAGATTTTATATAAATGAATTGAGTTTTTAGATTTTTTCGGTCCTGATTGTGCTAACTAAGAAAAGCAAACTGCTCAGCGAGACTCAAAGGAAAAGTCATGCTACCACACAATTTGTTTTATGTGGTCAGTGTTTTATTTTTCTTTCATTGCTTGGAAACGCGAAGCTTTTTCCATTTTTCCACGATTGTGACTCTTTATCACCTCTCTGTACCTCTACTAGAACTCTACTAGATTCTTACTATTTACGCATATTATTCATGCAGCACGGTATCCGGAAGTTAATGCCGAAGAATTAATATGCAGAGTATTTTTTTTTATTTCTTATACTCCTATGTGAAATATTTTTCTGTGCGTTTATATCGTCTGTTTTAGCTCCACTGAGCCGCTTACTCCCAACTTTCATTCCATAGATATCTGACTTTTTCCTGAAACGAATCCATTTGCCCGTTGCTGCATTTTTGCCGTGTTGTTGTTATTTACGAACTCAATGCGTAATTACACAGTGCACACCGCAGGCGATTCTTCAGCATCACACTTTCATTCCTCGGTGCTGTCTCTACAATCCCAGCTAAGCGAAATGAGCGTAGTGCTCGAGGAAGGTTTAAAAGAAGAAATTTTCGTGTCACACAGTGTATTTTTTAAAGAAGAAATTTTTGTGTCACACAGTGTATTCTATATACCTGACCTTTATTTTATCGTTTTATTTTTGCTTTCAAAGGCGAAATTCTTTTCACTAGGTCCTGTGAACAAAATACTCAGGAATTTTCTTGCCAAGCTAATTTTTTAAATTATAATCAGTCTTTGGACTCTCTCTTTAGTTTCTCTATGCAGGAGCAAGTGCAGATTTCAGATGGTCCGTCTTTGAGTTTTCAAATTTTTCTTCATTATTATTTCCCTGCAGATGAGAGTCCTTTTCACTTTTCTATCCCACTGTGCACTTCTACTAAATTCCTACTGTTCGTAATATTCATCTAACATAATATCCGAAAAATAATATCAAAGAATTCATGTTGTTCTTGTGGTCCGTATTTTCCTCTCTGTTCCTTTCTATGGCCTGGTTTGGCTCCGGTTGGTTTCCTTTCTGTGGTTGTGTATATTGAGAGTTATGCATGGTTCTTCAATAATCAAGTCATCATGCTTTGCTTTCCTGTAACTACACGGCCTTCTTGAATATGTTATAAAAGCTTTATTGCTGCAAAAAGCGCAAAATGTCATGTCACTTCTTCAACAAGGTGCACCAAATTTACGGCGAGCGGTTCATTCTGTTGTGAGCGGAACAGATAAAATTTTGATAATTTATTTAACACATAACGGACAATACGACCCACCGGTGGGTCGTACGGGAAGTTACGTAGAGGACAATACGACCCACCGGTGGGTCGTATCCGTTTCATCCCTTTTTCTTAGGTGGAGCTCCCCCAAATTCTGCCCCTAGGGGTTATTCTACCCGCTGAACACGGAAATGGCATCCATTTTGTACCGTAACTGCGGTACTGTAGGATTACTGTAGTCATACTGTAGATGCTGTTGATGTATTTTCTCACAGCATCTGCAGCAAATTTGAACTTTGGGGATACATGACGTGCTGAACATAAATACGCCATCAGTCCTGCACCGTAGAGCAGTACTCTAGGGCTACTGTAGCGTTATCGTATGGTTACTGTAGGCATACTGTAGATGCATTTTATTCACCAAATTCAGTGAAACTTTGGCAAGTGGGGTTATTTGACATGCTGAGTACGAAATTGACATCTATTTTTTACCGTAGCGCTGTACAGTAGGGCTACCGAAGGCATACTGTAGATGCATTTTGTTCACCAAATTCAGTGAAACTTTGGCAGGTGGGAGTTTCTGACATGCTGAAAACGAATTTGAGATCGATATTCGAGATAGGTGCCATATTCGAGTTCAGAGTGTAAAATAACCCCAGTGTCGGGCAAATTCCGATGAAAAACCTTCCTCACAGTTCCTACAGTATGATTACAGTAACTCTGCAGTGATGCGATACAGTAGACAATGGATTTCATATTCTTAATCTGTATGTGAAATAACCCTCCTGTGCAAATTTTGGTTGAATTTTGATGGAAAAAGGTCTTTCTACAGTTTCTACAGTATACATGCAGTAAGACTACAGAAGTTCTTTACCAAGTAAAATAGATGGCATAGTTGTGATCAGCATGTCAAATATGCCCTATTTCTCGCAAATCCGATGAGAAACAAGCGCAAACTCGCTTTGGTCCAAAGTGGCCCTGAGCGGAAAATCTGCGTTGTCGCGAATGTGTTAAGAAGCAATTCTTACTAGTGGCCAGCTAGCAGTAACCAATCTCAAATTTTCGGATTTTTGCCGTTAGCGAGCGTCGACAGGATCACAGTGGTGCACCGTGAATGCAACCACGTTGTCACACAAGTTTCACAAAAGTTACCCACTTTGTTCAAGGCTCTCTTCAAGGCTATTTAGCGAATCAAAGTTGGGATACGATTATGCACATGCGCTCGATCTACCGACTGGCTCAGCCGTAGCAATTCTAGTCAATCGATTGGTATTGGTGATTCGATTCCGGTTCAGTTATCCAAGTTGGTGGGAAACCTCGTCATGATGGAGACTGCAGAAATTAAGCATGTAATTCACTCGTTAGGGATGACAAAATTTTCACTTTAGCGCATTAACATCTTTTGCATCATTTCTCCTCGCAGCTTACGGGCGTTGCCCCTCTTGTTCGTTACTTCACTACTTTACTATTTGCTTTAACTCAAAATCCCTGCTCGACCTCTGTATTTCCGCTTTTCTCTTCTTCCATTCTGATTTACGCATACAAAAAGAAATTGTAAACATTCTTTGTCTGCAGTTTTTTAAGTTCTCGGATATGTATTTGATATTGTGCTTTGGGATATCCAATGTTAATCCTTTTAAGTGATTTTCTTTAGAACCAAAAATTTCTCATAATCTACTTGATTGTGGAGATAATAAAGTACAGAAAGCAGAGTTGCTACGAATAGAAGCACACGTCTCTCTACAGAATTTCTTGGTTCTTTCCTTCCTCTTTTGAGATTGCCTACTGTTTTTCAAGGATGAGAATAAGTTAATCGGTTAATTTTGACAACCATTTTGTCGTTCTCGCTATTTTTCTTCATCTGAAAGGTGATGTCTATTAGACAACGGTTATTTAGAGTATGGGTTCTTCAGCCGCAGAAACACATGAGTTGAGAGGGCAATTTCTGCAGGCAGCTGCTGATCTCTTTGAGAATGTGCTTTCAAAGCCTCCAACTCCTAACGTTATGGAATTGTGGAAGGAGCACAAAGAGATCAGAAAGGTTTTGGAACAGATCTCTGCAAAACAGGCCCAACTTAGTGACACTGATGCACGGATATCCAGAGCTAGGTGAATCATTGTCTCGTAACTTGAATGTTTATTTCCTGAGCTTAATCCTGAATTTCAAATTTTTTCAGGACGGCAGACGATCTGAAAGCTTTTCTAGCATGGGCTGATCAGGTTGGTATCAAACGTAATGGTGTTACAGTAGCTGAATGCAAGGAAGTGAGCGGTCTAGGATTATTAGCTGAGAAGTAAGTTTTTTTCGTGGTTTGCTTAGAAATTAGATTTCTGCAAATGGGAATTCTACGTTTTAGAGCGATTTCCGAAAAGGAGCGCTGTGTGACCGTTCCTCGTCTCGCTATGATTTCAACAGACCTCGCTAGGAAATCTTCAGTTTTGAAGTGAGTTCACATTGTTAAGAGATTGGCTTCTGGTCTTATAATAGATGTTCGGTCTTTTCGAGACAGTGTTCCATTCCAATTTTGTTATCGAGGTCTTTATATGGTCGAAATAATCATGAGGCGCTGATCGTAGTAGTGTAAATGAGTCCCTGCGGAACATAGTGCAATATCTGCTTTTATCTTATTAAACGTCTCCTCACAACTCTCCCAAAGTGATGGTTTTTTTTATGAAATCATCGCTAACATTATTACCAGCGATCCCTATTTAAAGGTGTTCGACATGTCATATTTGCAAATGTCATTTAGAGATTGAAAACTTCATTAGAAGCTGTTAGCTTATTTTGTGCGCTGTAAGATTGTCGGGGATATGACAGGCATTTTCCGCACTGTTTCCGAAGAAAAAATCCGGTTGGTTGTTTTGCGGGGGTTTGATCAAAACGCCACCTTTGTAGCTAAGGTACGGCCTGCAAAATCCTGCTTGGAATGTCCCTTTCTTTCTTTTTTGAATGAGTACAGATAAAAACGTGCATAGACTGGCGTCATTTGCTTTTGCTAAGGAGAAGGACGTTGACACCATCCTTCTGCTTTCCAGAAAGGTGTTCGAACGTGACATTATTGTTCAAAATATGGCAAACGTCGGTTTGGCGTTATTTCTCTGTGCTCAACGTGTGAAGAAGGATTCGAGGTGGACGGCCTACCTAAATGTGTTGCCCAGCACTTACACCACCCCACTTTTCTACACAGAGGAAGAATTGCAGGCAGGTTATTTGCCTCGTTTTCATCTCTAGTGTTTACTATTTCAATTTTTTCTTGGCAAAGTTGTTGTTCGAGTTTTTAAGTGGAATGACAACTTTATGTGTTTATAGTTTTCAATTGAATTTAAAAAATGACAGTATTTTTAGTACTTGAAGCCTTCCCCAGTGTTCGAAGAAGCGTTGCTATTCTACCGAACAGTGGCACGGCAGTTTGCCTACTATCTTCTTATGATTGGACGCAATGATTTGTATGACAAGACAAGTCGAGTAAGGCTTCCATTTCTCTTTGTTTATCATACGCTTTCCCTTATTTATTTGTTCATTTTTATCTACTTTAAAATTCACACGATTTATCTACTTTTTTTGCTTTGCTCCTCTTCGCAGAATGCCATGGAAGCTAACACCAGAGATTTTCTTTGCAGAGAGAAAAAGCAGGCACTCAGCCTCCACTGCTCTATTACTCACCTTTCACTGTGGACAACTTTACGTTTTCTTTGTACAGATGGTCCGTGGGAACTGTAACAACAAGAATTAATTTGATACCAGGTGAAATGGGCAAAACGAGAGGCGGTGCTATGCAAATGGTACGTGGTTTTCGTTTATACTGTGTTCATATTATCATTTGTTTGTGTCTTCGCTTGTTTACAGAGTTCATTTCTGTATCGTTGTCACTTTACAACTATTTGACCCGTTGTTAAGGTACCTGCATTGATTCCTGTGCTTGATATGGCTAATCACGAATTCATAGCGGGAACCGAAGACATTGGAGAGGCTGTATCGTATTCTACAGAGGATGACTGCGCTGAGGTGTGTAACCTTCTCCTGGTGTCACTTTCCATTTTAAACGTCCTCAGGTTTTGATTTTATAATTCTTCAGATATTAGCAGCAAAGAATGTGGCTGCTGGCGAGTGGGTGAGCATGTATTATGGTCGTCGTACTGGTGCGGAGCATCTCCTTCATAATGGTTTTGTACCAGCTGGAGAGAACCCCTTCGATTCTTACAAATTGAAAATAAGTGAGTTTCCATCTTGTTTGTGGCCAAATGTACATTTGGAAAGAAATTGTTGGAATTGTCCGCTTCCGCAGGAATAAGGAAAGCAGAGGAATAAGCAAAGGAAAGCAATAGCTATGAGCTTTGCTTTCAGATTCACTAAATTAGTAATAATAGCAATCTTTTGGTTTGTTTTATCCAAGAAATTGTAACGAGTACACGCTCCTTGCTTCCTAATCTGACACTTTCCGACAGCATTGTTTCAAAGCCCAGTTTGAATAATTTACATACCAAACTTATCTCGTACTGTGTTTGCTGCTTGTGTGTTTGACCAACACGAAAATTTTCACCAGGTCTTGGACATTCGGACAAAAACTTCAAGGAGAAACAGAAACTGTTTGCGGAAATGGGATTCAGCGAGAAGTCCAATGTGTACATGTATGACATTGGATGCGGTTCACATCCGTTCCACCCTTCAATGGAACATTTCGCTAGGATATATGTTTCAGACAAGCCTGAGGTGAGCGCAGTTCTCTACTTGTTTATTTATGCTCACCATTTTTATAATTTCTGCACCTTGCAGGCTATTTCTGAGCCAGCAACACTAGGAAAAGCGGTCCATTTCTTGAAAAATCGTTTTGCCATATTGGAGAGATCTTACGGTGTCATTCCTGAAGGAAAGACTTTGAACGAGAAGAACATAGAGCGGTTAAAGAGAGCCGAAGTGGCGATTTTGAAGAACGCAAGGTGATACAAACACTTCAGATTGGCTTTTTATATTTTTCTTTTCTAGTAATGTATGCGTCGAACTTCCTTTTCAGGATTCACTGCGAAGAGTGGGAGAAGGAATTGTTTGAAGTGGTGGATGAAGTGATAGAAAACTGATGTAGCTGTATATATTATGTATGTATTCCCCTGTCGTCACAGCAGCTTTTGCAAAATCCTTGAAAAACAGCACTAAGTAGGCTAAAGCGTTTTTTTTCGTCTTTCTCCACTCTCGGCTGCTCTCATATGGATTCATGTGAACCTCGTTGTTATGGTACTTCTTTTTTGTTTCCTCTTAGGCTTATTTGAAGTAAAACCTCATGGTGTACATTTTCTAGTCACAATTTTGGTTTTGATCTTGCTTTATTCCTTTTTTCTTATACTTTTTTGCATTTGTAGACCATTTTGTGGTGCTTAGACAGATATCAAAATTTGTGCCTTTTGAAAATTTTGCGGTTTTATTCTGTCATACGAATATTTGACCAAAAGAAACAATCAGAATGAAGTTTTTTTTTTTTCTTCAAAAGAAATGATGAAGAAGAAATCACAACAGAAGCATTTATCAGTGATATGAACCCGTATAGTTTACATGTGATTGAGATCGTGTGGCGTGTGAGACAGATCGATAATCGATTGGTCATAGTGGCAATTTCTGTTGTAGAGCTGAGGTATAGAAAGCAGCAGTTTGTGGTGAGAACCTAATGACAAAGCATTACAACTTGTAGCATGGTCCACTAGCTCAAGCCACGCTTTCTCTCATGCCCTCGTAGACCGTGGTACGCTTCTTCGAACTCCACGTATTGTTCGGCCACACGGTTTCGTCTCTCCATGAACCTAAATTATTTAATTTACTATGTGTTCGTCAGAAGTTTGAATATGCTCCATGAGTTATACATATGTTCTTAACTCCAAAAAGCTTGATTACAATTGGAGCAGGAATTACTACTTTTCAATTGTGTTAGTAAGGTGCTGGAAACCTCGTGGGAAAATCTCACAGTAACCGGCCCCAGGCCTTCCTCATGTGGAGACATTTTGGTACATTTCATCCGTATATTTCAAGTTTCCAGGGAACAGTGGGGGAGCTCATCACTTGCTGTGCGGCTTTCGGTGGCACAATGCAGTAAATAGCCAGTAGGATATGCACAATACCGCCTGAGGTCTCATACCAGGAATAAATATTGGTATGATTCACGAGTCCCGTTGTATTTTGCTCATTTTTTTTTTCACGATTCCTGGCGGTTTTGATAAATTTATCTACGATTTACGAATATCAAAGTCGTTCCAAGCTTTATTCCGTTTAAATCAACATTTGAAAAAAAATCGCGCGCATTGGAGCATAGCTATGAAACTTTTGAAATAAAGGGGAGAAGTGACACGTCTTTACCTCCTGTTTCACCCTGTCCAAAAGAAAAACATGAGGATTAGCCAAATAATCACTAGTTGAACAAGGCTGCTCTTATTATTTAGACTATGAAGTCTCTGGTGGTTTTAAGGTGTTAGGAACCAGACACATAGCCTCGTCGACATTCGGCAATTCCTCTCTTCAAGTAGGGGAAAGGGAATGTTAACTAAACGTGAGGACCTTATGCATCATAGGACTCTATTGGCAGGATGTGGTCAGATCGCCTGTGTTGAGAAGGATAATCCAGTTTTACTTTGCGTTGAAACCAACAGTTTGTACTGATCACTCATCACTTGTACAAGGAGGAGGCACCTCAAAATATCTGAGGAAAAAAGGAAAAATGAGTAAGAACAGAATTTAAGTGGTAGCTAGAAAAGTAGCTTAGAAGGACTGAAATGGTTTTCGTCTGTGCAAGTTTTCATTTCAACAGTAAATTGAGGCAAGAAGCCATAGAATATCCTTCAGCGATAACCTATTTCTATTCGTTACGATACAATTTAGTCCTTTCAAAAGGGTGTTTTCTTTTTGGCCGAAGTAGAAAGTCTCCTATTTAGTGTTTATTGTCTTATCCGGATTGTTTTTCTGAATAACTCAAGAGGAAAACGGTTTCTTACGTCACACTCACTGAACTATAAGCTCTTTACCGCTTCTGGCCACGACCCTGGCCAGGTTGTGATCCGAGGACGAGTCGATCAGCGCATGTCGCGCGGCTCTCGTCCGGGACTTGCCGCTCGCCCGCCAACTGCCCCCGCAGGGGGGTTCGTAGTCCGCGTGGACCTATAAAAATTACCACACTATATGTGTTCTGGACATACCAGTGGATCAGATATTACTGGAGAATACTCTGAGATAATTTGTAGATGAGTAAACGAACAAATAATTGAATAAATAATTGGGTAAAAATTCAAGAAAGGACTCACCGTCACTACTGGAGTGGGCGAGATGAACACGCTGATCTCCGAGCCGCGATAAGAGATGCTCGTCTGAGTGTTGTCGTCGTACGACGGCGACGACTGCTCGGCAACGTGGACGGTGGACTTCTGAGAATAGCGCGAACCTGTGTGAAGCATAAAGCTGAGAGCAACGTCACGACACGGTCTCGACAAAGTACTAACAATGTAGCAGCACTTGTTTTTTTTTGCTAGGTAAAACTGTTACAGAAGCGACAAATGACCCTTTTGACAAGAAGCTGCTACAGAGACCGAGGCTCTAGAAACCAACCGATGCTGTTGGTGTCGGTTCTGGCCTTTCCCAGCCAGACCCATTCCTTAGAGTCTTCGTCACGACCTCCGCCACTGGAGGAAGAAGACAGGCGGGACAAAAGTGGCGCGACGAGTTTCTCGTACCTTAATGACAATTTTACTTGCTAACAAGTCTAGCATTAAGTAGGAATCTGGTGATTACCCTCGGAAATTAGTTGCCCTCTTTGAGAAAAATCTGATAACTCCAACAAGAAGTAGCAGTACGAGGGTGGCGGCAAGAATAGTGTCCATTCGCCAAATGGACACACCATCTGGTGGAGGTGTGGAGGCAGTGGCTGAAATTATTGTTTCAAGGAAAATTTTGCCTTTGTTCTTATTCTGATTGCGTTAAAGGCAGCAGGAGCTGAAATCCTCGACTCCGAGCTGAGCTGTGGGTGATGAAGTGCAGACTCAGCACATCATAAATGTGAAACGAACACAGACAATGATGGCTTACCTGCAGAGAAAATGGAACATTCGTCGCGAACACGCCTGGCCGTGTTCGCGCGCGGACGAGTTTTCCCCGGCGCGAAAGCCATTGCGGTGCGTGGTTTGGCGCAAAGGGAAAACGAAATGCATTCAATTCACAGGGTTTCATGGCGAGACTCGGCCAAAACCACGCGCCGCAATGGCTTTCGCACCGGGGAAAACTCGTCCGCGCACGAACACGGCCAGGCGTGTTCGCGACGAATGTTCCATTTTCTCTGCAGGTAAGCCATTATTGTCTGTGTTCGTTTCCCATTTATGATGTGCTGAGTCTGTACTTCATCACCCGCAGCTCAGAGTCGAGAATTTCAGCTCCTGCTGCCTTTAACGTGGGAAAGTTGATCTATTTTAATATTTCAAATTTCATTGCTTCTACGTTCTTTCTCATAGTTTTCTGGATAACATTCCTCCTATTTGCTATTTGATGTTCCCATGTTGTGTTCTAAGTTGGCAACCGGACGGCTGCAGCTGCAAGGCTGTAATTCCCTATAGGTCTAAAAAAAGTGGCAAATCTCACCATTTGTCGGGAATCTCGCAACTACCAGACGGCTGGAATCAAGTCCATCAAATTGAACTCTCATTGGGACTTGAAGAATTGCCAATGGAGCAGCATCGGTGTCAGTGCAGTGAGCGGGTGGACGCAGCTCCAACTGGATATAAGGATCGGAAAGATCATCCAGAGCTGAATAAGGTCTTTTGACTCTTTTGACAGGATACTAAAATATTTGATGTCCTACTGGACAGAACCTATAATTCACCAATGATATCCACTCCATTCTGAACCTTGTGAGCAAGAGCGAGAACTCGTTCGTCAGAGCTTTGCGATGAAAGATTGAAATCAGTCACAGTGACGTCGTCCAGGAATTCCATGCTGTCATCCGAATAGAAGAGTTGATAGAAGAAACTGCCGTGCTGGAAAGATTTGCCGTATGCTTTGGACATAAAATTTTTGAACTTTATATTTCAGATTTTTAGGGGACCCAGATGAGTTCTAGCATTTCTTTGAGTCGTTCAAGCTCGATTCTACCTAAATTCTTTGTTCCTTTCAAGGATTCCCTCAAAGGCAGTACTAATAGAAAATTCTCTCAACGGTTTTTTAAGCGAAATATTAGATTTTTCGTTAGAGAGCGGTGGTCGTGAATACCGCCTGTCTTTCAGAATGCTGAGCAAATTCCAGCATTTTCTTCTTTCTCGAATGTCTCTACATACAACTATTTCTCCTGAAAAGATGAACCATAGCGCAGAAATACGCCACGGAAAGGCCTTTTTCAGATATTTTGACAGATCCGTCTACCTATTGATACTTGAGGATGGCATTTATTTCTCAATTGATTGACAGTCTCCCAATCCCCACCTGGTACCGATGTTGAAACGTCGTCTCCAGAGCAGTGACAACGTCGTACTGCGCTCTCTTTCCAGCAGTTGGTTCAATGTTCAGATTCATTTCGACAACAGGAAGCGCAGTGAGTCGGCTGACGGTCACCTCTTCGGCGGACACCGTCACCGCGGCACTGCCAAAGTCAATGTTTGGCGCTTGGGCTTTGACGACGATTCTGGAAGATTTTGACTCACTTCGAGAATTAAAAAAAAATTAGAATTTATTCCCTTTGTTTGAAACATTCAACAGGAACTTCACACACAATAGAAAACTACTGGAAACTTTTCAAAAAAAAATCACAATTCGTGGATTTTGCTTTCCGTGAATTTTTATGGAAATCCCATAATGACTAATTTTTTACTGGTTGATTTTTTCCAAGTAACTTGCAGAGGGCTTGCAAGAAATGAGACATTCACGCATCACGCATTTAACAAGCATGTAGAAATTGTTAAGTACGCCATCTTACCGTGCTTCTCCTGGCTGTATTGCTTGGACAATAACTCTGTTGTTGTGATTTCGTACGGTCACTATTGCTCGATCACTGCTAACGATGCTGAAAATGGAAGCTTAAATTTTTCTGCGTAGATTATAAATTATTCATAGCAATTCCACTTTCTGGTGTAATCCAGAATTTCTGTAAAATAGTCCGGAATACCCTAATGCATGCAATATTGTTATATTCCACGGTTTCATGCGAATACCTCACCTATCTGCAGCCAGCGAAGTGACATCAAACATGACGTCACGATGTCCGCTCAAGTACATTCGCTCTCCGGTTCGTTCGTCGCTTACTTGGAAGGATGCAAACACCCGCAGCTGCAAATAGTGCCTTTTACACTGAATAATACTTTTTACCACTTTAGTAATCACAGCAAAACCTTACTTACCTCACTCTGTTGATAGCGATTTCCACAGGCGAACTGCTTCGCCGCTCCTTTATGGTGCCGTTCACCTTCCAAACTCTTCCACACAGTGATAGGCCAGCCAGAAATCGAATTCAACACCGAATCGCGTAGCCATAACTGCAAGGGAAAACTATTTGAAGGGATCGCGGCTGACAGTGCACTGTGGCCGAGTGGATAGCGCGCTAGGCTCGCGAGCATGCGCAGTGAGAGTTCGATTCCGCTCGGTGCGCGTATGGCAGTGACGATTTCCACAGACCTGTACCGAGTGGATGTGAGGATCGAAACCGAGACTGAGCCATTGCTTTAGTGTAATGTGATATTCGGCTACAATCGCCAGCATTCCTTTTATTTTCCTTCTATTTTTTTGCTTTTCCTCTTTATCTATTGGAAATTTTGCTCCATTTCTTTGCTCAATTCTTTCCTGAACTTCTTATCGTGATTGTTCCATTCTGCATAGCATGTTTATTATACTCAAAACCATGTATTCGAACTGATTTTTGAGGGCCTTAAAGGAATTTATTAGATTGATTCAAAAGTAGTGCACCAACGCTCATTTTCCCATCCAGAATTCCCTGATCTTCAATTGAATTTCTTTGGCAGTATGTACAATGTGCTAGAATGTTCTACCACTTCTAAACCGAGAAAATTGGCGGATCAGGTCCCATCCATGAACAATAATGTTGTAATTGTTTGAAAAAAATTGGTGCTAGGCTGTCGGAAAATCGTTGAGAAAGCAACTGAAACGATGTTCACGAGGACGAGAAAATATCCCGCCTTCCACACACTGGCAATACGTATATGGACGCTTGTCGTCCTTCCACACACTGACAATACGACAAGCGTCCATATACGTATTGTCACTGTGTGGAGGGAGGGATATTTTCATGTTAGATACATATTTCACGTTGATAGAAATTGAACTAGAGTGGTGGGTGAAGCTTAGTAAGCCAGACATCTGGCCAGTAGAAAGTGTTCGAGATATCTTGTTGGTACAATATTCATGCTTGAAGAAGTCAACGGTAACCCATTCTTTTCCTCCCCCTCTTATTCATCCTCGTTCCTCACCTTTCCTTATGAAAGAAAAAAAAGTACGTTTGCTCACCGTGATGGGCAGTCTCGGGTACCAAACGGTGTATGCTATAAAGGTGGTCCACTTTTCAAAGTGAACATGTATCTTCATATTCTGCATACCACGCAGTTCCGATCCATCGACGTAAACCTAAAACAAACTGATCCGAAGAAGTCCATTCCCTGCTTGAAGTAAGTACGCTAACCGATGTGCACGTGGGACTCGTCTTGAGCACTCGAGACTCTGCTGAAATGCAGTGTGAACGGGACGTGACGTCACGGATAACGCCACCCAGCGAAGCGGTGAACACCCTCATCGAGGTTGCGCTCTGCTGACCGGAAAGTACGCCGGTATTGATGAGATCGGTGTTCTGAAAAAAGCAGAAATACATTTTCTCAGTAGTTCCTAATGTCCGCAATTACACAGCTGTTATAATTTCCAGGTAAGTGGTATCATTCTGCTGAAAGCCTATTGTTATCCAGGGACCGCAGACAGCTGTACTGATATTACACTAGCTGAGCGTCTCACTATAAGTACTTAGCAGTGACGATCGGAGAAAAAAATCGTGGATGGAGCAGAAGAGGGAAAAACAAAAGAAAAGAAAAATGGGAGGAAGTCACTTCTAAAGAGAAGAAATATTTGGGAAATTTCCACGTATAGTTATTTGAAGAGGTATGTATGATACGAAAACAAAAACACCTAAGAATAGAGTGAGAAAAGAAGAACTCAAACTAGTCACTAAAATGGCCTCGAACGATTCCTACCAAATATTGATTTATTTCTGCTCAACAGTATCTATATGTTGATAGGTATCGTAGTACCCTTTCATTTTTTAAATATTTTATTTCTGCGCTCAAATGCGGGTTAAGAACACGTGCGAGTTCTTTTACTTTTCGTATTTTCTTCTTTTTTTTATTTCTTCATAGTCATTCGGCAAAACTGCTTGTTTATATTGTATTCAAGAGTACCATCACATAACGACTATCTTAATTAGAGGTAATGTCAATGAGATCAAATTCAAACCTTTGCGACAGGGACGAGGGCGTAGATGGAATCAGGCACGACCCGGAACTTGGTGGCGACTTTATGGACGAGTTCCTGAATAGGGATTGATTGAAATTCAAAGTTTCTGAGAAGGTGTTTCACTGAATATTTCAGTATGATGGGTTTGTGGTGTTTCAATCTCAACTCTTAATTCTCATGTTTATATGTGGACTTTTTACAGTTCTGCAGACAAATATATTTACTAAAAATGCTTTTCCATCAGCGAGTGGCTAATTGTAAGAACCAAATATTACAAAATTTATTATCCATGTTTCCGGAACAACTTTTTTTTCTGGAGAAACGATGGTGAGATAACTTCATTGGTAAGTGGTATAAGTGAAAAAAAAACAGTTGCAGTTACCTGAGTACCATTACCAGCGCTCCGTCGTATCTCCCAGTGCAGCACAGCCTGAAAAGTAAAGAAATCACTTCCTGTGGCAAAAAACGTGTATTCTCCACGGGGTATTCGTGCAGTCCCTAGAATATTCACAGCAAAAGGGCACCTCATCTCCTTCCTCATTCTTCATCAGCCTCTTATTCTCTGTGATTGAACCGCGCATTCGCAGCAGAAGTGCAAACACATAGCCGTCCCAGCTGAAACACTTCAAAATAATATTGAGCCACGTCAGAACCAAAAAAGGCAAGATATTTGCTCAAGGCTTGCATGGAATTTCTGAATTTCCAAACTGAAACATTATTTTCTCATTCTATTTCTCATCCAGTATTATTAATGTTCATTTTTTTCTTTTTCTTGTGCGCATTTCATCCTTATTTGCTGAGACAAGTAACCACCGAAGTCAAAATCGGAGGTAAAAATGGAATAATTGAGCCACATCAGAACCGAAAAAGGCAAGGTATTTGCTCAAGGCTTGCATGGAATTTCTGAGTTTTTCAAATTGAAATCTTTTTGCCTCATTCTATTTCTCATCCAGTATTATTGACTTTCATATTCCCTTTTTCTTGTTCGCATTTCATCCTTATTTGCTGAGACAAGTAACCATCGAAGTCAAAATCGGAGGTAAAAATGGAATGACTAGTTTGCCCCTGCATCAAAAAGAGAAGAAGATTGGCCATTCTGTAAAGGCAGCAATGAATGAAAATGCTCGGCTGCTAGAGAAGTTCTGGATGCGCCTCCATTATCTTAAATCTTGAGGGGAAAACTATGGTTATGTATCCATGTTCCTTAAATTTCATCCGCCCTTCATCCAATACAAGTAATTTATCTGTCTTTTTGTTGAATTATTGGTGCCAAAGGTGGTGCACGGGTGAGAAACGCAACTATGTAGTAGGTGATCAATTTTCAATAAGCCCTAAATGGATGAACATAGCCTCCTCGAACGAAAATACGTATTCGCTCCATTTTTTTCAGTGGATAAGACCTTTATAAATAGCAAGCTACTGAAGCACGTTGTTTATTCGTCAAAGTACGCATATCCGGCTGGAAACTTATTCGATATGAGTTCTAGATTATTTTGAGATCCTAAGTACGTTATGTGACTAAAATACATATTTATAGCCGCGTGTTATTTCCAGAGAACGCGTCAGATTTTTCCCGTCTGAACCACTGTATTCACAAGTGGCTCAGCTTTGATTAGAAGGAATCGTCAAATCAGCTCTTTACTCGAGAAATATCTGCACGCTAAGCTGATTTTCATAAGATAAAAGAGCCCGGATGCTTAAATACACTCATAGTTAGCGTCTAGCCCAAGTCATAGTCCAAACAACCAAACGTCCATGAAATCACGTCATTTCTTCTACATAGTTTCACTGAGTAATTCCCAGGAACTGATGACAAAGGTTGGTGTAGAGTTTGTCCCTGCTTTACATTCAGGGCATCATCCAACTTTCCGGACTTCGCTCATATATTTGGTGTTTTTGGATTCTTTGAGGAAATGTAGTTTCCGAGGCGGAAGTAGTTGTGTTCTCCATGCACTCATGGGAATGAGAAGCACATCATGCATGGCACGCGATTTCTCGTCCAGAGTTCAAGCGAACCGAGTCTCGTGTCTCGTACGGATACAACACAACAGAAGCTCAAAAATTAAGTTCAAAGACTCGACAATTTTCAGAAGCTTAACAAAGGAATACATGGTTTTTTCAGCTCTATTATGGAAAGTCTACGGAGCTCCGTAAAATACCCTGGCTAAACTCCAGGACATAAGACAAATATCCAGAAATTTGTGGGCACGTGACATTGGACACTACCTAGTCGCCTTGCTCTTTCTTTTGATGATGAATGAAGTGTAGAAAAGTGGTCGTGCAGCCGACACCACCCGTAGAGGCCAGACATCGCTGGCCAGCGGTGAGACGTTGAGCAGATCAAAACGAGCATCCAGCCACAACCTAAAAGGCTATAAAATAATTCCGTAGGTGAATATGAGAATTTCTCTATGACTAATACAGTTTGTTTTTCACTTTTTGCCCATGCATATTACGTTGTTTCTGTAGTGTCTGTATTGATTCTTATGATTCAATTATTTTGATGTTCAATGAACAGTCCATGTCTGAGTCCCTGATTATTCTTCTGTAGATTTTCCTGGAAAATTCTTTTGGATATTTCCATGATAACGGTAACGGTTCAATTTTGTCCACAGAAATATTCCACAAGAACCCGCCTTCTCCAATAGTAATAAAATTATGTTAGTTAAGATCAAAATCAAAAATTCGTGACAATCACAAAGTCATATAGCTAATGGGGAGTCCGTTGAGATCATTTACTTCAATCTTTCGAAAGCATTCGATAAAGTAAATCACCGCCTGCTTCTTTTGAAGTTAAAAAAATCTAGGATTGGATGATTCACTATTGGGCTAGCTTGAACACTACTTAGTAGACAGATATATTACTGCAAAGGTTGGGAACAATTTCTCTCAGGAGCACAGCTGCCACAGTGGGGTTCCACAGGGGGGTGTTCTATCCCCTCTTCTATTTCTGATTTATACCGCTTATTTACCCTCTGTGCTGGAAGTTAGTCCACATATTAAAGTTATGATGTTTGCTGATGACATAAAAGTGTACGCTAGCTATAACGAATCTTCAGCCCCCGCTGTACATGCTGCACTATCCAGATCGATTGAAGCCATGTTGAATTGGTCCGAGATCCACGGATTACCACTTAATCTAAGCAAAACAGCAGTTTTACATCTGGGAAAACTCCCCTTAATGACTACTATTTAAATAATAATCTGTTAAGTCGCAAGGAAGTAACTAAAGATCTTGGCATTTTGGTTGATTCGGATCTTTCGTTCTCAAACCACATTGCTCAAAATTCTGAGAAGGCCCAGAGAAAGTTATTCATGATTTTTCGCAACATACACTCCAACGAGCCCAAAATTTTGATACGTCTGTACTACTCCTATGTTTTACCCATTTTGGAGTATTGCTCTCAGGCATGGAATCCATACCTTGCCAAACACATCAAAAAGATTGGAGGAATTCAACAGACTTTTCTATTCTTCAAGGTTTATCAGTCGAAAGACTTCCAGAAATCAGTCCCATCATATATTGAACGATTAAAGATATTAAATATGGATAGCTTAAGAAAGAGGAGGCTGATTAGGGACCTGTGCTTTGCCTTTCATATATTAAAACTTGACCTTAAACTGAGACCATCAAAATATTGGAAATTCAGACCGAGCTATGGAAGAGGAGGTAGGTTAACTTTAGATCACAATTTGTCACATTCTAAGATGTGCTCTATCGTTGATAACTCATTTTTTGTCAGGACATCTAGGTGGTTGCGCCTGCTTCCAACGGATATATTGGGTATTCGAAGTGGTTCTCTTTTTCGCAAATTTTTACGGAAAATCCATTTCTCGAGGACTTTTGGAATATGAGATCTGGGAAAGCGGAAGCTTATTCGATTCTGTTGATTACAAGCTTTATCCTTTGTTTTACGTACAACGTATTTGGGATGATGTTGCCCATAATGAGCTGTGCAAAATTTCGGTGATTTATTACAAACTAGACTCACAATTATTCTATTGAATGATTCGACCCATAACCGGCGTCTTGCCCCATATTTCTACCGTTCTTTTTTGTCCTAATGCTTATCGTAATACCAACGCCATGAGATGTGACTGTGAGTGGTGGCTGAAGGAGGTGTTCCCGCCGAGGTACGCATGGAATTAAGCCCAGACTCCCCGGTGCCCACCGCTCCATTCGGCGCACGAAAGTGATCTGCCTATTACTCTAATTTACCCAGGTACATTACGTCTTGGTATAGCGTGAGCAGTTTTTACCACGGAAGAAATTTTTCTGCTCATTATCTCCAAGCCCAATAAATCATAGTCTATCACCTCGAGGCAAGTCTAACTCATTGACGGCAACATCATTTTGTCGTTTTGTTTACTGCAGTATTCTGTTCACTCACATTTTATTACTAACTACTTGAGAGGAAGCTGTTCTGTTACTAACACCAAGTTATTTTAGTAATTGGTGCACCTCGAGTGTAAAGAATAAATAAATAAATAAATAAATATAGCGCTCTCGATGTTGGCCTCACAGATAACCTTCAGTTTAGTTTGCGGTACCGATCGAGTAGCAGCCTCCGGGAAGTCCATTACCCTGCGATCCTAGAAGCTACCAAAATCGGTCCCCTTTGAGCCGTCATGAAGCATATAACTGTAGCTTTGTCACAGACATTTGCCATGGAGACCCTCTCAGCTATGAATTTCAGCTGCAAGGTTACCAGAAAAGTAGCTTACATAGTACAACATAAAAAGAGAAAAATTCGGCAGCTATCTCTCTAGATATCATATAGGTGTAACTCTTCCGTAAGCACCCGCTGAGAAAGTTTTCTGGCCACCGAGACGACTATTTGCGTTATCTCTTTAAGCACTTTGCAGAATAGACTTCATATATCTATAGAATAATGAATAGTTGCCGGCCAGAGCCGACTTGATGAGCCTTTCACTTCCATTATCTATATAGTTATTCAGGCGAAATTACATCATTAAACAGCAGGCAATTGTTGTTTTTCAGATAAACTTTTGTTGTCTCAGAGAAGGAAATTGAAAAGTTGTCTGCTAAAGCTAAACTAATGGACTTGCGACCTAGGGGCATTTTTAAGCATTTCGTTTTATTAAAAGGAACAAATACAAGTATGCTGAATGGAGAAAAGTGTGAAAGAGTTGCTTAGGGGGAAATCCATTCAAGATTCACCATTAAGTACAGTTTTCTGTTCGTTTGAATGTCACCAAGCGCATCCGCCTGGAAGTGGCCAAACTCGCGTAAGCTGAAGCATCGTAATCTGACGGCTTAGATAAGGTAGATGCGTTCACTATGTTTATTAGATTAGTGCTGCTTCCGTGGTCAGAATATTAAAAACTGGTTCATTCTCAGGAATATTTGTGCATGTTTAGCTGGGTGGAAGAAGAGACAGAAGAATTTTTTAGGAATTAGGTGGGGAAACTCGGGAATTGGAAATTATTTATCAAAACTCTAGCGCAGACCAATTAATATTGTACTTACTTTGATGCTATTAGCATAACGATAGTGACAGCCAGACAAACAATTTTTACCGTTTATAGTTCTCATCGCAATGCTTTCGTACTTAGCCTTGGAAAATTTAACCTCCTTCATGAGTCTTTTCATAAATCCAATAGAAATTTCACTTCACTCCTTTGCGTATAGACAAATTCCTAGAAAAAACAGCAGATAAATCTTTTCCCTCACCTTATCTCGATTTTCTCCAGGGCTGTTTCCGTAGTATTGTATGAGAGGTGAACGAATAACGAGTTGAGCGAATTCAATGCGAAAGACAAGTTCGCCCGGGACAGCAGTGAAAGATCCCTGGAAAAACGACTATCCGTCATGGATTGGAGAGAAAGTTGACACCCTCATTCACATAAAACAACGACAACAAAGTGCAATATTTGAAATATTGGATTTCTCGGGCAACAACAGGCATAAGTACACGTGAATCCATTAACAATGGCACTGGCCCACGACAGGAATTGCTTACTTGGCAAAGCAAGCGGTAGAACTCACACTTCCTCATCCTTGACAAGGGTGTGGGCTTGAGCATTTTCGATGAATGGCAGAAGACTGAGCGGAGTTTGAGGCCGATCGTAGAACGGCACGTTGCACGTCGACGACACCGTATGCGACATGGATAAGACCTGAATTCGCGTGGATTACGGCTGGTATACTGTAGAACAATCACAATGGGGTACCTGTCTTGTGGTTGTGTTACGTCCCACGCTACCAAACCATGTGTACGGTATTTGCAGTCTGATCAGGCAGTTGTGCTTATTCTCCTCGAATGGAGAGAGGTGGCATGAGGATGAGACTGGAAGTTGATTCAGTGAGCAATGAAAACCAATATGAAATCAGGTTGATAAAATACAGTACCCGCGGTTGTTGTTGACTGGAAAACAAAGAAAAACGTATAGAATGCGGCAAAAGTCTTTGGACAAACATAATCGGTCTTCAAAACACGGGGAAGAATAAATCGAGGAAATCGATAATTGTTATAAGTCAACATTTTAGTTGCAAACATAATTAATATTTTTGGTCCTGAAATTTTCTCCACTGTTAGAGTGGAAAATGGTGCGAGACTGGCCTGGCGTGCCCTATCTATTTTCCAAATTTTCTAGAGATTTTTCCTCACAGGAATTTGGGATCGCTTTGCAAATACGAAGAGAAGTGGTCGAGGGAAAACGACCTCCACTACCTGCGCGCCCATGTCCACGTCTCCCTTGGACTTTCCGAAGTCTGTGTACCTACGAGAGCAGCGAACCTTAATATCAGGAATAATATTCATGCTCATAACTTGCTTGTAAACAAAAAATGACTGTCAATTTTTCGAGGTTGCGCTTTCGTATGTTTTTAGCGAAGGATTACACTTGTCCAAAGACTTTTGCCGCACTCTCTAATAACTCCTTTTGTTGGACTACAAATTTCTAGTTTTAAATTTATTATTGCTTAGATATGTACATATCATAGCACCCGTTCTACTATTCTGTTATTTCGTAGTCCTTTTGCCTCACTTTCTAGGATAAAACGATAATTCCTTACTACATCAATAAAACTCCTATTGCAAACTACTGAATTTTAGCCCCTTCTTGAAACAATGTGAGCATAAACAGTGGTCGCATCAGTATAAATATCGTGGTATCAGGTTGGGAAATACAGTATCCGCGGTTGTTGTTGACTGGAGAACAAAAAAAAAACGAGGATGCGTTAATTGTTTCTCGCCGTTCCGTAAGCCTGTTCATTTCGTTCATAATCAGGATTGTTATATACAAGTCGGAGGAAAAGAGACATAGAATATGGTTTCAAATCCAGGAACTCATAGAAATTGTTTTTGGCATTGAGGGACCCTTTCGTAGCGCACATTTATTAGAATATATTTGTTTGTTTAAAAAAGCATTTGTATCTCACTATTCGAGAGTATTCGAGAGACACGCGCATGAAAACCATGCCGTTCGACAAACGTTTTTTTTTTCTTCAGGACTGTTTTTTTTTCTTCCATGACAACGTTGTCGGAATTCGCTGCCTGCTTCCGCTTTATTACACTGGAACAGCAAAATTTACATCAGCCATGGTAATCTGAGAGCAAGCGCTTAGGCCCGAGTCTCGTACCTTTACGGGTTAGGATTCATGATTGCATAACCAAGCGAAGCCAGAAGTCAAAAGCATTATTGGGATTACCCAGGGTAAATGTGTTAACACTCTCCAAATTTACCAATCGTTGGCGTGAATGTCACTCGTCTACTCTGGGTAACTCCAATGATGAATCCATGCGCAGGTTAGCTATCCGACATTTGCACCTTTCATCTCTTAAGCATATTCCATAGAATAACCAACGATGTTAAATATATTTGGTTTTCTTGGTTAAAGTTTCACGAATCCCAGCCGAGCTCAGATGGTTCCCGCAGACCCCTGACTCCTATTCAGTGCGAGGTCCCACGATGCGACCAGATAGGAAGAGCTAACGAAGGCACGCCAATAAAAATAGTACACACGTCTTGAAGGCGTAGTACATAGGTGTATACCAGTAGAACACCATAAAGCTTAATTAATATGAGAGTTACCGCACTTATGGTTTCCCAGCAGAAACACGGAGTAAGTGAACAAATTCCAGTGTTCGTTTCATCTTTCTTTACATCTGATGAAAAGCTCTGCAGGCCGAACCTGTATCAGCCGTCGGGCTGGTGACTTGTACCGTAACGCAGGCGGACTGCTTCAGAAACGAGAGCAGCGGCAAATCGGCCAACGCCAGCACGTCCACATGTGGTCGATCCTGCAAACATTGGATTTTTGCCCGGAACTACGTATTCCGGCGGAATGGCGCGTTTTATGCTCGATACGAGCAATTATTGCCATTTTCGTCGCACGAGCTCCGTCGAAATGAAAAAAACATAATAGTCTAACGAATGCTGCGATTAGGAAGGTTATTCGGACATACTTAGTGACTTTAGAACCGCATAAGGGCAGGTGAACTTGTCCAGTCTGGTGGAGAAGAAAAAAAAAACAACAACAAAGGGGAAGGAAAAGGCAAAAAAGAAATGTCTGTCGAGAAACGAATATGCACAGGCATATGCAGGCAAGTATGTCTCATTCCATTGAAACTCTATAAGTGATCATGGGAATACACCAACCACCTCGATTTTCTGTAGTGGACGAGTTTTCCGGCGGAATATTGATAAGTCTAGTAAACTAGCATTTGTCACTGCATACTTTCCAAAAAAAAGCACCAAACGTGATTTTTCTTAGCGAACTCTCCACCCTTAGTAACTTGTGACGGTATTCATGGACATTTCTGGCAATATTGTGACTTACCCGCACCTCTGAAATGTACGAGTTACCCGGGCAAAATGTTTGTACTCGCTCCAAGGGACTCGCCCCAAGTCAGCGATGGCATGCAGTAATAAATGTAGCAAGATGTGGCACATTTTGCTCCGAAAGGTAGGCCGCTTTGAATAATCGGGATGCCAAGAACCTCACCGGGGAAGGTCATGAATCACTCTACTGGAAGAGTACATACTTCACGGTGGCTATCATGAATCTCACTACTGTGGAGCCGGTAAGTGAGGATTTCTCATCAGAGTTAATTCTTCTGATTCTACACAGCTAATTTCTGGGTAAATTGCGGCTAAGTTTGAAATCGCTCTCAATTATTTCTCAATTTTGGAATTCTAGAACATTTCTGGTGAATTCACGTAGGTTTGGGCTTGAATTCCGCAAGAATATTGCTTAGTTCTCTGGTGTTTCTTAAGGCTTTCCTCTCCGAGGCGATTTGAAATCGCGTGAAGATGGAACTCACCAATTTCACCACTTCCTGTACGAGTTTCACCGTGACGGCACAGTGAAGATTGACGATCGACGGCAGCAGGCGTGTGCTCTCCGCCCGACTGCCCGTGGACACGGTAATGTGCTGATCTGTGGAATAGGGACAGTCATCCTGAAAGGCAGAAAATGAATGGCTGTAAGCTCCAGAAGTAATTGAAAGGAAATTCTAGGCTGACATGAAGATAGAGTATCTGATGGGTGATGTTGGCGTCGTTCGTGCTCGGTGAGGAGAGGAAGAAGGCGTTGTTGGGTGGGTTGATTGAGTAGTGAAACGCTGAAATGATGTTTGTCATGATCTATTAAAGGCAGCACTCACGGAAATTTTTGTGTTGAAGATTTCGCGGTATATCGGGGTTTTTAGGGACGATGAACTCATTGACAACAATGATATAGCGTGAAACACGCGAAAAACACAGAAAAAGATGGCGGTATTTCATGTGTGTCCACAGCGCGGACGAGTGTTCCGTGATGGGTCCCGGCACGGAACCCTGCAAATGGTACGAATTTCACAGACACGCCCCCACTGAACCACATGCACACACCCTGTCAAAGGCGTTAGTTGGCGCGACGGAACCCTAATGGCCAGAGCGGCATATGTGTCCACGGCAGTATCTTCGCAGGTAGGTGGTCCTTCAAGGTGTTCAACTTACTGTTGCGATTGTCCAGCGGCCGGCTACATGGTAAGCGACTCATTTCAGAAGTGAAAATTTCCGTGAGTGCTGCCTTTAAACAAAGCGCCGTAAGGGGGCTAGAGCGGTTAGAGATACGGGGCGGCACTCATAGACACCGCAATCTTGAGGCGCAGACTGTGTGGCGAAATGGCCGATTTCCATGGACGCAGACACGTTCGCTTCGGGACCCGCAATTTCGTCACTGCTGGCTCTCCCGCATGCACGGGATGGTGATTTCATCACCTTCGCTGGCGGTCTCACCGCATAGGAGTGAGGGAGTTGTTTACGAGCTTTCAGGCTGCACAATGTACGCAGCAGGAAAACCAGCCTTCCACTGTTGCGACGCTTTGAGCACTCGCAGGAAGAAATGGACGCGTGCTATGAGAGCTGCCGCGTCTCGAAAGCTTCGGGGAGGCTGGACCTACGCGGTCGCCTCAGCCCCTGTTGAATTTTCGCGGCGATTGTGTAGTGACAACATTCATTCGTTACAACATTCGTTCGTTTCGAGAAAGCTTCTGCACTAACAAAGAGTAAAAGCCTCTAAATAGGAAGGCATGACATTGTATATCCAATCAACTATATACGGATGCGGGTCCACCGATGGAGAAAGGACCCGCCGTGGCCCAATGGTGCGGGGGACGCCAGGATACGGGTCCACCATGGAGAAAAGCCCGCCGTGGCCAAATGGTGCGGCGGACGCCGAGATACGGGTCCACCAATGAGAAAGGGCCCTCCGTGGCCCAGTGCTGTGGGAACGCCAAGATACGGCCCACCGTTGAGAAAGGGCCCGCCGTGGCCCAATGGTGCGGGGGATGCCAGGATACGGGTCCACCGATGGAGAAAGGGCCCTCCGTGGCCCAGTGCTGTGAGGAACGCCAGGGTACGGGTCCACCGATGGAGAAAGGGCCCGCCGTGACCCAGTTGTGTGAAGGACGTCAGGATACGGGTCCAGCGATGGAAAAAAGCCCGCTGTGGCCAAATGGTGCGGCGGACGCCGAGATACAGGTCCACCGATGGAGAAAGGGCCCACTGTGGCCCAGTGGTGTGGGGGATGACAGGATACGGGTCCACCGATGGAGAAAAGGCCCGCCGTGGCCCAGTGGTGCGGGGGACACCGAGATACAGGTCCACCAATGGAGAAAGGGCCCACTGTGGCCCAGTGTTGTGGGGGGATGCCAGGATACGGGTCCACAGATGGAGGAAGGACCCGTCGTAGCATAATGGTGTGGAGAACGTCAGGATACGGGTTCACTTTAGTCCGATAGTGTTAAGAATGCCAGGATGCGATCCCGCGCTTGGAGAACGGATCCGGCTTGCCCTAACTGTGAGGATGGCGCCAGAACACGGGCGCTCTGATGGAGGAAGGGCCCGCCGTGGCCCAGTAGTATGGATAACACCAGAATACGGGTCCGCCAATATAGAATTGGTCCGCTGTGACTCAGTAAAGTGGAGAATACCAGGATATGGCTCAGGCCTAACAGTGAAAATGGCGCCAGAATACGGGTCTACCGATGGAGAAAAGCCCGCTGCGGCCCAGTAGTCTGGAAAACACTCGGATACGATTTCGTCTTGTCCAATAGTGTGGGGAACGGCAGGATACAGTTCCGCCGATGGAGAACGCGTCTGCGTTAGCCGGGTAGTGAGGAATACGCACGAACACGCCATACGATGGAGAACGAACTTCTCATGCTCATACTCAACTCATAAGAAGGACTTCATTTTTGGGCCCATTGGAAGATTGGTTCTGCTTCTTTATAAATTTTCTAGAGATTTGGCAAGTGTTTGCACATGTCCCAAGTGGCTGCCCCACCCCACTTTCTAGCGTCCCGAAGGGGCGCTAGTATACTAAATATCGCAAAATCATAAAATAAATAAGAGAAAATTTTGCTGCAAAAATGGCCTAAAAATCAAGTCAAGGTAGAGTCGTGACTGGTAAATGCATTTGTTCTTGATTTTCCAGGCTCTGACGAAGGTAATAACGCCGGAACGTTAGCAGAATTAACGTCTATGTCAATGTTGGGGTATTGCTCAACTGTCTATTCTTCTATTCTTTCTTTATCCTTTACTGTTTTCAATCTCGTCTCCAAATAGACACTGCAAAGATAAGAAAAACATGTTTGAAAGGCAGATCTATACCCTAAAAAACACTCAAATCCACTCCAAGGATCCCGTTCCAGGAGAATCACCTTGCATTTCCGCAATAATCCTACTACGAACTGTCACTTCCCCTCTAGTACCGGCTAATGTGGTTGTGTACGGAACTCGGACATGGTGCTCCGGAAGTTCAGCGTCCAATGACTCACACGGCGGCACTACTGCCGAGTACGACTTGCATATGGAGGTATTTTCCAGATTTTGCATATTAGATTACTTGGCTTCTGCTGGGATTACGATGTTGACCACAGCAGCAGAGCGATGAAGCGAATTATCAAGTGAACGCGACTTATTACGAATATTGACTGTTTTGGTGTCCAGAAGTTTTTCCCGGCACAAATACTTTTTTTTATTGCGGCAGGATTATTGGGAAGGCTTCATTAGTAGAAGTTTAGAGTCAGTAAGACCTCAAATCGAGTGGAAACATTATATATGTTGCAAATGCAAAAAAAAGCAAAAGCAAAAATTACCAAGTGAAGAGTACAGATAATGCAAGCATTGGGCTTCACGATGGTTTAAATTTTTTCAACCTACCTAGCCTGTAAATTTGTGATGTTACAAACCACCAATTCTTCACTTTTAGACTGCAGCCATTATTTTTGGAATAACCTGATACAATTTGCCCCCTTTTTATACATTCACTAGGGAAATAGTTCAAGAACCAAAATTTTGTACCACTTCGTTCATTATTCGTTATTACTACTTCTAAAATGCAATTTTTTTACAGAGAAATGAAAGATTATGACGGAAAATAATATCGAAAACAAGAAGAATCTCATAAAGACCTCTGCTTGGCAAAGGGATTGGTGCAGAAAGCATTGGTGAAAAGAAAAATCTTCGGTTTCACGGGACTTTTTCGGGTGTGGAGCGCTGTACCTAGAGGGGGAGGCGTGGTCAAGCTCCGTGACCAGTCAATTCACGCAACTGGCCAATCACAGAGCCTAGTCGCGCTTCCTCTCCAGGTATAACCCCCCAAACCCCATCTTCTTTAGTATTTGGTCAATTATTTACTTAACTGAAAATTCATTAATAGGAAGAAAAAAGGAAAAGTTCATGTTGATCAAATCTATTAAAATTACCAGTTAGACATTCATTATCTCCATTCACTGTTCCATATTCCATCTCATTTCGATAAATCGTGCACATTGCTATGTCTCCTTCGAATATTCGTCGGAATTCAGGACCAACCCCTTGATTTTCACCGAAGCTGGATGCCTCAGCCATATCCAACGAGATAACTTGTACTGACGCGAGACACCACTATTTGTCGTGCCATCAATTATTCAACAAGGGCATTCTCTTGGCGGCTTTGGTGCTGCAACGTTTCGGACAACAACTCGTCCACGGGGGACACATTCGGTTGTTGTGGCTCTGTCCCGCAGATGCGTACTCAATTCCACAGCCGACAATATGGGATGCGTAAATTGCTGCTTCATTTATGGCGACCATCTTGATTACAAGGCATCTGCTATGATTAGGGGGGCGCGCGCCCCCCCCCGAGAATGGGTCGCCAAATTTTCGAAATTACTTTACAATACAAATAAAAATCTTGTGTTAGTTTATTTTTAATTGTTTATTTTTATTATTATTTTTAATATATTTTTTATTTATTGTTTATTATTATAATTAATATTATTATTAATTTTATTTTCCGTCTGGGTCCCCAAAACGGCGGAGACCCCACTTTTCTTCCCACGCCCCCCCTCCCGCCCACTTTCTGCGTCCGCCACTGGGCGACACATCTTGATTACATGGCATCTGCTATGATTAGGTCGGAATATTAGCTATGGGTTGCGTACGAAACAGTGACATTAGATGAGACTCTTGATTTGTGGTGTGGTGGCTATATGTATAATAGTACCAATACTACTTTACGTGTAGCACTGGACAAGAACCTATAAAATTCAGTCAATTGAATTGCTAATATAGAAGCTGATCCGAAGACTCGAAAATTTGCGAAACCCCCCCCCCCCACAGCCTTTACTACATATCTCTTGTCCAGATGTGTATTGCTCTCTCTCTCTCTCTCTCTCTCTCTTGTTCGAACATTCGAATATTCGCATTACTTAAATACTAATATTCTGATCTCAATACGTCTATTACGTTATTCGGCCCCAACTATTACATGGTGATGAGGCAGCCATGCAAATAGAAGAGCTTAGTTTCTTTGAAGGGAGGGGTCCACCTCGTTTTTCATGTAGATAATATCAACAGATACTTGACCTCATCGCCACGCTGATTCCAATAATGCAAAGCAAAAGTCACAGAAATGACGGGAGCCCGTTTTAATAGGGTCGATGTTGCCGCTCCTTGGAGCACGGCGGGATATCGCTCAAGCCGTGCCGGCTGTCCGCCACAGCGGTAACGTCGGGTGAACACGTCTTGATCTGTGCGGTCGATAAGAACAATGGTGATTCACGTCTCTGCACGCGAATTTGCCCCGGCAAACTGGTACTAGCCCCGTCCCGAAAAACGGGCTTACAGGCCATTTTGAGACATCTCAAGTACATTCTCGGGATCAGCGCATCGAGAAGGTTCCAATTTTGTTTATAGCTCAAACACGAATATGAGTTGGACCCCTGCCTTTAATGGAGCTGTATGTAACAGCGGCAAGTTTGCCTGCCGACGCGTGCACGGTCGATGGTTTGATTCCCGAGGTTCCCTGGGCCCGAACATTGGAACAAAGACTGGGAGAGCTAAGCACATGGTTTTACAATGAGTGCTTGCAGCCATAAATGCATAGTATGCATGCTCTTTCCAGAGCCTTTACAACTCTGAAATAAAGTCATACACATGTTATATCACAAAAATGAAACACAGCTATATCCTCATTTTTGGGTTCCAGTGAGTTTAGCGCTTATTTTGCAACAATCCCAGATTTTTTTCTAACAGTACAGGACCAGGAAAACTCAGGGTTTCAAGAAATTTTTTTGAATCAACCATTTCTAGGGATAATCCACGAGAAAATCGTGGTTGACGTGGAATTTTCATGATATTTACATGATGGAAACTTCACGAAAACCGCGCATCAACCTTTTTTTCCAGATTTAGTGAAAAGTTCTTGAACTCTGTCCTGCAAAGTGAGAAAATGGATTGGATCATAAACATCGTGACAGAAAGGAAAACAGTCACAAGTGTTAGAAAAAAAATCTGGGAAAATTAGGAAGTTTTGCTCGACGCTGCTTGGCTGTAAATAAGATTATTGAGTATGAGACGTCCATTCTTTGCATAATTGATGCTATCATTACAGTAAACTGTCGCAAATATATTACTCTTCAGCAGATTTACAGTGAGTTTACCTTATTTGATCCTTCTGTTTTTTGGGAACTTTTTACTTACTGTGTGTTATTGAAGCAAGCAACACAATTCGCTGCCTTCTACACTACATTATTCAAACTATGGAGGTGCTTGCTAAAACAAATGAAAAATGACGGTTTTTCATGTAGCCTCCAGCCGAGTCTCCTAGCGATGGCTCATGCGGACGATTGTCCTCGAACAAAGCGTGGGCGGCTTCTTCCCTCCCGCCGCGCTCAATCTGAACTCCTCCTCTGCGCGGGTGTTTTCCTTGTTGGGTAACAATGTGCGCGACAGCAGCAGCAGCAGTCGCCGCTTTGATTATGGAAAGCAGTCGTCGCGGCGCGGTTTTCAAACGGGGGAGCCGCGTATGGCCTAATTGAATTCGCTCCCACGAGCACTTGGCGGTGCATAATCGAGCGAGAAGAGGCCGCGAACGGATATTAGCCGGGGTCCGCGCGAAAAACGCCAGCACCCGGCGGCGATGGATGAGCGCTGGCCCTCAGGAGTCGAGCCCGCGCATCGACTCGTCATCGCGGGATGTCTGGAAGCTACACGTCGCCGGCCATCAACCCGCCACGCCTGCACTTTCCGGCCATTGTCGCCCGACAGCCATCACTGGCGTGGTTGATTGCAGGAATAAGAACATCCTTAACGAGAAATTGAATGGAAACAGTGAAAAACTGGCTATGCATTCGAAATGGAAGCACGACGATGTCAGTGTTCCATCAATTTTTCCAGGATGAAATTAAAAATGTGAATAGCTAAAACTTTTTTTTTTTGGAAGTTTGACGATTATGGATGGAGTGTAGAATTATCCATTCTCAGAATTGCACCTACCCACCCATCCATGTCTTATGGGGTTAGCATTTTAATTCCGCCACACATGGTATGGTATAGATACAGATAGTTACAGTGGGATTACTGTAGTGTGGAAACGGTAGAACTATGTATAATGCACATCGTGATGTATCACCGAAATTTTAACAGGAATATGTAAACGAAATTCTGCATAATGCTGCCATTTGTGATTATCGCATTAAGTCACGTCTTTTCGTAGAGTGTCGGAAGATTTTCTGAGATACGGTACCCACTGCATTCTTACAGTAGTACATGTAACCCACATTTCTCTAAATGTTTGAAAAAATCGCCTCAAATATCATTCTTTCACCAACAGAACTTCTTAGGATTTTCATTGTAATAAAAAAAACCCAAGAAAAATATAAATGTAGCCGTACAATGTAGCCCGGCTCATAAAAAATCAAACACTTGTTAGAAGTACGAAAACATTAGCTCCTACATTCTCAGATCATGTACTTCTGAGAGGAATTAGAGAAAAAAGGAAACTTTATGATGGAGTTGGTTGGTTACTCGGACAAGAAAAAATTGATGAATCGACAATGATTAGAAAAATCCATCTATATGTTTTCTATGTTGTTTTTTCTTAATTTTGGAGAAAATATTTACAGTTTCGGTTTCATTTTCATTACTTTCGGTTTTATCAATTTCTGCAGCATTCGTGGGCGTAATGGTTCCAGTAGAAACCCTAGCAGCAGTTGCTGCCATCCTCCCCTTGATTGCTGCCGTCCCTCAGCAGTTGCTGCTAAAGGGCCGACAGCTTGAGCAGCAATCGGTGGGAGGATGGCAGCAACTGGCAACCGTTGCTGCTAGGGTTTCTACTCGAACCATTACGCCTTTCGGGCTGCGTTCGTGCTGCACACTTATCAGAGTTTGTAGATGGAATTGCTTGGAACACAAATTCCCGCCCGTCCCCAACACCTCTGCAAAACTCGTCAAGTATTCCACGAAAGCAATAACCAATTGCTTCCACACTCCCTCATCGAATCAGCGCCGGCAAAAACATACAGAAGGCGTCGAGGCACTCCGCACAGCCATATTACTCTCTCTCTCTCTTCTCGGATATTGGCTTCATTTTTCACGGAATCGCACCCCCTTTTAGCTCTTCGTGGCGTGCTTGAATGTGCAAGGATTTAAGCGCTGCTGCCCACGGGTCGCGCTGTGCTCAGAGCAAAACAAAACCGAAAAACGATGAGGATGATGGACATGTGCGGATGAAAAACCTAAGCCAGGAAATCCCTGTGTCCTTCAAGTCGTCAGTCGAAGAGCACACGGAGGCAGCGGCAAGTGAGTGACGAGCGGCTAGCCTCTGCCACATGAAAAAAAGCACGAATAAGCACTGTCTTGATTCGATTTGTGAGGAATCAAGGAAAAAGCGAGCGAGTTACAGCCAGTGTCCAATCAAGTTTCCCAGAAAAAGGTGCTCGCAATGTTCTTGGTTTTGCCGACGGAAGGCTGAGGAAGGGGGGGGAGAGGTCTAGATAGTATATTTTGGCCATAAAAATCTGCCGCTGCATTTCAGTAGGTATATGCCCAAATTAAAAGGCTTTCACTTGATTGTAATTGTGATGGTACTATACATTACTATGTAATTTAATAATTTTAAATGAAATTGAAAGAAACATCAGTAAGCTGTACCCGCTCGCACTTCTCCACCACCTGTTTGAACAGGTCTGGACAGGAATCGGAGTGATCGACTGTGGGTGGAAACGGTGACATCAATGAAATGTGTGGATACGCAAACAATAAGAAGGTGGTGCGACGCGGACTAACGGGTCTACTTTGCTGAAATCGGAAGCAATACAGGAAAGATGGGTAATTCCATACCTATGGGTATGCTCACTCGTGGGTAGCAGCTGGCCTTAGACCCATGTCTTACGTCACTGATGGGTGAACATTTTGATGAGCGCTAGGTAAGAGTAAATTTGTGAACCTTAAAATGTTTACTACAGATAATCTCAGATAATCTCAGTGATGCATCCGGGCCATGGACTCTTTTATGGTTACTAGTTGCGCAGTGAGAGTTTCGAACAGCATATTACTTTAGCACCGTACCTAAAAATGCACCATTACTGTACAATGATAAGGTTATTGGTCGAAATGGTACGCAAATCTGGGAGGAGGCTTGCCAATAGCCTCAGGGGATCTGCAATCGGATGATGTGATTTTACCAACACCAGATAAATAAATGAATAAATAAATAAATAAATAAATAAACAATGTACAGCCAGAGTTCGCACTTCATTTACACACAAAAATAAAATAATAGAGCTCTTCCATTCCGCAAGCCATATGTAGGCGCAAGGGCAACCTGCCGTTTTCTATAATGTGTTTCACCTTCGGTAGAAGGAAGAGACACTTGGGGCAAGGGTGAAACTCCATTCCAGAAATATGTGGAAAATGTGATTATCGAAAGTGCAGTTATGATGTGATGATGTGCTCACTATTTCCCATCAATATGCGCTCTAGCAGAATTCCATTAAATTAATAATCATAAAAATGAAGTACCAAGGGATTGGCGTGAATTTTTCACTAATCTTTCGAATCGTATAAAAAACAATGCTTTTTGTTTCATTTAATTCCTGAATGAAGCATTGTAGGGATAACATCATGTATCCTATAATAGAATGGACCTTCCGTTCTGCTCCGACAGTTTACAGTGGAGCAATGATTTTGTGTTATAAGGGAGGTGCAAGAGGTTCGGCTCGCAGATCGGAATGAAACCTACATATCTGGCTTGAATTTTTGTTTGAGAAGAGGATTCAGTATAAATTTCATTACTGCCCGCGTGGTTATAAATCCCACTACATCACTGTATGCATTCCTGCACACCGTCAGGGTCGAAAGGGCCGAGTGGAGAAGTTGCTGGATTGTTAGGCAGAGGCCCGGGTGTTCAAAGCCCGTCATGGGTGTCAGTTTGCATTCTTGGTTTTTTTATTCTTCTGAGTCGAGGGCAGTAATGAAATACATGGTGTAGCACCTACTCAAACAAAGGTTCAAACCAGATAGATTTCATTCCGATCTGCAAGTCGAATCTCTTGCACTCCCCTTGTTAGTTTATTGGGAATCAATGGCGTTTTCATTGGGTTTTTGTTCGTATAAAATTTGTGGCGGCGGCTACGATACTATGATACAATAGGATTAGAATATGTAGCCACAAAAAGGGTCTACATATAACGGGAACAAATACTCATGTACCAATCTAAAGTCCACGGAAAAACTTGACATTTGTCACGAAACACATGTGGCTAGACATGCAAAAACCCCACAACGACATTGAAAAACCACATTTCCATTTGGATTTCCCTACCTTCTCACTTTATCGAATACTGCACTCAACTGTGTTGGTCTTGAGTATGTGATCTTGTTTACGTAACCCATTTTTGGCATTGGTACAAAGGTTATTCTTTACCAGCAGTTCTTTCTTCCATACTTGAAGCTTTCAATAAAATTAATCATCTAATGCTGGTTGGTTCCCTCGATTATTGTGTATTACTACTATTATTTCAGCTTCCGTATGACAGCAGAGAGCAAAAGTTGGCCTTTATTCTTTTTTTCTTTTTTCGTATCCGAAATTCAACAATCTAGGATTTATTGAAATGACTGACTCCTTCAAAACCGTATAAGCCAACCGTATAACCCAAAAATAACTAAGGGAAGACATGGAAGACTTGCAGGATGAGATTTATGGTATTTGTAGAAAAGTTTGCCCTCCAGCACTCCTTATAATCTCCCAGCTCCCTAGTGACTTAATGCTATCCAACCGATTTCTCATCCGCGTAGAAAAAAGCGAAGTGGTGCAACCCCTCATGATAGATGAAACGTCTATGGGAAACTTGCCTAATCCCAGCTTTCCCCTGACAGCTTCAGGGACTGTCAGTCAACTACACGATTATAAATGCGGCGTTTTGCAGGAATTGCCAACTTTTTTGGTCATCAAAACATGGAAATTTCCTAGCTGGTTGACATCATAAAGGATGAGGCCACTTACAGTACCTCCGTTCTCATATGGGAAATTGCAATGCCGTGAAAAGTAGAAATAGCATTTTCATCTGTGCTTATATAAAGGTTCAAAAAAAAGATTAAGAAATCCGAATAGTCCAGAAACCCAAGGTAGCGGAGAGAAGGATATGCAGAATGGGGAAGGGTATGACAAAAGGAGGCAAAGTTCTTTGACTACGCTCTCGTTCGCACTCCATGGTTATATTTCAATTGAAAAAAAATCACAGGTCTTTGACGTGTCTGACCTATCCTAATTTGTTATTTACAATTGATGTTCCTCGCACACTATGTGTAAATAAACAAATAAACAAATATATAAATAATCAGATCCTAGAGGGGATCTGGAATAGAAGAATTGCTGGATTCTGAAAGAGAGCTGCTTGGTTCGAAAATATGGTCACAATTCCCCTTTTCAAGTTATCTATTTGCCAGCATATGTATGGACAAGAGATTGAAAACAAAAGAACAGGAGAAGAAAGAATGAGCTGCCAGTGATATGTGCAGAAATTAGTTCATCCAAAAGTATGCAACAACTCGAAAACTTCACCGAAAGAATGAAATTTCCCAGGAATTTTGAGAAATTCCCGTTGGTTATGCACTCGATTGATGGAAATTTGATGGTGTACATTCCGGCACTGAAACAATGTCCACGACATAGACCTAATTTGCTCCGAGAAACCATGCATAAGGGTAACTAATCACCGCATTTCCCAATAAAACAAAATCCTTGCGCATTTCAGGCTTCAGAATTTCAGCTCACTGATTATCAATCTTGGTAAAGATAACTTTAGCATGGGCTATGTCCCCAGCACGCGGTGGAGGAAATATTCCATTTCCTACGTTATATGGCATGGCAGTCATAATTTCAATGAGATCTTGATGAAATTTCAAGTGGAATTAGATATTAAATGAAAGGAGATGAATTGGAAGACATACGATGAGAGATTAATGAAGGTGTTGCATGCAAAACAGAAAGTCAACAACCCTTGCTGTGAGCGGTAAATTTCAAGGAGCAAAATTTGCAGGCTAACTTGGGATCATCCAGTTGCTCTAGGATATTTCGAATGAGTTGGGCTTCACCCTGTTTGTTGGCCACTCGGTTTATTGGAGATCACGGTGTTTCTTTTTTGAAAGAGACACCGTGGGATTTAGAAACTTCTAGATAAAAGTGGTGCAAGGGGGTCCCCAAAAAGTTGTTAACATTCTTTTCTCAATGTCAGTAGTCAAGGTGCAAGTAAATGATCAATAACCGAGGCGCATGCAGAAAAAAAACACAAAACTATCTCCAAATAAACTTCATTCTCCATACAAACTTCAAATCGCCAATAAATATTAGGGTAAGAAGAAGGTAAGATTTGGTGTCTACTGTTTAGTCCCAGCTTTTTTCTCAAGTTTGATTGTGCTTGCTCAGTTCCGATATTTCGTGTGTTTATGTAGTGCATAACCAAACCAAAATAAAGATGGAAATAGCAAAAGGCTCAACGTTGTTCGGAACAATTGAGCGATTTCCAATGTATCCACAAATCCAGGCCTTGTAAACATTTTTCACGTAAAAAAGAGGAAGATATAACTGGCATTTTGAATCCTGGAGCAACGTCTGGGAGTATTTTACTTTCTAATAGTTGATTGGCTCATGAAATATTTTTGAAAGATGGAGCCTTGTATTCTCCAGCAAAAGGGGAAATATTGAGAGAAAATAAAAAAACAGGTACAGGAAATCAGATATGAAGAAATATAAATAATTTGGAAATAATTTTGAAAAGTGGAGGAAAAAGTCGGAATGAGGGAGGCGTTTATCATTAATTTAGGTATTGTATTAGTTACCTAGCAACTTTATTGTTAAAATCATCCGAGTCGCTTCTTTTTTTAGAACAGATCCTATTTCTTTCCCCCAGCTCCTCCTTCTCATTTGTTGCTTCCATAGTTGTTATGTTCCCTTCATTGAATTATTCAAAGCTTTCGGGAGAGGTGACGCCTGCGGAATCTCGGATTTCCCTTCTATTCTTCACGTGATACTAGAACAGAATTGCTCCAGCGTAAGTGCTGCCTCTGGGGCTGTAATTGAAGCCCAGTGTTGGGTCGTTTTAGGTTGAGCACCGGATTGGAATAGAGCTGGGCTCTCTCTCCCCTAAAACAATTTTTGTTGTCTTCATAGTTTAAACGTGACAACTCGTACGAATGAGTTCCTTACCAATTCAGCTGATGACGATCCATCTTGTCGTAATGTGGAGAAGAGGACATTTCCATTGAGAATTTTCAGTGCACAGATGCATCACTGAGATTACCAATGGTTAAACTGCTAAAGCACCCAAATTTCTCTTCAACTGGCGCCCATCAGCATTTTTACCCAGCAGCCGCATGCACCACTGAAATTACCCGTGGTAATTATGTCGGCACCATGACAACTATGAGTAAACCTGAGGAATGTTCAACAGTCACCCTGGGTAATATCAATTATGCACGCGGGCGCAGATGCGAAGTTGTCTATACCCAGCTATTACCCATGGTTATGAGATTATCCATCCTCCTAATGATGCATCCCTACCCAGAACTTGCACCAAACCTTGAGAGATAAAAGAGGAAGGGATTGGGGTGAAGGCACCACGATGCTTGCTACGCAACCCGCGGTCTAATTTCAAGGATCTGGTTCTTGGTCGTGGGATAAATTAAGGATAAAATGCTGGGCATTTGAATTGTCATTTGAGGTAAAATATCAAATGACAAGTCAAATAGCAAGCCAAATCGTGATAATTGAAGAGATTTTTAGGTTATTGTGCTTAAATACCCTTATGAATAACTTTGGTATGGCACATGACTGGATGAGCTGGAAGCACTTGTAAAATTTTGGATGTCAGCAGTTCCAAAAACACCGGAATATCAGGAATTTCGCACGTGGGAAAGGAAGATTTCGTTTGGTCATGACAAACGGCGGCTAACAACTTTATTCCATAAGTTCATAGCTACCACAGCTTGAGAATGAGCCCATCATCTCATCATTTCCTAATTCCTGCCCTCGGACAATGTACCATAGGAGGAAACCCTATTTCCCAGCTCTCCACTGGGAACTTGCCGCTCATTCTTCTCGAAGAAATGGGCACTTCGGCGCAGGCGGCCACAAGACGACGTTTGTTTGTTTCGTCACTTAACAGCTCGCCCCCCAGCCCTCTCCTCCCATCCATCTTTGATTACTTCTCCAGAGATCTTTCGTTACGAATTCTGGCAGCAAGCAGGGATTATAAATAGCGTCGGCCAGGAATAGAATGGGTGCTGGCTCCTCTGCCTGCAATCACTCTCCGATGCAGCTAGGGAAAGTGCATCGGACGAGTACTATGGCTGCGGTAGAGGGAATTACTGAATTATTCATAGGTTATCGTGTAAATGTCCATGAGAAGTAGCTATTCTTCGGATTTCGTGGCTACCAAATTCAGGTGGTTGTGTGTCATTGTGGAATTAACACACTCGCTGAAATGAACAACAGCTTGAAAAATCCATATTTTCGAGAATTTTTGACTTCCGGGCGTCAATATTTACACACATATTTACATTTATATTCGATCTTTTAAATATCCTCTTGAATGTTTTTTTATTCTTCAAACGGATTTATATCTGTATATTGTTCCTCTTTAAATTTATTTTACAGTGCCTTCGATCCGCCGTGTCCTGACGCCGCACCGCCCGCCATGACGCGTGGCGTCATGTGGCAGCGTTCTCGATGTCAACCAGCTGAGTATCGATCGCCAGCAGGACGCCACGCGTCATGGAGGGCGGTGCGGTGACAGGACATGGCGGATCGAAGGCACTGTATCTTAGTGGATAACTGCTCTCTGTCAGATATGTCGGCGTGGTTTGGATAGCTTATTGGTGAATAAAAACTCATCCATGAATAAATGTATGAAATCGCATCAGCGCAGGATATATTTATCCGGGATGATTGCAGATATGGTCGTGATGTGGTCCGCAACTGTTAAGAGTAAGGCTAAATGGATAAAATTCAGCCTAGACTTACTATTTTATTGAGTGTGCACATTTTCTTCTTTTTTTTACATATGTTAATATCCCTTGTTGCCCAAAACATATTATTCAATATTCATATTATTAATTACCACAATTCAATTATTTTTATTATCATCTATCCAGACTGGAAAAATGCAATCACTAGCCTTTTTGGGACGAATGCTGTCAGTGATTGGCTTCTTAAGTTTCTTTTATTTATTTATTTATTTGAATACATTCTCACGTGTGCCAAAAAAAATTTGACGTAACAACCAGTGCACAACTCAAGGCTTATCAAAGAATCTGAGAAACAACACCTGCAATAAAGCTCCCCCCAAGCACCAGTAACGGAACCCAGTCTTTACCTCTAGTTGCATATGGCTGCTTGTTTCTGTAATTACACCAAATGCATTAGTATCCGTTTAGCGTTATCGCTAAAATCTCGAACAAAAGACGCCATTATTTGTCGCTGTCTGCAAATGCGGAACAGAAAACAAAAGCGGAGGAGGGGGCGAATCATATCCTGATGAAAGCGAGCTGCTACTGTTTTCTTTTCTGGACATGTCTTTCCTATGGATGTGAACATGGTTTGAGTGATGTAGTTTGTAGAAAGAGTAAGTCTGAGTTCGAGCCTCTCACAAGGGAAATTAACAACAGCAATAGAGCTCCGTTTGCGTCTTTGCTGAAGTCAGAAAGTCCGAAGCGACACGATTTTCAAATATTTCTTAGAAGGGAATTCCGTGGACGTGAAAAACTGGCTGGTTTCCAAGTCATGAGCATGATTCTCGATGGTCCCGCGATCTGTGAAGCTATAAATTCCAGGGTGAGGTTCATGGATTCATAGATACTCATGGGTGAATACTGAACTTTCGGAGTGTTGAAAGCGGACGAGTTTCTCGGACATAGTTCCACTGATTTCAGAACCACTAATACTGCTGAGAATAATTGACTTGTACTACGACATCGCATGAAATCTGCTGTCTTTCAAACAAAAAAAAAACCTCGTTCACTTCATATGAAACGGAAGAGTATTGATATTTCTGGATTTTTCTGGGTTCATGGATCCCGTTATGAGATCTGCATCATACGAGACTTAGCTTTCGCTCCATATAAAAATTCGGATTAGTAGTTCTGGAATTGAGAGATAAACTGAATTCAAATCTTTCATGTCTGTCAGCTTCAGGAATTTTATTTACTTTTATTTAACGCACGTGCACCGCACATGATAGAACTAGGTAAAAACAAATCATCCACAAAAAGAGGAACGAAATAAAACAACACTGGAAAAAAAACTGGAAAAGTTTTGCAGTTGGTTGTAATTATTCTTCCCTACGCGAGTAAATGCTGCCAAAACTGATAGCTGAAGGAGTTCTATGTCTACTTTGTGACGAACTACAAGTTAATTGTAATCTAAGGCAGCAGGAAAATAGGAGGAATTTCCGAATGTGGATTGTGAAGAGGCGGTGCGGTTGACTCCTCTGATTAGTCGATTCATGCAAGATGGCCAATCGCAGAGCTCTGTCGCACCGCTCTTTCCACTACAACGCTTCACATTCCCTTTTTTTTCTCTGATCTTTCATTCCTCATTTTTTGTAAATCACTTTACAGCCAAATGTTCAATTTCAGAGAGAAAATTAAGCACTGACCAACATAATCATAGTTCATAGTAGTGAGAAAAGTGCGTAATTGCAGGTCGGCAATGATGGAAAGAGAGAAAGTGCGCACGCGGCGATATTTATAGCTCGTTTCTCCGCTCGGCGCGTTTCACAGTGACATGCAAATGACAGCTTGGTAACAAGTGTAACGCGAACTCGAGCACGTCGTTACTTGCCACCAAGCCTCCGGCTCTGAAACGATTTGACTGCAAAAGAGCAGTCAGCACAGAGTGCGAAGAAATCTGCAAGCAGTATGTAGCAGATGCGAGTTTTTTGCAGCTCCTCGGGAAGTGTAAACAGAGGAGAGTTCTTCCGATGGCCGGAAGCGGAGTGCCGGTGCAGAAAATCCATGACCAACTATGCACTTGCACCAGTAGGAGGGAAAAAAGCAAGTTCTCGGTAAATTTGGGAACAACGCTGCAGCATTTTGAAGAAAAAAAGAGGAGATGGGATGCAGTGTGGCAGTGGAGATCATGGAACTTCTACAAAGTTTGTAGAGAGTAGTTTTTGACTTTTTTCTGTCATTTTTTTTGTGAAAAAGAGTATTAATGTTAATTTATTTTACTAGATTATTCAACACTCATCCACTCTGCACTTTCCATAACTTAATTCGTTTCACTATTCCGCCAAAATATGATACTTTAAGCAATTGAGATGAATAAATGTAATAACAGCAAATATTGGGTTGTAACGCAAGTTCCTGCTGTTTTAAAATTTTCGATGAAAAAATTCCATAGGAAATCATATAACGACAGCTACCAATTTAGCTATGAACCACAGCTACCGCTGATCTTTTGCCGTTTTTACGCCAGGAGCTCGACTCTCCTGGTCCAGAAATCCGTGGACAACGAGCCAAAGGATTGAGTCGGGTAGTACATACTGGAGGTCACTGACTTTGGCAGATTGGTTCTCGTTCAGTGGAGATTCTTATGATCTGATAGTCGGCGCTCGGTTAGAACTAGATTCATACTACATAAAGCATAATTGAGAATTGTTCGACCAACAAAATCTAGGCGCCCTCCGCGGTGTGGCAAAATAGTGTGATTCCCACAGAACGCATGGAACTTCTCCCAAAATTGCACCGATTAGTGTCCGCAAATAGTGATGTTTGTAGCCACAGCGGAGGAAATCACACTTCAATTCCATTCAACCCAAGAGAGAAAAACGGCATAATCAAGATTTTGGGTTACCAAGTTTGGTACCTGTGCTTGAGACCGCTCGGCAATAAAATAGAGAGAGAAATTATCAGGGAGAAAAAGAATGACTTATTATCAGGGAGAATAAGATTACTCCACCTAAATTTGCAACGTCTCGTGCAACGTTATGGTAAAATTGTTATCCGTGCAAGTGCAATTACCAAATTTGCATTGTTGAAGCTTTTACTCCGGCGTTAATTACATCTTCAAAATAAGACGCAAAAATAGGTCTCAATCCCAAAATGTTTGCGGGATCATGCGCTTTACAGAGGCGTCTAGATGTGCGCGAATTCTGGTCGATATTCATTTATTAGAAGCCTTTGAAAATGCCTATGCGAAAACAGCGGAAACTTATGTTGCAACCAAATACCATGCTGCCCCACATTGTACAATTCCAACACACGTAAAATACTTCTTACAAAATCTCTTTTAACCCCTGTCAGGATGTGGAGTCGTGGAAATGTCAGAAAAATAAGAATGGTGGATGAATGACCACTAATATCGATCATAGTAAGAACCATTGCCATTAACATTAAGACATCAATGTACATATAATGGAATGTCTTAGTAGTGACGTAGTCTAGTGTCGCGCTAAAAATATGAAGTAATTCAATCAGGACGACTTGTACGTAAGCGGCTCTAGTCTCATGGGAGCATCCGGATTATCATACTATCTCGGATGACTTCCCGGATGTAGTGCTTTCGTGGAACTTTAGACGAATCAAGGATGTCTTACTGTAAAAGGTGAGATTCATGATAGAACATATTAGTTCACAAGGCAAGGACAAGAACACATCAGTGGTCTCCTGGCCGCTATGATCCGCATCGCAATGGGAGATTGTTGAGAAGACAACAGAGAAGTAAAGAATGAGGGAAATTTTGTGGTATTCGAGTCGGCAGTCGAGAAATTCAAGCAGATGTGCACAAATACTCAACTGTCGCCTGTTTTAAACAGATTTTGGCAGATTTTTGCCGTTTTGGCGATGTGGAGGTACTGCCAAAACGGGAGGATCCTTTCACGCGGGAAAAATCTGATTTATTCCCACAGTATCTATGCAGAATATCCAGGGAAACATCGAAAAACAATTTCTGGACAATTGCTACAGTTTGATTCTATGCTGCTCTTCTTAGTGAACTTGTGAAATAGTGAGTAAAGCCCTCAAGGGAGAAAACTGATCTAAAATACATCTTTTCTAAAAGTGGAAGCAAAAAAAGGTGCAGAATTAGTGTTTCCTGTGCCAATGTCCTTCAGCAGCCACAATTTTCAAGTATATTCACTATTTTCTTGGTAAAGTGAGCCTCTGAATGCAATGAAAAACCCTGACTGCTGTTTCTAGAGACTTCATAATGTCCTTTCAAGTGTTCCATCTCATAATTATTCTCATTCTGCAACGAAGAACTTTTTTCCGAGCTCGTTAGGCAGCATGAGCGCAATCTGTATGCCCTTATTAGTTCAAAAATAGTGACGCGATGGAATGGATGGCTAATGTGCAGCTTCAATCCATTCTGCTTGAAGACATGGAAGTGCAGGGAAAGTTAATTTTTTCCGTAGACTGCTCCGTGATGCTTTGATTAACTATTCATCTCCGCGTGCATGTGCAAAACAAAGACGAAAGAGGTGGCTATGAAGAATCGTATCCAGGTAAGAGCTGGCTTCAGAGGAAATACAAAACATGAGTCTGGCAATGGAAAAAAATTGAGGCAAAACCGTACTCACCATGAGCAATACCGAACAGTACGCAAATGCACAACAAACACTTGTTGCAGACCATTCTCCGCGTGTGTGCGTGTGAGTCTGTGCTGATCAGTGAATATCGATTACCAGCATGATCGACGAGATGGCGGGAAAGTGGGCGAATTCAAAATGGGACTGCTGTGTCTAGAGCTGTTTCTGGCGGAGGACTACGACGAGTTCGTCGTCCCACAAGCTCATGCCAGTTATTCTGACGGCTTCGCCCCGCCTATCGATTTCGGCGCGTTTTCTCCCGCATCGCGGCGGCTGCTCCGCCGCGGCCACCCCCACTCGGCCCGCGCCCCCGTCCGAGCACTTGTTGGGACCCGGGGGATTCCGCCGAGATGTTCCGGCAGGTTTTTCGTGATGAGTGACGGGCAGGCGGACGGAGGGTCTTAGACACTGCATTGAGAGAGAAATGACCAGCCGGTGGAATTTCTTGGAGATCGCCATAACTCTTTTTTTTTCAATTGTTTTTGGCACATCCTCGAATCATTGATGGTCAATGGCCATCAGCAGTTTTTAATCAATATAAGAATTGTAAATGGATGGTGACCCAGAGGAAGATCTGTTGCTGATTATTCATTAAAAAAACATTCTACTGAGCAGGAAAAGCAAGCAACCCTATCAGAAGAAACCTGCATAAGGATCGCAGCTGAAAGAATTTTCAAGCATCTGGCGAGGGACCCAGAGAAGGCAAAATTTAGAGGAATCCACAGCAAAAACGCAGAAGGAGTACTTCAGCTGTGCGGAACGACCGCGGCTCTTCAATCGGCCCTTATGAGATTCTGCTGCATTTCGCTTTCGAATTCAGTTGGCACAATAGAGGATACCATTTCTCAGAAGGGTTAAGTAACTGATAAGTTCTCCGTTTCGCTATCACACCGCTATTAGCACCGGTATCAGCCGCTATGAAATCCTGTCAAACCCATTAATCGTTGATGTGAATTTCGTCAAAGTTTACTTAGACTAGGCTATAATTTTGGGACAAGTTCGTACTGCTCGTGCCCGTTCGCCCAAAATATCCATAGTCGAACATGGAGTCTTTCTCGCCATATTCCAGTGATCGTGGTATTCCACGTGTTCGATGTTGGTACAGAACTAGTGACTCATTCTATACTTACTCATAATCTTGATATATTGCTGCGACCGGATGCATCATACATATTTGGGTACGTTAACGCATTCACCTTGGATAATTTGAATGGTGCATCTGGATCCTGAACGTGAGCCGAAAGGTAATGCTTCCTCCTCCGATTTGGATATTTTAGCCTTGTCCAATGCGCAGAATTTTTGTATTCGGTTGTGTCTCGCGGGCATTCATGACCTATCCAAGGAAGAAGGTTTTCAGCATAAATTTGCACTCAATCAGCACTAGCAACTCTTTTGACTAGAAAAATATCCTGCAAAACTCAAATAAGAACATCGCCCATTGGATTTATTCGGGTGAAATAAAAGATCAAAATTTGACAATTTGATGAAGGCCGGGAAGTCCAGATATTTGACGAGCATTTCCTCCGGGACATGTACTAAAAATTAAGAAGAAAACCTTTATGGACCTGTTCCCAAAGATATTTATTTCTTACTTGTTCGCAGGAGCTTATAAAAGTCAATTGTGGGTCGTTCCCACCAAAATCTTGCAAGTCGAATAGTTCAGCTTTTTTTCAAAAAATATGGATACCAATGTTACCAATCATCTACGACTTCTACTCGGATCTCTTCGATAGCCACGTCCACCTCCCTCAATGTCATCTTAGGGAGGACGGATATGTTGTCCCATCGGTTCTCCCTTCCGAAATCCGACATGCCATCAAGTCGGTGAAGAACCGTACAGCACCAGGCCCCGACAGGATTCGACCGGAACATCTGAAGAACCTACCGCCAATTCTCATTACCACCTTGGCTAGGCTTTTCACGCGGTACCCGTCGGAATGCAAGGTACCTAACCAATGGAAGACCAGCAGGACTGTGTTGCTTTACAAGAAGGGAGACCCGCAGGATATTGGCAATTATCGCCCCATCTGCCTACTGTCCGTCGTCTACAAGCTTTTCACACGAGTGATCCTCAATAGGATCGAAAGGACACTAGACGAGGGACAGCCGTGCGAGCAAGCAGGGTTTCGAAAAGGATTCAGTATGATCGACCACATACACACCGTCACTAGACTCATCGAAGTATCGCGAGAGTATAAGATGCCCCTCTGTCTCACGTTCATCGATTTGAAGAAAGCCTTCGACTCTGTTGAGACGGAAGCGGTGTTGGAAGCCCTGGGCAACCAGGGCATACCTACTCAATACATCAAGGTATTTCGTGAGCTCTACAGCAACTTCACGACCAGGATTTCTCCATTCTACGACGACATCATCATCGACGTCAAGAGAGGGGTTCGGCAAGGCGATACCGTGTCGCCAAAACTATTCAGCGCCACTCTGGAAGACGTCATGCGGAAACTGGAATGGGATAGCATGGGAGTGCAAGTTGATGGCCGGCGACTTAGTCATCTTCGCTTCGCTGACGACATCGTTCTTATAACACCAACCATCAGCGAAGCGGAACAGATGCTGGCCGACTTCGAGGACGCGTGTGGAAAGATTGGTCTCCAGCTGAATCTGACGAAGACGATGTTCATGAAGAACGGATGGGTCCCGGATGCCCCATTCTCGCTCAACGGAACGACCATATCCGAATGTTCCAGCTACGTATACCTAGGTCGGGAAGTCAACATGATGAACGACCTCGCTCCAGAGCTGGGCAGGAGGAAAAGAGCGGCTTGGGGAGCTTACAAGAGCATCGAGGACGTAGTGAAGAAGACGAAGAACACCAGGCTCCGTGCCCACCTCTTCAACACAACCGTTCTCCCTGCTTTGACCTACGCCTCAGAAACCTGGGCGTTGCGCAAGCAGGATGAGAATGCGGTCAACGTCATCGAACGCTCCATCGAGAGGGTGATGCTAGGAATAACCCGCCTCACGCAAGTGAGGGCTGGAATACGGAGCTCCACCCTTCGTCAGCAATCGAAGATCAGGGACGCTGCCGCTTACGCCAAGTTGAGTAAGATTAGGTGGGCCGGACACGTGATGCGTTTTAACGACAACCGTTGGACAAGAGCCGTCAGCGACTGGACTCCACGGGACGTTAAGCGCACGACAGGAAGACCACCGACCCGATGGTCAGACTTCTTCACGAAGTCCTTCAAGGATAGATACGACGCTCTCCGTGTCCCTCGAACGGACAGAATCCACTGGACAACTCTGGCTCGCGAGAGGGACAAATGGAAGGATTGCTGGCGCCCGCTCGGTACACCCGAAGATCAACGGGAGTCAAGGTGATCAAGGTGATCAATGTTACCAATGACCCGTATTAGCAAAATGGCAAAGAACCCCAACGAAATCAAGAAGATGAAGGAAAAAGAAACCATCAAAGAAAAAGAAGAAATAAAAAATGAAAGTCATTGTGACTTAATATCTAATATACTTCTGTCTTTGAGCCTCATTTCTGATTAATAATTCTTGGTTTATTGAGGAGCTCCGTTCATTAATTCATTTTCATTAATTCTCATTAATTTTTAACCATTAATTTTCATTATTTCTCGTCATTGTGATTATGAATTCTTTGTGAATTTTATAAAATTTTTAATAAAATGAACTCCCGTGTGCTCACGTTGGTTCTCGAAAAGGTGAAAGAATTTTGATTGTTCTCTAAACCAATGGTCTCGAAGCATACGTACATTGAACAGAGTTTTGAATAATTAGGCCGTTCTTCCAGGAATCGAAGGGAGTACCTCCATCTATTATACTATTGCGGCAATATAACTCGTGCGCGCCATACCTCTCAAAAATTCACAAGTGTTTGTTTTTTTTTTGTTCTTTTGAAAGATTCTATTTACACTACAATCAGCTGCTTGTGAAATTTAGGAGATTCTAAGATCAAAAAAGCGGAAGACTTGCCTGGGCATTCCCTTCACTGCGTCTTATGGTAATAGCAGCTTTTGAACAAGAGTGGCTTTTCAAGATAAATAGACGAAAAGCAAAAATATTTCCTGTAGAGGAATTCATGTGAAAACTGCTCTCTTTAGGACTGTGAGGCTGTAGCTGATTGAGGGTGGAAATCTCTCGGTGCAAAAACCTTCGCACTTCTCACGGGAGATCGGTTGAGAGGTAAATGATTGGAAAATGTTGAAACGTAGAACGTTCTGCTCACAAGACTATTGTAACTGTTTTTGGAGTGGAGCGATGCATCTTTCTGAAAACAGTCATAGATCCCGCTACTGAACCGATTCCTCTTTTCCCAGGGAAATTTCCGCTTTTTTTATGACCACTGGATAGTATGTAGTTCAACATATAGCTCCTGGTCAACAGCCAGTCATATTCAGCCTGACCAAAAGAAAGGTTTTGGAGAGGGTACCTGAAAATCGGTCTGACGCCTGCTAAGATCATTTTCTAGCGTTTCTTTCGCCAAGCTTTTCTCGGTGTTTCGTTACATACCGGCTGAGAAATGTTTTTCGCCCACGTCCACTTATCCGTGCTCACAACGAAATGTTTCTTTCCGCGCCAATATCAGATTTCAGGGAATTTTCGGAACGAACTTGAAAACATCTGTAGCATTGGAGCATAGGATCCTTTCTATCCGCGAATGCTCCTCGAGCTTCTTGCCTTCATCAACAGGGTGCTCTGGGGACTGGAAAAGTACACAGAATCTCTACTCTAGTCGACCAATGATCACTTAGAGTTGTGTCAAATCCTTGCTAGGAAAGCATGCACATCATGAGAAGAGCGTCATCCGAGATTTATATCATGCGTTCCATTCAAGTTACAGAGAAAATTAGTCTCAAATCCACACTAGTCTTGGCATCCTCACTAGGAAGGAGTACAGCTGCCAAGCATTGCTGCATTCCCAGTGGAATGTCCTCGCATTCCTTGCTCGAGCTCAGCCATGTGCAATGTGCGGGGTACCCCTGAGGGAATCGGATGCCGTTTTTAGAATCAGTGGAGGATTACTTAGGGATGATTATCCTTAGTCAGCTATACCTTTTATGTTACTTGTAGAAATTTTATTTCCTGGAGACATCAATCAATTGCAGAAAGCACCTGCTGTTTATTTGGTCCTTGCAATTGTTTTCAACGCTACTTGATTTTGATAAACAAATGGCGTGCAATATGAATAAAGATGTGGTTAGGTAACATGCTGGAATGTTTCTGTTATCTCTCGTATGGAAAAGTGCTTTTCTAAGCCAGATTTGACAGCATTTTGCACTGTTTGTAAATTAAAAAAAAATCAGTATCCGCCCAAAGCTATTATTCTTCACCCAAGCGAATAAGTCTTTTTCGGTCTTGCACTACGTACTTAAAATTCTCTTTATACATATTGTCCAACAATTATAAACATTCATTTTACTAGTTCATCATTAATTTTGGAAGAGGTACGTACTCTACTACAATCGTCTTGTAAGAAGTTTTTTTCACTTTTGCTCCATATGGAAAAACGTCTGCATCATCCTAAAGGCATCGTTCCAGCTCGAAGTCGTTTTTGAGGCTCCTACATGAAAATCTCCAGGAGCTCCTGATCACAATGTTGTACGTGATTCCTTGCAAAACTGTCGAAAAACCTCTTCTGTAAGCTCCAAATTTCGAGGAGCTTGTAGGCGAACACAAGACGGGACTACGGAGCTTCGTTGCGAGTGTCGAGCATTATACCTGGAAAGGGCGGTGTCACGGAGCTCTTCAATTGGCGGGTTGCGTAAGTTGACCAATCTCAGAGCTTTTTTTTGCGTCGTCCGCTCCATATACGAGCGTATAGTGCTGCACATCCCTGTGTTTCTTGTCACACATGGTACACATGGTACCCACCTTCTGTCCTAACAAGACAAAGATGATTTGGAGCTCTTTAAAGTACAGTCACTCCTGGGAGTGCTGTGAGTATTCGGGAATCTGTTCCCTTTGCCTTGGTCCGCCTTCTCCACCGGCTCGCCCATGAGCTCCTCAAGAATTGGGGCTCGAAAACGGACTTAGAACAGTTTTGCACGGGATAACGTTTACCAATGTGATCCGCAGCTCCTGGAAATGAGGAAGGACTCTCTTCAAGAGTTTTCAATTTTTGCTCAGCCGTACTGAGACCGTAGATTGAGCAGAAAAAGGATGGTGCTACTGTTGCACGAATGGTGCAAATGCAACCGTTTCAGTATCAACTAGTCCTGCATTTAACTATGGTAGTATGTAATTGACGCAACATTCGATATATGTAGTCCTTTTCTCAATTTAGGCTACCCACGATGATAACATTTGACCGGTTCTGATGCCTAAGAATTTTACTTCTCTTTTTGTTCGCTACTAACAAAAACAAAAAATCCAATTCCACTTCTATGTAGTCCCAGTTGGTTCCAAAAATGACAAATTTTTTTTGTTGAAAACGACTCAAGTATCTGCAGACTAGTTGAGCGAATTCACTGCAGAATGATGCACAGACTTCGACGGCTTGCACTCATTCCTCTAATCCATCATTTCCACTAGAAAAACTCGTCCACCATGATCCATCAAGACGCCTTCAAGCTTCCTCGTTGCACGTGATCCCCTCCTCTCTGTATGTCTACTTGCCCAAATTGCCCAACTAGGTGTACAGGGGTTCTCATGAAGTAGCGATGATCGATTATCAGGGCTGGGATTCATGAAATGATAACAAAGCAAACCAAGGATGGCTATCCTGATATCGTAATGACTACATAGAGCTAAGAGACGCAGATGGCAAAAGTTGGTTCGCTAGCCTGGATTTGCTTGGTTATTCTTTCATGAATCCCAGTCCAGTAGAGCCGATTTTGCTTCCTATGGCATTGCCAATATTCCCATATAACTTGTCTATTGATATATTCAACTTTACTGCAGAATTTTCAAACCAATTTCATCAAAGTAATCAGTGAGTCGATTGACGCACTAGATTGTTCCAGCAAAACGCCCTTCAAGAACAATGCTTGAATTGCAGCTAAAAGTAAGCGCACTTCTTGCAACTGAGATAATGGATTTGTTGGCTGCTGACTAGCATGTTGCTACTGAGAACCAGCTGACGTCAGTATGGACTGCAGGATATTGTGATATTGCATGTCGTCTACAAAAACGCCAGGTGGCAGTGATACTCGGAAGTAATGGTACTGGTACTCGGAAGTGCAAGGACTTCAGAAGTCTAAAGAAATCCAGGTGCAATTAGAACATAAGTGCATGAGTTCTTCTGAGATGGGTCATTCGCATTGTTCATTGGTATTAAAGCGAAAACTTAGAACAAATTCTCGTATGATCCAAAACATCATTGTCGAGTGCTCGAACTACCGTTAAAGGTCAAACTGAGTTTCAAGAATGGTTAAAGGCAGCACCCACGCGAATTTTGACTTCGAGATCTCAGCATATTTCGGAGGTATCGAGAGTGCTCCACACATAGAACTTTCCATTCACATCAAAAATACTGCCTGTAGACGTTCATAATCAGGTTGCTTTCGTCAGATATGGCCGAGTTGCGCGAACCATGGGATGAGAACCGATAGCAAAAAATCGATAAGGCCGTCTTTTTCACCAGACGGATTTTGCCGAAATCAGTCATTCTTTTTTATGAATTGCGGTCTCTGCGCACCGTTGCAAAAGAAATAACTATTGGGAGATTAATACCGATTAATAATAAAAAGAAAATAGAAAAGATTTTGATTTTCTGTAGCTGATCCTTATTTTATACCTACATTGTGTTTTATATTTTACTTACTATTAATAATAAGTAACACTTCATCCTTTGCAACTCTCCTCCGAAACTTGCGCTATGCACTGAAAATTATCTAGTGTGTTTCATGTGTTAAGGTTGGCTGGAAAAGAGTAGCGCAACAAACAGAGTTTGGACTCAGGTGAAGAAGTTCAAGTAGAAATCGGGTAATTTCGAGTAGAATTCTGGTAATTATCGATAGAATTCCTCAGAGAATTACCCGAAAAAGTCTAGAATTCTATAGCGAAACACAAGAATTTTCTAGAAAACCTTCAGAATCTCGACTATTCGAGCATCCAAAGACCGACATATTCGAATATTCAGATCCGACAGTTTTGAAGTTTCCTATTCGAGTATTATTGATTCGTTTGAGCGGTTACGAAAATCACAAATGTTCGATATTCGATTCTTTGACATCAGCATTGTGTAAACTCTCTGTTTCCGAGATTCCCAACTTAGTCGAACATACCCGAGCCGCAGAGTACGAAGATGTACTCTAAGTTCCACGGAAACGTCGGAAACCCCATACGTGGTTTCCTTCGCTGAGAATTTCGAGATTGTGTGGACGGTGGACGAGAAGCTTCACTCTGCAACAAAAGCTTGCTGCGGGTAAGGCATGGTTTTCGAACACGGCAGTAGTTGTTCTTTCGATAATAGCTACTGCTGAGAAGTTCGTTGTAATGTACAAGCTTAATTTCTCATTGGCTTCCCCTAGCTTTCCAGCAAGGTAACTGGTCCGCTCCAATAGCAAACTTAATTCCAAAATACAGGGTGTTCCATAAGTTTATGCTCACTATTTATGATTACACCAAAATAGCTGAATTCAATCTAATGGAGTGATCTCTATGGCCATCACAGGACAATCCAATAGCAACTCAAATAACCTATGAAATCAGTAACATATGGTCACTGTCTTTTGCAAGGGACAAGTGGGGAGGGCGCCCACCGCGGCACGGTGGTAGTTTCCATGCTAATCTCAGAGCTCTTTCAGAACGTGATCTAGTTGGTCCACACTAATGAATGCTTAAATCATAGAACTCTCTTGAATAATGACCAGATGCGGGAATTCTCCGTAATCACATTGGCGCTGTAGCAGTGCTAACTCTCAGGACAGGATTTCGTCCTTGCACAACACCAGAGACATGAGCAGATTCTGACTCTTACTGAAACGTCACCTCTTCAATATGAATTGAATGGAGCGAGGTCTCTTCTATTCCAAAATACTGTGCAAATGGAGTTGAGCGTGGCCTTGGTGCTGTGAGCTACAAAAATCTAACAAAATCCGCTCTAACAGGAAATTCTACGAAAACTTATTGAAATCCCAGGAAACAGGAGGAGAATTGGATTCAGGTATTGCCCTCAAATTCTACAATGCTACTTGTATAGACATTGAGCCTTAAAGAAGTAAATGGCGACACATTCCTGATCTGGTAGGTCATTTGAGTTGCTATTGATTTGGCATATTTTGACTGTAGAGAGCAATCCGAGGTATTCAATTCAACTGCTGTGGTGCTATTACATATGGTGTGCAAGAACTCATGGCGCACCCTGTACTGACTTGTGACCGTCTTTTCAGATTTCGAGCACATCATTGGAATCAGCGCGTCGAGCAAGAGCCGATTACGCTGATATCTCGATGCCCATCATGAGGTGACACACTGCCTTCAAGGATCTCTTAACATCGTCACGTCAATATAAGGAGGAATGCGAGATTGTGAATATTGCATGGATTCAAGGTTTGCGAACTACGAGGAACTGTCTGCATGATCGTTCGCCAGGGATGTGGACAGAACTATGCTCGTGAAACACTGCGCACCCTTGGACAATTAGTTTAGGAAGAGGCCCATGGATAACACCTCAACTAAATTTCACCATCAGATGGTGAACCTTAACCACCATTCCCTCTGGAACAAATGTCCGCAAAGCAAACGCACTGGCACCACAGTTATCTGTCAGAGCAGAGCAGCAATCTCTCAGAGCAGTCAGGCTGTGCCACTCCCCATGGTTTGTTGACTACTTGACGAAGGATTTTTTCCAGTAAAATGAGCAAAAGGCATCAAACGCAATATTGTAGGTAGTAGTATACTTGTCATGAAAATGTAAATAGTATGTAATTGTTATGAAAATGTAGACAATTTGTAACCCGTTTTTCCTGCCGTTACTCACCTGTTATTTGTTACTCACCTGTTGATGTCTAGGCATACCGTACTCACTTATTGTTACGTGTAAATCGCTGCCTCTTACCATTACCGTAGGGATCTTGGGTCGCGCCTGGATAGGCGCGTGGATTTCGGATTGCGTAAGAAATAGCGTTGAGAGTTATCGAGCCGCCGCTGACTGACAGCTTATACTGACACCTCCTTACTCTTATCGGTTATTCAATATCTCAGTTATTCTTTTTCCTATCTCCTTAACCAAAGAAGAAGCCATATATAACCATTCCATTTAATCAATGTGCTAGTATTTTGTAGAATATCACGCCGTAATAAAAGTTGCGTGTCTTAATTGTCTACGTTGTCGTAAGGTTCCAATTCCGCTTCTATTTCGTAATTGCTTGTCGTTCTCATACCAGTGGGGAGTTGAAAGAAACGAGACTATTTGTTTAAGGGGTGAGCCTGCGAGTCCGACTGGGGAATCCAGATAAGTGGAACGAGGCTACTAGGTGAGTTCACCAAAGAGACCGGAGTGGTCTCGGATTCAACAAAGGTCTAAGCCTCGTTCATCCCCGACATTTACATGGGGGCCGAGGCCTGCCCATTGAAAGATATCTACAATACCATATTATAGAAATGGCGGATGAAATGGAGATGGCGGAGCGCCAGAACGAAGACGACGAACAGGACCAACAGCCAATGGAAGTGGTGAGCACATGGAAGCCTCTACTTAATAATATAACCAGGGCCTGCGATGACGCACTAGTGGACCAGTTTCGGAATATATCAGAGGCCAAGCGCGAGTATGTTTTGCTAGCAGTCCAAAACGCGATTGACTCAGTGACTGGCGCTATCGAGAAGGAAATGGTTGAGAATTCTGAGGCTGCTGAAATTGTTAAGGCGCTAGGAGTACCTAGTGAGCGATTAGTTGAAATATTGCCACAAATTGTCGACCATGCCGCGCTAGCAAGATCTGTCGCGATAGAACAAAAGTGCGAACCTCATGAAATCGCTACAGTCATAAAAGAAAAGGACATGGAAATAGCTAGATTGAAAATGCAATTGGCAAAATTCCAGGATGAAGTGGCGGTACCACCGCAGCAGCCGGCCGCACTTGAACCACCACAACGGCCGGTTGCGCTTGAACCACCGCAACAGCCGGTTGTGCTTGATCCACCGCAGCAGCAGGCCGCGCTCGCGCCACTACAACAGCCGGCCGCGCCGCAACCGCCACAGCAGCCTGGTAGGTATGAAAATCGAACTTGGGAGCAAGTTCGCCAAAATATGGAGTCATGGTTAGAGGCAAATTCAAAACTTCTTTTCAGTCCAACCCAACCAGCCGCCGTTTATCAGAGTGCGCCAGGCAGAGCGCTGGGCTTCTATCGAACCCGACGAAGGTCTCGCCCAGGCAATCACCAACATCGTCACGGGACTATTCCCACGGGCACCGGCGAGGTCAGTTATCAGAATCCTCCTACTGTAGTACGTTAGATACGGGAAACTTATCTAGCGGTAGCGGATCATGCAGTAGGCGCTCGGATGTTTTGGTGGCATTAAAGAAGGTGTTAGAGACTCAGTCAATCGATGAAGTAAGGAAATATAATGGGAAAAATTCCCTAAGTGACTTTTTGGGGGAGATAGAGATAAAATACCCAGCGTCCTTATGGACTGATAAGGACCGGCGCATCAAATCGCTTAGAAGGTTCTGCGAGAACGCATGTGGAAAACATGCCACTAAATGTTAGAGAAGGATCTTTTGCCGATGTGGTAGCTGAGCTGAAAAAGGCAAGGCAAACATCATGTGAGCGGTTGAAAGCCGCTGCCGAATGGAAACACGTGCGCATGCGAGATCAGGAAACGGTATTTGACTTTTGCTGTAGGCTGAAAAAGATAGCGGCACGGATGCAGCCCAACCAAAACTTGGATTTCGAATTAGGTGCTAAGCTTTATGAATGTCTGTCGGAGTGGGCAGACTCATACCGCATGTTAGCGGCTCTCGAAGCGCCGGAAGGCAAGGTTTTCGAGGAGGTGCAAAAAGTGGCGTTACGGTTAGAACGAACGCGTGAGACGTCCAAAATGTGGAATGAGAAGAACTTGGAGCGGAAACAACACATCGGGAAGCCGATGAGCGGAAAAAAGGCAAAAGATGCTAAAGTTATGATGAACCAAGACCCAAATTTTAATTGAATAAAGAGGGGAAACCTCCACGCGTATGTTTTGAGTGCGGTGAAGCGGGTCATTTCGCAGATAAATGTCCGAAAAGACATTCAAAACTCAAGACCAACCAAGGCAGAGCACCCAAATTGCCCTCAGACAACAGAGAGCTAGCGGGACCAGCTAGATTAACGAAAGAAAAACGTTCCGATAAAATGTCTTTTTCCACTCACCTGAATTCCTGGTGTCTAAACGTGAGAAAAGAGGAGGCTGATGAGCCAACACCCGCGTATGAGAAACCCTGTTACTGTGACATAGAGTTGCTAGGTGTAAAAGCCAAAGCGCTCATTGACACGGGATCAGTTATTTCAATAATAATGGGTTTACTGAAAAGAGCACAACATGCGGGCTCCGATCTGGATGACATGGTAACAATGATGGGGGATGATGATGATGATGTACAAGTATATGACGCTTCTGGTAATCCTATGGAATTCTTGGTGAGAATTGCCTTGGAAATAAAGGTGCAGGGAGCTGGTAGAGCTAAAACTCAACTGTACATGCAGCAGTCAAAAGACCAACTGGTTCTTCTTGGCACCCACGTTTTGGCAGCGTTGGGATTTGAGGTGAAATTGCATCCGGAGAAAGATGACACCGCCAACAAGGGGAACCCCGATGCTTCCGTCTATCCACAATGGTGGAGGATGATGATGATGATGATGTACAAGTATATGACGCTTCTGGTAATCCTATGGAATTCTTGGTGAGAATTGCCTTGGAAATAAAGGTGCAGGGAGCTGGTAGAGCTAAAACTCAACTGTACATTCTGCAGTCAAAAGACCAACTGGCACCCACGTTTTGGCAGCGTTGGGATTTGAGGTGGAATTGCATCCGGAGAAGGATGACACCGCCAACAAGGGGAACCCCGATGCTTCCGTCTATGCAAAGCAGGCTAAAGAACAAAGTAAACCGCATGATACTACAGCTAGGGCCGTGCGTCGGGTTCTCATACCCCCTTTTACAATAGGAGAAGTCGAAATTTCCAGTGGTCAACTGGAAGGAGACCAGGTTTTCTGGTCTCATGATGACAGAATTGCGCCTGGAGTATGCCGCATTTCCAAAGGGTCAGCTAAAATATCCGTGGTCAATCAGGGTAACGAACCTTTGGTAGTTCGGAAAGGTCAGTTGATGGGAACATGGACTAAAGACCAATGGTTTGACCCCAAAACAGCCGACATACCAGGAGACATGTTAGAAATGCAGCGGCCAGAGCTGATTCCTTTAGACCAAAAACTAACAGAGTACTAGAAATCCTCATTAACAATAGGAAATCAGGGGGATTCCCACAAGAAATGAGGGACCTCGTCACTAAACATGCTGATGCTTTTGCAGTGTCAGACGTAGAACTCACCCAGACGCATCTCATGGAGCATGATATTGATGTCCAAGGGCACCCTCCAATTAAACAGAAAACCAGACCAGTTCCTTATGGGTTACGTAAGGAAGTGGAAGAAATGCTTAGAGATCTGGAAGACCGTCAGATCATTGAGGAGAGCACTTCACCATGGGCGTCTCCGATAGTTCTGGTAGCTAAGAAAGACGGAGGGATACGGTTGTGTGTAGACTATAGGGAGGTCAATAAAGTGACAAAAAAAGAGTGCTACCCATTGCCCGCAATAGATGTCACCCTTCAAAATCTAAAAGGGAAACAGTATTTCACGTTGCTGGATTTGGCGAGTGGGTACTGGCAAGTGCCGCTGACGACTAAAGCTAGGGAAATTAGCGCGTTTACTACAACGGCAGGGCAGTACCAGTTCAGAGTAATTCCGTTTGGGTTAACGAACGCACCGTCGGCATTCCAAAGACTAATGGAAAAAGTTTTGGACTCTCTCCTTGGTTCTGAAGTTTCCGTTTATATCGACGAGGTACTAATCGCGACGGAAGTACTTCAGGCGTTCCAACGAGCTAACTTGAAAATAGAACCACAAAAGTGCCGTATCCTGGAGACGCAAGTAGCTTTTTTGGGGCATGTAGTTGATAAAGAAGGTGTCAGAATGGACCCTGATAAAGTCGAAAAGATCGTAAACTATCCTAGCCCGAAAAATCTGGCAGAGCTACGTACCTTTCTCGGCATGAGCGGTTATTATCGAAAATTTGTGTTGCGATATGCACAGACGGCAAAACCCTTGTATGAGCTAACAAGTAGTAAGGTAAAATTTGACAGGACAGCTGACCATGAGAAAGCATTCACAACGTTGAAACAATTGCTAGTTCAAGCTCCAGTGCTCGCTCAGCCGGATATAGAACGGGCTCGGGATGGTAGTCGACCGTTCTACATTTATACTGATGCAAGTAAAGTTGGTGTGGGTGCGGTACTCGCCCAGGAACAGGATGATGGGTTTCTTCATCCGCTGTACTTCGCATCTAAACCGTTATCGCAAGCGGAACGCAACTATCATGTAACCGACCAAGAAGGCTTAGCGGTTGTGTACGCTCTAAAGAAGTTCATTATTTTATTTATGGTGTACATACGATAGTTCGCACAGACCACGCTACGCTTGCGTCCCTATTTAAACGAACTAATGTGTCCACCAGGGTACTGAGGTTGGGCGCTGGAGATCCAACGATATGATTTGACCATTGAGCATGTTAAAGGAACCGCTAACAGTGTCGCGTATGCGCTTTCTCGCGGTGTTGCGAGTCTTGATCATGATGCCAATCCACCGACACATCCTGAAAATGGAAAGGTGGTATGCCTTGTAAGAGATAAGTGGATTGACCAGCTTCGGTAAGACAAATACTTCAGTTCGGTCATCGAAGCCATAGAATCTGGGAAGGAAATTCAAGTGAATCTTCCAAAACATGACCGTAGGCTTAGTTCTAAAGATTTTGTGATTGAAAATGATCAACTGAAACTATTTCTTGAAGATGGTACATTAGCGCTTGTGGTTCCCGAAGATAAAAGGCGTTCTATTTTTGATGAGGCTCACCATGGACTTATGGGAGGCCATTTTAACCCTCGAAAAATGTTTGCTCAGTTAGGGAAGACAGTATTTTGGTCGGGAATGAAGCAAGATCTACGAAAATGGTGTACCCAATGTCAAAAATGCTTTCTAACTAATGCAAAAACAGCGAATGTACCTCCTTTGAAACCACGGTTAGTGGCGAGACCATTCCAGGTAATTGGAGTAGATCTGCTTGAGATGGGCTTAACCACAAGTGGAAGTAGGTATATTGTAACCGTGATAGATCATTTTACAGAATACCTAGGTGCATACCCTATTCCCGACAAGAAAGCCGAAACAATGGCTGAGGTGATTTTCAGCTGATGGATATGTGAGGCCGGTAGATGGCCGGTGTGTATCCTCTCGGATCGGGGAGGTCAATTTGAGAATGCAGTGGTTTCTGCTCTATGCGAGATTCTGCAGATCAAGCAAGAGTTCGCCAAAGGTTACTGTCCACGGGAAAACGGGTTGACGGAACGTGATAATGGAACGATAGTGAGAATGTTGAAAAAGAAAACGGTTGTGGCGACATAATGGGACCGCATTCTTCCAACTGTGGTGTACGCTTACAACGCGTCACCCCATTCTGCTACTTCTGAAAGCCCTCACTTTTTGGTTTACGGTCATGATCCAAAATATCCATCATCAGTGATACCCAGGGAACACCTATCCTCTTATCACGTGGACTATGACCAATACAAATCTCAATTTCTGGCGAGGTTGAAATTAGCCAGGGAATGTATTGAGGAGCATTCAGAAAAGTACAGAGCCACCATGAAAAGTAATTATGATCGACGTTGGAAAACGTCTGAGTCTGAGGCTTTCCACACAGGGACCGTGTTTATATGGAAATTTTCACGGAAAAACGAAAGTCAACCCACCCTAAACTGACATTTGACTGGAAAGGACCATACAGAGTGCTGGAAGCGATCGCGAACTCGGCTTTTATCACTCTAATAGGAGGTAATGAGGAACCTGTTAGGATCCAATTTGATCATCTTATCAAAGTACCACCCGAAATTGACGACACACCGGTAGAAGGGAAGACCGCCAGAGGACGGAGGGGCCGTCCGAGGAAGCAGAAGGCGGGAAAGATTGGCATATGTAACTATAATTCTGTTTCGGTTTTGAAATGTAATAAAATTTGTTTCAGAGGTCGCAGATCGAACAGAAACAATCCCGCAACGATTGACTTTCGCTGCCCCGGCACTTTCGAGAATCAAGGCCAACAACTACGATGCAGACCGCCTGGAACACTGTCCGATGTTATCCCCCAGAGCCCCTATTCCCGATTGGGTCCTTTCGTCCCCCTTCGAGCTGGGCAGGGCTCTTACGATCATCATGCAAACGCATTTGCCGGAACCGGCACCCAGGGACCTTCTGCTCGACACAGACTATATAACGCTGTCTCCCACCGGGTTGGCGGTGGCCTACGCTCATCTGCGCAAGGGATGCATGCACATTGTAGCATTTTTACGCAGGGCCCACGAGGAACAGATAGCAGACCATCCCCCCGAACATCGGGAGGACCCATTCGATATCGCATCGATAGCCCGTGACGCTTTAATTCTCTTCCACTGATGTACACCTGGAATCCGAGTGAATGAAATAAGATCCCACGGAAGCCTGTAGTCGTCCTGCTGCCTGAGGGGTTTTCCTCGCATACAAATGGATTCTCTCTTCACCACTAGAGGTCGTACTCTTATGCGACACCGTAGGATATCAGCGGTGATTGGTTCACGGACGAGCTATCTGCAGTGGTCTTGTTCAGCCCGATGAACAGCGCACCGGTACGGGACTGGTCCGACGCCTGGTTCAACATCATGACAGCTGTCTGCGAAGGAGCCGACTTGTATTGCCTTCCCAGCCCAAGAGATGACACCAACTGGGGGTTCGGGAACCTCCTGCGAGACCTTTGTGAAGAGACAATTGCGCAGCGACCAACTCTGGGACCACGTATTCACATCTTGCTGCCATACAGTGATCAGAACTACAGAGCAGAGCAACACAGCGCCTTTCAACATCCTGGCCATCCGCAGGGCCAATATACCGCACTACTACGCAAAGAGGTTTTTAGATGCAACAAAGCGGTTTTATTCAATCCATCTGCGCTTAGAGCCGTACCACAGAGATCCTGAGACCAGGAGACGGGATGAAGTGAACCGTGAAGACGGGGAAGCCGCCGTGCAGCAGGATCGACCCAGAATCGACCATCGTGAGCTTCGGAACCGTGACAGAGGAATGGCGCATGGCGCCGGAGTGCGGGGTCGCATGAGGAGCGGGTTCGCCCACGATAGAGATGAGGAGTTAGTACGCGGGAGGTTCGAAAACCGTATGAATGTGATAGTCGCTCGAGAGCAGAGATGGAACCAGGGGCCACAGTTTGTGCGTGGGCGCGGGTTTCGCGCAGGAGGCTGGTTTCGCCGTTTCGGAGTTCGCGGTGGGTTTCACAGCAACCAGTTCGGGAGAGGGGCCAGAGGGCTCGGCATAGGAAGACCACCTCCACTCTTTGACCGCTTCCGTTAGGCTGAGTGGAGCAGCCTATACCAGGGGAGGCGCATGTCATGAAAATGTAAATAGTATGTAATTGTTATAAAATGTAGACAATTTGTAACCCGTTTTTCCTGCCGTTACTCACCTGTTATTTGTTACTCACCTGTTGATGTCTAGGCATACCGTACTCACTTATTGTTACGTGTAAATCGCTGCCTCGTACCATTACCGTAGGGATCTTGGGTCGCGCCTGGATAGGCGCGTGGATTTCGGATTGCGTAAGAAATAGCGTTGAGAGTTATCGAGCCGCCGCTGACTGACAGCTTATACTGACACCTCCTTACTCTCATCGGTTATTCAATATCTCAGTTATTCTTTTTCCTATCTCCTTAACCAAAGAAGAAGCCATATATAACCATTCCATTTAATCACTGTGCTAGTATTTTGTAGAATATCACGCCGTAATAAAAGTTGCGTGTCTTAATTGTCAACGTTGTCGTAAGGTTCCAATTCCGCTTCCATTTCGTAATTGCTTGTCGTTCTCATACCAGTGGGGAGTTGAAAGAAACGAGACTATTTGTTTAAGGGGTGAGCCTGCGAGTCCGACTGGGGAATCCAGATAAGGGGAACGAGGCTACTAGGTGAGTTCACCAAAGAGACCGGAGTGGTCTCGGATTCAACAAAAGTCTAAGCCTCTTTCATCCCCTACATTTACATACTCAATACCGAATAATGCATTAGATACATTCGAATTCAAGGATTTGAATTAAGCTGAAAATTCCAATGTTTGAAGAAAAAGTGTCAGTGTAGCCCTCAAAGCCTGGTATAAGAAGATTTAAGGAGTTCACTACTACGAAGATTTGATTTTTTTTAGATTAAGATTGGGTTCTAAATTAGCGATTGAGTTGACCAATTTATTCGGTTTCTGTTCGGTCCACAGTATACAGTGTGTTTCATAAGTATAGACGCACCCCAAAGTTACCAACGTCAATCGTCTCGGCGTGCCAGAAAACCTAAGTCGGCGTTGTTTCATCTGTGACTATGGAAAATGTCAGGCCAGCACCTCACCTTTAAATGGGCCACTTCATGAGCATAGACACAGTCTATGAGAAAATACAAATAAATCTTATCTTCAAAGGGAAAAGTGGGCTCAATATTTAGATAAGAAATAGCGTATGCAACGTAAATGTGCATTTCAACATGGATCACACTCTTTTAGGGTGGATCAAGGGCAGTTAAAAGATCTACATGTAACAGGCTTGTGAAATCGCAGGATTATCGGGCAGCCAGGAGGTTCTTCGGGGTTCATCTAGAAATCTTTACAAGATATTGACTCCTACAATCGAGGGAAGGATTTTGGTATGCCAAAGAAGATATCGCATTGGAGGCGACGTCGCATCCCTTACCTGGACTCGAAGTCTATGATGTTCATCGAAGATTCCGAGCCGTTGTGCCGGCTCCCTTATGCTGGGGTTGAAAAGGCGTTTGACCGCAGAATCAGTTTTACATATTGTTGTCTCCGTCTTACAGTCGGGGTTATCTGGTTTGGCCCCACGGTTTCGTTTTACCTGAAGGAACGTCACTTTGAAAAAGCTACGTAGTTGGTTGTTTTGGATCATTTAAAAACCGTATCATGTTTAAATAATTTCTCTGGGTGAGAAAAACTCGATTCTGACTGTATTATAATGGAAGAACGCTGCTGCGAAGATGTACAAGAAGAGCCAAACTCCCTCAAAACGAGCACTTTTGGAGGTAGCCGCTGCCAAAGTTGAAGATGGTTGCTCCCATAACGACGCCCTCGATATTATTTCCATTCCTATATATTTGAATTCCTCAAACTACAAAGCACTTTTAGTCCACAACTTCACATTTTCTTTGCAGCGCAAAGAAGAAGAAACCTCTCTTTTCATTAAAAAAAAACCGGCGTGACCTATACCAGTCGCCCAACAAATAAGCATTTCGAGAAACCCTAACTGACGGTACTATCTGCCTTCTAATACTAGCAACATCAAACATCCCTGGAGCATCCTACTAGATGAGATGACATTCATGACCGGAATCAAGCATTTCTGGCATAGTAAATCTCGAAAAAGCTATTGCATGTACTAAGAAGCGCTTTGATAGCGATTTGCTGGCACTGATCGACAAATCTATACCAACCCATGTTTTCTGAGTTGTTTGGGAGCTGTGAAGCCTTATCAACTACTAATCTGCTCTTACAAGGAAGTGCCCGCTATAAATTCTTGGTTTTTGAGAGGGCGTCTATACTTACGAAACGTTCCCTATAAGGGGGAATTCCTGAATCGACTTATCTTTTTCGATAATTGTAGGTAAAATGGCGTAATCTAGTGTTTTTGGGAGCGCTGATTCGATTGAAATTCGTGGTTTTCTCCAAAAAGTTACCTGGAACTGTGTACCGGTGTTTTCTGGGGTGTGTCTATACTTGTGAAACGCACAGTAGTATAATAAGTAATGAGTTTTCACGTCTGGAGTGTTCCTCATGAATCTGCTATAGTGGGAAGAATTACAGTTCTTTTCTCTTGTACTCGGTGGTTAAGTTCTTTGAAAAACTCATTGATAATTACCACCATGTCCTTTCATAGATATTAGTGTTTTAGATAAATTCCTGTCATAAATCAAAAGAGGGACACAGACTAAATGAGGAGTGGAAATGAACCACATTTAGAAAAAGCGAGGGACCTTGACCGACATTTGGAAATTTTTCCTGTTTCAGGAGCTCTTAATAGTCCGTCACCTAGGCGGTGTCAGTGCTCATATTGTCGTACGTCTAGGAATAAGTTGTAGGGGGTGGCATTGTTGTACTGAAAGCCCCACTCAGTGATGGTCTATTCGGTGACCAGCAGCAGAAGTCCAAGGTGGAACTTCGGTGCTGACTCGGTTTTGGTTTATTACGTTTATATATCGATTCTAGTTGTGTTGCCTTTTTATTAAAATCGCTTCCATTCGGAAATTTGAATGTTTCTGGTGTTTCTTTTTTTCTTTTTTATTTGGCCGAATTCATGACATCAGTATCTGTTAAAAAAATGAGGTTGTGAGCCAGCGGCATCAAGCATAGCCCCCTCTCGGTCAAAAAGAGGAAACTAGAACGGCCTTTCCACAAATTGATTCTACGTTCCTCCTGGTATTCGGAATTCTCAAACAATTTTAGCCATTGAAGATGTAGTTTTTTTCTGCAATGAGTTGAATACTGCATGAAGGAATGCATCCACGTTGTGATTTAATGCGGTTAGACTGTAATGCAGCCAATCCTACTGAAATCCTGTTTTGAGTGTTCAAAACATATCCACAAAAACCCAGAAAAGTTATCATTTGGAAATATTTCAGCAACAAATGTGGACAAATCTGGAGATCGGACACACGAGAGATGCAAAGTTGTATGTAAAACATCACTAAGCCATCATCACAAGCCAGAAACACCTACATCCTTCGCTAGTGCAAGAAATAGTGGAGAAACGATTGGAGATGTACACATATACAGTCGGATAGCCTATAGCCTACAGTGCTTCTGAGACTTTGTCTGCCATTACGGATGCTACATCATATCACCTGGCTGACGATCAGCTGATTCGATTCAATTTTGACGCTTTCCTCTGTATTTTTAATATGCATATCTATGGTGTGATTGCTTCTATTTTGACATTCTCCTATTGTCACTTGGTTAAATCTCCTACCAGAAACATCCTGCGGCGTTCTGCCATTGATCAGACCAGCTGATCAGCAGTAGGTCGACAATTGCAGACAAAGTCATAGATGCACTCTTCATAAGACCCAGCTATACGTAACACAGTGCTGAAGAGCTGAAGAATCATGCTGTCCTAAGAGCAGTGCGCAATTTGAGAGTAGCTGTGTTACGGATGCATCTATTTCAGACCATATGATGTCATCAGGATGTGAAGAGCGGCAGGAGTGCTGCCTATAAATCAGATTAAGCATGCTGAACTTTCCCGGACTTGAAGGATTGGCTGGGGCAGGGGGGGGGTATGAGGTAAAGCTACTTCCTCGGAAGCTAAAAGAAACGGCCTTCCGGCTCTGGAAAGCTCATTTCTAGCGACATTTCTTCTTCTAGAAGCAGACAAGACATAAAGTGCCCTTATGCTGCTCGAAAATAGCCTTTGAAAAATGTGAATGGCTCAATGAAAAGTTTTTATTTCTTATAATCTCTGACACAAATCAAGCTCTTAACATCTCACAAAAAACTTAACACAGAAGATCGCATAAATGATATGGCCCCAATTATGCCTAAATTATGAAAAAGCAATACTGAGTTCACAGTGAGATACACGGTACGATTATGCGACCAGCAAACAATTCAAACGAAAAACTTGAAGTACTGCAGCAGTACAGCTTACTACTATCTCAGCCCACAAAACACAAGTTTCTGGATTGTTTTCCGGAAAGAGCGCTTTTTAGTGGGTGGTGGACACGGCAGAAGCACCGATGGTGCTTCGTTCGCAAAACTGCAACGCTTTCTATCCAGGCCAATTATCAAACAGTGTTCTTGAGCAGAGCTCTTTATGGCAGCTTCCAGGCTACCGTATCCGCGTAGTGTACTGTGACATCGAGGGAACAGTTTTCGCAGTGAGGCAAACGATTTTCGTTTCGTCGTTCGTGGAAGAACGGGGAGCGGCAAGGAGCCGACCGAGGCGCAATCCTGAAAAAAAAACATTAAGAAGGGAAAACTAGCTTTCGCTTGTTTTTCCTTTTTGGTTGTATCTTTGATTCATATTCAATGGGTAAATAAAAACGAGATAGTGTGTCTTGAATTTGTTCGTTCCCATTATTGAACGTTTAACCCATATTTATTAACTGCTGGAATGAGAAAGAACGAATCCAAGAATTCATCATAGACCTTATTCTTTTCGAGAATATTTGGATGTTTACAATTATGCGGGAACGTGGGACGGTGCCTCTTGTCTCCTGCAGGCTATCACCCGCTGGGTACCACCAAACTTTGTTGAAGGAACATACAAAGATTTGCCTTTTGTTAAAATGTGACCTGACCGGGCAAGCGGTCCTATCTCGCAGATGCTCATACCCGCTCCTCCCTCTTCCGCCCCTCCTCCGCCCCATGCGTCACTAAAATTTTCAAAACTTCATGAAATACGAAGAATTAGCTTTACCACACTTTTTGTTTTTTCATTTATTACCATGACTAATTATTTACTCCGATTCGTTACGGATCGAAAAAAATTACATTGTTATTTTGAAGTATCTGACACCTTGGCTTCGAATTGGTGGAGACCTCAGTTTTTCCGCTAGCACCTCCCCTTCCTCAGCCCCTACTATCGTGCCCCTTTCCGGTGTAGCTTCCTGCTGCCTACTCAATAAAAAGCTCAACAATAGCATAGCTTGACGTCACGGGTAGTACCACAAATCCACAAATCACAACTTCCACCGTGACATTTCAACATCACAAGCATCGTAAACTATGACCGCTCGTAAAAATTTCTCCCACTAATTCCATAAGACAAACACGAGCATGGTGATTCAACTTTTATGACGCTAGCGATAAGGCGTTGAGGGGGCGTCCCAGCACTCCTCCCGAAATGCTTCTCATGTTCAGCTGCAAGGAAATATGAAGCAGTTTTTGAGTTAGCTCTGCAGACTCTCGAAGGACCATTGCACAGAAGAGTCACAGTTCTAGATTATCATAAGCAGTTATCAGCTAGCAATCGCTACGGAATTTTAGTGTCCTGGAGGTGTGTCTTGAAAAAGGATGAACAAAAAATTGTGACGCACAAGTATACCGTTGTCACTGGCCAGTAGAAGAAGCCGGAATTCCGATAACATGGCGAGGTCATCACCAAGAAGGTGTTGGAACCAAGCTATATGGGTCCTCACTGTCGATACCTTGTTCATCTAGGCTATTTCCGAAAGTCCATGAAGAGTTTTAGCAGTGAGCCGCGTCGTGGCCTCTATAGTAGCATCAAAGTGGGTAACTAAGTATCCACCAAGGCTTTTCACCATTTTTGATGTTTAGAGGCCCTTCTGTTTCACTAATGGGGTCTATTATTCGATAATTTACGAAATACGAATTTGATTCGATGCTTTGGAAAACTTTGCAAACAGATGCTTCAAATCAAGCTTAATTCTTACCGAGTCGTCAAGCTCTCTTAGCTCTTGAATGTCGACAAATCCAACAGAATTTGCATCAAAATCACTCTGCGGAACCTCAAGCGTGCACGGAAATAACCGATACTCGTCGATACATTTCGTTGCAGCCTGAATTTTCAATGGAATGGATATCATGTTGAGCAATTTGTCGCAATACTGCGATTAACCTATTTTAATTTAATTTCCACAATGGGAGGAACCTTCTCGCACCACCTACATGAAGCGGTACCATTATACAGTCGTTTACAGTAGTTTTTGTAGTTTTGACAAGCAGGAATTGGAATTCGATGAATTTTGGAACTCTTTAGGGCTCGTATCAAATTACATAGATGTTTGGCAGGACGTGTCAGAACTAGCGGATCATCGCAGCGAAATTGCACTGCGTCAGTGGTGCAGCGCGGTCGCGTAGCGGTGTCAAGGGAAGGGGCAAAAGTTGATATATACAGAAATAGTGCAACTGTCCGAGCTTTTTTTCATTTTCGTCGTTCTAGGAGAATGAGATTTTTTCTGTTATTCTCGTTGATATGGGAAATGCATGGAAATACTAACCGGCTGCTTATGAGAAGTCCCTGATGACGATGGCCCTAAGAGGCAATCGGGCCGGGTTGGGTCGCGCAGCCGCGGAGGAAGCGGAGGCGGAACGTTCCTGTAGCGAGAATAATCTTGCATAGAAACGCATGACTTGGAAAGGAAAACTCACAGAAGCGGCGATTCCACAGTGCCGCTGAATCCACTCATTTCAGAGAGTGACCGGTTGGAAGTGGATGAAACCATGAGGAAAACTGGAGATGATGTGGAATTTGAAACGCGGAGGAGAGAGCGTGCGAAGTGCGGAGAGGGCGAGGAGGGTGATCTGCAGTGATAGTGACTCGACGGGCATAACCGGAAACGACTATCAGCCGTTATCAACGAGTAACGCGACGGCACTTCACCGCTTTCACCACCGCTTTTGGCTTCTCGACCTCATCGGTTTTGAGGAACACGTGACCGAAGTGACAAAGGAACGCGAGGGTGGGGACCTCGTGGCATCAGAGTAAGGGCGAAAACACTGAATGATCAAGGAAGTTCGGCAGGATTTTTGCCTTCCTGTTCCAAATTATACAAATCTGAGCTGGAAACAGCTTACAGAAATTCAGGAAAAAATGTTCATTCATGGAGCGAGTGGACCCTACACATACAGATCACAGTGTTCCTATCGTCACGCTGAAAATGTTATGAGGACGCGAAAGGAATATTTATTTGCAGTTGCGTGCAATCATTATTGCCGCTATGAGGTTTCAATTTATCAGGTTGGTGCGGAATCAATTGCCGTTTTGGGGTATGCACAAATAAACTTTTCCCTTCTGTAGAATTCGAGCAATTTCAAGCCAAGTTGTGTGACTTTCTGAAGGGGCTTTTCCTCCTCTTCCAAATGCCACGTGAATATTCTAGCTAACAAGTGATGAGCCAACGCGATTTTTGGGTGATCATTTCTAAGGACTTCAAACTCGACCAATTTTCATCGGAGGTATCCGGTGATCTTGTATTTATTTTGGCTCGGAATCTCCTTTCCAAGACACTGAGCCATTGGTTCTCGAAATTCCTTTCCGTCAATTTTCAACCCCAAGACAACTATGGTCGTGATAGCAGATTGTTCCTTGGCGGTCAAGTGTTAGGGACAGTCGTGGAGCCGAAATATGATAATACCATTCAGACGTTGAGAGCAGGGAAGAATGCTCAGTATACTACAGTTTCGAAACATTTGACTTCAATCGACAGGGTAAGAAAGGCGCGGAAGTGAACACATCACGATCTGACCGATGACCAGTGTCTCACCCGCTCTGACATCTTTTCTAACTTAATTTTTTGTCCCAAAACGACTCATTTCTAGAGCAAATAATTGCCGTAAATGAAGCTCGGTTTCTGTGCAATATCAAGAAGTGCGAATGGATATTGGCGGAGACGTTTTCCCACTTTTAAGTTTTCTGAACGAGATCTTCTCTCTATGAAGATTGCGTTAGGAGTTTGGTGGTGCTGCAAGGGTATGATTGACTGCAGCCTTCTCCATCATACTCAGTCGTTGACGGCAGAATCCTAGTTATGTAATTTCGAGTTGGTGTCCAAGATTCTGCTGTGGGCATGGTGGTAATGGTGACCAGAATCAGTTTTTTTCCCTGCTGTAAGGTAGCTCCAAGCCTCTCACTTGAGAACTCACCCTGCAAAGGGCGCAGTAAGGCATCGAGGCTCTCACTCGTTCTCCTTCTTAATCTGACCATTCCCTTACTTAATATCACTTGTCTCAGATGCAAACCTGTGAGAGCAGTAGATTGCTGATCTAGAGCATGCCGAAATCGCCCATCAAAAGTGTAGATTTTTGTGATCGAAATTTTCAATGTAGAGGCAAATCATTGTCACTAGATTGTTGAAGAAGATTTATCGAATTAAATGAGTAGCAAAATGATGAAGAATATTGTGTTTGAGCCTAGTTATAACATTTTGAACTGAAGTATTCGTTTCGGCAATTAATTTCGCACCAACCTAATAGTTTGATATTTTATTATCCATAGCGAATAAGGACTGAAAAAGGAGCTTAAAATGCTGATAAAGAGAAGGATCGAAATCATCAAACACTGTGAGTCGTGGATTAGTGGAATTCTGTGGATATTATGATGAGGCAGAGTACTGACAGTCTACACCACAGTTTCCATAAAAAGAGTACATAATCAGGGCTCTGGGTACCAACTTCGTAGGTCCGTCAACCTTGCCAAGCTCCACTCACTGAATGGGCCGGTTCGGAAACAGTCTGAGAAGGTAAAAACAGACAGGGATCAGATTGACAACGTTACACTCTAGAGGAAGGGACCATGCAGCATGTTCTATGTATACAGTGAGGCATATTCTACTTTATAACGAGCAAAACACTGCTCCATTAAGTGGCTGGGGATTGAGGCGGGTGTCTAGCCATAGTAGCCAATAACAGGAATGAGGGGAGCCCACCTTTCCGTCATGAGGTTTCACCCTGAGCCGAGTAGCACAGTTCACCAGGAGAAAACAATTCTTTTTTTTACTATGTTGCTGTGTGAAAACGAGAGAACGACAGCAGAATAGACAAAACTGAAGCTGAAACACTAACGTTTTCTAGACTCTCTCTTGAACAGCGAACTGAAATCTACAGAAGAAGTGGAAAAGATCCAAAGAACAAAGGTTACGATATGATATGGTTGAGTCTGGAAGGATCGAAACATTTCTTGGAGCAAAATAAAAGGATTCATATGTAAGAAGGAGTGAACAAGGCACAGCAACAATATAAATAATAGAGGGAAAAGTGGCATTTTGAGAAGATTTCCATGTCTGTGCTCCTGCATCTGCAAATTAGTAAATTAAAATTTGGGAGAAAAGCACAACTCGGCTTAAATTCACACGAATATTTATCAGGATCATGTTGAACGTACACGAAGGACCCGAAGTTCACGAGGAATTCACTCATAAAGCGGCGGTGTAGAATCAACAGAAATACCCTAAAATGATAAAAGCGAAGAATCGCTACATGCTGAATAATAGATCACAGCTCCCATCACATCCTATGGCCCTGTTATCCCTTATCTTATCGTTAGATTTCAGGATGCTGCGGGGAGTTGAGCAGAACTATATACGAATGACGTGGATAACTGAAATTCTTCTGCCAGCGCCTTTTTCGACATGAGCATGCGTCACAGCAGCAGGAAAAAACCGGAGAACGGAGAAAAAATAGGGACAAAATTGGCCATCCCCATGAATCTCTAGAGTAATGCGGAAACTAGTCCGCAAGTCCAAGAGGTCGGTGTAAAACACCGGAAACGTCTTTATCTCAAACAAAACACAGGACAGCTTTTTGATCGCCTAGTCACCATGTCTGTGCTAAGCAAGTATGCTGACGTCGCAAAATGATCCCAGATACTCATCGGAGGAAACTACGCACACCCGGAACAGATAACGCGAGAGTACACGGCGGAAAACAGGAAGAGCTTAGCGAGTAGCGGAGGTGGAGATCATTGGATGAATGGCTAGAACAGACTGCGGTCCTTCCGCATGACGCAGCAGCTGCATCTGGAACCCTGCAGTCGGTGCGTGCGCTGGGAAATGCATTTTTGTTTTGTCCGAGTGCGATTCGTCACTGAATGGAAGTCGACACGCTAATGGATCAGATCCTCGTAATCGCAAGGGTGTGGGAATGAATCATGAGCTTGGCTAGGGCGGATGTAATGCAAGTCACGAGGCGACCGCTCTTTGCAAATTCACACTGCACACTTGAGCACATTCTACAAGAAAATGTCGAACTTACCAATAAAACATACTGAACTTAGAATTGTATAAAAGGGAAATTTCGCTTGCCTGCCGAGTGGCTCATAAACACTGTCCCGCGATTCAAAAAAAGTTCACAGAGAACGTATGAGAGCACATTGTTCATTTTCCACTTCCAGAACAATTTTGGTATGTCTTTAAAACTACTGTTCTCTGAAGCGCCTATCATCAGCAGGGGTCTCGACGAACATTTCTCATGAAAAGTTGAAAAAAAAGTCTCATAGATCTAATTATTATTGCAGATTCATATCTGTCATCAAGCTTCAGAAACACGTCTGATTCAATTGCAAGAGAAAAAAAAACACATATCACTGAAAACATTATGCCCTCAGTCTACATATTTGCATGGCGATGAAATCGAACAATTTTTTCCTAGCACAAATGTTTAAACACAAGCCCTTCGGTTGAATATAAAAGCCTCTGGCTGCAATTTTCCAAAGTGATAAGAGCAGACAGGTGAATCTAGAGAAATTCAATAGAATAGGATAACCATAAAAATGGCTACCTTTTCGGTGGCGCCAATCGTTCCTCCAAGTGAAGTTGCCATGCGTGCGTTTGACACTTGCATGATGAAGCATAGGCTCCATCGCTGCTCCGACGCACCTCAGACGGAAATGAGATACACGAGTTTGCAGCCTTATCGCGACCCTTTTTTATGGAGAATGATCATGCCGCGTTGATCAACCTTCATGGATAATTCTGTGAAATGCATACGGCGTCTGACGGGCGACAGGCACACACATCTAGTACAAACTGTCATTAGCGCGACCGACACTATTGAGTTGTTTGGTCGCAAACTGGAGATACCCATTGAAAGAGGAGTGCGGCAGGGAGACGATATCCCCAATGCTATTCACAGCGGTTGTACAGTACGTGATGCCGGACCTAGATTGGGAAGATAAAGTATCCCTCATTGCCGGAAAAAATCACTAACCATAGACGACCTCACTTCGCAGACGATACCGTGTTAGTAGCTAACAATGCGACCGAAGTGGAAGTGATGGTGAACGAACTTTCCTGACCTTATGTCCCAAAACATTGGTTCTATCTCAAGAACTTTCCATGATACTTTTGGTGCCCACGACTTGCATCAAATGGTAACGAAACCAACTAGGGAGAATTCGATCTTAGACCTAGTGTTGTGCAATAGACCTAAGTTCGTTCATACTATTAATATAGGATCACCCATTGGTAATAGCGATCATGCTACGATTTCTTTCGAACTGAAAATAAAAATTGGGCATTTAAATACATTATGGATGAAAGATTACAATTCTGCTGACTATAATAAAATTAGAGAATATCTTTCGAATATAGACTGGATAGGCATCTTCAAAAATGGTAGTACAGTTGATGAAATATATGAAACGTTTCTTGCTATACTGCACCACGCCGTAGAACTCTTTGTACCCACTCGAAAAGTCGAGGTCGGTTTGAAAAATCTTCCTGAATATCTCAGAAGGATGAGCTACCATAAGTCACACTTGTGGGCTAAAGCTTGTTCCATCGGTGACAATACGACCTGGGCTCAATATGAATCGCTAAGTAAAAAAACTAGATAAGGCTCTCTATCGATATAATATCTACTTGGAACGAAAGATTATCGAATCCAAGGATAAGACCGCTTTTTACAGATATGTAAATTCCCGTAGTGAGCACGACAACCACATCCCAAACCTATTAAATGAAATAGGTGACCTGGTCTATTCAGATGTTGCAAAGGCAAACCTACTAGCAACCGAATTCCAGAAAATGTATAGCAAATCTGAAGGTGGATCTTCCGTCCCATTACGAACGAGTAGTTCTTCTATGGGCCCTCCTCAGATGAAGCCTTCGTTGTGGTTTCACAGAGAGGAAATCGCAGATATTCTAAGCAAATGGCCTAGATCCACTTCCACGACCCCTGATCTCATTCCCACCAAGTTCATTAAAAATCTTGTTGACTGCTTAGCATACCCTCTACAACACATCTTCAATTTGAGCTATATTAAGGCCGAGGTCCCTTCAAGGTGGAAACATGCTTTTATCACACCCATCTGCAAGAAACCGCCACTGAATGATCCTAAAAACTACAGACCTGTGAGTATAACCTCACTTTTTGCAAGAACATTTGAAAAAATTGTAAAGAAACATGTATTGGAACATATTGAGAAGAATAATATTATCTCGGACAATCAATTAGGTTTCCTTAAAGGTAGATCTGTTGAAACAGCAGTACTTACTTCCATGAACGACTGGTCGAGAGCCATTGAATCCAAAAAACAAACAGATGTGATATTTTTTGATTTCTCGAAAGCTTTTGATGAAGTCCCAACAGATAAGCTGCTATACAAAATGGAACTGATCGGTATTCACCCAATGATAATGAATTGGATACATGATTTCCTTACTGGTAGGACTTACCAAGTACGTGTAAGAGATCAGTACTCTGAGGTTTTCTCAGCTTACAGCGGCGTCCCCCAAGGTGGAGTATTGTCTCCTTTATTATTTATTTTGTATACCTATGAACTACCAGAATCCGTCTCCAAATTTGGAGTAGTTTGTAAAATGTATGCGGATGACATAAAAATTTATAAGAGTTTAGAGAAAGCTGAAGATTCATGTGCTGTTCAGGCAGCTATTGATTACATAGATAAATGGGCGGATATTTGGGAACTACCCATTGCATCTGAAAAAACTAAATGTATGGTTATTGGAACGAAAGAAACTTTCGGTCACCCCTTATATACAATTAGAGGAGCAGTCCTTAATCCAGTCCAGGAAATAAGAGATCTTGGTTTTCTCATAACAAACAAATTAAGTTTTGATAATCATTATAGAGCCGTAGTTAAAAAGGCGAATTATCGTACTTATAACTTGTTCAAAGCCTTGAGAACTACAAATCCTCAAGTCTTTTTGCGTGCCTATAAATCCTATGTACGACCTATAGTGGAGTGTGGAACGACTATTTTCAATCCTTTCAAGAAGAAGGATATAAATTTGTTGGAAAGTGTTCAAAACAATTTTACGCGAAAACTAGTAATGAGATGCTTCAGAATGAACTATGATCAAGTACCTAATTGTGAGAAGAGAGCAAAGTTACTTGGTTTACCAACCTTGCAAAGTAGAAGGAGTAATAGTGATTTGTCAATGATGTTCAAGATAATTAAAGGAAAGCTTTCTTTGAATCCTGTTGAATTTTTTGGAGTACCGCTGACGAGAACCAGAAGAGGAAAGCTCAAGCTCTATGTCCCAGTTGCAAGGTCACAGGCTAGGTCGAGATTCTTCACTTATAGAGCTGTAAATGAGTTCAACTTGTTGCTAGCTAAAAATGAGCATTTGATTGAATTGTCTTTGCAAGCTTTCAGAAAGCTTGTCAGGAGAACTTGTTTGAAACCATCGAATGTATGAACATGTTGATGTCGTTGCATATGTTGATGATAACTGATATGTTATTGTCCTTATTTACGCGTGGCTTAGCCCGCGTCTCCAAATAAATAAATAAATAAACTTAATGCGGCGGGAAGATAGGCATGGAGATAAACATGTCCAAAATGCAAGTAATGGTGGACCACTGGTGTGATGCGGGAGAAGTTAATTTGGCAAGGTGTACTCTCCAACGAGTGGATTCCTACGTCTATCTGGGACGAAAGCTGGATTTGTTGAACTACATTGCCTCCTATGTAACTAGCAGGAGACGCACAGCTTTGACAGCTTCCGAATATATCCAGAAATTATCTAACTAGGACAAAATCCCCGACCTTAGAGTTCCTATATTCAACGCTTCTGTACTGCTAGCGATGTGCTACGCTAGCGAAACTTGGCCTGATAACGACACAATCGCCAAGGCTGTGCGAACAATGCACTGGAGAGATGTGTTCGGTAGACGATTTGGTGGTAGCAATGGCATCGAGGTCTTCGAAGGGGCAATTCACGAGAGGAATCGGGACTGAAAAAGTTGCTGCAGTACATGGAACATTTGAAGCATCGTTTGGCCTTCGACCTAATGGCAATGGATGCAGTCTCCACGTCACTGAATAACTCCCGAGAAACAAGACGAGACTACTGGGACGACGACCGACGCAATTGTCTGACTCGTTTGCAAAGTATTTCAGACAATCTTGTCTGCCATACTCGGTGAAAGAGTCGTGCGATATGGGAAAATTGTGGCCCACGCTGAGAAGATCAACAGCTAAGAAGGACCACTGAAGTATCAAGGCATCTTCACTTGGCAGGACGAGAAATAGGAAGCTATAAACGCTAGGAGAAGCCTATAGGTGAGGAATTCACTGCGTACATATGAGTGGTCAGGTTTGAAGGCACTGTTTCACCTCGAAATCGTTCTCAAGATTTCCATGTGCGAAGTGTCCAGGAGCTGCTGATCACAGTGGTATATGTGATTCCGTGCAAAACAGACTAAAAAATCCGTTTCCGAGCTTCAGTTCGTGGGGAGCCTGTGGGCGGGGCTGAAGGGTGGGGTCAAAGCAGTGTCTAACAGTGGCGGACGCAGGGGGGGGGGCGCCCCCGAGAATGGGCCTGCGAATTTTTGAAATTGCTTTACAATACATATAAAAACCTTGTACTAATCTTTATTTTCATTAGTTTATCTTTATTATTACTTTTAATATAATTCTTATTAATTATTTATTGTTATAATTAAGGTTCTTATTAATTTTATTTCCCGTCTGGGCCCCCAAAACGCCGAAGACCCCATTTTCCAGCCACCCCCCCCCTCCCGCCCACTTTCTGCGTCTGCCACTCATGTCTAAATAATTCACTTCTCTGAGCGGGAAAGTTCTCGTGAGAGTTCCGAATCTACTCTCTACCATAATAGAAACTGCGCTCTATTCGTGATGAACAAAGGAAAACATGAGGTGAAAACCCTGTAATTTCGCATTAGCTCCGCTCACAGGCTCCTCAATAATTGAGGCTTGAAAATGGGGTTTTCCGGTAGTTTTTCATGAAGTCACATAGATCATTGTGATCAGCAGCTCATGGAGATTCGTTTATGTGAAAATGTCAGAAACGATTCTGAGGTGGGACGATGCCTTCAAGAGTCTGTTCGCGTATAGCACCAACCGCTCCGTCTTGTTGAACAAGGACCCAAGAAATCGAACGGGGCACATCCGGCAGGCAATACTAGCGTGGAAGTGGAAACTCCTGTGAAAGTTCTGATTTTGTTCACCTACTATCGTGAATAACTGCTCCAGCGCTCAGAGCTCTTCCACGAGTCCACCAGTCGAGGCTGAGCCATTCGTGACAAAAAGCGGATTAACTAGGACACCCCCAGGAGAGCTCACTTTTCTGCCGGATATCTTACGTTGAAGTTTTTGAGGATTGGCTTCTGGTTCCTGCGGTTCAGATTCAAAATTATTTTCCTATTTGAGGCATGGATAACATGGAAACATTAGGAGCAACTACGCCGTATTGTAGCACATGAAATGTCAATACTATTTAATTATAAGATCTATCGGACGGCAACAAGGCTGGCTGCAATACATGGCTCTGAACGCCTGAATGTCTGGAAACTTCTATGCACATACTTCGCTTGGAAAAGAATTTGTGGAAAGTAGTCATGGATATTTCACCGTATCGAGTCAACTACATTTCCGCGATAGGGTCTGTCACGTGTCACAAATCCAGAAAAGTGTATAAGCAAGTGCATTTATCTGTACAACATCTGCTCAGTACAGGCAGCTGAGTGCAAACAGATTTCTTTTCACTAGCCCTAATAATTAGAGGATGTCATGTTCATTGCCGTTTACAGTGAAAGGTTGATTAAATATCTTTATTTTCACAGGCAATTTATGTAAATGAACTCGGAGTGGGGGCACCGTCTGACGACAAACTCGATATAAAAACGCCACGATTAAATAGCTCCACGTTTCCAAAACTTCTACCTCAGTTTTTGTTCTTCATCCAGTTTCATTGCCGTTCTTTTTCGCTACTTCTTCGTACAATGGGGATCACAGGCATTTACAGATCATCACACTACCATGTTAATTCGGTTTTTCAATAAAAAAATTCAGGATGAGGCTGGCTTTCCTCTTCTTATTATTGGTCGTCTGCGCCAATGCAGGAATATTAGATAGCTTGGGTGCCAAAATCAAAGGGATCTTCACTGGAGAAAATGGGCTAGGAGCAAGACTCAAGAAGGTTCTTCTTCTAGAATATTTGCATTCGCAGTGACGCAACAATGAATCCTCCATTTTAAGGCTTTAAATGTGACCTGCCTCCTTAAAGTACAGGAAAAATTCAAGAAGGTGAAGGATAAAATGAAGAAGGCGTTGCAACTAACGCCAGCTATGCTGAACTCGCTCAAGGAACGTCTCAAGGTTTGATGGATGATTGGTTTAACGATCTACGTACGGTGAACGGCTGGGTATTGCCGGAAGTTTTTTTTTCCAGAAGTTGCGAACCATCAAGAATGACAAGTTCCAAGAAAATGGTGATTCCATTACTGAAATTAATGCGAACGCCGGCATCGGGGAGTATTTGTACCAGGGGGACATGGTTCTTTCTGAGTAGGCACAGCTTTCTATTTACTTATTCATGCAATTCTTTGTTTATTGATTGTAAACCAAACGACAAGATAAAATATCTAGGAAAAACTCACCTAAAGGGTACAAATAGGGTACAAATAGCCTGATACATCTATTTTTTTTTGTCGAAACTAGGAGAACTGTGCTACTAATATAGAATTTGAACCGCTTTCTCATTACTGGTGCCTGAGTGAATCAGTTTTCCCTTCCAAGGACTCAAGCCGAGGAGGTGATCGAGGACATCGAAGAACAAGTCAACGGAACCGGTCGCATAAAGCGTCAAGCGTTCAGGGATAAGTGGTACACTCGCAGACTGTGGTCCGAGGGAGTGAATTACTACATTGATCCCAGTGCCAGTGAGTACAACAGGGATTTTTCGTTCTGGATTGTCTCCCCATCGTGGCCGAATTCGACGTAAAGAATTTAATCTGCTTCGAAATTTTCCAAACTGAATTGAACCAGTTACCTAACCAAATTTATGGTTTCAGATTTCAGAGATTCTGATATCTGATGATAGATGTCCATGATTTTTTCCTCAAGATGTTTCTGCAGAATAAAACCAGAGCCAAATTTGGCCACATTGGATATTTAGAAGTCCAGGACCAGTTGTAATTTGAGCCCCCTCAGGTGAAAAGATGCGGACCGTTTTCGTCAAGGCAGCGAAACAGTGGCATGAATACACTTGCATCGACTTCAGGGAGAGCGATAGAAGTGAAGCGACTTTTGGAGGTTTCACATAAATTACAAATTTGGTTCTTTATCCCATGATTGCAGCGGAGGATAAGCTCTACGTGTTCCAAGAAACAGGATGTTGGTCGAACGTTGGCAGGCGGGGCGGGAAGCAGTCGCTGTCTCTGGGCAAAGGTTGTGAATCCGTTGGAGTCGCTCTGCATGAGCTCGGTCACACGCTGGGATTCTTCCACACCATGTCCAGACATGATCGTGACGATTACATTACCATCAATTCTGAAAATGTCAAGGTATGTTACAACAAAATTGCACGCGAGTTGAAAAAATAAGAAAGGAACTGTGGTTTAAAGGACGATTGGCACGGCGAGTTCACTAAAGAAACAGAGCGAACTAACTACAATTATGGCTTGGATTACGACTACGGAAGCGTTATGCACTATGGAATACATGCGTAAGCAGAAAACGTTTTCCCAGGAATATATCAAAATATGGTTTTTAAGAAGTACCGTCCATGTAAGATTCCATTTCAGAACTGAAAGACGTAAGGCATTGTGATGTGTTTGAACCAGGCATTGTCAGTGTGTCTGAACAAACAAAAAATAACATCTGAAAAAGCAAACAAAAAATTACCTCTTACCTGAGGGGATATTTTAGCCGTAACAATGAAACACTTCGCCTGATATGACTAAATGACCCAACGACACGTCAGTTGACAAAGCGCACTATAAGCAGTAGAGCTGGACAAGTGAACATTGACAGAAGGTGGAATATGTAGTAACAATGCTGGCGAATAGTAGGGGTGAGAATATTCGTGAGCATAGGAGAGCACAGGACAACTCATCCTGTACATAGTCCACATCGATTCACAATTCCAGCTCCACTATCAATGCAGATAAGAGAGAATTTCTTATGTTTGTTCTACAGTTGCGATGGTGATCCCCCACATTCACGTGATGACCGAATAATGTATCGAATATATTCGATTTTCGTCCTTTCGCTTTCGAATAAGTTAAAAATTAGAATGTTCATGACAGGGAGCGTCCCCAGTGAAGGAAAAAAATGCTGTAGAACTCGTTGTTCTCGGAATACCCAGTTTTTTCTATGGGTGGCAGAACTTTTAATTCCGGAGTGCTGCCTCTGAAAGTATCCCTAGGTAACCCGGCGATGAAAATGATAAAGACATGTAGTGGAAAAGATGCGTATTGATTGCCAAGTTTCATTGCTTGCATGCTGTCCCATCACGGCGATCGCGACCGTGATTGTCGGCGCATTCTGAAGATACCCTGGGAGGTTAAGGTGATTATGAATGAGAATAATTGCAGAGGTTCTCGCAACAAGAAACCTACAATGATCCCAACGGATGTCAATCATCAGGAAACTATTGGCTCAGAAATGTTGTCCTTCGTTGACATTTCCATGATGAACGATCATTACGGATGCAAAGGTGTGACTATTTTGACATCTCTCGCCTGATAACTTAATCAGCTATGCCCAAATTACATTATCAACGATCTTTCCAGAAAGGTGCGATCCGAAAATATCTGCGCAGTGTGAAAACGGTGGTTTCCCTCATCCTCGTCGATGTTCCGAATGCATTTGCCCCGGTGGTTACGGAGGTCGAACGTGCGCAGAAAGGGTTGGCATATTTTCCTATATTTTTCCAGTTTCTATTTCGTAGGATGCCGCTATACTACTTAAAGAGTATAGCATGTCGCCGTCGCCTGTGACACCGGTCTCGATACCTATCGACCGGTGTGGCTGCTGCCCGAGCCGACGATAACCGTACAGTCGCGGCCAAAAAAATAGGATCAGTGTCATGTTGAAGGCGTAACTTTTCATCATAACTTAACTTGGGATTGTGCTATTCGGGCAAAATTTTAGGATGTGATGAAGGTCGAAGTATTCTTTCTTTTTACTGCATGAGATTGACGCAACTTGCTTTCAAACAGAACTATCGCGTTCCGAGTCCGAATTCACAACTTTCATCAACATGATGATTTCTCGTTTGTATCGCCTCAGTCCGATTCGCAGAGGAGTTATTCTTAATCTTCTTTCGAGTGAGTAATTTGCTGTAATAGTCGTGTTCTGTAGTTCTGCTCTGTACATGAAAGAGTGCGATTACCAAAAAGCCCAAAAAAGTGTGAAAGAAGAGTTTTTAGTAATCTCGAACAAAGAGCAACCGTTCCAATGGAGGATATCTTTATGATATCCACTACTGACAACTATTCTGACATTGAAATAGGAACTGTAACGCAGTCAGTCTCATTTAGATACAACAACAGAGATTTTTTGGTAAATTCTACCATTTACTTTAGTCCTCGCATTTGAGAAGCAAAGGGAAGTGCAGCAATGACATTCGACGGGAAAAAATAGCCCATGCGCTCTTGATCTGCATCACCTCTTCATTTTTCTCAGAAGGTTGTAGTGAAGATATTGGATGAACTCAAAGCAGGCCAAGAAAATTGATGTTCAGGCTTAGTAAAGCTACAAGAGATGAGTTTCTGCTTAAATAAGCCGCTGTTAGGAAGCACCCAGAGGGCTTTAATACATATCCAAATTTTATCTGGATAGCTCAATGCAGAGGTGAGTTATGGCAAAAAATTATCTTGTGAAAATGACGCTGATCATATCTTTTTGGCCGCGACTGTATTTCTGTCGCGCGCGGCCGACGGTGACTCGCGGTGCTATACTCCGCGTAGAGTAAGGCGATAGTACCAATGACCTCGAGTTCTAGCCGCGTGGTTGTGGTGATGTAATAGAGGCGACAACCAGCTGGACTCAATTGCAAGACACGCTTGGCTATGGAACCAAATCCAGGGACGATTTCGAAAAGTGCAACTACTGGATCACGGTCTGCCGTAACGCTAATGGCTTTGAAATAATGGCTCAGCTGTAGAAGGACAAATCATTTCAGTCTCCAGAGAATACACAAATTCAAGTGAAGATAGTGAGCTTCACAAAAGGAGTAGCTGTTGACGGTTGCTACTTTGCCGGTGTGGAGATCAAGACGAACGAGGATCAGACGCTTACTGGCTATAGGTTTCTTGAAATTGCTCTAGAACCTTTGTAATGACTTAGTAAAGGACTCATTCAGGTTCTGTGCACCAGAGGATGCTGGCGTTACGCTGACGTCATACTCCAATCTTGTCCCTATAATAACTTACAACAGAGCTTTCCCAACTGAAACCATCCTGGAATTCCGCTATGGTGAGTTTCCACCTCTAATAAGGGAAACGCAAAAGCCAACCCCAAAAATTGAAATGCAACGCAACAAAGCTGCACTCGGATAGTTCGTTGGGATTGTCCATGATGATGTTGCTAAAGTGCCTAGACCTGTCCTTTACCTGACATCCATCGCCATGTTTACCTATACGCGAAGTTGTTTGTAGATAATCTCTACTTACAAGTAATGATGCCTTTGGATCAGGACTAAGCGTTGCAAAAATTTTAAATTTCAAAGTTTGCAAATCCGTTACGGATTTGCAGTAAAAGTGGGCGTGATGCGTTAATACGTAAATTCGATACATTAATAACGGGCAGTACTGGAGCCGCATGCATCACTCAGATCGCCCACGGTAAACCTGTCGACTGTGTTCACATCCCTCAAATTTACCCATGGTCAAGGCGGGCATCAATGTATTTACCACGGGTAAATTTAAAAACGCATCCAGGTCCCTGATTCATACCATTCCTACCCTCTGGGCCCTGGGAAGAAGAATACAAAAACGCAAACATATAGCGCTGGCAAGACTCGGACTCTTGAGCACCTGCCCGGTAGGTCTGTTGCGTTACCCTCTCGGTGTTTGCTCGCTTGAATTAATGGCGGTTGTAGCTCTGTGGTTAAAGTTTTTAGAGCTCGAGGGTAAAACGTGTATCCATTCTGAGTGAGTCAGTCGCGCCTTAATCGCACGCATCCAAGTGCGGAGCACTTCCCATAAAGAGAGACTGAGACTTCCCAATTCACGCTCATACTTTTCTTGTGGACGGGGAACGTTCGCTACGGTTTATACTTGTAAATTAATCCACAAATTATTTCAGTGCGTAATCAGCGACCACCTACTCAACGCCCGAAGCCTAAGCTAACAACCACTACTCAACGTCCAACAACCAAAGGCAACAGCTGCGTTGATCATAGAGAGTGAGATAATTTATTCAAGATTCTTGTTAGAATCTTTCGATATAGGCAAACAATCACCATATCAGGTGCCCAAAACTCGTGGAGCTGGGATTCTGCGATGACAAGGATCGTCCGAGGGCGATCAAGGAGAAGATGTGCCCAAAGTCTTGCGGATTTTGCGATTAGTTCTCATGATATGCTATTTGGTGAACTTTTAGCTCAACTGTTTCTTGTGTATTGTCGATTCTTTTTCTTTCACGTTGAGATACAATTCACACATTCTTGCTAATTTAAGATGAATATCCGTAAATTCAGCTTCTAATAAACTAATAAGGAGGCAACCTGCTGTCTCACGTCACGTGCACTTGAACGGCAAGCGCTTCTTGGTGTGCTGTTGTACACATAGACATGTAGAGTATGTATACATGGAGTAGCCCCAACCCCCCAAAGCTTCATTCTGGGAGTTATTTGACATCCAGAAAACGTTACCTTTTGATTGTACTCTACAGAGTGATGACATGCCGCTTTGATCGTTCTTCATAAACACCGTCACAGTTCGCACTCACAGCACACGCAAATTCTACGAACTTGCACCAGCACAGCCACATGACGGGAGGGGAAGGCATTATGTCCGGACATGGTGTTAAAGCCAGCACTCACGGAAATTGCTGAGTTGGAGATCTTCCAGTATTTTTTTCTAGGGACGATGAACTCAACAATATCAACGACAACATTCATCAGCAACGATAAAGTGGCGTGCAACACGCAGAAAACACAGAAAATGATGTCGGTATTTCATGCGCGTCCGTAGCGCGGACAAGTGCTCCGGGATGGGTCCCGACACGAAGCCCTGAAAGTGGTACGCATTCCATACGCAAGCCTGCGCCGAACTATATGCGCACAATCAGTCGATGGCGTTAGCTGACGCGACGAAACCACCTTGTCCATATCGGCAGATGTGTTCACGGCAGTATTTTTGCAGGTACGCGTGGTAGGTCATTCACTGTGTTCATCTTACTGTTGAAATTGTCTAGCGGCCGGCTACATGGTAAGCGACTCAGTTCAGAAGTGAGAATTTCCGTGGGTGCTGCCTTTAAAGGCAGAGGCCCACCTCATATTCGTGTTTGAGCTATTAAAATATCCTGAACCTCCTTGATGCGCTGGTCCCGACAATGTACACGAAATGTGCCAAAGTCGCCTCTAAACTCGTTTTTCGGGACATCGATTGTCACAGTTTGCTGGAGCAGGTTGATCTGCATCACAGCTGATCCTATACTCAGACAAGAAACCGGACTGACGGGAGTTAGTTATGGGGCTGACCGCAGCCTTCTCCTCAGTCAGCCCGATAAGTGAGGCCAGTCAGTCCGTCAGTGGCTGGCGGTCAGCCCAGTAATCATCATCGGTCAGTCCGCAATGTATGTATAGGATTTGTGATGTCATAACGATGCTGGTTTTCATTGATTGACCAGTCTTTATATAGGAGGATTCGTTATCGATTTATGTAGGAGGATTCGTTATCGATACGAGACAACAACAAAGAAGAACTCAAATTTATTAATACACCAGAAAAAATACTGAGGAACCATCTAGAGAAAACTCATGGAACAAGAAAACACTAAATACACCAACAAGTTCGAAAAATACAAAACAAGACACAGGAAAAATCCCATAAGAAAAAAAAGCTCATTGATCTAAACAAAATACTTCATATGGAGATCAATAAACATAACATGGAGAACAAGCAAGAGGTAAAGGAGCTAATTAAGAACAAGAGAATACAAAAACTGGCTATCACCTACATCTTCTAGGTCTCCACGTCTAAGTGATCACTGGGAAGTTCACCCAATGCAAACTCCTCCTCTTTCGCAATTCGTCCGTAATCTTCCTCTTCCTATTCTAGAGCAAGACGTCTTCTTTTCGCTTCATTCTGAAATAGCCGATGAATAAAAATGATAATTGTGAACGAACAAGTATGAAACATGTGCTCACACTCCTGGGGATCCACGACACTCACGCCGCTGGGGGGTCCACATGAAGTTTCTATATAAGGTTTCATGAGAGTAGCCCCTTACGTCTTTCCTGAAATGATAACTCATTAAATGCTTGGAAATATGGCATAACGACAACACTCACAATGCCTTCTGAATTGCAGAAAATGCTTCGCTTCTCAATTCCAGTCGGTCCTTTATACGCTCCTTCAGGGTTTCATCCCTTTCCTCCTTCGACCTTCCAAGAGAGATGTTGTACCTGTAGTAGATGTCCAAAGTTGATAAAGCTTTGCAAAGCAATGTGCAAGAACGTACACAGAATCGCTCACATCGATTGCAGCCCGTACCCACCCAGATCTTCGGCAAAATCTGTTGAAACAGTAGAACAGCAGGAACCGTATCCACAAAAGTTCCCGAAGACTCCCCGGCGACCTCCTAGCTCCCTTTTATTCGTGCGCGATAAAAATGAACTCGAAACGGCTATCGCTTACTTTTTCCGGGGAGTTCCTTCACCCTCAACCGCGGCAGAAATCGGTGCCGTTGAAATGAACTTTCCATAGCTAGGCTTAACGCAAGCGGTTTGACTCCCCGTAGCTTCATATCCACAAAAATCCCTTCCTCATTTTCACTCCCCGCGACGTTAGCGGCGATCAAGATGACTCCCCGTGGCCTACCTAGCAGGCAGCAGCTCCCCGCTGCTCGTTCTTTCAGTTATAAATGCAGTTTCCAGGTCTTATTAGCTGTAGTCTGAATGGTCTCTTCAGCTGTTGTCTGGATCAATATTATTTAGGAGTATATTGACTTGATTTTGACTGAGAACCACTGCCAGAACTATTTTATAGCACTTATTCTTCAATAGCTTGAATTTTGTACCTTTACGCAGAGTTATTTATCAAATCAGCTTGTTCCGTCTGAGAACACTTCTACATGCAGTGCAAAACAGAAATAGTTACAAAGCCGCGGTGAAATATCGTACTATAATTTTCACAGTTTTGCTAAGAAAGGATTTGCATTCTGCTAGTACTAGATTTCTAACACATAGAATTAACAACATCCTAAATAGGTAAGTAACGAAATGAGTGAACATGTGGCTAAACAAATGAAATTTAAAAAAAAAATTGATAAAACCGGATTTTCGAATTATACATTGAAACATAATAATACTTAATGTTATACTTTTCTTTGCTATCAAAGCAATTTTCTAAAGCTACATTGACAAGAACCATCCCAAGTATTTAAAAAATTTGGTCATATCATTTTGATGTTGGTTCCGAGCTCAAAAGCTTCCCATAGGCGCTGGTCACATGGCGTTCCTGCAGACATTTCCACAGGAGAGAAACATCAATTTAGGATGCATAATTAAATCATTTACCTTAATGTTTTTCCGCTGTTTCATGCAAGTATTTTACAACAGTTTCGAATTTTTCTTCACCAAATAGTGGAAGGCTCGTAAACGAGCTAGTAAAATGACATTGTGAAGGATTTACAGTCACAAAACTATTGTGGGGAATAGTTTTACATCCATAGTTTATTTGGAGTCGTATTAGGTAGAACAAATTTCTAGGTATATATATCGCGCCAGCACAAACAAATATCGCCTTCTTTCACTGACCAATTTTTTTTCTGAAAATTTTTCATGCATTGACGTTCAAATGTGGGAATTTAAAAAGTTCAAGAACACCTTTGGAAGAGAGTTCACAGGTGTCCTCTGCACCCATGCTAAATTAATCATGGTAAATCCGGCAGAGTCCTAGTAGAAAATGCAAGCTTCCACAGTATTCATTTGTCATTGTCGTGTTCAGATGCAATCAGCTTATTAGTATTTATCTGTGCAAGACAAGGAGTCAGTCTCTCAGTCTCTCAGTCGATGGAGTCAGGCTCTCAATAACTCCGACAAGTGCGTACTGGTAAACTGATTGTATGTGAGCTAGAGCTAAGCGAATGCCGATGAGTACTTTGGATACTTGCATTTTCTACCACAACTGTTTCGGATTTACCGTGGCAAATTTGATATTTGTCAGGATTCCAGTTCGGATCTATGCTCCATAGCGATAGTAGACGTCGGTGGAGGTGCCCCATCTGCGACGTCGAGAAGGACGCCGCACAGCCACACTTTGAGAGCCGGAATCAATGTCTTCTGATGCTGAGATGCTGTCCTTGTCGGGCCGCAGATGGGCCACCGCCAATGTCCACTGTATTTGTGATAGAAATTAAACTGTTAAAAATTAAATTAAATTGATATTACGGTTTTTTACATTCTCCAGGTTTCGTGAGTTTCAAATACTCTCCTTTTCAAAGTGCCCTTAGGTCAGTGCAAAAGTTTCGTCGGATTTTTTGTTGACTTTATTATTATCCACAAATTCATCGAATTATGACATTGCCGAGCCCTACAACTTCGTATATTAGAGGCTATTGCTTATTTGATGAGTACTCCCAATGCACAGTGTCCAGGAAATGGGGAAGCGACTAGGTAGGAGACTGATATTTTTGCGTCACCATGTTTAAGAATTTTCCCAAACACAAGACATTCAAAAGATGAGAGAGGTGGCAACATAACGGTGAAATTCCTTTTTCAGAGAACAATATGGCTGTAGGTAATGGTCAATGTGTTGTCTCGAAATTGGAGCACGGATCGGATCATTTAGAAAAAAATCCAGAAGAGAGGAAAGAAAATCTTCAGAAACGTGCTTGTCCACGCTTCTTCAAAGGGGAAGCTGCTGTGTCAGTGCTCTACAACGGAATACTTAGTGATCTTTAGTCTAAATGCAAAGATGCTTTGAACCAAATCGTTTGTGGTTTCACGGGATGTTACACTAAACTCAGAGAAATGTGTAATATTCTGGAGGAAAAAAATCCGAGAAAGCTCTTGCGTCAACCTAACACAAACCCCAAAAGAAATTTATTCTACCTGAGGGTGGAAACCCTGAACAAATCCAGAAAAATGCAGAAATGCTAAATAGAATGATGGACCACTAAAACAAGGTAAAAATAGGTAAGAATGGTATAGAAATACGGTAACTTAATGAAAAGCACGGAAAGAAAATATAAAATACAAAAACAGTTGACACTAAAAGGTTGCGACTACATTGTGTAGAATGCAATCATAGGCCAATGATTTCGGCACATTATGGCCTCGATAGCTTAGGAATAAGCTCTAGAAATGAAAAGCATAACCCCGTGTTTATTTTTATTCACGGTTCATTTTCGATTTCGCTCTCGTCGCAACTGCCCGTACCGCGGGGAGCTAGTCCCTTCCGCGCACGGGAACCCTCCCCGCGACGGGAACTCTCGTGTATATGGCTCCAGAAGAGGTCGGAGTGATTTTATAGAGCTAGCGCGACTCACCAAGGAGCAACTCCTGAATTACATATGGGAGTTTAATAAGAACTTTGTCTTCAGCAGATTTTAGCCGAACCGAGTAATTCTGAGTCAGACGAGACGGATTGATCATGTGAAAGCATGACCGATCCGACAATGATGATGTTCCCTTTTTTTATCTTACATTCTGAGGGAGCCACGAATGTTATTCTTTTGCGAGATCTTCGTTCTTTTTTTCAATAAAATGAAAGGAAGCTGGTGGGATGGGAGAATGGGTTGCTGTCAGCCAATAAGAGCTTGTTGCGCGGCGATGCAAAATTTGTTCGAGATGGTAGTGAAAAACACAGAACTTATACGTAGCAACGATCTGTAGGGTATCGCAGCACAGACTGCAGCGTAGCTTGTAATAGAGCTCACTTCGGGAGCAAAAATGTCCGTGAATGTTGCTTTTAAGATTCGCGCAATCTTCGCAGTCGAAGGCTGAAGACAGAAAAGAGATATGTGAGGTGAGGGATTTGCAAATACACGACTAAACTCCAAAAAGTTCCATAGAGCAATGACCTTCTCCACTCGAGGTGGTAAAAGGATAGAACTAAAAAGATGGGAACATAATTTCGATACGAGAATAGCAAAATTGAGAACGGTCGAACGGTAATGATACAACTTCGCTGACGCCAATTTCGAATTTTGTCTTAGCAGGTTGACAGGACGATAGAGATGAGGGGTCCGCTGGACTTCGGTTAGCGGTCAGCCCGGCACCCGTATTCGGTTCCACACTTGGTCCACTAGGCCAGCTTTGGTGCAACGGTCACCCGGTTTCGGTGAGCAGTTCGCGCGACAGTCATTCCTTGGTCCCCGGTCAGCACAATCTTAGTGTGCAGCTAGCTCAATAGTCATTTTTTGGTACCCCGGTCAGACCGGTGTTTTTGTCTGAGATCAATTGAATAGGCCAAAACGAGTTCACCTGACGTGGCTGCTGTGACCGACAGACAGCTCAGCTTGGAGGGAACCCCGCCCCTGCTCCAAGTAGCGGGTACTTTGACTTTTTAGTGTGTTTCACCGGGGAACATAGCTGTAAAGGTATTAGAGAAATAGAGAACGCGAAAAATAGTTTCGGATTCGGAAAGCTGAGAAATGCAGATCATAGGCACAAATACTCAATAATCGTCATTTTTGAAATGGATTATATTAAAAACTAGATTTTCGTCACACCTGTGAATTCCAATGTACATTACTGGAATCAGCGTTCAAAGCTCGAATTCGAGTGCAGAAACTTCGAAGGATCCACAACCCTGCTCAAGAAATAGCGCTGGTCTCCTACAGCATACCGAATCTCTGCTGTTTAGAACAATGTTTTTAGGAATTATTCATCAACAACTATGAGTGTGTGCGAAAACTGAATTAATGATCCTGACCTCGCCCTTCATATTCGTTAACTGATGGCTGCGCAAGGCCGCACACGTACGGAAGGAAGATTGCGAGGTCACTATACTACACGAGTACCAATTGTGACTTACGAATACAACTTGTGTCAGTGTCGGTAGAAGGAACGGCACACTCCCGACAGGGCAACAACAAAAAAGCGGGATAAAATCACGATACTTGAAAATAATTTATCTTTCATCTCCCTCAGCGGCGACGGAGTAGCGGCACTAGTGGTCGATGCGAGTCGGCGTAGTTGACGACGTGCAGTGGATGTGCAGGTGTGCAGTTGATCGAGCGGTGGTGTGGTTCATTCCGGCAGACGAGTAGTTGAGTTAGAAATAGATGGAGTCGTGGTGTCGGACGGAGTTCTCACATTTTTCTTTTTTTAATGGGCTGAGGGTCGAACGGCTAGGGCATAAAAGGGAGTTGTGCTCTTGGTTGCATATAGAGCAGCTGGCTCAGGGCCGTATGGCTACGGTTTAAGGATTAACCTTCGCAGTGCATGACCACTTGGCGAGCAACTGAATCCAGTAGAGCTTGGCCGTATGCCAAGCTAGCAGGTTCGGTAGGAAATCGTTACATGATTGCCCGGCCGATGCACCCAAATTGTACCGAATCTCTTTTGTTTATAATGATGTTTTTAAGAATTATTTATCAACAAGTATGAGAAAGTGCAAAAACTGAATGAGTCATCTTGATCTGATGGTCGCTCCTTTTATACTCGTTAATTGATGGCCGCCTGAGACCGTAGACGCATGAAAGGAAAATTGCAAAGTCACTAAACTATACGAGTCCCAATAGTGACTATACGAATACGATTTGTGTTAGTGTCGATGGAAGAAAAGACACATTCCCGACAGGGCAACAACAAAAAATGGGATAAAGTCACAATACAAGAAAAAAATTATCTTTCATCTTCCTCGGCGGCAATGGCGTAGCGGTTCTAGTGGTCGGTACGAGTCGGCGTAGTTGACAACGTGCAGTGGATGTGCAGGTGTGCAGTTGATCGAGCGGTGGTGTGGTTCATTCCGGCATACGAGTAGTTGAATTAGAAATAGAAGGAGTCGTGAGGTCGGACGAAGTCCACACATTTTTTTTTGAATGGGCTGAAGGTCGAACAGTTGGGGCATAAAAGAGAGTCGTGCTCGCGGCTGCATATAGAGCAGCTGACCACGCACTGGCTTTCGTGGCGCGGCTTGAGGCATCTTTCACACAACAGCAGCGTTTCAACCCGCATTGTTCTCACAACGACATCAAGATACTGGTGGAAAACTGTGCCGAATCTCTTCTGTTCATAACAATGTTTTTATGAATTATTTATCAGCAAGTATGAGAAAGTGCAAAAACTGAATGAATTATCTTGATCTGATGGTCGCTCCTTTTATATTCGTTAACTGATGGCCGCACATGGCCGCAGACGTACGGAATGAAGGTTGCGAGTCACTATACTATACGATACCAATTGTGACTATACGAATACAAATTGTGTCGGTGTCGGTGGAAGGAACGACACATACAGTGTTAAATAAATAGCAGTGTTAAGGTTTGCCGAAGACTTTAGAGGAAGCTACATTAAATTAGAGAGAGGATAGCGGATCCTGTGGTAGGATTGGCATCTCCCAGGGATGCACGAAGAAAATAGGGAGGGTGGAGAGAAGAGAAGCTGGGTGTTACGCCATTTTGAATGCCTGAACTGTATATTAGAAACAAAGTTAATAGGAACTGATTTTACGCTCTTTTACATCATGATTATACAAATCTACAGTATTTAGTAATAAATAGCAGTGTTAAGAGCAGCCAATGTTCTGATCCGAACTCCATTTACAATTGAAGACATTCCAAGACTCAGTGCTATGCTATTGCTCAAGCGCTGGTGTTTTTTGCTTCTTGTCCTCTGATTGCTGTGTTGTCTTGGCGACTTGAAGACGACAGGGTGGCCCCTTACATTTTTCACTCTGGGCGAGAAGTCACGCCGTACAGAAAGCAAGCGATTCAGTGGTAGAAAAGGTTTATCAGCAACCTTGCACTATGCGCAAAAACAATACAATTGGTCATATAGACCCGCCCTGAAAAGTGAAGTCCTGTGGCGTAATTACCCAACAATTAAAAAGGTTTTGGCACAATGCATGAACACTACCACAGTGCCACAATTAAATCCACAATTCACAATAAGTTCACAAACATCAAATTATAACTACATAATGCATCAGATCACTTCGGTTGACGTCTTCTTAGTGCTGGCGACGTTTGAAGGGGTGGCCACCCTTTCGACTGGAGCACAGAAGTTCATTGTGCGGCTTATCACAAGCCGCACAATGCACCCCGCAGTCCTTCCCTCAGTATGCGACTGCTTCAGACATTTTTTTGCACAGCCCGAGACGTGGCACTCGGTACAACTTCGCCATCGCATCCAGGAAGCGGTTGCAGAGCGTCGTTGTGTGGACATCGCGATTCTCCAGCAGATGGCAGAAAATGCAGTAGGAGCGCGGTTTTGATAGCTCTAGCAACTCCGAACATGCATTCTCCAGCGCGGCGAATCGAGCGTCTAGATGGTTGTGGGACGGCTCCAGTTGATTCTGCAGCTGACGAATAGTGGAGAATATTTCGGCTAACATATTTGACTAGCTGACATTATCGCACATGATGAGATTCGGTCGTCGAATGTACCAAAGAAGCTAAGGAGTATTTATTGGGTGTTTATTGGCCGAGCCCATTGAATAAAAGTTATCAGCTCGAGATTCGAAGCTCATGCATTGATGAAGTAGAGCCTCAACAAATGCCTCAAGATGATTCGCAATCAGCAGTCAATCAAGTCAGAAAGAGATTGCAGAGACAACCAAAACAAGGGAATACGATATCATTAGAGCCTTCGAAGTCGACCTGAATGATTCGCAATCTGAGCAGTTATCCGTTGCAGAACAAGTGAAACCTTCACTATCACCCAAAAGCAATACTTGCCCACGTCAGGTAGGGCACAACCAAAAGATAATGCTGGCAATTACGCTTCTGGCAATAATTAGTGTTGTGGGGCACAGTCAGTCATTCCTAATATCGTGTGTGATATGGGAAAGGTCACAATCTCGCCTTGATAGCACAAACTTGAGTTATATTTCAATTCTGGATGTCAAGTGTTCCACAGCAGGAACGCTAACATGATCTACTATTGACTAGTATCCCCGTGGGATGGTAAGACTTAAACGGACAAATGAGATAACAATGGTATCACAATACTACCTGAAAACTGTGATAAACCTGAATTCTGTATTGAATCGAGTAAGTTTCTGTCGAACTCATTGCTGCGAAACCCACATTGGTGGCCGGTTTCTGCGATATTTCAGTTGCAATAAGTGCAGAGAAAGAGTACTAGGCAAATAGACCTGGGCGTAACCACTGATCGGAAAATGGATTGGAAAATTTCCTCCTGAAAATTGAGGATTTGTCAGATTTCGCACATAAGGATTTCTAAGGAGCTGTGTCGAAACTCTGCTAAGGTAGGATAGAAGAGACAGAGTAGTATGTGAACACTCAAAATTTGTAGCAAGTGAAGAAAAGCAAAAAAAATGGTCCAAAATTTCTATTTTTTCTGACTTTCGGGACGAATTCTCAGAAAAAGGATGGCGCGCGCAGCGGAGCAGATCCCCTACAAAGCTCAATATTATGCGGAAAAATAGGTGCATGGACGGGTTGCGTTCGCGCAGCGGCCTTTCGCGCGTGCGGTACTGAACTTTTCTCAAATAGAACATGGCCTGGTATGTGGAGAGGGTTTTCTCTATCAAATCGTCTGCAACATTCCTATATTCGGTGGCTCATTCATCCCGCCATTTTTTTCCATGCTTTCCCATTTTCGAAATTTCAATCGATTTTTTCAACCTCGGTCGAAATCATTTTTTAGATGCGACGTGGTCTGCGTAATCAGCTCACGAAATGTTGGCTGAAAGCCTACGTACGAGCGGTTACAGTCTGTCCAAAACGACGAGTCCGCATACGCACGCGGGGATCGAGGGGCGGCGCAGCTGGAACGTATGCTGTTAGCTGCCAACTCGAACACGTCACAGCCAGATCATTGGTCGATACCATGAAGATAACGATGAAACGTAATACGCAGATTAGATGATGACGTGGAGTGCTGGCAAGCGTGGCAGCCTCTGCATCCCGGCGTGCGTGGGCGGACTTGTCGTTTCGGAGAGACTGTATTAGCAAATCACACGTAGCCTTTCAACTGGGTCCGCAACTGCAGCGGTGCTCATTCCTTTCCAAAGACGCAGAAGGTGGGAGGGATGGGGGGGGGGGGAAGTGGGGTCTCCGCCACTTCGGGGAGTCACATGGAAAACAAAATTAGTAAAAAAAATTAATTATCAAATTAATAATCAACAAAAATTATTTCAAAAAATAATGATGAGAGTAAACAGTTGAAGGAAACTGATTTAAGAGTTCTATTTGTTTCGTAAAGTAATTTCAAAAATTTGGCAACCTAGTCTCGTGGGGGGAGGGTGCGCCCATCCCTGCGTCCGTCACTGTCGGTGCACATGTTGTAATCACAACAGTGTGTGGACCACAAAGAATCACCACCCATTTGTTCAGACCTCATTTACGCATGGCTACAGTCCATTGAAGTAGCCTTTAAGATAAACGCTAGCTCACGCTGGCTCAGTCACTGAGACAATCGCGCATAGCATCCTCCTGGCAGGACCAGTGAACCTGACGGGACGCCTATTCAAACGCGCAAAAAACAACAATGTCGTGGATTCCTCGTACTTCGCGCTTTCTGAGCGTTGAACATGAGTCCTACGTTGCTGGAACCCTCACAATTCAGCAAAATCTCGATTATGAAGACTTCCAATCTTTAGTTTCACTCCTAACTGATTCTCGTCCAACTCCCGTATGCTATAAAAGAGAAGTCGCACTTTAAAATGAACGATGCCTCATCCACTCAGTTTATACTGAATGCATTACCCTCCGAGCCACAATACTTTTTTGCCGTAAAATTCTACGTATTAAGTGTTGCCTCGGGACTACCGTTTTACTCGACGACTTCGCTCAGATTCGAACCGTTTTTAACTGTTTTGCAACGAGTAGCGAGTTCTTCGCGACCAGTATGAGGTTAGCAAGGTCGATTCTGCTGTTATCGAGGAGGAAGCATTCATACATAACCACTCCGATTTTCTATGCAAATGCAGGTAAGCTATTCCCAAGCAAACTTCCGAGTTCTTCTGTTAGTTTGCATTTTGTTTATTCTTATTCATTTTTAGCCCCTCATCTTGGACATTTATATACGGTAGTACTGGCAGATGCTGCTCATCGATGGCAAAAACTGAAGGATCCTGACGGTACCCACATATTCTCTACCGGTACGGATGAACACGGCATTAAGGTTTAAAATCCTTGCATGGGAAGATGAAGAGCTTCGAGATTAATCTCAGCCTTTTTAAGATATTCCGTGCCGCCGAACAGGCTGGGAAGAATCCAGTGAGGTTTTGTGACGGTGTGTCGAAAAAATTCCATGATCTCTTCCAAGATTTTGGTATTGCTAATACTGACTTTATTAGAACTACGGAAGATCATCACAAGTTATGTGTAGAACATGTCTGGGTATGTTTACTGTGTTTTTGGTGCAATATCCTTGTTTAATTACTGTTGTTTTCTTCAGAAGCGACTATATGATGAAGGATTCATATACAAGGACGTGTATTCGGGTTGGTATAGCGTTGTTGATGAGTGCTTCTTCATGGATGGCGATGTTGAAGACACATCATCTGGAAAGGTACGTTGTTCCGTTAAAGTCCATGAGCTAGGAGAACAAAATACTTGCTTCTGTGATTCTCAGACAGCTCCTGCCTTCAAAATACTGTGATTGAAGTCACTTTTTGAATGTTTCCAGTGAAAACTTCTGTATTTTGTATTTTATGCACTCTCTCACAATTTTGTTGAATTCTGCTCTATCAGGTTGTGAAAGGTACGAAAAATACCGTTGAATGGGTTGAAGAGCAGAACTATATGTTCCGGTTGTCCAGCTTCAAGGAGAAAGTCAGACACTGGCTGCTAAATTCAGGTATTTTCTCAGTCTCGTATACGATTTGCTGCACTTTTTCGCTTTGTTAGCTTATAATCTTCTTCAACACCAGGGAGTTTTACCTTTGATCACCTTATTCTCGTTTTTTTTTTTGCTTGTATACAAGCCTGCTACATTGAAAACTTTCTCCTTATTCATGCTTTTGAACTGTGCTCGCCCAAAAATCCCTTTTCATTATGTGTTTGTGCGTTCCTCAGAATTAGATAGTGACAGGGAACGTTTCAATCTTTCCAGATGTTGTTCGCCCCAAACACTACCTGCAATTCGTGCTACAATACCTTGAGTTGGACGGTGATTTGTCGATCTCACGAAGCCGCACGCGACTTCCTTGGGGTATCCAAGTGCCTGGCGATGACACACAAACTGTATGTGCCCATCATGCTAGTTTATTGCTTCACTTTGTTAAATGTTCGTCTACTTATCGCAGATCTACGTATGGCTCGATGCGCTGGTGAATTACCTCTCCGTGACTGGATATCCAGAGACAATGAAAGTGTGGCCACCAACATGGCAGATTCTCGGGAAGGATATTATGAAGTTAGTAGTATTGCACTTTCTTTTGAACCATACAAACCTGACATGTGACGTCGATGGATTGCAAATAATACGAGGATATTGCATGTTTCGTTTCTTATGCATCTTGAGTGTGCTTATGTTTGCTGATTTACAGTGCTAGCAAATTAGACAAAACGTTGCTCGTAGCATATAGCTATAACATATAGTTGCCATTTTGTTCATTTGTCCCAGCTACTGACCGGATTTTTCTTTTTGGAAATCTCGCATTTATTTTCTCTGTGTGTTCCCAAAGGCACCTCTCATTTCTGCAACCTTGAATTATTTTTTAAAGTCGACCGCTATGAATGCGCTATATTTAGATTTCATGCATTTTATTGGCCTGCGTTCCTCATGGCCATGGAGCTTCCGCTGCCTCAGAAACTTTTTATACATGGTCACTGGCTCGTTGACAATGCGAAGGTAGAGGCATTCGATTTTTTTCCATTTTCCTTGTGGAGTGAACGATACCACTGTAGATGTCCAAGAGTGTTGGTAATGTTATCGATCCTTATGAGGCCATGAAGACTTACTCAACGGAAGGGCTGCGGTATTTCTTGTTGAAGCAAGGATTGCCCCAGGGAGACTCTAGTAGGTGCAACTTCTCGAATTCCCACTTCTTCCTGCTTGTTTACCGCTCCTTTCAGATTTTTCACGAGAAAAGGCTATAAATGTCATCAATAGCGACTTGGTCAATAGTATAGGGAATCTTTTGAGCAGAGCAACGGTCAAAAAGCTGAATCCATCACAAGAGTATCGGAATTTTACACAAGAAGCTCTAGACGGTGACCTAGCACAGATGGCTAATTCACTCTTGGAAGAGCTGGAGCAAGTTAGGGGTAAGTTAAGTGTCCGACATCTCATATATTCAGACGAATTCTGTTTCTTACAGAGAAGACTCTTCAGCTGTATGATGACATGTTGTTTTACAAAGCAATTGAGGGAATTTTGGCAGTCGTGAAATCTGGTAACGGCTTCTTCCAGTTCGCGCAACCATGGAAGTTGGATCAAGGAGAAAAGGTGTGTTTTGTTCTCATTTTGTGATAAACTATGGAGAGCTCCTATATATTTTTACCGCGAGACCAGTTCAAGTAAAAAATAACGCTGGCTCTCTCTCCCTACAACCTTAAATTGCCAGATAATTTAACAATTTTTGTTTCAGTGTTTTTTTTTTCAGCTTGATTCCGTGTTGTATTTAACCTATGAGGTCGTCCGAATAACATCTGTTCTACTACAACCAATTATCCCATCATTAGCTGATCAGGCTTTAAACAGGTGGGAAATAGTTTCACTACTGTTTATTGTTGTGAAATAAAGAAAATAGCCAAAATTTGTTTTGGCTGGCTTCAGGTTAGGCATTCCACTCGACGGAAGGCGAATTGATGCAGCTGTGTTCTGCCCAACAAGAGGCAGCATACCGCTAGGTGCAAATCTCGGCCCTCTACTTCCAAGGATCAACGAAAAACTCAGGGATCTAGATCGAATTTCTTCTAGCTAAACTTGGGATCTCGATCTAGATCTTTGATATCCTAATATCGTATAAGAACAGTTTCTGCTAAGTATGCTTGTCATCTTACGGGTCCGTTTAGTATAAAACTATAGCTTTGTTTGTATTTTATGGAGATTTTCCTCATTCTTTTTCTTCCAGTTGTCTTTTTGAGTCGAGTTGATCCCATGTTTCTGTTTGTTTTTTGTGTTTCTTTTTGGCTGAATTTACAATGCACGTTGTGCTAAATTTTGACGTGCGTCCACCTTGTTCTGACTGATTTACTTTATTTCCTTTCCACATTGCATGGGCTTGAGCGCTACATACACAGATTAGACAGACTAGTTACACAAATTTGTAAAGAAACCCTGCACTGTGTTCTGTATTGATTCGCTGTTTGCCATTACATAGACCAGAAATAAGCCGAACACTGTTAAAAGCCAATTTTGAGGCTCATCTTTGTTACTCATAGTTTATTCTATTCGTTTTGTTACCTTAATATTGACAGTTATTCTCTAGGTCTTTTTGAAGCCGCTTTGTTTTGGGTTTTGATGTGAGACGTGTCGTTTTATCTTGTTAGGAGATAATAAATGATATTTTTTGATTTTTTATAAAGGGAAAAAGTTCATATGCATAGAGAAGCTTCAGTACGAATAAGTAAAATCAAGGCAGTGGGTGCGGCTAGTTCAGGCCGTTCTCGGAACACATAATTCGTCACATAGATAACTTCCGATAAGATGCTGCGCTTATTACGTATTTATGGGCAGCGCTATAGAGAATTGGTACCTAGCTATCGCCGTAGTGTAGTCGTTCTTGTTCGGATAAGTACCCATTTTTATGTTGCACATCCGGAACCGTATTCACTGAGTGTTGTTGTATTCTGAAGGCCTAGGATCTTTTGTCAGTTTTTGCTCCGATGAGTGACAGCGGGATGATTCATGTTGATTTTGCCTGGGAATTCCTAGGAATTTTGAATTACTTCGAAGCATGCATAGGTACAAGAGATAATGCATATTTTGGGATACCGTTTTGCGTCCTTCCCCATAGATTAGGTCTAGTAATATTCGAAAATGCAGATAATAATTTTTGCAGTGCGCATGCAACAGTCCTTGTTTTCGAAGTTTCTGTTTTTGGAAGGCCTGTCTGAAAACTGCTGTGGATCCATTTATGTGTACAATAACACAAGACTCCCATTGAGTAGGAGCCATCACTTCGCGTCCAACCAGCTTTCGCACACTGACTGTCTGCGCATCTACACATTTTATTGATATCACCATTCTCACTTTCGATCGATGCTGCAGTACGTTGCGTTCTGCGTCGCCAGACCTGTGGATTCTCCTATACATTACATAAACAAGTAATAAGCCGATCTTATTACTATCAATAATTTCAGAATGGAGAAGCTAATACTCCTGCTAGCACTGAGCGTGACCCCAACGTTAGCATGCAAAACGTGGCCGAACAGTACGGATACTACTTTCCATTGGTATCAGTGTAACTCCGGCCCAGTGATGTTCTACAACGCGACACCTTTTGACCAGACAGGTAAAGTGAGTTTCACCGGGGAACGTGATTACGAAGACATTAGAAAAAGAGAAAACGCGAGAAATAGTGCCGAGAGACAATTCAAAGAGACAGGCGAGAAATGCAGACCACGGGCCACAAACACTCAACTATCGCCGTTCTTGAAACAGACTATAAGAAATTTTCAACCGTTGTACGCATTAGGGAACTAGTTAGCTCTGCCTTGAGATAATGCGATATTGATGCTTGACAGATTTGTCTTGGTGATACACTCAGTGAGTATTGCTGCTTCTGAAAAAAAAAAACTGGTTAAGTTGCTTTCCATTGTGACAGCTCAAATGCACCACCCCACCTACGAATCGTTTTTGAGATTTTCGAATGATCGATTTTCAAATATGTATCTCCAGAAGCTTTTGATCACGGAAGCATACGTGATCCCGTACGAACCGCAGCGAAACCCATTTGGAAGCCCCAACTTCCGCTGAGCTCATGGGCGGGTCTAAGGTGGAAGGATGTTTTCTGAATAATTCAGTTCCGGGAGCCCACTTTGTGAGGAAATTCATACTCCTAATGCGAATTTCTCACAATCTACTCTTTGACAAAAGGTGCGTCCTATGCAGGGATGTGCGGAAGTCAGATTCAAAGTTTCGGAACTCGGAAGTCGAAAGCCCCAGACACACCCGGGATATCGGAAGTGCCAGAAGTCGGAAGTACAGACTCAGATATTCGGGCGTTTTTAGCGCCATCCGCACCTTCAGCAAGTATTCCTTCTCCACCCGCGACTACCTGCCGGAAGCCTGCCTCGGCCAAAAGTGGACAACTGAAATGTATATAAGCCGACAGACGGCTGTGAAAGCTCAGTCTAGTCTCTGCTGTGGCAGAGACTAGACGAGCCTCACGGGACTTGTCTGGCCAACTGAGGCCCGGTTGAAACTGTGGTTCAGTGCACCGTTTGGCTAGACAAGATGCGTGGGATGCGGTCGCTTGTCGACGCAGCGCGGACGGGAAAATCCGCCTCGCTGCAATGTTCGCCTCGTCGAGCGATGGCGAAGGGAGCACATACGTGCCCGGTGAGCTCATTTTTGTACTACTTTTGTAGTCACCGGTTGCAATAAAACATGACCCACATTAATCCTGCCATCCCCAAATGCAGGATAAGGCGCAACTAACGGGGGAATAAACTCGCCAACTCCGCCTACTTTTGCGTTTGTCCCGCAGGTGTCATGCCGCGAGAAGCGGTGTGGGCCGGCACTCCAAATTCCCGAATGTCTGAGGAATAGCCAATATGTGTTCCTACGCTGACCTGAATGGAGTGTAAGCTAGTGTAGTGTTAGATTGACGAGGGTTCATCTGAAAAACCCTATATGTTGTGTTCATAAATAGCGGTATCATTTAAGAATCGAACAGTAGGAAAAAATGGGTCGGATCAATGGAAAAATAAGTGCATGGACAAGATTTTAGCAAACTCTGGTCGGACAGAGCAAATTCAAAAGTTGGAGGGCAGGTTTTCGGGTGTAGTCTAGCTGCCACCATATTGCTCCCAGAATCACAGTTTATAGTGAAGTATGTTAACCAGCATTAGCACCATTTTCATCTCATTCCTCCAGTACAAGGGTGGTTTCCCCTAGCAAGACACCGTCTGGAGTTCTGATACCTTCTGCACAGTATCCTATGCCCTCTTGCGGTTTGGAAAAACTAAGCGTTGCTCCTGGATCAATGCTGAGCTTCATCTGCGTATATCTAACGAGAATAGACGATTTTCAAATTTTTTATAAAACATTTGACTAAGTGCTCAATGTTGAGCGATCGTCTCTTGAAAATAATTCACTTTCCTACACTAGGCTGCCCTTGATGTGCTTGTATGTATACATTACCGAACTTAGTAAGCATGCTCAAAGCAAAACAAGCTCCAAAACTGCACCCTGCAATTGGAAACAACATCCGAAATATTTCGAAAAAGCACCGCAATGGTATTTTTCCGGTTCGAAATAAATTATCACCTGTATTCAGGTGGCATTATGGATGACAACAACTCTTGCAAGGAAACGCTAGATCAACTTCTCCATCAGTTTTTTCTTTGATGAACATATGACTGTCGAGTATGTAGAGCAGACAATATCAGTTACCTGCTTAAAAAAACACAAAACTCATTTCACAAAGCCCAGCTTGGTCATCCCCTAAAACTTCCGAAAACTTCCGCTTTTTTCACAATTTTTCGGAAGTCGGAACTCGGAAGTCGGATGCGCAAAAAACAGCGGAATATCGTGAGTTTCGTATGTCGGAAGTCGGAATTCCGCTCATTCCTGGTCCTATGCATGACAAGCATCGTGCTGAAACAAAGTAGTCCACCTTGGCTCCACCCACAATCTCCCCAAAGTTGGGGCTGGAAAACGGCGTTCTTGGCAGTTTTGTACAGAATCACGTGCACTGTTGTGACCAGGAGCCCTTGAAGGTTCTTTTCCAATGAAAATCTCAAAGACGAAGTAGATGTGGGTCCAAAACCCGCGTGCGAAGGAATGAAGTTGTTACTGCAATGAATGTTGGTTAACAATTCATCAGAATTTTGAAGGGAAAAACTTCGAGTATCCAATCCATCTTGGGAAGCCGATAATGGTGAAATGTGACATTCTGAATCCAACACACGTTTACTCATCACCGAATCTCAAGCTGAACATCAACCTATGGTCGTGGGGAACATCGCTGGGCAGCTGTGCTTGGAGTGCGTTGCCGACGTTCGGACTGCTGTGAGTTTTCAGATCGCTTTAAACCATTATTTCAACGCCTCATGTAGCCTGTGTTGCAGGAGTAATCTGGACGCGTGCACCAGTGGAATTCCCTGTCCAGTGAAGACCGGTCGCCAGGAACTGGACGTTATTGTCGACTTCACCAAATATCAAGCGATTATTAACATCCTGAAAGACGACTCTCCATATCAACTGGAGTATGCCATGCACGACAAGGCCAGCGGTGACAACATCTGTTTGATGGCACAGGCTCGAGCAAGACTGCAATAGGCACGCAGATGTATTTAGAAGATCTTCGCTGTATTTTTTTTTGGAAAAGAAAACAACAGGGCTGATAAATCGATTGTTCCATGTCTTTTACAAGGCTGCAAGACAGGTAGACTCCTACAGCATATCTTCAAAACAAGTTCAACTAGATAGTTTTATTGCAGAAGAAAGAGCCGATGTATGGTGTTTCTCTCAGCTCTGTTCATTTGTCCAGCCGATTTTTAATTATCATGACGAGCTTAGGATACGTATTTCACAGGTCTCACCTAACTGCAAATTCAGTACGGTGCATATTGTAAATATATGAAGTTCGAAATGTTTACCTATCACCTTTGCCTTAACCTATACTACTAGGTGTTTGTCTTCTGGGCGGTTAGCTCTTTCTTGTTGTTCAATTGTGAAAGTGAAACCATTTCACTTTCCATCATTATTTTCAAAGTCCAAAAGATTGGATTTTGGAACGCTAAGTTCAAACTTTAAAGACCAAAAATCCGATTTCATCACTAATTTCCAGCATTTGCGTTCGCTGTTGAATTTTACGAACTCCATTAAAGATGGCATAGGAATATACTGCACGCTTACGTCGTAGGGGAAAATCGGGCCTCCGGAGGGTTCTACAGATCTAGATACATTCAAACGACCTTCTCGTGCTTTAACCCACTGATGGTCACCGGTGAGCCGCACCTTTTTTTTTGCATTTTGCGTGGTTCAACTTGAGAGGTCATTGAGCCCCAAAGGTTTCAGCGATTTTCTTAGGTGATAATATAATGATACTTCTAAGTCAATGTGATTATAAAGAATCTATACTGGAATTTTTATAAAAATTCCGGAGCAGGGAAAGGAGCCAGAACTTGATAAAATGCGGAAACGGGGTAAAATGGGAAAGGTCGGCAATGAGTTAATATCAATGAATATTGTTCAATATTCGAATGTATGTCAGTTATGCTATATACATATAGTTAGTTTCACCAAGGACGATAGTCGACGAGGAAATAGAGAAAGAAAGAACGTGGGGGAAGTGTGCGGTAGTCGAGAAGACAGAAGAGAAAGTTGTGCGCCGTACATAAATTCTCAGCTATCGCCGCTTTTGATGCATTAGACTACATGCTCTCAAACTTCGATGCGATAGTCGTATCACTTGGCGCGAGCGAGTGTCAGGACCAGTTAAATGGGCCAATCCTAGAACCGTTGCACTGCCATATCTTTCGTGGATGTACCGGGTGTGTTGACGATGTTCTCCGTACATGCGTATATGCATAAATAGAAAAATGCGCCATGAACACAGCTAAACAACCATTAGTAATTTGATCACAAAACAAAACAAGAAAAAAAAACTAGGAAATACTTTTTAATTTTTTTGCTAGAATTGCTCGTCCGCCCTATCTTCTAGACTACCACTCATCCGATTCCGACTAGTAGCTCCTCCAGGAATGCGGCAATAGAAGCTGATAAAACATGTTATCAGTGACCAAATGTAGTGCTCATCGAGGAGGAATTAACTACTGAGATAGTCTTGCTATGGGTAAAGATCACAGTGAAAGTATGGTGAAGGAATTTCGTGAGAATTTTCCAGGAGGCTTTCACATATCCAGTAAACTCCGAACCTTGAGTCTCTCTCTGTACATCCAGAAAATGTACTGCATTCATGAAACACACGTAATTCATTCCTAGACAACGCTGCCCAGTTCTTTCTTTGAAATACACAAATATGTACAAATATGTATTGGGTTGGGGAATACGTAAGTTCGTGCGCTTTTTTTCCAAAGTGTTTTTCCGCGTGATTCGAACTCCGCTTGACAGCATATCGTGAACAATTTTGTGGCCCTTGTTGTGCTCTTTAACGCTGTCGCAATCACGTTTTTGAACGCCTCCACCGCCGACTGCCGTTCGACTTCCATTGTGGCTCGAATGTGGGTGACATGACTACGCATATCAACGACGGCTATGCAGAGACCTTAATCTGTATATATAAAAGTGAAAGTTTGTGTGTGTGTGTGTGTTTGTGTGTGTGTGTGTGTGTGTGTGTGTGTGTGTGTGTGTGTGTGTGTGTGTGTGTGTGTGTGTGTGTGTGTGTGTGTGTGTGTGTGTGTGTTTGTGTGTGTGTGTGTTTGTTTGTGTGTGTGTGTGTTTGTGTGTTCCGAATAGAAATCGCGGAGGATGAACCGATCGGGACCAAATTTTGCAGGTAGACTCTCCACTGGCTGGCGGAGGTTATAGGCTACTTTGGACCTGGGATTATCGATTGGTTTATCGATTATATCGATTTAATTGATTTTTCGCTCTTCTTGACCAGGGACTAGCGAGAACATGCCTACTGGGGTACCTCAATGCGCTGAACACGAATATGACAACCATTCTGCGCCAATTTATCGATTTATTGATTTTATTGATTTTTCGCTCTTCTTGACCAGGGACCAGCGAGAACATGCCTACTGGGGTACCTCTATGCACTGAACACAAATATGACAACCATTTCGCGCCAATTCATCGATTTATTGATTTTATTGATTTTTCGCTATTCTTGATCATGGGGTGGTAGAGGCATGTCTACTGGGGCACCTCAATGCGCTGAACACGAATACGACAACCATTTTGCGCGAGATATTGATTTATTGATTTTATTGATTTTTCGCTATTCTTGATCATGGGGTGGTAAAAACATGTCTGCTGGGGTTTCTCAACACGCTGAATAAGAATGACAACCATTTTGCACAAAATATTGATTTATTGATTTTATCGATTTTTCCCCATTTTCGCTCGGGGACGGACAGAGACATGTTTTCTGGGGTTTTTCAATACGCTGAATAGGAATATGACAAACATTTTGCATGAATTATCGGTTCTTCGATGTTATTGATTTTTGGCTCTTCCGCCCAATGAAGCGGTGAAGACATCTCTCCTGGGGTACCTCGATATGCTGAGTATGAATATGACAACCACTTTGTACGAATACGTCGATTCAATGTCACCGAAATAGCTTTGCCAACTTTTCGCCCACAAGTCGATGGGAAGCGTCACCTGGGCTTCGCTAACATGCTGACCACCAAAATTATGGAGATTTCAATGAATTTGTCGATGATAACAATTGGCCTCAGCAGTATGATGTAGCCAAGGTAATAAAACACCCGAGCGAAGCCGGGTACGGCAGCTAGTGGCTGAATAAACAGCAGAGAAGTGTTATACTCGCTCTAGACAGTGCAATTTGTTCCTTTGATCTAGCTCTTGTTCTGGACGCCCTGTTTGTGGGAAAAGAAGATGATTATTCCCTAGGGTATCTCTAGTCAGAGACGTAAGAAATATTCACTACTGATGTTAACTCTCCGCAACATATAAGTTGTGCTAACGCATTCCGTGTTAACCGTGAAATTGCCTGATATGAGGTAATCCGCCACAATGGGTATGCTCGATTTCTCTGCGCAAATTTCACCAAAATGACTACCAAGAAAATGTGAGTGATGTCATTTAATGTGAGATGTGAGTCACTTAACTCACTGTCGACTCTACTAGGCCTGGATGAGTCCTATACCACTCATTTTGCTAAAGGCAGCACGAGTCGAAATCCTCGACTCGGATCTGAGCTGCGAACCTTAAAGTAGGCGTCGCGCACATCACGAATCTGCAAGGAACACACACAGTAACAACTTACCTGCAGAAAACGGCGAAGTGCCGTCGCGTGCACGCCCGGTCGGCCAGTGCTTCGGAGGGCCCGACGCGCCAGCTTACGCATTTTAACGCATGCGGGCTGCTACCGATTCCCTTTCTCCGTGCTGGGACCCATTTGCGCACGCAGGGCGCCGCCGGAGCACTCGTCCGCGCACGGAAGGCAGCATCGCGTTTTCCTGGCTTTCTCGGGTGTTTTACGCGATTTCACCACCGGATATGAGCAATACACCCCCAAAAACCCCAAAATCCGGCGAAATCACAAACACGATGGTTTCGACGGGTGCTGCCTTTAAAGGCAGCAGGAGCTGAAATCCTCGACTCCGAGCTGAGCTGTGAGTGATGAAGTACAGACTCAGCACATCATAAATTTGAAACGAACACTGACAATGATAGCTTACCTGCAGAGAAAATGGAACATTCTTCGCGAACACGCCTTGCCGTGTTTGTGCGCGTACGAGTTTTCCCGGCGCGAAAGCCATTGCGGCTCGTGGTTTTGGCCGAGTCCCGCCATGAAACTCTGTGAATTGAATGCATTTCATTCTCCCTTCGCGCCAAACCACGCACCGCAATGGCTCTTGCGCCGGGGAAAACTCGTCCGCGCGCGAACACGGCCAGGCGTGTTCGCGACGAATGTTCCATTTTCTCTGCAGGTAAGCCATCATTGTCTGTGTTCGTTTCACATTTATGATGTGCTGTGTCTGTACATCACCACCCGCAGCTCAGCTCGGAGTCGAGAATTTCAGCTCCTGCTGCCTTTAAGTTCCTTATGCATTTCATTAAAGAGTCACGTTGCGGGCTATAAAAAATAGTGGTTTCTATGCCCATGAAAAACCGCACGAACCTATCCTCCAATCTAATGCATACGTCACACTCCGCCCAAATATAACAGATTCGAGGCAGTCAACTTGTTTGCAGCATGTCTCCTAGTACTATTGCGATAAATGAACTACCGCCCAGTCATAACTTCGAAGAGGATGGAGGAGCATAGTGGTTGAGCACCTGAGCCAGATTGCCTGTTTTTCTGTCCCTTTCAGGTTCCTGCATTTTAGCGTACCATTTTTGTCTCTGAAGTCTCCCAAACTGTCGTTCTTAATAAAAAGCACTATATAAATGCTTATATGATGGCTTGAGCAACCACATCTGAAGAAAGTTCATCTTTGAATATTGAAGAAACACAGAATAATGAAGAGTCTGACCAAGAAAAAAAAAACGAAATCGGGTTTGCAGCGCTACACCGGAAAGAACGACACATCTCGCTCCTGCGATGACTCTTTAACATGACGGAGGAGGAAATTCTATATATTCCAAAGACGCCGAGCAATGACATTCCATGTATAGAATACTCTCGAGCACCCTCTACGTATCTCAATGTGTGCAGCAGGAAATGAAAGTAGCCTGATGTGCACCGCCGGTGTTGCTTTATACAATCATACTGAAAAGGCAAAATGACATATTATCACAATAAAAAGAAAATATAAAATGGAGAGGACATGTGGGTTGCGCCGGAGATTTTTCGACTGTGTTGCTTCTCTGAGGTCTTCTAAATAATCAAATCAAAGAATTTTCACACTTCGCTGGATATTTGGACTGCTCCAGTAGTTTGCCCCCCTCCAAAAAAAAAAAAAACAAAATTCCGAACATGGATAGGTTTTGAAAATTGATTCAAAGCAAAATTATGTCTAGCGCTCGTGACGCTGTTCAGACCCAGCTGCCAGCGGCGGACGCGGGGGGGGGGGCGGGGGAGGGGCACCTCCTCGAGAATGGGCCACCCAATTATTGAAATTACTTCATAATATAAATAAAAATCTTATATAAGTCTGTTTTTAATTGTTTGTTTTTATTCTTATTTTTAAAAATATTTCTTATCAATTATTTAATATTAATATATTTAGTTTTGTGTAAGATCTTTATTATTTTTATTCTCCGTTCGTTTCCCCAGAGCGGCAGAGACTCTTCCCACTCCGGTCCACTTCCTGCATCCGCACTGCCATCTGCTCCCGGTCCACTTCCTGCATCCGCACTGTATCTGCTGTCCATGGATAAACATGCCCATGGATATGAGATTGCATATCTAAGGCCTATGGCACACTACAGAGCGACGCTGTCGCTGCGACAGTTCACCACCAAAACTTTTCGCAATTGTAACGGACTTCGAACTTGTAACGTTTTGTTCTCATCATTTTTATTCATTTTCTTCACGTGAAGTATGCTATAGGCCTGAAGTGATGGATCCGGGCCCAGCTCACATTGATATGAGTAACGCTTCACCCCTGGATTTATTCATGCAAGCTGAATCGAAGAATTACTCCACAGACTCTTCCTGGGCCAATGTACAGACGATGAACTACGCTCACACGTGAAATGTTCTGAGCGCTTTCCGCCGAACGCTCGTATCACAGGAAATGCACTTGAGTTATCGTCCTTTGTGGATTTTAGGGAGTGATAAGGGATGCTGAGGAGCGCACTCCTATAAAAGTTAAACAGTATCCAAGAATTATCTTTCATGGCATGGCATTCCTTCAAACTATTCACTTCTGATTTTTCTTTGCATTGTTCCCGAAACCACTGATCAGATGAAATCCAGGAAGAGGACCTGTCCAGATCATAGGGCCGAATGTGTTCTCAACATGGAGAACGGAAACATATCTGAACGTGGCCGTTTTTCACTGATTGCCACAACTTTTTCCCATGGGAAACCCCCGTTTTTTTTTGAAATTTGCAATAAAGCGCATTTTTCAGTATGAACAGTTCTGCTTTCGTACTGCTATCGATTATTGGCGCAGCAGCATCGTGTGACACATGGCCAAATGGGACGAACACGGCGTTCCATTGGTGGCAGTGCAATGCCGGACCTATAAAGTATTACAACGCAGTGCCTTACGATGCAACAGGTGGGATGTGTTGAACAACAGGATTGAAGTAGTCCATGAGAAGTCCTAACCACCTTGACCCCGCGAGAAAAACTTCCATCAAAGTGACCAGCAGCGAGGGGAGATGGTTAGGGATATAATATCAAGTGCATGATTGTGTGAAAATGTGTTCGAATGAAGGAGTGCAAGATCTTAGGAGTAAATGTAAGTTAAACTACAAAGTCAAACATGGCAAGATGAAGCCATTTGCAAAAGAATTTTATTGAAGGCAGGGCACGGATGAATCATTGTAAGCATGGGCAATCTCATACCCATCTCATCATGGCTAAGCAGCTGGGTAGAGGCAACGTCATGTAAGGGCAAAATTTTGTGCAAAAGTAGGGGTAAGTTAGGATACAATAACACTTTTGCCACAGACAATCCCAATTATGGCATCAGGGCCTCGGCTACCACTAAACCTCATGTAGACCTCCTGCATCGCCGTTGTTCGAATTGCATCGATTTCAATTCGTATCGATTATCGGATATCCACTGTAGTAGGCAGGGGTCGAATCCATCATTGAAGGGATGGGAAATACCATATGAGTGTAATGACCCCACAGACCGTCGCTAAGGTGACTCTTCCGAACCGTTCTCATTTGTGTCACCTGCTTAGAGAGTATCGACAACAACAATGCTCTGCCCAAAACCAACAGGTATCGGAGTAGATGTCTCTTGCGATCGCAGCACACCTAATTATACGCCACATGATGCATAGTGGTAGGAAAAACAGCTTCGGTACATAGAAGTTACACGTGACAATGAGTTATCCTACTATATTAAAAGATTTGGTCGCTAATTCCCGAGAACCCGTCTGTTACTGCGCGTCGACTCTCAGCGCATTGTCGATACGCAGTGTTGTGATGAGTACTTTAAAAAGGGGCCCCTGGCCTAAATTTCCACATTGTCCGCTTTTTTCTTCTTAGATCTTTATCTTCCTTGTTATAGGGTGACACCTCCCTAAGGGCCGGCGTAGGTTTTAGGCTACTTTGCACCTGGGATTATTGATTAGATTATCGATTATATCGATTTTATTGATTTTTCGCTATTTTTGCCCCAGGCGTGGCGAGGACATGTCTACTGGGGTATATCAGTACGCTGAACACGAATATGACAACCGTTTCGTACGGCACTATCGATTTATCGATTTTATTGATTTTTCGCTTGTTTTGCCCCAGTGACGGTGAAGATATGGTTATTGGGGTATGTCAATACGCTGAAGACGAATATGACAACCGTTTCGTACAGCACTATTGATTTATCGATTTTACTGATTTTTCGCTAATTTTGCCCCTGCGCGGCGAAGACATGTCACTGGGGTATGTCAATATGCTGAACACGAATATGACAACCGTTTTGTACAGCACTATCGATTTATCGATTTTATTGATTTTTCGCTATTCTTGCCAGGACCCGAGCAAAGCCGGGTACACAGTCTAGTAATAAAAATTCAAAAAATAATGGTGAAACTAAACAACTGGATTCAAAGAATCAAACAGATATAAGATTTTTTTTAATCCAGCAAGCCATTCTCAGGGATGAAGGGGCTCCCTGCAAATCCGATTTGGAGCCCAATAATCCTAATAATGTCGATTAACGTTACAACAAAATCCTAGCACATGGTTTTGTTACCTGACGTGGTTTTGGAACGAAGTGGTAGCGCTGTTCCCATCCGTTGGGGTTTTTCCTTGATTTTGACTGGGACATTGGTAAACATGCGCCGGTCTCAGGTAAAGAAGCACACGGGTCCGTTGGTCAGAATTTTCCCGCCATTGGTAAACAGGTGCTGGTCTCTGGTAAAGGGGCACATGGGTCGTTGGCCAGAATTTTCCCGTCAGTGGTAAACAGGTGCTGGACTCTGGTAAAGGGGCACACGGGTCTTTGGTGAGCACTTCCCTTGGGTTCGACTGGGCCAATGGTAAACAGGCGCCGGTCTCAGGTAAAGGGGCACACGGGTCCTTTGCTCAGGACTTCGCCTTGGGTTCCATTGGGCCAGTGGTAAACAGTTGCTGGTCTCAGGTGAAGGAGCACGGGTCCATTGGTCAGAATTTTCCCGCCAGTGGTAAACAGGTGCTGGTCTCTTTCCCTTGGGTTCCACTGGGCCAGTGGTAAACAGTTGCTGGTCTCTGGTAAAGGGTCACACGGGTCCGTTGGTCAGCACTTTCCCCTGGCTTCGACTGGGCCAATGGTAAACAGGGGCACATGGGTCGTTGGTCAGAATTTTCCCGCCAGTGGTAAACAGGTGCTGGATTCTGGTAAAGGGGCACACGGGTCTTTGGTCAGCACTTCCCTTGGGTTCGACTGGGCCAATGGTAAACAGGCGCCGGTCTCAGGTAAAGGGGCACACGGGTCCGTTGGTCAGGACTTTCCCTTGGGTTCGACTGGACCAATGATAAAAAGGCGCCGACCACAGGCAAAGGGGCACAAGGGATTTCAGGATTTTCCCTTGGGTTCGACTGGGCCAATGGTAAACAGGGGCACATGGGTCGTTGGTCAGAATTTTCCCGTCAGTGGTAAATAGGTGCTGGTCTCTGGTAAAGGGACACACGGGTCTTTGGTCAGCACTTCCCTTGGGTTCGACTGGGCCAATGGTAAACAGGCGCCGGTCTCAAGCTAAGGGGCACACGGGTCCGCTGGTCAGGATTTTCCTTTGACTGCGACGCTGTCAGCAGCAAAGTTGCGCCCGTCTCAGGTAAAGGGACACACGTGTCGCGCCGGTGTCAGATGAAGGGGCACACGTGCCGCGCCGGTCTCAGGTAAAGGGGCACACTTGTCCACTGCGCGGTATTTTCCCTTGGGTTTGACTGGGCTAGTGGTAAAGTAGCGCTGGTTTTAGGTAAAGGGGCGCACTGGTCCATTGGTCGGAACTTTTCCTTGAGTCCAACTGGGCCAGTAGTGAATTGGCGAGGTCTGTTGGCCGGGATTTTCCCGTGAGTCCGGCTGGCTGGCTCAGTGGTAAAGCGGCGTTGGCTTCAGGCAAAAGGCAACACGTGTTCATTGGTCGTCAACAAAAAGAAGGTCGTGGTCTTCAAAAATTTCAATCAGTCAATTTTGGCATTTTGTGACTCCTCGACAAGCTGTTTGCCACTGTTCAGTTTGAGTTTCTCAAAATCTAAGGATTAGTTCTATTCAGACAGGTGTTGAGACTGAATGAAGTGCTTAATTAGGTTTGTTTGCAGACACTCTACTCGAACTCTAATACCAACACTGATAGAATGCGGTGAAACTTTGAGCCAAGGAACTCACGGGGTTACTATCTCGCGCAAAAGCCTAGACAATAACTTGCGCACCCACCTAATGTGTCTCATCAACCCCGTGGACCACCTCCCTTACTAGAAACTCAAACAAAAGCCTGGACAATAAATTGCGCACCCACCTCATGTATACCGCCAACCCCGTGGACCACCTCCCTTTCCAGAAACTCGGGCAAAAGCCTAGACAATAATCTACGCACCCACCCCATGTATCTCGCCAACCCCGTGGATTGCCTCCCTTCCAAGAAACTCAGGCAAAAGCCTAGACAATAATTTACGCACCCCCCCCCCATGTATAGGGGTATCAAAAAGTTTCCGGCCTCAACCTGTTCCATCCCTTTTTTCTCAAAACTTTGAGTGCGATCATGTAGCCTAAAATCTTCAAATCCACCATGCCAAGTTTCATGCTCTTAAGCTGACTCATTCAATAATAATGGCCCTTTTTTCTAACCTAACCATAGTGGGTTTCACATGCTTTTCGACAGCGCACCCGTCCACAGATTAAGAGTTGCGCTTGCTGCCACACGAGAACGTGGATTCGAATTACTGAATCACATGTCCTATAGTTTGGACCTTGCACCCAGCAACTATTTTCTGTCTGGAAATTTGAAACAGCATCTTCGCACGATGGGACTGGATGTCGAAAACGTCAAAGAGCCGGCTGTTGAAAGATACTCTGAGTCAAATGAGGAAAGCAGCTCCTTGAACGGTTTGAAAAAATTCAAATCGAGCCATGAAAAGTGTATTAGTGTTCGAGGGACCTGTATTTTACTACAACAAAATTTGCTCGCTGTAGATCTTTTGGAAGTACTCTAGGCCGGAAACTTTTTGATAACCCTATATCCCGCCAACCCCATGGATTGCCTCCCTTCCAAGAAACTCAGGCAAAAGTCTAGAAAATAACTTGCGCACCCACCTCATGTATCTCAGCAACCCCGTAGATTACCCCCCTTTCCAGAAGCTTAGGCATCAACCTGGACAGTAACTTGCGCACCCACCCAATGTTTATCGCCAACCCCGTGGACCACCTCCCTTACTAGAAACCTCCCTTACTAGAAACTCAAACAAAAGCCTGGACAATAAATTGCGCACCCACCTCATGTATCCCGCCAACCCCGTGGACCACCTCCCTTTCCAGAAACTCAGGCAAAAGCCCAGACAATAATTTACGCACCCACCCCATGTATCCCGCCAACCCCGTGGGTTGCCTCCCTTCCAAGAAACTCAGGCAAAAGTCTAGAAAATAACTTGCGCACCCACCTCATGTATCTCGTCAACCCTGTGGACCAACTCCCTTACTAGAAACTCAGGCAAAAGCCTAGACAATAATTTACGCACCCACCCCATGTACCCCGCCAACCCCGTGGATTGCCTCCCTTCCAAGAAACTCAGGCAAAAGTCTAGAAAATAATCTGCGCTCCCACCCAATGTTTCTCGCCAACCCCGTGGACCACCTCCACTACTAGAAACTCAGGCAAAAGTCTACAAAATAACTTACGCACCCACCCCATGTATCCCTCCAAGCCCGTGGATTACCTCCCTTTCCAGAAACTCAAACAAAAGCCTGGACAATAAATTGCGCACCCACCCAATGTTTCTCGCCAACTCCGTGGACCACCTCCACTACTAGAAACTCAGGCAAAAGTCCGTATCTCGTCAACTCTGTGGACAACCTCCCTTACAAGAAACTCAGACAAAAGTCTAGAAAATAACTTGCGCACCCACCTCATGTATCCCCCCAACCAGTGGATTACATTCCGTTCCAGAAGCTCAGGCAAAAGCCTAAGCAATAATTTACGCACCCATCCCATGTATTCCGCCAACACCGTGGATCGCCTCCCCAAGTATCCCACCAATCTCATGAAGCATCTTCGTTTCCTGAGCTTAAGCGAAAAATAACCAATAACTTATGCTCCTACTCATTTATACCATCAACCCTGTTGATCATCTCCCTTCCCTAGGCCACGTGGATTTGAGTATTGATCACCTTCTTAATCATCACTTAGAACTTTTTTGGTTTAGTATAAATGAGCCACGTCGTGTCGGTGAATATCGGTGAGTAATGACGAAGAAGATTGGTGGAAATAAGCGATCGGGATGCTTATTCTCTTTTCACAATAATTTGTTTTCAGTTTTTGTTCAAAACTTTGGGAAAGTATAAAGTTTTTAGAATGAGTTTGGTTTGAACTAGAAGGATGGGATAGTCACATACAGTGGTGATGCTGAGGGTGTGTTTGTATGATTGGCTTACTGAGTTATTGACCGAGTGGTTTGTACAATACAAAAGCAGTTGTGTTCTGTATTTCACGCTGTCCTTGGTATGCTCGCTGCTCGCGAAAGACAGAGATAGAAACAACAAAACAAATTGATTCACGGATTCTGTGAGTTCTCTTCTCTCATTCGCTACGCTATGTGCTCTTTTTCGACTGAATAATGTTATATGTAGATATACATATACAGTTGTGAGATAGTGTAGCTCGAGTTGAGGGTGTGAATCTCACACAACCTGTTGGCGCGCACGAAAAACCACAACGGGTCAATACTGTCACACTACGGAAAGTAGCACAATAACGTGGCTTATGGGGCCACTAGTATGTATGAAAGAATACCATGACAAAACCATGACGCATTTCAGGAACTAAGATCGAATATCCCATCCAACTCAACAAGCCATCTATAGTACGATGCGATATGGACAACCCGAAAAATGCCTACAGTTCGCCTTCGCTACGACTGTCAATCAAGCTCTGGTCCTGGGGAACTGCTTGGGGAACGTGTGACTGGTCACCAGTACCAACACTCGGACTTCTGTAAGTGTAATGGTTGCAGTACTCGGTCTTAGCGAAAAGCGAGCAGTTTTCAGGAATGATCTGGACGCGTGTGAGCATGGCATCAAGTGCCCTGTTCCGACCGGACGTCAAACCATGGACGTTACGGTTGATTTTACAAAGTTCAGCATGATTCTTCGTCTACTAAAAGACGATGCGCCGTACCAGTTCCAGTACGAACTGCATGACAAAACGAGTGGAGATAGCTCTTGTATAGCAGCACAGGCAAGAGCAAGAACTAAGTGATTCTTGAGTAAAAATATCTAAAGTGAAAGCACATCTTCGATGTCGTTCAAAGATATTCGTTAATGAAATCTTTTTTTACTAGTCCAACGATGTAATTGAACAGTTGGATAAATAACAAAGGAAATCCCAAATAGAAAATGAGTTCCAAGTACGATGCTGAACCTGCCATGGAGAACTACCCGAGCGCCTCCATGTACAGATATGACGCCGAGATTATGACTGAAATCAAAGTTGAAACCAAAATTCTACCAGTGAATACTTGCACAATAAAATACGTTATCGCAAAAAGATTTCGAAGCTATAAAAAAGTTTCGGCGCAATTTCATTCTTCGCTCACTGCATAAAACCAAAGGGAACTATGGAATTATTTGTAAAAAATTTTATGTCTTACAAATCATGAACGAAATGAGTGTTAGCTGCAATGGACAAAATTTCACTCCTTCTCAAACCAATAATACCTATGAGTACTATGATAGAGAAACTGGAGAAGAAATCATTCGCAGACATAAAACATTTCTCACAAATAATCATTTGAAACCTCTCGATCATCCGGATATATCTATATTACATGCTTTACCAAAACCGGGTGTTAGCTGCAATGGACGAAATTTCACTCCTTCTCAAACCAATAATACCTATGAGTACTATGATAGAGAAACTGGAGAAGAAATCATTCGCAGACATAAAACATTTCCCACAAATAATCATTTGAAACCTCTCGATCATCCGGATATACCTATATTACATGCTTTACCAAAACCGGGTGTTAGCTGCAATGGACGAAATTTCACTCCTTCTCAAACGAATAATACCTATGAGTACTATGATAGAGAAACTGGAGAAGAAATCATTCGCAGACATAAAACATTTCCCACAAATAATCATTTGAAACCTCTCGATCATCCGGATATACCTATATTACATGCTTTACCAAAACCGGGTGTTAGCTGCAATGGACGAAATTTCACTCCTTCTCAAACCAATAATACCTATGAGTACTATGATAGAGAAACTGGAGAAGAAATCATTCGCAGACATAAAACATTTCCCACAAATAATCATTTGAAACCTCTCGATCATCCGGATATATCTATATTACATGCTTTACCAAAACCACACAAAACCCCACCAAAATTCCGTTATATTACAGGAGCTTTCAGCAGCAGCAGAAAACGTTTAGCTTTGGAACTTACAAGATAATTTTTATTAAAAACCACTTCAAAAAATATGTACAGTCTATTACAACGCGTATCCATTCATTTCATGGTTACTATAAGTGAGCATCTAAATAGACATAGATCTAATAATCTCAAGCTTTTCTCTGCGGATTCCACTAATATATCCATCGATCTCTCACATACCACTATCCTTACTAACATTAAGGAAATTCTTAAATTGTGTTTTAGCAATGATAATAAGCAAATATTACTTTGCACTCAGCATAACAAAGTTTTTTATTCAGAAAATTATGACCAGTATCCCTGTAGACAGTACACTATTACAGATATTCTCTTTTTGGTAGACTATCTTCTCAATAATAGTTTTTGTTCATTTGGTCAACTCGTATTCAAACAAATCGTAGTTGTACCGCAAGGTGGCAATTTCAGCCCCCTCTAAGCAGATCTTACACTATCATACTATGAATACATCTACACTAAAAATTATTTAGATGCGAACATATACTTCTACCCTTACAGATATAGGATGATCTGCTGATAATACATAATACTTTAGTCAGTACAATGCAAATCTGGATAAAGTTTATCAGGAAGTACTGTCGTTGGAAACTACGCACGAGTCCAATTACAAATGCAACTATTTGGATTTGGAAATCTATTAAACAAAGCGCCGTAAGGGGGCTAGAGCGGTTAGAGATACGGGGCGGCACTCATAGACACCGCAATCTTGAGGCGCAGACTGTGTGGCGAAATGGCCGATTTCCATGGACGCAGACACGTTCGCTTCGGGACCCGAAATTACGTCACTGCTGGCTCTCCCGCATGCACGGGATGGTGATTTCATCACCTTCGCTGGCGGTCTCGCCGCATAGGAGTGAAGGAGTGTTTACGAGCTTTCAGGCTGCACAATATACGCAGCAGGAAAACCAGCCTTCCACTGATGCGACGCTGAGTGCACTTGCAGGAAGAGATGGATGGGTGCTAGGAGGGCTGCCGCGTCTCGGAAGCTCGGGAGGGTGGATCTACGCGGTCGCCTCATCTGGTGGGTGCTATTGCCGCATCGCCTCTAAATAGAAAGGCAGTCAACTAAATACGGATACGGGTCCACCGATGGAGAAAGGGCCCGCCGTGGCTCAGTGCTGTAGGGAACGCCATGAGGTGGGTCCAGCTATGAAGAAAAGGCCCGCTAGGGCCCAATGGAGCGGGGGACGCCAAGATACGGGTCCACCGATGGAGAAAAGGCCCGCCGTGGCCCAGTGGTGCGAGAAACTCCATGACATGGGTTCACCGATGGACAAAGGGCCCGCCGTGGCCCAGTGGTGCGGGGAACGTCGAGACACGGGTCCACCGATGAAGAAAGGGCCCGCCGTGGCCCAGTGCTGTGGGGAACGCCATGAGGTGGGTCCAGCTATGGAGAAAAGGCCCGCTAGGGCCCAGTGGAGCGGGGGTCGCCAAGATACGGGTCCACCGATGGAGAAAGGGCCCGCCGTGGCCCAGTGCTGTGGGGAACGCCATGAGGTGGGTCCAGCTATGGAGAAAAGGCCCGCTAGGGCCCAGTGGAGCGGGGGACGCCAAGATACGGGTCCACCGATGGAGAAAGGGCCCGCCGTGGCCCAGTGCTGTGGGGAACGCCATGAGGTGGGTCCAGCTATGGAGAAAAGGCCCGCTAGGGCCCATTGGAGCGGGAGACGCCAAGATACGGGTCCACCGATGGAGAAAAGGCCCGCCTGGCCCAGTGGTGCGAGAAACTCCATGACATGGGTCCACCGATGGAGAAAGGGCCCGCCGTGGCCCAGTGCTGTGGGGAACGCCAAGAAACGGGTCCACCGATGGAGAAAGGGCCCGCCGTGGCCCAGTGCTGTGGGGAACGCCAAGAAACGGGTCCACCGATGGAGAAAGGGCCCGCCGTGGCCCAGTGCTGTGGGGAACGCCGAGACACGGGTCCACCGATGGAGAAAAGGCCCGCTAGGGCCCAATGGAGCGGGGGACGCCAAGATGCGGGTCCAGCGATGAGAAAGGGCCCGCCGTGGCCCAGTGCTGTGGGGAACGCCATGACACGGGTCCACCGATGAAGAAAGGGCCCACCGTGGCCCAGTGCCGTGGGGAACTCAATGACACGATGTGGGTGAACGCCATGACACGGGTCCAGCCCGCCGTGGCCCAGTGAACGCCAACAGGGTCCCATGAAGAAAGGGCCCACCGTGGCCCAGTGCCGTGGGGAACTCAGTGACACTGGTCCAGCGATGAGAAAGGACCCGCCTTGGCCCAGTGCTGTGGGGAACGCCATGACGTGGGTCCAGCTATGGAGAGAAGGCCCGCGAGGGCCCAATGGTGCGGGGGACACCAGGATACGGGTCCACCGATGGAGAAAGGGCCGACCGTGGCTTAGTGGTGTGGGGGACGCCAGGATACGGGTTCACTTTAGTGTTGAGAATGACAGGATGCGAACCTGCCCCTGGAGAACGGATCCGGCTTGCCCTAACTGTGAGGAAGGCGCCAGAATGCGGGCGCTCTGATGGAGGAAGGGCCCGCTGTGGCCCAGTAGTATGGATAACACCAGGATACGGGTCCGCCAACATAGGATTGGTCCCCTGTGACTCAGTAAAGTGGAGAATACCAGGATACGGTTCAGGCCTAATGTGTGAAGATGGCGCCAGAATACGGGTCCACCAATGGAGGAAAATCCGCTGCGGCCCAGTAGTGTGGAAGACACTCGGATACAATTTCGCTTTGTGCTATAATGTGGGGTACGGCAGGATACAGTTCCGCCGATGGAGAACGCGTCTGCGTTGGCCCGATAGTGAGGAATACGCACGGATACGCCATACGATGGGGAACGAACTTCTCATTCGCATACTCAACTCATAAGAAGGACTTCATGTTTGGGCCCATTGGAAGATTTGTTCTGCTTCTCTTATACGTAACTTATAAGAAGGTTTTTGAATTTGAGCTCAGTTAATGATTAATTTTGCTTATTTGCTAATTTTCTAAGCATTTTGCACGTGTGGAGCTTTTGCACATGCCTCAAGTGGCTGCCCCACCCCACTTTCTAGCGTCCCGAAGGGGCGCTAGTTAATATACATAACAACATCGTAATGACAAAAATGTATAATAAGACTGATTCTTTCGGCTTTGCTATTAAACGATTCCCACACTATTCCACCAATGTTTCAATCGATATTAAAAAAGCTACCATTTACCTAGCCCGGAGGTAATTTATACTGAAGTTTTGCGAATCGCCCGTACTTGTTGTACTAGAAAAGACTTTACAAACAGACTGAATCGATCAAAAAACATACCGTTAGCCATGGACTACAGTCCATCTGTAACAGAAAGCTCATATATAATTGTTTGTTCGAAAATAATTATATTTTGCATAAATTTACATACATATCTCTAGAACTCAGGAATTTGTAAAAGAAATATTTTGATTATAATATAATTAGTTAAAAATTGCTAAAAAGATCCTGATTCAGGACTCAATATACCATAACAAATTAAATCTGTAATCAATAAATACATCCACCTATTCAACATATCCATTTGGTCATAATCTATTTCAAATAAACAATTCTAATACGATAAAAACGGTGCCATATAATCAACATCTTCTTGTTGATTATATTCCACTTGGTACTACTCATTTTTAATGCACATTCCTTACATGTGGATGGATACTTATATCAATCAAACCAGATGTAAGTCTTTCAAACCTTAAATTTAAGTAGTTTTATTCCAAAAATATGTGCACATATTAAACGTTATTTGAAAAACACATTTCAGTAGGTTTCTTTCACCTTACTGATGAGTGCAGGAGGAAACCTACTTTTATGCTTAGTTTTCGTATAAGGTTCATGAACGAAACGAAAACTGAAAAGAACACAATATTTCAATACAACTTTAGAATTTATTACTCAATGTGATAGATTCTATTTTGATAACCGTATTTGAGAAATGAGTTCCGTCATCAAAATAACCTTAGATTCTGAGACATGGGTCCGAAATCTTCCTATATTATGAAAACCCAAAGAAACTAACCGAATAGCTATTTCAGATTCTGGCCATTACTGTCATTACTGACTGAGTAGATTGCTCTTGAATCTGGTATTGGCAGTATGTCGATATGAACATAATATATTTACCTGATAACAAGAAACAACAACAAACAAGAACAGAAACAAAAAAAAGACAACACAAACGAAAGGCCGCATAATTTCGGCCGGTACTGTATATGATACATTTTACGCTGAATATGAACAAAAACATTAGCTTCAGTTAAATATTATACCAGTTCAACTGGAAGTCATAGAAGTAAAGCAAGATTCATACCGAGAAGGCATGAGACCAGTTGCGAGAGTGATTAGAAGTGATGCTACCCATAAAAGCTTTAGAACGAGAATGAATAAATTAACGCTCAGTGGACAACATGCGCACTATATGGCTGATTCTGGATTGAAAAACGATCCGCAAGTACCCAAAAACTTTATCATTTGTCGAACCAAAATGAGATAGAAATGGAATTGGTCAGAGATGCGACTAAGTGCCACCATCCTTTCGGGATGAATAATACATCTCCACCTTCAACTACTCCATCCCAACATTTCGCCTTGACAAATTCCGGATACTTGTCCAAATCAGGATTGAGCACATCCACCTATGTGCAGAATATCAAGAAATGATTAGCAGAGTAGTGGTTACGGGAAGAGTAGCTCAAAATGGATCACAAATTGAAAAGAAATACTTACTTGACTTGTATTGGTAATTATTCCGTCCTTAAAAGCATACACCTTGTCGGACTCGTCTGGAGAAACCATTCGGAAAAACTTGCGTCCGCTGATCTTGAAAGTTAGTACTGGCTTTTTTATGCAAAAAAGAACAAGATTACTGAGAAGAGGAGCGGGAACTAACCTGCGAGAACAGATTTTCACGTGGATCTGTGTGGAGAGGAGATACAGTGCCTCCCGGTCCTATCCAACAGTTCTTGTCAACGTCTTCAAACTGAAGCAAGACAGTTTACATGCTCTGTTGACAACAAAATGAAACATACGCTGAGGACGAACCTCACAATGATCACAGTACAGCGGTAGGGAGAAGTCATCGCAAAGTTGTGGCACTTGATTAAATAAACGATGTTGAGCAAGGTAGAGAGGACCTTTCTAAGGCAAAGTATAGATGTGATAGAACAGCAGAAAAAATTGAAGCCCAAACCAATGTAGGAAGTATGCGGGTTTGACGCTCACCTCATCGGCTGGGAGTGTGCAGGTGTTGAAGAATTCCGAACCTGTCATGAGTTTCTGAGCCCAATCAGCATCCGTGTACTTGGAACCCTGCTCTACAGGTACTACGCGACGGCAGAGAACTGCATGGAGGTAATTGAAGCTAAATTCACGAGGCTTACACACATTTTTTTAAATTCAGGTTTTTCACCAACTGAAAGAGGTCATACCTCCAATTCTTGACTGCAGGCCAATGGCTGTTCAGACCTCTAACAATCACGGGTTCTGATCGAGTGAGGTATCGATCAATGAAATCCCATCTTGACAATTCATCGCACACGGGTATTTGGACAGAATTTGGCAGTTTTTTAGGAACAGCAAGTGATACCTGAAAGTAACAGGCTGGTAAAAGTAGGCCCAAAGGATTTGGTCTTGTTTTCAATAAAAAAACACAGACCTTGTTCTCTTGTACAACACTCGGAAGCGGGAGACAACGATCACAGAACTGCGCATAACGTTGCAGTAGCTGTTCCGGAATGCCGTCGCCCATAAGTAAACCAAGATCAACTGCGGCGATTGCATGCTGAAAAAAAAACTAATGTATGACGGTATTCTTATGCCTGCAGGTGTCCAACGATAACACTATTTTTTTGCACTTTGAACAATAAGTGTTGAGTACGCAGCAAGGTGAATGGACCGAGATGAGCCCAGGCCCACGGCGAAATCATGAGAAGGGAGTCCACCAAACAAAGCAACAAATGCAGATGATTCGACAGAATTCATCATCGCTAGTGTTCGAGTGCAATTCGCACTCAATGTAGTGCTCGTGTTGTTCATATAAGTAAAAGAGTAGGTTCAAAACGTTGCCGCCTTGAAGATTCTCACGATGGGAGTAAATACACATCACTTAGAACGAATAGACCTGATTTGAACGACTAGTAACAGAATGCACAACAGGTGGTTGCCTCCCTAGAGCTTTGTTCCCTCCAAGGGTGAATACTCAAACGAACATCCAAACTCACGAGATATTGGTCAGCACAGGCCAGGCGAACTGCTTTCACCAAAGAAACCGCGGCATATAATCTCCTCCAGCACTGGTCCACTTCGGAAAAATGTCCTAAAATAGCAGATCTTCGGATAACTATCACTAAATTAGATACTGCTGATTGAGTTACCGGTATTGAGACGTCCCCAAGCGTGATCCAAAAGCAGAGACTCTCCGTTCACGACTGCTTGAGATACTTGTTCGGAAAGTACACCCATTTGAGCTTTCTGGACTTGTAAGGCAAGTCGCGAAAAGGTGTAAGCTATTGACTTTCCCAGTTTACTGACATCCATCAAATGTCGTAGAGCAACTAGAGGCACAAGTTTTAAAGCCTGCAAAATAATAACATTGTATATGTTTAAAGATATGTAGTTGATACTTCATATTTCACAGGAAAAAGATAACGAAGTGAAACAAAATTAGGGATTTTCGACCGAATCGGGTAGAAAAGCGCCTAGGAATAGCATTCCGGCTGCAGACGACTCCGATCCCGATGCGCGCGGCACGGTTGCGCGGCGTTCTTCCCGAGGCCGCGGATGGGCCACCGTCATTGCGTCCACTGTACATTCCCTAGCTGCATTGCGTCGGGCGCAAAGGGCCTGAGACTACATATCCCTATATAGGGAGAGGGATGACAGAGGCAGTGCAGGGATTGGTTGATGTTTGGAGACACAAACAACGAGAGGACTCCCGATGCGTGAGAGACTCCGATCGTTGTTGGGGAATATATCTCGTGCATGCTAAGCAAATTAGAACGTTCAAACATACCATAATTTTCTTCAACAAATCAAGGACGCCTACAGTGAAATTGTCGTCGTTGGAAGAGCCACAGACAGCCAGACTACAATAAAGAAATTTGAAGCTTATTCCATCTACAAAATATTAAAGGATGAATCCCTTACTTTTGGATTTGAGCATAAAGCGGAGGAAACATTAGACGACAAGAGGAGTTCAGATGTGTCACCTTCAGGAACCTTAAAGTGAAGGGAAATGAAATTAGCATAATTCAGCCGCAATATATCAATTGAGGTAAATTCTTACCCAAGCCTTTCGTAGTTACCAATGTCTTCTTCTTTAACTTCAGCAGTCACCAAAAAACGAGGGAAGCTTCCACGGGCCCATCTAACAGCCTCATAAACGAGGAGTTCCATTATGAGGGAAGCGTTTCTTCTCTGAATTCACAGCAATAATAAGAAAAAAATTGAAATAACGTAGTATGAGAACAAACTCACATTCGTCCTCACCGAAAACTTGAGGTTTATAAACAAGGGGCCAACTTCTGAGACGCAAACACCAAGGACTGCACCTTCAAAAGTAGATGACGATTCTCCACATAAGGTTTCACCCGAAAAGCCTGTAAAAAACAACTCACCTGACTTATCTGTGGCTGCAAAGGAAATGTTTGCCTCATTAATAAGGAAGTTTTCCTGCAAAAAGAAGAAAAAGTCGCTAGAGAGGCTAAAGGATGAGTGCATTTCTCAACTATTCTTTACTGTGAAAAAAGAGCAGGATATAAGAAATAAAAGCGTAGAACAAATCGAAGAAGAACAAATTGATGGAACTACCTCGTCCAAAAATGCAGCGACAGCAGTATCCAGCTTGGAACCTAATCTTATTTTCTCCACTGATATGGAATAATGTTTATGCAGCATTTTGAATCTATCCACACTGCACAAAATCGCCAAAGCAAGTTGTGAAGTTAAAGGGCCCGTGTGCAAACGTGCTCCAATAACCATCGGCAGATACAATGGAGCACGTTTTCTGCTCGTTGAGCGCCTGTTGGCGATAGAGCCCTCGACTGAAGGTCAACGGGTGTAACGAAGCGGGATTCATTCACATGGGCGAGCACTTTACCATCTAAGTGGAAAGATTACATGGTGATTCAGGAGGACCGGAGAGTAAGAACGATGATATCAATTGGATGTGTGGATGCGTAGACAGTCAGAGTGCCGCGTTGGATATGCTGTGGCTGCTGACATCAACTATTTGAGTCTCCTTTACTCTGTATTTGCAGTCCTGTAAGTCAAGGAAGAGGCTGGGTTTGTCACATTGGAAACTAAACCTTTGGGCAAAGCTCTAAGTATCCATGAAGTAAAATCTGGAAGAAGGAGTGGTCCTGCACTGTTCGATATAACCCATGGAAGGAAATGTGTGAAAACATTCGTTCTTGCAGAAAACTCAGAAGCAGACCTGGTTGATTGATGAATCCTCAGACGGAGGGAGGGCCTTTGGGTCCCGTCTAAAAATAGGCGTGGCTAACGATGCCCCACGGGTATGCAGGTGCTACGCAGCTTCTGCTGACAGCCACGTCCACTCACAAGGAATGGAGTGACTACTGAGCGTTTGCAGCACTTCTGTAACCAGTAAAGATGAATAACATCGAAAATCCCAGTAAATGAAAACAGGATTTCTCTGATGCTTCAAAGCTGTTAAAATTACGGGTTCGAAAATATGGATAGTGTACGTAGAAATGGTTTTTACCGTAACTGCTCAAAAATGACATCATTTGATGAAGTGGACGGAGATTCTGTGACTAGCCCAACGATTAACCTTCTTCATTGACAGAAAAAAAATCCCGCAAAATTTTTCGAGAGTACAAATTATAAACACAAAGTTTAATCGCATAATTTCCATTTTTCAGGCCTGAACAAAAATTTTATTCAGTATGCCTTTTACCGATTATTCATCGCTACTAATAGGAAAGAGTGGTCCAATGCTAGATATTCACCCAATTCTTTGTGAGTATGCATAGCTGTCAACAGAAGTACCGAAGCACCTGCATATCCGTCGGGCATCGTTAGCCACGCACATTTTTCGACAGGACCCAAAGGCTACGCCGCCCCTCATTCAGTAATTTCGAAATGTTTGAGAAGAAGACAGATACTTCTGGAGCTCCCTTACCAGTAAAAGAAGCTGAACATCATGCTCTTGTCGACACAGCATTCCGGGAAATGGTGGATGATAAGAGTGACTCGTGCAGCGGAGGTAAGCTCCACCCCTCCCTGATGAGCTCCACCTACCCGGTTTTTTCTGGGTCATCTGACGGCAGACTGAGCCAACCTTGACCGGTCCTGTCAGCTACGACGTACTCTCCATACATTGCGCAAACGTTCCGAGTGAGATCACTCGCTTTTTGACCACAAAGTGAGTCGTTCTGCGGGCCGGCAATTCTATTTCCAGTGCCTTGAATTCAGGTAAAACTGAATTTCCTGAAAAAAATTATGGGAATGTGCTTGTGGAGGAAGGAAAGCTCTCTTGAATGTCTACAAACGATTGATCAATCACAACAAAAGCGGGGAAATACAGACAACTTGTGAAAAGGAAGCGAACTTATCCGATGACTGGGGAAAAATACTGATTCTTGCTCTCGAGGCTTTGAACGGGTAACCCGGAAACGTTTAGGGCTCATCAATGAGCAAGAGATTCTAGGACTTCATTTCGTTCAAGCTGATTCGAATGCTGGTCGACCAAAGACTAGAGGAAATATCCTCATAAGCCTCAGATAAGAATGGAGTTGATAAAACCTGATGCTTGATTATTCGCCACGCTGATTCGTGGCCTAAAAGATAAGTGAAGAGACAAAAGAACGCCCTTGTGCCCAAGGGACGACGCCCATCCGCGGTTGCAATAGTGCTGGGAAGATTTTTCTCATCTCTCATCCATAAAGTATTTCTTACACAAATTTGGATGAGCTGTTCTGTTATTTTATGGGGAGGTGAAGGTAGAATTCTCGCTTATTTCTTTTAAGCATACGTTCGGTCTTTTCAGGATGAAAAAGCGAACGTCCTAAGCTAAATCTTTTCCTAAGTAAAACCTTTTTGAGATCATTTAAGGAGTTCACTAGTAATGAACTTTTGCTGGATACAACCATTAACTGCTTTACATTTTGCCATGTAATGTACATGAAATATCTCAGAATGATTCGACAGTTCGGAATAGTTTGAATTCGGAAAGTTCAAGAATCAATCGGACGAGTTGTAGAGTAAATTGGACGATTTTTTTCTGTTCAGAATAACTCTCTTCTGTTGTAGTTAAACTTGCTTTCATTCCCATCTCCTTCCATTTCTACTATGCATCTCGGCCATCCTTTCGTAACGGGTCAGACCAAGGGCAACCAAATCTTTTTCCGCATGATTCAACGAAGTTTTTCATTGCGTTCGTTCTCAGCAAACCTATGATTCTAGCTCACTGTGTGTGCTGCCTTCAACCAATGATTATTTTGCTTACCCTACTTGGTGGAACCAAATGAATCCCTTTTCCGGAATTTTTCCCTTGTCTCCAGGGATAATCTGACTTCAATTATTGAGTACTTTTCCTTATTGAGTACTTTTCCTACAGCTCAATTATGAAATCGATATCTCTTTCTACTTCTCTCGGGTTTGTTTAAAGGTTGATAATCTTGGGATTAATGTACCATTCTTTTTGATGTATATCACATTAATTTGAAAAGTTGTGTACATACTTCATGCTTAATAAGAAACCTCTAACAGTTCGTTTTATGAGAAGCATTTTTTCTTACCATATAACATATGTAAGTGCTTCATGTTCAAGCTGACCAGTGAACATAAATAAAAAGAGCGAAACGTCAAATTCTTATTGTTACGTGATACCCACATAAGGTATAATTCAGGATGCAAACTCTACTCGTTCCCATACTTCTCGTAATTTCTCCAGCCTTGGCTTGTAACATTCAATGGCCAAACAGTACCGACGTTACTTTCAACTGGTGGCAGTGCAGCAGTGGACCAGTGCAGTTCTACAATGCTACTCCTTCAGATGTCAACGGTGAGACGCTTCTAGTTTGGAAAATGCGCATTGGCAATGATGTTTGGGTTATTTAGGTAACTACGAATATCCAATCCACCTTGGAAAGCCTCTGGTGGTCTCGATGGACCTGCTCAATCCTACAAACGTCTACACCAATCCCAACCTTCTCGCAAGTGTCAACCTTTGGTCGTGGGGAACATCATTGGGAGGATGCTCGTGGTCGTCTATTCCTACGCTTGGCCTCTTGTAAGTTGGCATTTTATCAAGTATTATAAAATAATCTTCAATCTGCATCATATGGGTAATTTGTGCTAGTAGGTGCGTTCGTTATGCGTACGACTGTATGATAAAGGATAAATCCGGACGCATTCCTGACGCAGCCCAAAAGCAGGTGATACGCACGCGTTTACTACGTCATGCCGATTAAAGGCGTTTGCATTGTTCTCATTCATGGTATACAATATGTGTTGATTAACCTTGAAAAAGAAATCCTCCTTGTATGAGTGCGTGCATCTGTCGAGCAATCGATGCCTGCATGTAGCACAAATGGGATTTTCAAAATTCACTTTTCATATTCTTCTAGTGAATCTAATTTCATCCCTGTTCAGAAAAGACCTCAACGCATGCGAGAGTGGCGTCCCGTGCCCAGTAAAGACAGGCCGACAATGGCTCAGCGCCACCATCGACTTCTCCAAATTCCAAGCGATCATCAATATGCTGAAGGACAACGCGCCTTACCAACTGCAATTGACTTTGCACGACAAGAAGTCTGGCGATACTTCGTGTTTGATGGCTCAAGCGAGAGCCTATATTCATTGATGATCATCCAGTCGCAGAGCTCATGTGTATAGATATATTATAAACTGAATTATTGACTATTCTACCAAAAATGGAATAACTTCGATTTTGCACACACTACTCTGTACAAGCAACGTTTCCCTGCTCAGCTGTTCTCGGGGAAACAGGGATTTTTGGGGAGATTCAGGAGTATCTGCGCTATCTACAGAGACTAGCGCCCCTTCGGGACGCTAGAAAGTGGGATGTGGCAGCCAGTTGAGGCCTGCGCAAAAGCTTCACACTTGCAAAGTCCTCAGAAAATTAACAAAGAAGTAGAACTAATCATTAATTGAGCTCAAATACGAAATCCTCCTCATGAGTTGCATATGTTCTACCAGTCTCGCTGCCCGGCTAATGCTGAACTGCAGCTTTAGCCCAACAGCTCCACTGCGTCAAGCAATGGTGAACCCGTGTGCCAGCATTCTATACACGATTGGTCCTCATCGGATCGATCCTTCAACGGCGGACCAGTACGCTGGCGTTCTCCAGATCACTGAGCCACAGCAGACCCATCCTACATTGCCGAACCCGTATCCCGGCTTTCTCCACACCATTGGGCCACGGTGGGACCTTCCTCCATCTGTGGACCCGTTCTTCGTCGGCGGACCCGCATCTTGGCGTTCTCCACACCATTGGGGTTACGCAGTCCCTTCCTCCACTGGTGAGGTGAGCGAGTATCTCGACGTTCTCCACGTTGTTGAGCAAAAGCGGACCGATCCTATATTCGCGGACCAATTTGCTGGTGTGCTCCACATTGCTGGGCCACGGTGACCCTTTCATAGATTGGTGAACCTACATTCTGGGGCTTTCCTCATAGTTAGACCAAGCCAGGCCCGTTCTCCATCAGTGGACTCGTATCCGAGCATCTATTGGACTGAAACAAGCCCGTGTACTGGTGTTCTCCACACCAATGGGCCACAGCGGTCCCTTCCTCTATCGGTGATCCCATGTCCTCCACGTTAGTGAGCCACAACAGAGATCCTATATCCGCGGATCCATATCTTGGAGTGTTCCACACTGAATAGGTGAGCACAGAGCCTGGTGTACTTTGTCTTCTTTTTACGTCCTCGATGTTCTTATAAGCTCCCCAAGCAGCTCGCTCCCTCCTGCTCATCTCTGGAGCGAGGTCGTTCATCATGTTGACTTCCCGACCTAGATATACGGAGATGGTTCATTCGAAGATGGTCGTTCCGTTGAGCGAGAATGGGGCATCCAGGATCCATCCGTTTCTCATGAGCATCGCCCTCGTCAGATTCACTTAAAGATCAGTGCACTTGTCGCCGCAGTCGGTCAGCATCAGTTCCTCTTCGTTGATGGTTGTTGTTATAAGGACGACGTTGTCAGCAAGGCGGAGATGGCCATCAACTTGCACTCCTCTGTTATCCCATTTTAGTGTCCGCGTTCACGTCTTCGAAACTAGTGCTGAATAACTTTGGCGGCACGATGTCGCTTTGAGACCTCTCTTGACGCATGGCTGTCCTTCACCTATTGTCCTTTCCATCTTGTTAAGGATTACGCGCTGAAAAGCTTGTAGACTAGTATGCAGAAAGGGCAATAATTGCCGATGTCCTGCGGATCTCCATTCTTTTGCAGCAACGTGGTCCTGCTGGTCTTTTATTGGTTAAGTACCTTGCATTTCGACAGGTACCGCGTGAAACGCCTAGCCAAGGGGGTGATAAGAACTTACGGTAGGTTCTTCAGATGTTCCGCTTGAATAGTGTCAGGGCCAGTGCTGTACGATTCTTCACCGACTTAGTGGCACGCTGGACTTCGGAAGAGAGAACTGACGGGACGACAGCTACGTCTTCCCCAAGATGACGTGGGGGGAGTTAGATGTGGCTAACCAGGAGATTCGAGTAGAAGTCGTGGATGACCTTCTCTCTTACTCGTCTCGATAACTCTGGTGTTGTTGGATCGGGAACCCCAAAGCGTGCTACACACTCATGCCTAGTTTGAGATCTCCTCGCTGCTACTAGGACCTCATCTTTATTGAAAATAGCGCCCCTACGGATCGCTAGAAAGTGGGGTGGGGCGGCCACTTGAGGTATGTACAAAGGTACACGCCTACGAAATCCCAAGGAAACTAAAACAGAAACGAAAATTGTGAAAAAAAAAACGAGCTTGAATAAGAGCTCCTATAATTGTATTCTACTAAGCTACTTCTCAATGCAATGATACATCTCCCGTTCGTTGTCACAGCACTTCTTAAATGCTCATGGACCTGTCACTCTCAACTCTGCGCGAGGGTATGCTTCAGATGAACCTGGTAGCGGTGGACTATTTGCTGTATCCGACACAGTGTAAATAAGAACTCGATTCAAGTTGAGATTGCTGTTTAGATACTCCAACAGACAAGGCCTGCTTGGATATTTTAGAGGAAGTAGAAGTGGTCGCTTGAAAAACAAATGATAGTGAAGAAGAGAGTGGGAAGCAAAAATTACTCTCATTCTAAAAAAGGAACGGGAGCTGAAACAATTTTGCAAAAGCACTGAACTCGCTGCATAAGGCTAATATCACTTTTAGCATTTTGTGATGCTTGCGAACATCTATCTCACTCATCGAAACTTCACGTTTTCTCTCTACTTGTGCGCCGGCGCACATCGATGTGGCCGTATCTTGGCGTTTTTCACAATTTTAAGCACACTGGTTCCCCTCCTCCATCAGTGGATCCTCACCCTAGCATTTTCCACACTATAGAGCCCCAGCGCATTCTTCGTCTTCGGCGAACACATATCGTGAAGGTTTCCCGTCCAATTGGCCACATCAGACCCGTTCTTCATCGGTGTACCTGCATTCTGGCGTTTTCCCAGCCAATGGACTGTAGTGTCGCAATCTTCCGGCTGCAGACTCGTATAAAAGAGCGTTTTCCAAATTGCTAGGCGAAGGCAGCTCTTTCTCAGTCAGTGAGTCTACATTCTGGCGTTTTCCACATCATTCGGCACCAGAAGACCCATCCTCCATCCGCGAACCCGCATATTCGCGTCCCTAAATTCTCAAGCCACAACAGACGCACCCCTTCGCTAGACCCGTGCTTTGACGTTCCTCACACCTGGGCCACGGGGAACCCCTCCTCCATCCGCAAGACCATGTCCTGGAGTTTGCTTAACTTTTAGGCCACAGCAGATCCATCGTCCATCCGTATCCTAGCGTCTTCCAAAATACTGGGCCACAGCAGAACCATAACCCAACAGCGGACCCGTATCTTGGCGTTCCTCACAGCTGGGCCAATGTGGACCACTCCTCTATCCGAGAACCCATATAGGGAGCTCGTTAATCTTAGGCCACAGCAGACCCATCGTCCATCGGTGGACTCCAGTGGCCGACGCAGAGAGTGGGCGGGGGGAGGGCGTGGGAGAAAAGTGGGGTCTCCGCCGCTTTGTGATCCATCCTCCCAGACTCCTCTGGTACCAATTTACCGACCCTGGAGTGATGGAAGGCATGGTTGGGCTCGGGCGAGATCGAACTATCGATCGTGCAAGCGAACAGCGGGCCTTTTACCACTGCTCTACCCGCGCCAGCATCGTGGAGATGGAAAATAAAATTAATAGAAATATCAGTTATAATATTGAATGAATAATAAAAATTATTTAAAAGTAATAATAAAAATAAGCAGTTAAAAAACTAACATGAGATTTTCATTCGTACTGTAAAGTAATTTCAAAAATTTGACGAACCATTCTCGGGAGGGGGAGGGGCGTATCCTGGCGTCTTCCACAACACTGGGCCACAGCAGACCCATCCCATATCGGAGGACCCGCATCGTGGCCTTCCTCACACCTGGGTCACAGGGAACCCCTCCTGCATCCGCAAGACCATATTCTGGAGTTTCCTTAAAGGCAGCACCCGTCGGAACCATCGTGTTTGTGATTTCGCCGGATTTTGGGGTTTTTGGGGGTGTATTGCTCATATTCGGTGGTGAAGTCGCGTAAAACACCCGAGAAAGCCGGGAAAACGCGATGCTGCCTTCCGTGCGCGGACGAGTGTTCCGGCAGCGCCCTGCGTGCGCAAATGGGTCCCAGCACGGAGAAAGGGAATCGGTAGCAGCCCGCATGCGTTTAAATGCGTGAGGTGGCGCGTCGGGCCCTCCGTAGCACTGGCCGACCGGGTGTGCACGCGACGGCAGTTCGCCGTTTTCTGCAGGTAAGTTGTTACTGTGTGTGTTCCTTGCAGATTCGTGATGTGCGCGACGCCTACTTCAGGGTTCGCAGCTCAGGTCCGAGTCGAGGACTTCGACTCGTGCTGCCTTTAACTTTGAGGCCACAGAAGATCCACGTGCCGTGAAACGTATCGTGGCGTTTCTCATACCTGGGCCACAATGAATCCCTCCTCCATCAGCGAACCCGTATCCTTCGGCGTAACCGTATCCTGACACCGTATCCTTGGCCCATGGTACACCCGCCGCCCATCACTGCATCCGTACATTACATAAATTTTGGGAGCAATGAAAGGAACTAAGAATTTATCCAGAAATTTTGACTAATTACATACCTGTTCGCAAGAAATTTCACAATGACCTCTGATGGCGCTTTTTTCTGACAGATGCTAAGACAAGAACGTGCCGTATGTGAGAGGGTGCAACGGAAATCACTGCAGCACTGTGCCTAGGAAGCTGTCAAGTCGTCAAAAGGTTCTCATCGCGCTCAACGAAAGAACAGTCTGCCTTTCCACAATAAGGCTGCAGAGTGGTTATCCTGCTCCGTACATTTTTGTAAACATTATCTCATCAGGAGGCAGTGAGACTGCAACACGCGGGTCCCGCAGCAATTGGTCGTGAGAGATTTGTTGACTCCACTGGGAGCGTATGAGGCGATTATGAAATCACAGGTCCCGCGAGGATATTGCCTAATGCTCTCTGCGCACTCTCGTTTCGCCGTTATCCATTAATCGGTTCTTGTCGCAAACCTGCGCATCCACCCTCCATCATTGTCTATGAGCTCTTTAATAAAATGAAAGGTTAGGGAAACAGACGGACCGTCTGCAAAATGAAAATCAATACCCTGCCATTCTTTATATAAGAGATCTACTATCCTTGAACAAGTTATCTTGAGTGGGTTTAACAGAATCCATGCAGAAATGGAATAGATGGCTGAAAAGGCAAAACACATCCACTTATGGATAAATGCTGCTGTAAACGTACTCTGATAGCTGTGCAGCACGAATGCAGCCCAAACCGCGTAACGGTTTGAGTAGAAACCTTAGCAGCAACGGTTCCCAGTCGCTGCCATCCTCTCCTCGATTTCTGCTCAACCTTTCGTCCCTTTAGCAGCAATTGCTGAGGGACTGCAGCAGCTGAGAAGAGGATGGTAGCAATTGGGTACCGTTGCTGCTGGGGTTTCTACTCGAACTATTACGCCGTTCGCGCTGCGTTCGTGCTGCACAGTTACCAGAGTATAATGAAAAATGTTGCTCAGATCAAAAGCAAACTTCTTCGTAAGATTAGAGCTCTTTTGATAATTTATTAAGAAGCCATTTCATGAAACTCATGAAGCTTTCTATCGTTGTCAAGGTAGAGCTTCCAAAGCCTTGTATCGTTATCAAAACAGTTTGGAATTAAAAATCGCAAGCAGTTGACTGAAGAGGCGTTAATGTTGTACATATGTCTTTACGACGAAAGTATCTTTCATCCGGTTCCTTAGTCCTGAAATTTGCTTCAATGGATGTGGGGTCCAAGTTGTTACTGAATACAGTGATGGTATACTACACAAGGCTTGGTCTTAAAGTCGTAGGAATTTTCCATCCAGGATTAAATGTAATGACTACAGGCCAGAAGAAAATTGGGGTCAATTGCAGCACACTACGGATTCCACAGCGCGGGATGCCGATATCGAGCAACTGCTAAGTCTAATTTACTTGGTGACAAGAAATTATGGAAGGAGTTTCCATTCTAGTTCCTTGCGCTAGATCACCCGCTTTGCCTGGTGCCCGTGATTATTTTAACAAGAAAACATAGCCCTTCTAATATTATGGTGCTCAATCGCCAGGTCTGGAAATGCACAGAAAATCCACGCAAGAAACATTTATGCCTTCATCATTAAAATCCCACATTAGAACATAAGCTGGCCAATGTCGAAATGAACGAACTTATACTGAGCAAGTCATGTCATCTGGAGCGAGCTAAGGTAAGCTGTTCGACCAAGGGGTCTTGTAGCGGTGAACAATACTTCGGACAGATTCTGAAATTTATTTCTTTGTATTAGGTTGGTGCAAAAATAATGCGCGTTTTCATGCCTTTGATTTCGAACCTCATAACTCCTTTCAAAATCGATCTTTTTGAAAAGGCTTAGAATTATTGTAATCCGCAAATCTTTAGCAATAAGGAAGATGTTCTCCGACTATCGTGCTCTCTGATAGGACCTTCTAGAATCGACGAACTTCCGGAGGGCAATTTTGGTATCACTTTAGTCTTCGAGAAAATTCTACCCGAAGAAGTCGTCCAGATTCTCGGGAAAGTGGTAGTTGGTGAGCGAGAAGCTTGCTGACTATGACGTAGGAGTCCGAGCTTCCAGCTCAGTTGCTCCAACCTGTGAAGAATCTGTCGTGCAGGGTGTGCCTGGACGGTGCCGCGTAGGAGTGAAGAATCCATTTTATTGAGCAACGCTGGGGACACACAGTGAAGTTTCTAATCTATTTTATTTACGTCTTGAAAGCACTTACCAGATTAGGAAGAATGAATGAGCTGCAGTGAGCGATCTTTGCAGCAGGTCACCACAAAGTCATCGTGACCTTATTTTGGTGTTGCGTCGGTTTCTGGGAGTGTTTCGGTGCATGTTCCCCGTCCAACTGTTGAGCAAAGCATCTCATTTTGTGGAAAAGGGTCTATACTTCATATTTAATGACTAAGCGACCGATGTTTGGTTGCTATTCTTTCACTACAAAGGCGCGAAGCAGACCTCTCAACGAGGATCAACGTGGTACTCATTCAGTATGCGCGAGATCAACTTGTCGAGCTTTTTCATGCTCCCGTTTTTACTGAAGGGAGGGATGGTCTGACAGCAATTACTGGCGATGATCTGCGAAATAAATACGTTGTTTTGGATGGGTGCTCTTTGAGCATCATCATCTGTTGGGGCTCGGAAACTAAAGGGAGACCTATGCGACGTTCCTTACTTTCGAAGCAAGGCACACCAAGCCGAAAAATCCGGAAGCTGCTCGGCGAAACGCATTCGCTCACACTCCCTTCTGCAAACCTATGGCAGCATTCCGAGCGATTCCTGCTGCGATGCCGTCGAATATCAGCTCGCCGAAATGAGTTTGGCAAAAAACTTGTTTTGGCACCTTTCGTTGCACATCTAAAATTTCATCAAAAACATGAACTTCGCTCAGAATGCTTTAGAAGTTTGAAAAGGCCATGAAATTTGCTACAAAACCATGTGCACATTCTCGTACCGATCATAAGAAACACCGGAAGTTTTCTGCAGCGAAAATGAAGCAGCGAAAAACGCGCATTATTTTTACACCAACCTAATAGTTTCAGGGGCGAAATCTGCGGACGACATTCCAGAATCGTTAAAGAATGGCATATAAGCAAATGGTGACTATTATGAGGACTGTCCCCTAACATACAAGCATGTTTCCTTTTGCCTGTCTAATGACATTATTTTCCAGAAAATTCAGGATGAACCAAGCCCGTTTCATAACTCTTTTGTCACCTTGTATAATAGGCCCACGTCTATACCATAGTGGATCGCGCGTCATACGGTCGGCCGCTGTGTAGCTAAACTAAAACTATTAGGTCGTCAAGTTGAGCGGTCACTTTGACAGTCCCTATCTTCGAGGATTCACTAGATCGCTTCTCATCTTTACTTTCATTATGAAGGTACATCCTCCTCCTTTCAAAATCACTTCCTGGGCTTTTGATTAGTTTTCGAATTTTTGTTTGAAAGCATTTTTTGTAGAACCACTCGAATACGAAAAATCGTGTCGTTTTGGAACGTAGTTCCCATTTCCCAGCTATTAGAGCTGGGAACATCAGGGTAGTGTTAGGGGACATTTAGCTAATAAATGCACTGAACAGTGTTTGCCTGGGAAATTCCGCTCAGGTGACATGAAGCTCCAAAGTGGGCCTTATGATGAACCTGGATATCGGTGAGCTGGAAGCCGTAGCCGGAGCGAATAGGAGTCAATCTAGGTCAGCATAAGCATCAAGGTGTGAGCTTTATAATCCAATAATATTGAGGTACTCAAGGCAATACGACCATTAAAAGTGGTTCGGTAAACGAATTTTTCTCAGTTTGTCCCTCAAAAATGGGCGCCAATTTTTGACCATTTTTCACAAATCCACGCTGCTTAAGTCAGTGGAGCAGGGGTGAGGACGCACCTGCCACTCACTGTACAGGGAAAACCTTGCTCCATTTGACCACAACTCCTTTCAGGGATTAGCTTACTTCTTGCTGGAGAAAATGTTCAATTTTCAACATGATGTTGGAAACGCTCTTCGGCACTTGATTGCTAATAGCTTTCCACGTTTCCAAGCTGTTGGCGCAGTCAAGCTGCAGTTAAGATGGCAAGGCTGTGGAGATAGTATAGGAGCATATTCGGATATCTTATACTGCATCTTGCTTCAGAAACAAAACTCGAAAACTTCTCATCCAAAATCGGACATTTCATACTTGACGACCTAATAATAACGCGTGTACAGGGTGGCCGAAAAGTATGGGCATCAGAAAAAACGATATTTTTCTTTTATTAGCTACAATTACTTTTTCTTTATTATCATAAATGATACACAACAAGATGAAAAATTAGTATCACAGAAAATTTTCAAAGTGGCCCCCCTTGGCTTTGATGCAGGCTTTCAATCTCGTCTTCACGGAAACCACTGTGCGCCGGAGGTAGTCCTCACCAATTCCTGACCAGGCTTGTTCCAGTTCGCGCCGTAATTGCTCAACTTTCGTGATATTCTTATTCTTCAGTTTCTCCTCCAAGAGCCCCCACACGGAGAAATCCATGGGGTTTAAATCTGGGCTGCAGGATGGCCACTGATTCTTGTTGAGAAATCCGGGAAAATTCTCCTCCAGGTAGGCAATGGTGGTTTCAGCGCCGTGAGCCGGTGCCCAGTCTTGCTGAAGAATCATATTGGGGTTTTTCTGTTTCCAGGGGACAAGCACTTTCCTAAGAATCTCATCTTGGTAGAACTTGGCGTCGATTCTAACGTTTTGGTCGATGAAAACAAGAGGCGTCTTCGATTTTGAGGTTATTCCTCCCCAAACCATCACGCCACGGGGAAACAACGACTTCGTTACAATCCTCCTTTCCGAAGAGTACCGCTGACTCGGACTGATGAGTTGACGATCGTTTTGAGAGTTGTGCGCAACTTCAATGGAAAAAATTTTCTCATCTGTCCATAGCACATCTTCGATGCGGCGCACCTCGAAGATTTTCAACAACTCTTTACATTTCTCAAGCCGCTTTGCTTTGGCGAAGTCGGTTAGCTTCTGTCCCTTGAACAGGCGATAGCTTCGAAGTCCCAGCTCCTTCTTGACAATAAGTTGAACTGACGAACGAGCAACACCCAGACTTTTTGCCATCTTGTTCAAGCTGACTCCATCATTTCGGTCGATCCTCTTTTTAATGATCCCTCGTACCCTCCTTGTGTTCACCGTTCGAGGACGCCCCGGTTTTCGCTTCATGTTGACATCTCCTACGTCTCTCCATAGTTTGATTATCTTCTGCACGGTTCGCAAAGGAGTATTTAATTTTCTTGAAATCGCTGCAGTTGACTCTCCAGACTGCGCGAGGCGTACGATGGATTCGCGATGCGGGCACACCCGCATGACTTTAGAAAACGAAGTAAATGGTAGGTCAAAAGAAAGAGGCTTTGATAAGGTGTCAAACATGTGTAGAACTAAGACGTGGTGAAACTTGCAAAAGAAGAAACAAAAGCGTCAAATGAGGCGCCCATACTTTCCGGCCACCCTGTATATCTGTAGCCGTGTGATGGAATTCTAAGGGCCTGATCGCAAAAATGATGTAGGTGTTGGAGCACCTTTGTTAGGCAAGACCTCATATCAAATGAATATTGCTTCAATTTGATGAGCTAAGAGCAACTTATACTCGTTTCATGCGTTGGCATTTACTTGTCGGACGCGCGCATTCAGTTGCGAAGGATTGCTCATGAAGACTGGTTAACGCGAGCTGTCCATAAAGAATGAAATTACTGCACAAGCACCGTGAGTAGCGGCGTCGACGCAAACACGTGCATCTCACCTGCGTCAGGGCTGTGTTAGAGATGTGTCGGGGACTTGTATCCCTTGTCATACAGCCGCACGCGTAACGAACGCACGCATCTAGTAAAAATCACCTCTAACAACTACGGAGACCACTGCATGCACACCGCAGCCAATGCTCCCATGAATCCTGATAATTTCGCTCAAAACAAATCACACCAAAAATTGTGTATAAGCGGATCACCGTGCAGTAAATCATTTATTTCTGATGGTATGATCGGCTTCTGACTGGGTCGCCATTGGTTTCTGGACCATTGCGTGGGAAATACTTGACGCAAAAAGTAAGTGCTCACTTTGACATTCGTTTTCATCTCATCGCATCAATTCCCTCCTTTATTAGGCAATGAATATCAAAGATCTTGCTAAAGACACAAAGCAGGGCAAACAGCCGGCGAAGAAAAAAGGATATGATGACGTGGATATGAGCGATCTATCGGACGATGACGACGATAAAAAGTTAGTGCTCGTTTTTTACCCTTGTATTGTACAGGGGTAGTCAGAATCACTGACGCTGCAAAAATGAATCTGTAGGAAAGACGTGGTTCAAAAACATTTCACATATGCCTATATAAGGTAAAGTCCACGTCTTGACGACTAGAATAAGTGAGCTCTAGTTCGCAGCAAGCTCTTTCCTCGCTTGAGCACTCCTGAAGACAGCTATGGAGCGCACAGTCTCGTGTCGACTTTGTTCCAGGCCTTGCACAGATGATGCTCTAGGAATTTGGTGTTTCTGTTGGAAGTAGTGCAGCACTCCACCCGTCTACAAGTGCAACAACTTGCTCAATCCCCTGTTCTCATGTAATCCTATTGTTTCTTAGTCGATCCTATCCAAACACCGCTGTGGAACGAGCACGCGAGGGCCGTTTTGGAGTTCCCTGTGATTCCTTGAACTTCAACACTCACTTCGTTTGTGCAAGGAGTAGAAACAATCAGAATATTTTCCATAACAGGTTCCCATTGTAACAACTATTTAACCAGTTTCTGCAAAACTACGGGTGCGCCAAAATTATAGCGAAAACATATGCGCGGACAATTTGACCTCCTTTTCGGAACCTCTGCTTTTACTAATGCTTTTCTTGCTTTTATTGGATCACCTTGTTCATGCTTATCTTATTCAAGCACGATCATATGCCAGTGTTGTGATGGTCAAGCGCTCCTGCCACCTCTTTTCAATCTTGAGCTTCACCGCCCGAGCTTTTTAGCACGCAAGATTCACCAGCGTCTTGGAGTACATCAAAGTGTTATACGCAGATCTGTTAGACGCTACAAGGACTCATGAATCGAAGATGATCGACCTGGATGAGGAAGACATGTATCTGTGAGCACTACGAGCAATCGTAGATAGGTACGCGAAAGAAATCGCAGAGACCCGGTGCGCCCGATCCCTGCGAATGTCACGAGAAATGAGCTCCAGAAGACTTTGATGAGGAGAATCTTGCGCAAGTTGGGATTGATTGGTACCCTGGGCTAATGCTCAGTTTGGGAACCGCTATTTGGCATACCACCAGGCCGGAGCCGCCGCTCACAAGGCAAGAATGTAGAAAAACTGGTGTAAGACCAACTTTACCGAATTTATCAACTTTGACGAGCTGCCAGCCAACTCTCCGGATTCATCCGATGGACTACAGCGTCTGGTCGGTATTGGAAGCAAAAGCCCTCTTGAAATCGCACCGTTCTGATTTCTTCGGAGAAGAGCCTCCAGAAGGGGTGGGACGTGCTGCCTTCCCGAAGCGCCTCAAGGCATGTATCGATGTCAACGGAGATATTTTCGAATTTCAATGTTGTTTTCAGTTAACAATAGACAGACATTGCCGTATCATTGGTTCCTCAAAACCTTCACATTTTCGCTCTAGGCGACTTGAATACCTTTTCACTATAATTATGGCTCACCCTGTAGTTTCAGATCGGCTCAGAAACTATGTAGTTTCTCAGAAGCTGGCAAAATGCTATTTTTCGCTACTTCCCTGCTAAATACGTGCAAATCAAAAGGTGGTAAAACAGTTGTTTCAAGCAAATCCTTGCTAAATAGTTGCAAATAAAAAGCTAGTAAAATAGCTGTCTTTCGAGGAAGCTGGTAAAATAGTTGCTTTGACTTTCCTGTAAAATAGATGTAAAATGAAAGGTTAGTCGGCAACTATTTTATTTCTCCAGGCTGAAGATGAGTTTGCAAGCTTTTTTTAAAGCAAAAGCCAGCAAGGTAGTATATTTGCAACTTGTTCTTGAGTAATCCTTCTTTGCAACTAGCTCCCCGGGTTCAGAATAAATGAGAAATTGTTTTATAAAGCGGTCAATGCTCTCATGGAATAATCCAGTCCACATGAGCAAACTCAATTCAAAACTGGTAGCACGCACATGAATTCTCAGATTTTCAATGGACCTGCAGTCCAGCTCTGAGATATATGAGACTAAACTAAATTTTGCAGGAAAAATGAGTTCTTCTATAATTCCATACTACAGAAGGCCTTGAGGTTTGAGAAACTATTATTAAACATTGTGTTAAGACTCACGTCCAAACAGAAGGATGCGAAGAAGACTCCCACAAAGAAGGTGAGTGCCATTTTCTGCAAGCAAGAAAATCGAACAAATATTGAACTTCCGATTTTAGCCTGATCCAAACAAACAAGTAGAAAAAAGGGAAAAGAAGGCAAGCGAAAAGAAAACGGTTCGAAAATAAGTTCTTCTGGCAGCCTCATAAGGGAAGGACACTACTATGTAGATTACCGTGGTCTTAGGAAATCGGATATGTTTCCTTATATAAGACCGGAAACACTTATGTTTCTATTCTCAGTTAATGCTGAAATCCACTGTGACACTCAGGTGAAAAAAAATCAAGCAGATTACGCCTATTCTTCGTGTTTTCTCCTATGGAAATTTGTTTCCGAAACAAATACATAGAAAGCAAGCTAAATCTGCTGGAATTTAGTCGTGTGCTTCACAATTATTCAAAACGCAAACCGGTCAATATCAAAGGCAAGTACCCACAGCTATCGTTTTCCTTCCAGTGTCAAACATGCTCATGATGACTCCTCAGAAATAAATGTCATAAAGGGACATCTGACAAAAGAGTGTCAATTAATGGAAATGTCAATCCCCCCGCACCCAGAGTCTGCGCTTCTTTTTATTTTGTATTTGTGAGACACATAACATTATATATTTGATAAATTCTCAGCTTTGACGACTTTAACAGGAAGATAAGACGCTTTCGTTTGCACACATTTATCGGCGAGTTCAATTTCAACTTTGCGCGAAGACGAACTATAACTACTTTTACATGCGATAATCTTTTTAACGGCGACGCATTGTGCCATCTTCGAAGAAAATTCCACCATCGAGAGCGCAGTACTTGGGACAGATTCCGCGCTCTCCAGCTTTTCCAGCGCCTCCGGCAGGACCGGGTGCTCCGGGGTTTCCAGGGGGTCCAGGAGGGCCACTGGGTCCTGGTGGTCCTTTTGGTCCAGGAGGTCCTGAAATGAAATGCATAGCTGACATATGTGAGGTTTTGAGCTAATCAAAAATGTTTTACCAGCTTCTCTTCCAGCTGGCGACTGTCCGTCGGGTCCAGGTGGGCCTTGAGGTCCGGGAGGTCCCGGAGGTCCGGGCTGTCCTGGTTGTTGCGATCCGGTTGCCGATTCTCCAGGTGCTCCTGGCTGTCCATCTGCTCCTGGGTTTCCAGGTAGACCTGGTGGCCCCTTCGGTCCAGGTGGTCCTGGCTGTCCGGCGCCGGCAGCGACACCGTCTTTTCCAGGTGGTCCAGGTGGTCCGGGGGGTCCTTGGTTTCCTGGTTGGCCGGGGTCGCCACCTGGACATGGCGGACACGGTGGTGGTGCAATTGGTTCGCAAGGTTTCTGTGGAGGTCTGCCGGGCGCTCCTGGCATGCCTGGAGCTCCAGGAGCACCAGGACGTCCAGGTTTTCCTGGTGCCCCCTGTGGTCCAGCAGGACCGGGAGCGCAGCAGCCTTCACATTCGCCTCCCGCTTGCCTTGTGGTTCTGTTGGAGCTAGGGAAGTTCTTGATGTGGTTCACCTCTCCCCAAATGCTCTTGGCGGATCCCTGCAAAGGGTGTGTATCACCAAGGGAACAGGGCGAACTTCTGATCTAAACGTACCTTGCAGTAGTGGATTTCGGTTTTCATCGATCGCTTCACATGGTGGATGTAGTTGTAGACCATCGGAAGCGTGATGCAGATGGACAATACCGCCACCACTGAGAAGATCACTGCCGTGTAGGCGACGAACCGATAAGCAACCAAGCGTTGTTTGTCGGTTTCCATGACGCAAGGTGCTGAGTTCTGGAAAACGCTGCTTTTATACATGAGGGAACGTGCGTACGCTACTTGCTTCCGATGCAACATCCGTTTTTTTTACAACATTTTACAATTCAAGAGAACACGTTGCGCCCGGGAAAAAACTGTTGGTCACAGCGTACGAGTGAATATTTTCAAATTCCGTTCCACAACAATCTCGACGTACTACGTTAATAAATTGAAAGAAAGCAGAACAATCAGTTCATGGTCATGCATCGTGATTGTTTTGTAGGTTTCATATGAAAGAGTAGAACGGCGGGGAAAAGACAGGCTGCAGGCTTCCAAATCAGTAGTCTGATCTCTTGCTATACCTCAATTATGAAGGTATTCTGCCTAGGAATCACAGAATAAATTCAATGTTACTCTGCGCTTTGAAACACCATTATTTATTCCTTCGTGCGAACACTCGCTTTTCAATGCAACACCAAAGGAAATCATCTTCGCCAAGATTTTAACGGGATCTTAGGTTTTTGACTATGAGCGGCATTGATAGAGTGATAAATTTTATCCGAAATCATAGTAAATCAAAAGAAAAAAACTTGTGTCAAACTAATAAAAGCTAGATAATGGCAATACACACCACGTTCGTAAAGCAGGATGAAATCTGGGCCGGTAGTAAGGTGTCATGGCGGTGAGATCAGCTGCATGCACAACTCGTCGCCAGACTTGAGACTCGCACGCGCGACGACCTTCCAACACTGAGGGATGGAAGATCATCACCATCTTGGCGGTGCTGCGAGCACGTATGAGCGGGACGCTGATCTCATCGCCCTCCAGGGCGATGATCGCCATCGTTTGGCGACTAGATAGTGTACGGTGTGGAGAGACGCCGAGTGAAGTACTCGGAGCATCTCACTCGGAGTATGGTGATGGTGTGAAGGTACGTATGATCAGGTGCGCGAATTACACAGAATGCATCTGAGCCTACGGACTCAGGAGAAATGCCGTCTGGACAACCGTGCATGGCAGCCCTATCACTGATTTACATGTTTTGTCAGGATATAAACAGGCTGCAAATGATAACAGCTAGCTTGGGTATATAAGCGAAGGAGAAGGGTAAGTATCATTCAGATGCAGGGAAGAGGAACCGACACGACGGGGATGTAGCGTCAACGAGCCTACACAGCAGTTGAGCAGTCATCGGGTTCCAGCGCCTGAAGGGTGCATTTCTAGGTCTAGCAGTCATAAATACATAACCAAGCGAGACCAGGTTAGCAATCCTACTTTTGCATAATACATCTCCTAATATTTCCTGGTCTATAGGGCGAGCAATCGCTTTAACCATCTTTGGTTTCGTGATTAACACCTTATGCATGCCAGCATAGGACGATTTTGCTCCCCCACTACTGAACGCTTGCGCACTCTTTCTGTGGCGGAGCCAAGTAGTGGGAAAAGAAGAATCTCGGAACTTGGAAATCCTTTGCAGAGACAGAAGTGATCGCTTCAAGGTGGCTTCATTTCGGAGAACATGTTCTACCGCTCAAGTCGGCAGTCAGTGAACGGATGAAGGATTACTATGAATCCAGCATAACAATGGTGAATGATAAGAGGGCAGCCATGCACGGTTGTCCAAACGG